>OX376055.1:60216158-61416158 GCA_947361185.1 Charanyca ferruginea
CACGGCGGTGGACTTAAAGAATCATGGCAGGATTTGTACAAAAAAAATATGTTTACAGAAGTTGAAATTCTAATTCTTATATTCTTGAGTACCTAAAGAGTATATTTAGGTATTTACAATATTTTTAACACCCCGCAAAAAAAGTGAATAGTTTAACGAAAAGCTCATTATTTCCGAACGAAACGGCGCTGACAGTAACAGTGACACTGACAGCCGCCGTTTCGCAGTTCTTACTTTGAAATTACATCGTGTTACGAGAAATAATATCACAAATAATGATTATCTTTTTCCCACACACTTGTCGCATCAGTTGTCTGCCAATTTGATAGATCCGTTAATGTCGCTTGTCACTTTCTTTTTTTTATAAATGCGAAATGGGCATCGAGATGAAACGAAAAATTGTTATTTACATTTCGTAATATTTTAATTATGCGGGGGTTTAAAAATATGGTAAGTATATCCTGGTAATGTATTCTTCACATTGGAAACTATTACAATATTTAAAATAGATAAATAATAAAATATTTTCCAATGTGAAGAATACATTACCCTCTAAATTATTATTTTTTTCATACATATGAATGTATGGATCTCGCCATGATTCTTTGTAATAGGTAATATAATGCAGTGATAATGATAGTGATAGTGAATCCATGTTTTTATTTCTGACAGTTAAACTTAGATTTGAAAGTTAGAAAGAAACAATAACTATTTACCGCTCACATATTACCGCAACAAGTTCTAATTACCTTTAATCTACTAATGATTACTATTCTGCAGTCTTTCACTTATCCTTCTCAAGACCATTATGACCTTAACGGCTACTTTTATTAACATATTTTTTTTTGTGTGTTTGTGTGTGAAGCCACAAGAATAATGTACCCAGGATTATGTAAAAACTTGATTGAAAAAAGTACCCATACAGTTTCTTGCTCTTTCTTTTCCATAGAGGTACTTCCATAGATTCCTACGTTTTGTATCGAACAACTATCTTCAACTTTTTGACAAACTGACTGACTCTTTGACAATTCAAAAGTGCCTGTAAATGGTTTAATTGTTATAAACAATTTCACTTTTTGAGACCAACTTGTTTCCATTTTTTCCAATATTATCTAAAGGATTAAAGTATTAAAATGTATAATTGTACCCGTAGATTGAGCATGAATAATGTAAACTAAATTTGTATTATTTTGGATTAAAAAAAGTATAGGTAAGTACGTCCTTTTTCTTGCCTGTTCTTCCCCATAGAGACTTACCTAAGTTTTGAAACAAGCAACCAGCTTAAGCTCTCTGACCGACTGTCTCTTTGACAACAGGGGATATTACTGCAATGTTCTGGCACCAGAGTGCAGCACTAGCATAGTCCGTAAACAGTTTATCGACGAGTCGTTCAAAGCGTGAAATTCTGCCTTTAATTGAGTTCAAAATTGGGACGTGTGTTATATTATACAATAATGGACCAGTGCTGTGTATTTCGATGAAGAAATGAAGGGAATTATTCATTTCGTTCGAAAACTTTGGGAAGCAGCTAAAAATCACTATAAAATATGTTCAGGTTAAGTATTCAGGTGAGATAGTCGCATTTACAGAATAACGTTCACATATTTTATCATGTAAGACAACCAAATATTATTTTATTCTGAGCATAACCTAGAATCCACTTTCAAATGGTCATAGGACGCCATAATATGGTTAAAGTACAGTTCGGTAAGTAAGATTAATTAAAACTTTGATATATTTTCACAAAATACCTAGTTATTACAATTAATAACATAATACAACAAGAATACGAGGTTATGATTTACGGAATGTGCTAGTGGCGCCCTCTGCGCCGAGTTTCGCGTAATGTTCCCTATTCAAAAGTGCCTGTAAATGGTTTAATTTTAGCTAATAACTGCTTGCCACCTGATCAATTAACAATAATTATCTTATCTAGCTTTTTTTTTCTCAGTAATACTTGTCTGTATTTACCCAATTAACTACGAACGTAACATACAAAGCTCATAGTGATATATTTCAAACATTTACATGAGTTAACAGCCATTTATTACCAAATATGGCTGCCTGTAACGAGGTTGTAACTATATCTGACTATGTAATTAATTTATGCCTCGCATGCATTCGCTTGATACACCCACTGCGCTATTCAAGTGTCCAAAATGGCAGTATATTGCGAAATTGTATACATTTAAATCATTGTTAGTTACTATTTCTATCTCTATTTTTAGTCAATTATTTATCATTTTATTTTGAGTTCTTGAGAAATATTAAAGACTATCTTTTGCCCGAGACTTCGTCCGCGTGAATGTCGGTTATCGTTGAATGCAGACGAAGTCACGGAAAAAGAATGGCCTATGTCCTTTAGAGTTCAAACTATCTCCATACCAAAATCAAAATCGGTTTAGCCGTTTCATCGTGAAAGCGTAACAGACAGAGTTACTATCACATTTGTAATATTAGTATGTATTTGCTGTGCCCGGCAGGGTTCACGATTCTTTCTTGTACAAATGTTTGTTTTACCGACCGAATTTCAGTCGCGGTGGCCTAATCTCAATAAAGAGACTATAGCCAAGTACACAGGAGTACACAGGTGCTCTCCCTCTTCCATAACTCTCATAGTCCAATGGAAAGGCAATCTGACATGACCAGAGAACTGGCGCAAGACCAAGGCCTTTACATGCTTCCGGCAGCAGCGGCTTCATCAGCCTCACTACGAACCCCAAGACGCCTGCCTTGGCAAACCCAGCTCAGCTGGGGAGGCCTTAGGCCTTTGTCCAACAGTGGACGTCTTCCGGCTGATGATGATGAAGACACCACGCTCAGCAGTCGCGCTTACGATATATTATACGTATCACGAGACCAAGGAGGTAGTCACACAAATGTTAGGTAGGTACTCGGGGGAGCGGTGAATGCTATGCGATACCCGCACCCCCGGCCATAGGCAGAGGTGGAACACCGCTTTGGTTTTAGCTGGTAAGAGTCCGGATGACCCCCACGATGTAGGAAGTCCATGAGGATTTCCACCGAACGAAGAAAAAAAAATGACGTACTTGGGTATGGTCTGCCTAGTCGCTGCATGTAAAACATTGGTATTCAACTGCATCAGGTTAGACTGGAAGCCGACCCCAACCGTTTTTCAAGTCTTTAATCCCAAGTTTTGGGACTAGAAAAAAGGTGACCAAAAGTATGCCTATCCATCGTTAAAAAAAAAAGATAATATTGAGTCTTTATCTCTTAGTCGATGTGGTAACTACTAACCACTCAGACGTAATAAATTTTATAGAAAGCTATAAATTGATTCTAGAAATAATAAATACTTATTAAAATCTCGAATAAGAAAAAACAAGGAAAGTGAGATATCACACATGCTATCTACATAAGCTTATTAACATAAGTAGTGGCGGCTAAATGACATTTGGCAAAAACAACATTATTTACATCATATTTCTTACTAGCTTTTGCCCGCGACTTCGTCCGCATGAATGTTGGTTGCTCCACAACCTATAGTTACTGGGTAACACGATAAAGTTCGATTCAAACTTAAGGCGACGATATACGCCGGCGACCTTGAGCGACCAGAGAATCGTATGCGCTGCGTCCAAAACTCTCAAGTTTAGTCGAAAAAATTAAATAAAAGATAATAGGTACTATCTTTTATTATACTATCTTTGATATTACTATCTTTAACTTAAAAAAGGCGTACCTATACTTAAAGATAGATAATAAAATTATCTGTAATATAGTGAAAGTTTCGTTTAAATATTCCTGGTAGATTTTGTGTGATTATATCAATGTTTTGTCCGCGTCAGACACAACTTCACGATTTAATTAAAGTATTTAATATGAACTTAATCAAAAATATTCACATACTAAATGATTAAGAGAATGTTCTGGTTTGGTATGTTTATAAAATGTTTGTAACATATATTTTTTCAAATCATTTACACTACACATTTTGACGTGATTGTTAGTTTAAAATCTGCAAAAGTCGCTTGTTAGCGCCTTAATAACAGCTGCAAAGTGCGCTGTTGGCTGCGCAGTGCTCCGTCCCTCACCCCCGCCGTCACGTGAAATGGTTACTGCGCAGCCACTCGCCTCGTGTTCATAGCCGCCATTAAGTTTGAATCGTAGGTACTGTACCTCTTAGTAAGACTGGTTGTCAATTTTTCTAGATTCTGACTACTTACTTGGACGACTATCAAAGATCTGTGAATGGCAGTCGGGATCAACAGTTTTACATGCTTTCCGTACGGTACGGAGGGGCCTCGGTATGAAATGGATGATCACCCATCTACGGACCGACCAGCAAGCGTAGCTTACCATCATAACCGGTTGATCCTTCCCCGAGATTCTGTACCAAATTCCATAAACAGCAATCACACATTTTTATAAAATTTGTGAAATATCAAACATACTCTTCGGGAGGAGCTCGTGGCTATGTTAAAGCCGTACAGATCGATCGGTCAAAGGTTAAGCTACGCTAACCGCGGACAGTCTGTGGATGGGTGACCATTCCGTTTATATCAAGTTCCCTCCGTGCCTCGGAAAGCACGTAAAGCCGTTGGTCCCGGCTGTCATTTGTAGATCTTTGGCAGTCGTTATGGGTATAGTCAGAAGCCAGAAAGTCTGACAACCAGTCTTACAACCAGTCTAACCAAGGGGTATCGTGTTACCCAGTAACTAGGTTGTAGAGGTCCGATAGACAGTCGCTCCATGCAAAACACTAGTATTCAGCTGCATCCAGTTAGACTGGAAGCCGACCCCAATATTCTTGAGAATAGTCTAGGCAGACGATGATGATCAAACATACTCTTCACTCACGACCAATTTTGTGTTGTTTTAGAACCAATGACTAAAATATAACAGTTCAACAGAAAACTAAAGAAACCAAGTCCTTGTAGAAAACCGTTAAAAACGTTCAAGTTCACGCAATAACTTGACGATGAAACTAAACAGATGTGTAACTTAAAAGTCAAGTTAGAGCACCTGCCCATTGAAAAAACCGTCGACCCTGCGCTCATCAATTTTAAACTCTATCGATATAATTTTTATGTCTAAATTAGTACAACAGTTAACAAAGTTTGTTTGATCCGTTAAATCTACGATAGTGAGATGGATTTTTAAAGTAAACCTAACTGTTGCTTCTTGGAGATGTACAGGTAACGTCAATAACTAGGTACCTCTCATACGTTAAAAGAGGGTAACCGCAGTTCATAGCGTTATTCGTATATCATCATCATGTCAACCTTTAGACGCCAGGCATAGGTCTCCCCCAAAGGGGGATTCCGCCGTAATCGCCTTGTTTGGTCGATGCATATTGGCGATCGCAGTAGGTGTTATGGTACTCAGAAAGACGCTGCTGCTCATCCTCTGGTCAATATCCATCTGTCGCCTTTTACGACACCGACGGGTAGAATTGGTGTGCTATTCGTGGCCGGCACCACACGGTTGGTTTTCGCACATAAATATATATTATTCTTAGTTCTTAGAGTACGGGTCAGCTTCAACTCGACCTTGAAAACCATAGCGGGGAGGTATACAATGCTCCTTAGTAAGGTGATGTTGTTCGAAAATGCAATTCCAACAACAGCCTAGTCTCTCAATAGATTAAAAGAAGGAATAAGGGGTTTAATTCTTTTGTTTATTATCTCTTATAGGTGTTGCTAATCCATAATAAAGATTATTTTATTTTATTTTTTATTCTCAGAATAAATCAAACCGGAATAATATCTAGTATTTATCTTAATTTGATTCGAAAAGGATTTTAAGTGCTAGAATCACATTATACTAAAATAAAGACATGAATATTTAATTCAGTTTATTGACATTAAATACAATATATTATTTGTTGAAATATGGTACTCTAGATGTGACATTCAAAGTCAAATCATTTATGTATTTCAATCAGACCATTAAAAGGCACATGGAACGTCATATGAATCTATTTGCCCCTTCCAAAAACTATTTTCCTATGGAGAAGATTGGGCAAGAAACTCCATAGATTTTCAGGAATAATAATATTTATACGTGAATACAATGTACCATGCATAAAAACCACTGGAGTATGTACATAGTAGTATTTCAAGTAAAGAAATGACAGTAAAGTTATAGATATATGTATAGTGTTCACATATTGAAACAGTAGACGACCACTAATTATATTTTAACAAACAATTAAATAATGTGTGAGCCCAAGTTAACGATAAAAACACAAAAACAAATAAGTAGATTAAATAATCAATTACTTTGATTTGGTCTAGACTGTAGATTGGCCTATGGAGCCAGACCAGCATGTTTCCAAACATTCTTATCTTGGATATAATCATCAAAATTATCACATGCTTACATATTATTTACACTTATATTCAGACAGATGGCTGGCATTTGATTGTCGATTGGTTGGATGGTAATAAAATAATACATTAATAACACCAAGACAAACATCTGCAGGTAAAAATAATTTAGCAAAAATCTTCAAGCTATTACGATACAGCCACATGTCGTTTCCTTTGCCGCCAAAACCTCCGCCATATTGTTTTTACTTGGTACGTTCGGAAGCACTGAACAACACGCTCTGAATGATTTTACTATTGTTCACTTGCATAACGTTGCATATTTAATATTATAATGTAATAACTTTCCTTATCTGCTATAAATAATGAAGGTAGAATGACTATGTATAGTTAATTAAGTAATAGGTTTAATCCGCCATGTTGAAGAACGTTTCGTAATCAATTAGGAGTTGATGAATTGATTTTTTTTTACTGGCTGGTTACATCATATTTTGGTCTGCTTTGAACTTGTATGAATATTTTATGGATAAGAAAGAACTTTTTAATAGTAATTTCAAAATACTTATTTCAGGACAACACATTATACATTTATTTCCATTTACAGTCGGTAGTCGGTCAGTTAGTCAGAAAGTTGAAGCTAGTTGCTCGTTCCAAAACGTAGGTAGGTCTGTATGGAGAAGAACAAGCAAGAAGCTCCACGGACACTCGCAACTTCGTTCAACACCGGGAACACTGCCACTCACAAGTGATTTGCAGTAGCCTTTAAGGAAAGCGCTTAGTAGACTGCGCACTCAAGTAGGCCGCTGCAAACATAACCTAGTAAAACGGGGAATTATAGATCCCACTGTGACCCACCTAGTGTGAGTGCGGTTATCCTGACCAGACCATGGCCTACCTACTACAGTGCCCAAAATGCCCCTACTCCTGCACCCTAGAAAATTTGTTTATCTTACTCCTCCGCTGTTCTTTTCTGATTAATTTCGTTGCAGGATCCAAGACAGTTGTAATGTTTCTCCGGGACTCGTCGAGGTTTAATGTCTCGACGCTTTTCTGGTGGTCGCCACTGTTGATTCTGGTTTTCATGACTTGCAGTGGTTTGGAAATACTTAGAGGATATTTAAGAGTTTAGTAGCATTAAATGTAGAGTTACCTCAACATTGTGTACCAAATTCCAGCTAGTTCAATTTCGGCGTTTAAGCATGAAAGAGTAATAAACATCCATACATCCTCACAACATTTCTCGTTATCATAAACCCTCAACCAAACTAAACAATCAGAAATTAATAACACCTCCATCGGTAAAGTACTACCACGGATTCTCCAACCGGGTGCACAAAACACAATGTCGTCAATGTAAGTCAATACAAACGGTACCGTTCCGGCCGCGGACCGGTTCACAGCTGACTCCCAAACGCCCCGGTCGTTGGCACCTCCAACATGTTTTTGTACGTCTCATCTTAATTTAATGTCTGTCGCAAAAAATACTGGAGCATTGGTCATTTGGTCGTTGATATTGGAACTGGTGATAGCCGTGATGGAACTTTTACGAGTAGGTAGTTCTTTTCTTCTTTTTTGCTTTTGCCATTTAATGGCAAATTTAATGGACAGATACCGTAAAAGGTTGTTAAAACAAATCTCATTAAACTCACTAAATAATTATAAATTAAAGACCCCTACCGTGCTGAGTTCGTTTTGGATAATCTCAGAAACGACTGTTTGAGTTTTCATATAGTTTTCACCTATAGAAGGTTGAAGGTAATGCCAAAAAAATTATGGATCCACGAAAATTCACACGACGAACTGCTAGTAGTAATAGGTATCTATATTGACAAGAAAAGGTAAGTGCTTGACACTAAAGTAATTCAAACATCAAGTACTTTTGCCGTCAGCGACAAATTCACATAACTAATTTCATATATTGGCGTTTTGAACGAACAAATGAAAGTTTTTAATAATAAATGTCACATTCTCGACATATTTATTGTTTGTATTCTGATGCAATTCTGATTTTAAATTACCAACAGAACATAAGGAAATGGAAATAAGTTCGGTTCTCTCTTCAATCACTCACGTTAAAATACCCATCTAGGTTGAAATATTTCCTCTAAGAATTTCCAATTAATCTTTAACCTAGTGGTAGTATGTGAAGGTAATTTAACAAGATCTGGTTGCTCCGACCGCCCCGCACTCACGCCCGCATCGATCGATAAATCTCTGCGGTTTGCCTTCGATGCTGATCACCACAAACCACTTTACCATTACATTTGCTGGGAGCACTTAATAGTCATCATTGACATCCTGTCGATGTGTTTCTTCCATATTAGGTACAGTTAAGGCACTCATCTCATTAAGTAATTTAGAACTCCTTATTTCGCTAGTGATAAAGTTCTGTTGTTTTAATTCTGTAACGGACACACCGAATTAGATACACTTTGGCACTTAACAGCCTCAGATTATGAAAAAAAAAGCAAATACAAATTCAAAAGCGAGTACCTACAATCTCGTGATTATATTGTAGTTTTTTTTTTACCGATGCAGCGTTTCTTGCTATAGTACTGACTCGTGTCAGTACAGCATGAAGCGCGTTGTATTCGCTTTTAAATTTGTATTTTCTTTTTTGGCTTCACTCTCAGTGTTCCGCACGGTATATCTGCCTTTTGTTTCATAAGTTAACAGCCATCAAATTATAGATTGAGAACAACGGATTAACTCACTGTGTGGCCGGGTCCGTCACGTTTCGTTTAATGAAGAAATAGCCATCAAATTATTTCAAACTAACTTTTACCCGCAACTTCGTCCGCGTGATTGTTTTTAAAGAGCCCTACTTTTTTGATAATATAATATAACCTACTGCAGTCAAGGGTAACGTAGCTTCTTATTAACGAAAGAATTTACAGAACCGGACTAGTAATTCTGGAGATTAGCCCGAACAAACAAGCTGAACTTTATTTTATAACATTTTATGATAGTGAAGAGCTTTTAATTCAGTATATCAGTGACGTAAGTCTTGAAAACGCAGCAAAAATCATTACAAATGATCAAATTGAGTTACTACACACTTTGATCCAATCAGGTGCATTCAATTGTCAGTCGTATGCCAGCGTCCCATCAAGTCTTGCAGGAAGTTAGCTATCATCACCAAGAAGAGTAGGTTTTGGCACAAGGTAGAAACTTGTAGACTATTTCGATATTATTTCCTTGCTTTAGTGTTACTTTAGGGTCGTTGATTACTCGTTCTTCATGCTTCTCAATTTTGACGGTAATTCAAAAAACGAAAGATAAGTGATTTTGCGAATCCTTTTACACCTTTTTAGCTTGATTAAAACGTTGGTTCACTATGTAATTGTCAAATTAATTTAAGTATGTACACACCAAGGCTTTTGCCCAGAAGTGGGACAGAATAGGCTAACAAAAAGAAACATAACCAGTATGTATATTCTGTTTGTAGCAGAGCTGTCATCCGTCCTGTCGCTACGGATTTTCAAAGCAATACAATCGTATGACAGCTCACTTCACCTAGGTGTTCACCGAGGGAGATTGTAATAGAATAGCACTGCAGATAAAGTAAAATTTCACAAGTCACATGGAACAAAAAGAAATAAACTGCAACAGATCCAGCAAAAATTAATCCCTTCACATTCTTATAACTTGAACCACAATGAATCATGGGAACGAGTCGCTTAATATCACTGATATTATTGTCATCACATAATGCATTAACTTAATGAGTCCAATCTTCGCAATTTTTTACGGTTTCCTTTGCAAAACCACTCCGCTGTCGACAATAGTTTTATTTTCTCATTATGATATTCTCATGCTTCTTCATATTGCAAATTATGTATGTGATTATCTCTGTACTCTTCATAATGCAGAGGATGAACCTTTAGTAATTATATCACAAAGTATTGAGGGAGTAAAAGTTTTCTCTAAGTAACTTGTAGGTACTCTAGAAAGGGGTAAAGAATAGGAGATTTCGAGTGACTTTTATTTAACGTTATTAGTTTAGTCACAAACAAATAGTTTTTTACCCTATACCGTCCTACTCCTGGGCATAAGCCTCCCTCCATGCCTTCCATCTTTACCGATCCTGGGCTTCCTCCCACCAATTTTTGAGGATTCCGTTCAGTTCGTCCCGCCATCTTCTTCGTGGCCTGCCGCGACCCCGTCTTACTGTCTCAGGGCTCCAGTTATTTGTCACCTGAGTTCAGTTTCTCCGGCATGCGACAGACATGTCCTGTAAACAAACAACTTAATACGTTCATTAAGATACAACTGAGAAACGATATCTAGAAGAAATAAAATCGCCAGTCAATATAATTGTTCTTAATATTTTAATTATGTAATGGTTGGCTGGAAAGAATCTTTTAGCAATTCGAACGCCATTTGTATTATCCTTATGTATTGTTTCTAATTGTTCTTCCTTTACAGTGATACAGAATGAATATCTCTCTATAAATCCTCTGCAATTGTTTCTTATTTTATTGTTTTCCATACTTACAGGTACAGTCGAAGGTGGGCCTCCGTACAGGATGCCGCCGGCGCCCGAGGCAGCGCTGCCCGGCGCACCCGCACCCTCGATGCCGGCTGCGTTACACACACATTCCAATAAGTTCCCTGTAAGTATTTTATGATCATTAAGAATATCATCAATATGAACAAAAGTGTTGAATTGAACTTAATTCACTTAAAACGCCTTGTTTTCAAGAAGAATATCAGCATCCTTTTTTGCATTAAGTGTAACAGCTGCGGTTTTCTATTCGATTCTGATAACTTTGATAATAGTTTTGACAGTAAAATCTTCATAATAGTGTCGATAGTCGTGACGGCCAATGGAGTTTATTTTTAACCGACTTCAAAAAGGAGGAGGTTATCAATTCGAATGTTTATACATTTTTTTTTATGTATGTTCGGGCATAACTCTGTCATATATAGACGGATTTGCAAAATTTTTTTTGTTCGAAATGGTCCCATATAAATTTTATCAAAATTGATCCAGCCGTTTTTGAGAAAATCAACAAATTCCCAAAAAAATTACTTAGACGACGTTTTAGTGTCTTCAATCTTTGGAGGACTTACAATCTCTTTTAAGTGTGTCACCGTTGTTAATGGATTTGGATGTTAAGGCAACACTAAAAAGCGAAAGATAAACAGTTTTTTCAAAAAAAAGAAAACCGCCTTCAAAAACTAAAAAGTGATAAATAACTTTAGCACAGAACACACATTAGTTTACTTTCGGAAGTCGGTGGCAATACAAAACAACAAACACGAAGCCACCGCCACCGACTTCCGAAAGTAAAGTAATGTGTGTTCTGTGCTAAAGTTATTTATCGCTTTTTAGTTTTTGAAGGCGGCTTTCTTTTTTTTTAAAAACTTTTTTCAATAGCCTCGACGAACATCTGAGGACGCTCTTGTTGGGCAGTTGGATCAATGGATTGATACAGAAACCGGTAGGTACTCTTGGAGACGGCGCGTATAGTTAGGAGATTCCTCTCTCAGGAGCCCTGACCACCGGTAGCTTGGACTCTGTTCCCGATACCGGTGGGCTACTATTTTTTTTATATTTTTAAATGTTTTTATTTTTATATTAATATATAAAAATGTATTAGAATATGCAAATACATATATACAGTCTCGATTGAGATTGACCAATCTCAATCGAGACTGTACTCGTACTTGATCGAGACTATCTGTAGTACACAGAAGAAATAATAGTGCCCTAGTGTGTGTACAAACAGAGGTGTTTCTTCCTTCACCCCCATAGTCCCATGGGCCGGCAATCCCACGACCAGGAAGAGATCCTTCGATAGCAGCACAAAAGTGTAATTATGACCAGCTATCGTTGTTTGTCGTTTCCCGCTTATCTTGGCCTACCCTAACTACTAGAAGATCTCCAGGTAGATCTCATATATTTACGTCTTTAGGATCTTTCACAGCGACATCTACAAACAATTTATCCCCGTCCGTCCTTCCGTCATTCTCGGCTGTCACAGGCATGTCCGCTAGTTAAGCGGCTGGACTGGCTCGAGTCGAGTCGAGTCGAGTCGGGTTACTGACATGCAAGTTATGTGTCGTATATTTAGATTGCTCCTGTATACGATAAGTTGTATATCGTAATGGCGACAATGTTTTTATGTTAGGTTACTATAGTGGAAGGCCTGTAAGACATGACAGTTTTAAATTGCAGCTTAATTGATTTTTCTGTAAAGTTTTTCTCACATTATCAACACAATAATCAAATCAAATTTTTAAATTCTAAAAATCGAATAGTATATTAATGGGAATACGGAATAAATGTAAAGTCAAGATAAAATATATTTTTAGATGTTACATAAAATGTTGAAAACAGTGCATCGTATTATTTTATACGGTCTATCTAAGATTCAACATAAATGATGTAACTTACATTTTTCTAAACAACGTCGATAGAGATTTTACTCGTTCTTCTCAATAGGACCCTACTGTTCGTTCAACTGACTGACCTGACAATAAAGTGTCTTTAAATGTCAATTTTAGGGTTCTGAAAAAAAAAACGAAACCCTTAAAGGATCACTCGTGCGTCTGTCACAGCCAATTTGCTCCGAATCTACTGGACCAAATCAGGTGAAATTTGGTAAGATGGTGTAACCCTATGACCCAAACACAAATGTGCAAAGTAAATATTTTTGTTTTTTTAATTAAGGGTCATTTTCGTCGCACAAATTAGGAAATTAATTAAAAAAGAAGTTTTGCAAACCTTACTGTGTCATATATCAAATGAAAGTGCTCATTATGAGGATCACAAATATATTTTTGTTATTATTGTAAAATAAATAGTTTTGATTTTGTTCATGAAAGAAGACGAAAATTTACCATTCCCCCCTGATCTCCGAAACCACTGAGCCTAAAATTTGAAAAAAATATGATTTATAGTACAAGGCTTGTAGATTACAGGAAAACCTATAAGAATTCTATCAATTGGCATTGTACGGAACCCCCTCTCGCACTTGGCCGGTTTTTTTACATTATTAACTTCATACACGCAACCAGTGGGAGAACCATAAACTTCTGGGAATTAAGACGTAATTTTATATAGCTCATAAACTAGAATAAGACGCTATCAAGATCAAGAACACATTGTTCAAACTTTACATAATATAATAACTGTCTCACAAACCAAACCCAAAACACTTTTTCTTTTTCATGGAACATAAAGTTTTGATACCATTAGCTCCATTTGCATGCAATAAACCATTCGTGATCGGATCCCAGTATATCCGCGATTTCTCCGATACATGTGAATCTGTGGTTTTTGCTGAGTCTGAGTGAAAGTGCTTCATTGTTACATCGCTTATCTGTGGAGAAGACGTGTGTTATTTAATCAAGAATCTTTAAATGATGATTAGAATCTGTTTAATTAAGTAAAAGTGATCTGTAGCGGTTTTTGGATGTGTGCGACTGTATTTGGACATTGGTGAGATTTTTTTTTTCTACACAAGATCTGGTTTATGAAAGTGTTGGATCTACATTAATATTTTTGAAAATTAATGACAACAGTAATATTTTTGAATTGATAGGAGAAAAGAAAAGCTTTCCTGTCGCCGGACATTTCTAAAGAACAACACGAACAAGACATTCAAAGTCAAAGTCAACGCATTTATTTCAATTAAACCATTTACAGGCACTTTTGAATTGTCAAGGAGTCGGTCAGTTAGTCAGAGAGTTGAAGCTAGTTGCGCGTTCCAAAACATAGGTAGGTCTCTATGGAGAAGAACGAGCAAGAAACTCCACGGACACTCTTTTAAATCAAGTTTTTACAAAGTCTGGTTACATGATTCTTGTTGCTTCTATATATGAAAACTATGAAGGTAATCTAACAATACAAAACACAAAAAAGAAGCAAGATAAAGTCCATGGCAGATAAGAGCTGACCAATCTCTCAAACATGACGCGTGAATCAGCACCATTCAGCTCAACTATTTTGAAGGGAGCCGAATGATCCAACACACGCGCCACCATCAGCGAGACATTTGAGCGAGCATGACACTACTCCCAACCGCCATGTTAATTTTTGTCAAACATAAAGGTATTAATATACTTAGTAAATGGCTCCATGGTATTCCTAGCGTAACTTGTGCTCTCCTATCTTTATATACAGTTATTGACAAATGATTAACGCAGTTAGTTTTACACATCGTATCTAAATAGACACGAGCTTTTAGCTAATCGCTAAATGTTTAATTTACCTAGATTTAAGATCCATTCCGTATGTCTTTCGAAATGAAGCTTTAATTAGGATTAATAATCATGAAGGTTCATTAAATAAATCAAACAAACTCCTACTTTTTTCTTCTTTTAAAGTCGGCAACTTTAACAACTTACCATAAACTTGAAAATGACACATACATTATTTACACTAAGTACCATTTGCACTTGTGCATTCTTGGCAAACTGCCAAGGCCTTGCTTAAAGGAAAAAGTCGTGAGGTCATTACCAAGTCCGTGATCAATAATCCTTCATATACCTACTTACATTACAGAGCAAGTTACTGGCTCGAAGTGCCTAATGATACTTAGTATAGAATAAATGATATGAATGTGTCTTTATGTAGGCACTACGGAATAGGAAGAAAGCAAATTATCAAAATCATGAATTACTTTGTAAAGTAATAAATTATTATTTAATTTACTGGGAGTATTATGTGGATACCACGTTTGGGCAAGTGTAGTGTGACCGACATCTTCTGATACAGAGAAGACATGAACATTAATCACCGCGCTTGCTCAATGTGGATTGGCGATTTCCAACTAACACTAATCCTTACTTCTTTACCATATTTCCTACATTTGTTCCGTTTTCACAACGAAACGACTGAACCGATTTTGAAAAAATTTGATACTAAGATAGCTTGAACCCTGAGGAAGGACATAGGCTACTTTTTTTGCAATAACCGACATCAAAAGGTTCTCGAGTGGCGACCACGAACCGGAAGACCGGCCGTTGGTAGGGCTCCCACCAGATGGACCGACGACATCGTCAAAGTCGCGGGTAACTGGTGGATGCAAGCGGCAGGTTGCCGCTCGTTGCGGCCTTCTATTGGGGAGGCCTTTGTTCAACAGTGGACGTCTTCCAGCTGATGATGATGATGAACCGACATTCACGCGGACGATTTCGCGGGCAAATGCTAGTTGTTTATAAGTCCAGGTTTCGTCACGAAGTGTTACTTCACCGGTGTCAGAGATGTCCAAAACGAACTTCATCATCATCATGTCAACATTTACACGCCTACTGCTGGGCATAGGCATATACATATCTCCCCCAAATGGGGTTCAGCCGTAATCACAATGCTTGGCCGATGCATGTTGGCGTTCGCAGTAGGTGTTATCGTGGTCCCAAGGACTGTGCTGCCCTTCCTTTGGTAAATATCCTTCTACGACACCCGCGGGTAGAAATAGGGTGGTGCTATTCGCGGCCGACACCACACGGCAAGATGAACTTAGTACATTTAAAATTGGAAAAGGCACATTGGTGCTCAAGCCTGGTTGTGACTCGCAATTCCCTCAACAACATCATTCACCAAATTTAAATCCTGCTATACCAAACCTGTGCCTTACGATTACTGTGGGAATAAATCTTAATACTACATACTCAGTAGGAACACAACCTCTAAATATTTGTCTAACTTACCAGAACTTTATGATTATGAAAACAGCACACAAACTTGTTGATAATGTTTGCTTTTATTATCATACAACTACAGAGGCAAGTGCCGCAACATCTAAAAGTTTACTCACTCTTATGCTAATATTAGATTGTGTAGAAGCCACACACACAAAAGCTTTTATTATCAAAACATTAAAATTTCATAAAACATTCTTTTTTTATTTGAGTAGGCTTACGTTTGGCCGCAACTCACCAGGGGGCCAAGTCTGCTATTTTTATAATTTCGTCATTCCAACACGATCCCATTGTCATTTTGCTAAAAGTTCGTAATCTGCTAAATTC
The DNA here is from genome assembly GCA_947361185.1 of Charanyca ferruginea. NCBI lineage: Eukaryota > Metazoa > Arthropoda > Insecta > Lepidoptera > Noctuidae > Charanyca > Charanyca ferruginea. Next base: position 60,232,433 of record OX376055.1, read on the forward strand.
GTAATGGTCGCGTGTTGATAATGTTTGCTTTTATTATCATACAACTACAGAGGCAAGTGCCGCAACATCTAAAAGTTTACTCACTCTTATGCTAATATTAGATTGTGTAGAAGCCACACACACAAAAGCTTTTATTATCAAAACATTAAAATTTCATAAAACATTCTTTTTTTATTTGAGTAGGCTTACGTTTGGCCGCAACTCACCAGGGGGCCAAGTCTGCTATTTTTATAATTTCGTCATTCCAACACGATCCCATTGTCATTTTGCTAAAAGTTCGTAATCTGCTAAATTCGTTGATTGGGCGGTCGAATTAAAAACAATGACTGCACAATGACGTTCTAATGGTAGGTCACTGATCAAAGGAACTGTCAAAATTTTAGCAGATTAGATTTTATTTTGTACTAGATTACCATTCTAAATCATTTCTTTCAATGGCGTGTCTGTGGCTGACCAATGGAAAGTCATAATGACGCCATTATTATTAGTAGATTATCAAACTTGCCAAAATCAACAATTATGAAATCAATGATAGACCATTCTTACACTATTGTATTAGCAGACTTGAGACCCTGATCTTAAGAGATGATGCAGCCTTAAGTGAAGCAGGCTTGCCTAGGATGAACCGGTTGACTCGTGCTGTGAAGATACCCAGATAATACTTATCGGGGAACAGAGGCGGACAGTCTATGAACATTCAGAATCCACATGCACATGACAAACCAGAGCTAAAAAGTGACAACCAGTGTTACCAAGGGGTATCGTGTTACCCAGTACCTGGGTTGTGGAGGTCCGATAAGGAGTCGCTCCATGTAAAACACTGGTATTCAGCTGCATCTGGTTAAACTGGAGGTCAACCCTAATATAGTTGGAAAAAGGCTAGTCTTGTCATCCAGATCTATCAACTAAGTATTCTAAAACATATTTTCTCCCAACAGATAGAACGCGAAGTGATCTTGTCTTCTGGCGACAAGAACTCCAAAGTGCCCATTCTTCAGGAGGCGAGGAAAAGGGGCAGGCTCGGTGCCGTCGCTCCTGACACTCCGCCCAAAGCGCTGTCAGCTTGGACACATGCTGAGGTAAGTGATCTTTGTGTTGTGAAAATATGTGAATATTCTTGTATAAAAAAGCTGTGGTAACTTTGGATAGTATTGCTATTTTATAACAATAATACGTTTATTTATTTGACCACTTAGGTCCAATTGTTAATAACAAACAAAAACTTAATCTACGGGTTACTAACATAAACAGAACCACACACCACAGACATATAAATTATTAAAGACAAGGTTGTCCTTCGCACCAAAACATTTACAAAATGCCTCAGAATTAGGGCATCCAGCTGATCAGCTAGGGCCTTCAGAATGCCACGCACCCTAGTAAGTAATGAAGCAGTCCTTTTCCTTCTAATTGCGTAAAAATGATCAACTCCCGCTTCTGCAAACATAACGGAAGCACTACAGTAACGGAGCAGTCCCAACCCAGCACACTGAAAGCATTATTATATTGTATTTGTAGAACGTCTAGCGCTTTACGTGCATGGTTGACCCATAGGCTGCCCGTGTAGAAGTTCTGACAGTAGGCTGTAAACAGCGAAAGACCAAATTTCCACAATCGATGAGACCAAATTTCAATTTGGCTTTCGTAGATATTCATCGGCCTATTATCAAACTTTTAATCAGCATTCCCTACCCCAGTGTTTCTTAAACTTTTTAACCTTTTCACAATTTGAACAATTCCACGGACCCCTGACACAGAATATTTTAAGAAAAGAAAACAAGCCTTTTTTTGTGTTCGTGACTTGCCTGAGTTAACTGACCCACTGGACCCCTGATACATATTCTATAGACCCCTAAGGAATTCTTGGACTCGACTTTAGGAAACCCTAACCTATCGATGTATCATGTATAACATATGAAATAGCTCATTGTGACATGGGAACAATAAATCTAAGAGCTCGACTATCAATTAGGAGACACAATAGTTAAACAATGACAAACGACCAATATTTGGCTTCTGGACAGATGCCTCTTTATAGTTTCAAAATAATAATGATTTTCAAATTTCGTACAAGATTTTGAATTACGTCTCATTTAAAAAAATAAATTATTGGACGGGTATAACCCAAAGGCTAAATATTAATGCCCTTAGGGCTGATTTTTCAATAGTCAGATAAGGTTTTTCAGTTGAGGAATAAAAATAGCGGTTTGACATATTTTCTATACATAAGCTGTCAAACCGCCATTTTTACTCCTCAGATAAAAGTTATCTGACTATTGAAAAATCAGCCCTTATTCTGACTACGAAAAAACTTTTAGCTTAAATTACCTACTGATTAACCTAAATAGCTTGTATGGACCGTTCTATCGGGAAAAAATCCCTTACCATGTTTAATGATCCTGTAGTAGATATTATATGTCCGTGGGAATATTGAGAACAACATTAGTGATGTGAAATTTTTATAATACAATTCGATAATTGTTGAGAAACTTACTCGCTTCTAAAGGTTTACCTCAGGAGTTATGATTTTTTTACGATGTTGTACATAATAGGTAATGTAAATGTAAAACACAACATAAGAATCATCACCTGCCTAGCCTTTTCTCAACATGTTGGGGTCGGCTTACAGTATAACCGGATGCAGCCTAGTCCAAGACTTCCAACCGTTCATCATCATCATCATCATCATTTCAGCTGAAAGACATCCACTGCTGGACATAGGCCTCCCCCAAGTGTCGCCACATTGACCGGTCCTGTGCGACTCGCATCCAGCTGATCCCCGCAACCTTTGCCAGGTCATCGGTCCACCTAGGGAGGCCTTCCAACGCAACGTCTTCCGGTTCGCCGTCGCCACTCCAGAACTTTTCGGCCCCATCGGCCATCCGCTCTGCTACCAATGTGCCCTGCCCACTGCCACTTAAGTTTGGCAATTCTTCGGGCTACATCGGTAATCTTGGTTCTCTTGCGTATGTCCTCATTTCTGATTTTATCACGCAAAGAAACTCCGAGCATAGCCCTCTTCATTGCCCTTTGAGTGACTTTAAGCCTTCTGACGAGGCCTATTGTGAGCGACCACGCGACCATTGTGATTACCTTTAACGACTGCCAAAGATATACGAATGTCAGCCGGGACCAACAGCTTCATGTGCTTTCCGACGCACAGAGGGTCCTCGGTATGAAATGGATGGTCACCCATCCACGGACTGACCGCCACAAACGTAGCTTATCTATCATGACCAATCGATTCGTAGGGCTTGGCTTTAACTTAGCCACGAGCTCCTCTATGTAGAACACAACATAAGAATACTTTTTAAACTTAAAATACCGGGTCAGAATCCTCTTCCATATTCAGCCAGTCAATTTTTTCCACGTAATTGGGGTTGACAGCACACCTAAAGCTTGATTCACCAAAATTTACCGAGAGAGGTTTATACTGAATAGCCCTGCTGTGAATAAAATACCATTAAAGCTGATTACAGAGCCTATACTCCTAGATATCAAAGCTCATTGATCTAAGTTGTCTAAAGTATAGAGTACTCTGTGGTACCACGGATCTAGGGTCGCAAGTTAAGGCAGTTATGGGTGAAATTATTCAGAGTAACCCACCATAAAATTACTCTTTATTTTACTTTTACGTCATTTCGTCACGCTTGCCTTACCTAATGGGTTAAGCAGGTGTGGCAAAACTATAAAATTATCAAAAAATATATTATCTATAAAGATCATAAAGTAAGTACATAATTAAATACTTCGTGCTTAAGATTATAAACCTGCTTTTGTTTGAGTCTGTATTCGCATTGACTTTAGGATTCCTAAGGAACCTTTTCCGGATTGAGCGTAACTTGGCGTCAAAATTCAACAAAATTTGTTTAGATCTTTATCCGATTGTATCTTTGTTTTCAACCCACTTCAAAAAAAAGAAGGAGGTTCTTAATCCGACACGTATATTTTTATTATGACCACGCATAACTTTTTTCGGTCCGATTTCGATGATTATTTTTTTAATTGATACTGTATACCTCAAGTTGGTCCCATATAAATTTCATCATCAAAATATGCCACCCCTAAGGTGGCATATTTTGATGACACCAGGTAGAAAATTAAGAGATGAATGAAATTTTTTGGCGTCACCGTTTTGTAATTAATTTGTATGATACGAAGTAGACACTAAAAAGCGTAAAAAAGAATCCGTTCATTCATTTTATGTGACTCTCACCTTAATTTCTTCCTTTCCTTTTGCTTCCGGTACAATAGTAATAGTAGTAATAGTATGTCCTACTGCTAGCTGTATACGTTTATTCTATTCTATCCTATTCTCTATTTTAGCACTCGGTAATACTTTTGAAAACTATGAGCCATTTCTCTTTGATGAACACCCCTGAAGAGACCCACTTACATAATGACCGACACAGCGATATCCATAAACATCGATGGTCTAACGGATTTTATCGATAAATTGCACCTCACTATTGATCCGAATAATGGGTCGAACTGTACTTTATTAATCAATGTAATAGAAGTGGACATAGACTGTTAGATTCGGTCTCAAAGTAAGGAGAAATTGGGTCAGTTTTAAGTTTCAAGTTTACATTTGTTTTCTTTATACAATGGATTATTTGATACTAGCTTTTGTCTTCGCTCGAAGAACCGATAACGGGGAAAGAAGGTTCTTGAGTGACTACGAACCGGCAGACGCAGCGTTTGTAGCCTTGTAGACGTCCCACCAGATGGACCGACGACATCGTCTTGGTCGCGGGTAAGCGGTGGAAGCAAGCGGCATGATGCCGCTCTTTGTGGGCTCTGTGGGGGAGGCCTTTGTTCAACAGTGGACGTCTTCCGGTTGATGATGATAAAGTTTCTGAAGTCAACTAGCTTTGACCTGGCCCCAGGTCTCTTAATTGATTAGTAAAGTAAGTACAAACTAATGGATCTTCTTTACACACCAGTAAAAACGTATACGCCCGTGGGTTATCCGAGCTGGAATAGCACCCACCCATTTCATCCCGAGGGTGTCGTAGAAGGCGACTAAGGGAAAGTAACTACTTAACAACCTTACTGTGATCCCCAAGACGCCTGCCAAGCGTGGTGATTACAGCAACACCACTTCCCTTAGACACAGTATAAATATTAGTACCTACTATACCGTACAGTAGCGACACGCTCCGCCTCGCTCCGAAACTATTCCTCACCTCTTCCCGCGTCGAACGACTGCTCTAGGAATTGCTTTTAGTTCGAGCGGCGCGTAGACACGCACACACACGCATGTATTTGTACAGTCTATAATTTTGGTAGTAGTATAGGCAATTATATCGTTGCGTTCCTTTGGAGTGTCGTGGGTGTGCCTTGGGGCAGGCCTTAGTCCAACAGTGGATGTCTTCCTGTTGATGATGATGGGTATCTCAGAATAGGAAAAGAAAGAAAGAAAATGTATCCTAAAGTATATCGTTATCGACTTCATTTTATTCTAGACTGACACAAAATATTTTTTCCTCAACATTATGCGAAAATGCCGTATCGGTCACTGCCACCTTTATGAACAAAAAATATTACCATTGCCAATCGTAATTCAACTTTATCTGTATCGATATAGAGTTGTGTAGCGATAAGTAGGGGTGCGTCATGCACTTGAACAACCAAGGTCGGGAGTGAGTTGACGGCGTCATGACACGTGATCCAATTATCAATGTTTTGTTTGTGGTTGAAATTGGCTCTTATTTGGTTAGATGATACAGATTAAGCAGAAGAATAGAAGTTCTTCGGGAAAGCAACGTTTGGGACGTATTAATCTTTTGCCAACTGGGTCAAGAAATGCTCTCTCAATCTCATCAGCTGAAAGACTGTACAAATACGTGCGTGTGTGTGGTAGTGGTAGTAGTACTAATATTTATACTGTGCCCAAGGGAAGTGGGGTTGCTAAAATCACGACGCTTGGCAGGTGTCTTGAGGATCGCAGTAAGGTTGTTAAGTAGGTACTCGGAAGTCGCTGCTTCCTGACTTCCGTACTGTCCCTTAGTTAGCTTCTACGACACCCTCGGGATGAAATGGGTGGGTGCTATTCTGGCACGGATAACCCACAGGCGTATACGTTTTTACTGGCGTGAAAGAAGATACATTACTTTGTGCTTGCTTACTCTACTAATCAATTAAGAGACCTGGGGCCAGGCCGAAACTAGTCGACATCAAAAACTTCATCATCATCAGCCGGAAGATGTCCAGTGTTGAACACAGCCAGTACGCCACAACGAGCGGCAACCTGCCGCTTGCATCCACCGATTACCCGAGACCTTGACGATGTCGTCGGTCCATCTGGTGGGAGGCCTACCAACGCTACGTCTTCCGGTTCGTGGTCGCCACTCCGAGAACCTTTCTTCCCCATCGGTTATCGGTTCTTAGAGCGATGTGGCCTGCCCATTGCCACTTCAACTGGCATGTTCTGAGAGGTATGTCGGTGACCTTAGTTCTTTGGCGAATTTCCTCCTTTCCTATTCTATCGCGCAATGAAACTCTGACCTCTCTCCATGGCTCGCTGCGTGACTCTGAGCTCTCAATCTATACTAATTATGATAAAGCTGATAAGATTGTTGGTTCGAACGCCCTAAACTCCGGAACTAATAGTTCGATTTTGAAAATATTTCGATTTATTCTTTTCTTTTTCGAATGGAGAAGAAGAAGGCTACGCATCACTGAGTGCTTATTTTATTATGAAGAAATTAGGGATCGCTGGGGCCAGAGTTTCAAATCCTTCACGAGTCGGCTATTTTGCATTTTTTTTAATACCATCTGTTTTGTTACATATTAACGTTGTCTACACTTTAATGGAACCCTTAGGGTTTCGACACTTACCTACCCCCATAATCAATATCGACGAAGCGTTCGAACAGGTTGGTGACGCAATCATGACGTCTAAAACAAAATAGTGGTCGGTGTTTTTGTCACCTGATATCAAGACTCGTTAGCTCAGTAGGTTAGAGCACCGATATAAAGCAAACCTTGATCATCGGAGGACGGAGGTTCAAATCCTTCACGAGTCAGCATTTTTGCATTTCTTTGTTTTTTTTTAATCAGTAGGTGGGTGGAGATAGGCAGGTAGATACTATTTATTATAATTTACCTAATTATAATGTTATGAACAGTAAACTAAGTAGGTGCTATTTTGGTTGATGTTATTATGGACTCTAACGTATCTTAAATATCAAAGGAACAAACAATTGCAGTACCGATGCAACGAGTCACGCAGGTATGTGATTTAGAGGTTGTTCTCACTCCTGAACTGTCGTTTCGAGATCATATAACTAAGATCTGCAAAAAGGCATTTATTTTTATAGAAACTTGGGTTTTGTTCTGAGGCAGACGCGAGACTTTACCAGCATCACAGCCATCAGAGTCTTGTATGACGCATTAGTCAGGAGTCACCTGGAGCATAATATGGGCTCCACATGAGGCTAAGTACTCAGTGATGTTGGAGCGAGTCCAGAACAAAATCACGCGCCACCTGCACAGAAAACTTTATGGGGTATACCCATTTTACCCTTTGATGTACCCCACTCTATTCGTACTGGGTATGGTGAGGTACAATCAACTCGGAGTGCGACGGGAGTTTGCACTAGTGTCGTACGTGGTAAAACTGCTCCGAGGCATTGACTACAACCCGTGGGTGCTACTGTACAGTGGTTGCACTTGCACGTGCCCGACCGCTATGTGTGGAGGCGACGACCCCCGCAACTACTGGTCGTACCTTCAGTCAGGACCAATTTGCTAGCCAAAACCCCTCTGACTCGAGCAATTCGCACCATCAACTTTATTCATGTTTAAATGAATATATTCCCATGTCACTGGAGTGAACTCACAAAAGGACTATTGTTTACATTTTGCTACAAACAATGTTTGTTAGGATCTTGAAAGTATTTTGTGTTTTAATTTTAATTTTGAGTGTGTGACTTGACGGTCGCTTTAGGTTAAGACCTGTAAAGATAGTTTTAAGGAATTTAATTAAATAAATAAATAATTTGTGAGGTAACATGATCTTGTAAAACGTTAGAATAAGTTTGTAACGGCTATTGATACTAGTCTATACATATTTATTTATTTTTACTTCATGCACAAAAGTGCAAAGGCGGACTTAATGCCTTGGGCATTCTCTACCAGTCAACCAAGGGTGATGAAGAGATAACATGGCAGGTGCATATATAAAAAATAGAAAAAAGTACACATAATTACAACGAAAACAAGTAGAAGTAAACATAATATTACAAAAGTAGACACAAACGACGGAAATATACATAATATTAAAAAAATGTTCAAAGATGAGTTTTTAATTTCATTAACCTCTATCGTGTCCATCTTATACTTACCCATCGGAGGGGTGATTAATATTTGTGTTCATTCATTATTCTTTAAAATGTGAATAGCTTACTACAAAGTAATTTCTAAAAAGATATTATATTTCAAATCCGGGGGTTCCGGGAGTGTCCACATTAAGACAAAGAATCGCAAATACAAAAAAAATTGATCTACCTATAACTCCAATCACTGGTTATGAATGATAAGGTCTGATAACTGAGATAAGTATTGGTAGCGATGTAATTGAAAAATTATGAACAAAACAGATTTACAGGTACAATATTATAGACAGATATAATATTATAATTAGGATGATATTATATTCGACGACACGGTTGGCGCAGTAGCTGAGCGATCGACTGCTGCGGGTTCGATTCCCGCCCAGGGTAAATATTTGTGTGATGAGCACTTGTGTTTGCCTTGAGTCTGGGTGTTGTTTATCTATACATGACATGTATGTGTATTTAAAATGTATAGGGAAAAAAAAAAAAAAAAGGTGTATGTATATCAGCTCAAAAAAAAGAGAAAAATCCGTAGAATCCGGGAAAAATACAGATAATTCATTTCAATGTATACTGTTGTGGTAGTAAATTGATATTTCACAATTATTTTTATGGATTTTCAACATGGCGTCACTCAGATTTAGCTACTCTATATACCATAGATCGACCATTCGTCATAGGAAGAGAACTGTCAGCTGTCAGTGTCACTTCCGTCACTTTCGTCCGTATGTTCTGTGCTTTCGTCTCGTTTTGTTTATAGTTCTCTTTAGCAACCTCCCTTTCGTTTTATGAATGTAACACCGTTTCATTCCCATTCTGTTTACCTGGCTATCCACAAATCGACGTCATTCATCAATCAAAATGACAGCTTACCGCCATGACTGTTTTTTTGTTGTGTGTTGCAAATTCAAGTGCAAATTCTTCTGTTTTACCTGTATACAAAGCCATTTTAAAGTAATTGGACAGTTGAGGACTATTTAAAATGTGATTTCCAATTTTTAAGTATAGTGTACGCTCGGCTACACATCTAGCTATACATTTCCAGTTTAAGCAGACTTCTCATTGTATGAAAATTGTTTTCAATGCGAGATCAGCTTAAACTGGAAATGTAGAGCTTGATGTGCAGCCGTGTGTACAAGGACTGGACCCAGGCTCCATACATTTTTAAACAACTCCTTTCTTTGATAAATTTTCAACTTTATTACTAATACATAAGGTTCATATTCAAGAAAATTAGACAGTTTGATATGGCTTGATGTGCTGGCGTCTATACATAAAAACTTAAGATCCAATATTATTGCAAGTAATAAATTAAAAAGATAATAAAACACAATTTACCGTGTTCAAAATTGCCTCCTAATTGTCTAATTGAAATTAATAATTTGATCCTGGTATTGAGAAATGTATGACTCCTTAGCACGACTCTTGGATAGTTCGAAGTTTAAACATTAGATGGCGCTACTTGTTAATAATGTAGTGTTTTCTGTACTTCTAGATTTCTCTCAGGGTTTGTTTTTGGTACAATATTTAGGTACTACATTGATAATTTATCAGTCTTTAACAAATATGCAATATAACAGCACAAAATGTATAATCTGGGTATCTTCAAGGCACGAGTGAACCGGTTCATCTTAGGCAAGCGTGCTCCACCTTAGGCCGCATCATCGCTTAAGATTATGTGAGTTGTAAAAAAATACTATGAAAATGCCAAAAATACAAAAATAAAATCAAAAGATCGACTCGTGAAGGATTTGAACCTCCGCCCTCCGATGGTCAAATTTCAATTCATATCGGCACTCTAACCTACTGAGCTAACGAGTCTTGCAGTTTCGAGCTTAAAATGGCCAATACTATCGTCAACATGACGTCATAGTTATAGACCGCTGGCCCGGCGTACCGGCGCTGTACAGCAACAAGATAAAAAGCTATCAAGGATAGATAGACCACATTACGAGTTCCTGATTAGTTTCGTCCGCATGAATGTCGGTTATCGCGGATGCAGAAAAAGTAGCCTATGTCCTTCTCTACGATTCAAGCTATCTTCATACAAAATTTCATCAATATCGGTTCAGCCGTTCCATCATGAAAGCTAACATACAGAGTTCCTTTAGCATTTATAATATTAGTATGGCAATATGGATTGCTTTTATCAAACACTTATTTTCTTTGCTTTTTAGCTATAAGAAATTATTTGTACAACAGAAATGGTAGAATCGATGATGGTAGATCGATGGAGCTCGTGGTTAAGTTAAAGCCGTACAGATCGATCGGTCAAAGGTTAAGTTACGCTAGACGCGGTCGGTCTGTGGATGGGTGACCATCCCTTTCATACCGAGTTCCCTCCGTGCCTCGGAAAGCACGTAAAGCCGTTGGTCCCGGCTGTCATTTGTAACTATTTGGCGGTCGTTATGGGTAGTCAGAAGCCAGAAAGTCTGACAACCAGTCTTACCAAGGGGTATCGTGTTACCCAGTAACTGGGTTGTGAAGGTCTGATAGGCAGTCGCTCCATGTAAGACACTGATATTCAGCTGCATCTGATTAGACTGGAAGTATTAAGTATTTGGGAAAAAAAAGCCTTTTCCCAACTACTTATATTGGGGGCGGCTAGCCTAGCCAGGTTGATAATGATGTATTAACAGAATTGTTATTTATTTATCTATAAGAAAAAGAAAAGAAATGTCCGACTCGTGAAGGATTTGAACCTCCGACCTCCGATGGTTTTCCAATGTTATATCGGCACTCTAACCTACTGAGCTAACGAGTCTTATTATTATACCGTGAAAATTTCAAGTACTATCGTCCACGTGACGTCATGATTACTAGTGTATGTATGTACACCAATCAATAGCTGATAAAGATATGAAAAACATTATGCAATATACCGTATATCAAAAATGTCACATGGCTACTCGCTCGTGTTCGTTTGCGAATCCTTACCAAAAAATTCATTAAGAAACGGAGAAACTAAAATGTCTATGTATATTTTTTGAGATTTTGTTGATTTCTTCAAAAAGCGCTGAATCAATTTTGATAAAATGTATATCGGACACGGGTATCGAATATCGGACCACCCCTGAGGCTAACCTTATCCTTTAAAAAAAGAATTTTCAAAATAGAATTACATTTGACTTTTACAAAAAAACACTTAAATTGAGAACCTCCTTCTTTTTTGAAGTGGGTTGAAAACAAACATACTGCCACACTCAGAGACTTCACTTAGTAATAATAAATCATTAACTTTTAGTCGACCAAAAATTGGAACTTGGAACGCTGTCAGTTCAAAATATGAGTTGTTGACATTATGCCAAGTTATTTTTTTTTTTTTTTTTTTGTTATGTTGGTCAATTAAAGTTAATGATTCATTATTATTAAGTGACGTGTCTGAGTGTGGCAGAAAGTGAATATTTTAATCAAAAGTCTTCAACAGTCGTGTCGTCGAATCGGACACTTCCTATTTTTTCAATAACAATTGTACCTACTGATTACTTATGACCAAATATCGTCGTAACTACCTCAATATCAACGCTGCATTGTCTGGAAAATCGCTCAGCATTGAAATGAGCAAAGATGCATAATGCTTCTTTGCTAAAATGACGAATAATCAAAAACTAAAAACCGGACAAGTGCGAGTCGGACTCGCTCACCGAGGGTTCCGTACAAATTTGTAAGATCTGTAAATTTGATTCTCTTGAGAGTGTCGAAATTTACGTTTTTTGCGACTTAGAAGGCCGTATCTTTTTTAACAATGTGGCAATACAAAACAACGAATAGAACAAAGCCACCGACTTCCGAAACTGAAGTCATGTGTGTTCTGTGCTAAAGTTATTTATCACTTTTTAGTTTTTTTTTTTTTGAAGGCGGTTCTCTTTATTTAAAAAGTTTTTATGTCACGTTAACTTAAAAGTTTGATTTTTTCACAACTTCAAGGGACTGTGGACCTTTATGTTAATTTCAGCTCGATAACTACGCGTTCCCGAGATAAATTGTCTTGACAGACAGACAGACGGACAACAAAGTGATCCTATAAGGGTTCCGATTTTTCCTTTTCAGGTACGGAACCCTAAAAATGATGAATAACTTTAGCACAGAACACATATGACTTTAATTTTCGAAGTCGATGGAAATACGAAACAACAAACAGAATAAAAGCCATCGACTTTTTCTTGAAGGAGTTATTGAAGGCAGTTGTCTTTTTCTTAAAAAAGGTTTCTAAGGAAGTAAGTACCTTGTTTATGTTACGTCTGAAGATGGGTGTGAAAATAAACTAGCGGTGCAGTCGCGCTGTAGTCGCTCTACTTTACCTATTTGTATGGATTTACAAAGCAGCGCTGCCGTCGCGCTGCTGTCGCGCGACTAATTTGATGGCGCCCTAAGGCTGGAAGTAGGTCTAACTCGAACATCCTGGTCAAATACTCACGTAACATCCGCATCATCATGATCATCATTTCAGCCGAAAGACGTCCACTGCTGGACATAGGCCTCCCCAAGAGGTTTTGCCATAATCGCCACGCTTGGCAGGCGGATTGGCGATCGCAATATGGTTGTTACAAAGGCACAGAGAACGCTGCAGCCCATTCTCTGGTAAGTCTCTTAGTCGCATCTTACGACACCCACGGGAAGATAATTATGGGATGGTGCTATTCTTTAAGTCCGACACCACACGGACCATAACACATAACATCCGCACATCGATAGGCAATTGGCTAAGTTTATTTTCGTGAAAAGGCTAATTCTACATATTATTATGTCCATTTGCGATAAATTATTTCTTCTTTAAAAGGCTAAACTGCACTTTAACCTAAACGCAATAAACTGCTAAAAAGCCTAGAGGTGCGTCTCATTTGACGTCTCATTTTTATGATATGATATTTTGGCGCTGACTTTGATTTTAACTTTGACTTTGATGATTGTCCACCCCAGAACAAAAAAAAGGTTGGTAGGCCAGTTTTTTAGACCCTTATGAACCACTAGCATCCCCTTGTCTTTGGTTTCTTTACGCTCTGCAAACCAAAATAGGATGACAGACTGAAAGAATCATGGCGATATCCATACATTCATATGTATAAAAAAAAAGATTCATTTATAGGGTTTAAAATATTTTCCTTCCAAAGTGGAGAATACATTACTTACCATATTTTTAAACACCCGCATAATTAAAATATTTTAAAATGAAAATAACAGTTTTTCGTTTTATCTCGTAGCTCATTTTGTGTTTATAAAAAAAAGAAACTGACAAGTGACATTAACGGATCTATCAAATGATTTGAATCGTTGTTTTGGCGGAGTTGAAAAAGTACATTGATTAATCAATATTTGTGACATTATTTTCCATAAAACGGCTGTCAGTGTCAATGTTACTATCAGAGTATCAGCTGCCGTTTCGTTCTGAAATAATGAGCTTTTCGTTAATCTTTTCACTTTTAACATTAATTTCTATTGCGGGGTTTCAAAATTATTTTTAAAAATTCGTTCGCTCATAAGCTCAAACTTCTTATATTCTTCCGACTAGTTTCGATGGCATACGGCCACCTTATATACTGCTTCTTATATTCTTATACCTACATCTTTACTTTTTTTGTACAAATTCTACCATGATTTTATTATAAGCGGTTTATTAAATGCGTTCAGGGTGCTGATGGGGCTGCCCCGATTCTGCAGCGCGTCAGGGATGTTCGCCGGGTCGCAAGTAGACTGTTTCTATTCTACTATGCGAAAGCGGTGCACATCCCTGGTGCGCTGCAAGATCGGGGCAGCCCCATCAGCACCCTGAACGCAATAGCATCCTGAGGGCATTCGCTGAGGTTCGATTGCCAGTACCTGAACCATTGCTGTATGGTTCACTTACTGAGCAATCGAAATCAGTAGGTAACATGTGTATAGGTACGTATTTTAATTATGTATTGTGGTATATTTAATTGTTTTGTGTTTTTGGTATTATTATAAATGTGTGTGGCTATGATCCTTTGTTGGTCGAATTAAACGTTTTATTATTATATTTTATTCTTATTAATAAAATAATAATAATAATATGTGGGGACATTTTCACACACGGCCATCTGACCCCAAACTAGGGAGACCCTGTACTATGGGTGTCAGACAGCTGATATACATACACAAATACATTTTTTTTTTGTAAATACATACACATATAGATAAACAACACCCAGACACAAGGCAAACTCAAGTGCTCATCACACAAGTGTTTACCCTGAGCGGGAATCGAACCCGCAACACGCAGCACAGCAGTCGATCGCTCAGCCACTGCGCCAACCGTGTCGTCGTGTCGTTAATATAAGTATTCTTTTTTCTTCTTTTATTTTTCATTTGCGGCCAACGGGTTACACTTATTTAACTTTAGGTGATCTTAAGTTTATTTTAACGTCCATCTTTAGTCGGAACATAAACATAAAAAGTGATTAGAAATTGTAAAGTCCAAACCGTCTTTATGATATTGTATTCAGAAGAATCACGAATGACAGTGACATGAGGGATCTATTATTTCCCTGAACAGCATTTAAGAGAAAAGTATAATTTAGCTTTAAAGTATCATGTAATGAAGGGCGATGCCATTTCACGGGACACAGCACAATAAAAAAAACATCTAAATATTATTTTGCAAAAGTCCGACTCGTAAAGGATTTGAACCTCCGACCTCCGATGGTTTAGTATTGAATTATATCGGCGCTCTAACCTACTGAGCTAACGAGTCTTGTTGTTATCAAATGAAAATTGCCACAACCCTCGTCCACGTGACGTCATTACTACTCATGAACTTCAATAAAACAGCTGCCAAAGATATGGAAAACATTATGCAAGATATCGTGTATTATATACGACCATAGAACAACACGGAACACCGGAGGCGTGCGGCTGGTGTTCCGCAGTGCTCTATGATACACGACGCTCTATGATACTCGACTGTAGACAAAATTCAATAAGAATATTCGCTTTGCTTGTTTTTATAATTCTACTAGCTGACCCGACAGACGTTGTCCTGTCCCGATGGGATGAAAAGGGGGTGAAAAATGGGGATGAAAAATAGATGTTGGCCGATTCTCAGACCTACCCAATATGCACACAAAATTCATCAGAATCGGTCAAGCCGTTTCGGAGGTGTACGGGAACGAAAACTGTGACACGAGAATTTTATATATTAGACTAGCTGACCCGACAGACGTTGTCCTGTCCCGATCTACCTGGGGGATGAAAAGGGGTGGGAAAATGGGGATGAAAAATAGATGTTGGCCGATTCTCAGACCTACCCAATATGCACAAAAAATTTCATTAGAATCGGTCAAGCCGTTTCGGAGGAGTACGGGAACGAAAACTGTGACACGAGAATTTTATATATTAGATTCTATGGTACAATAACGGTCCAAGATGACGTACCTCATTTCAACATGGCTGAAATATTGAGTATTGATTGGGACTTACTAGCTTCAATGTTGGGACTTTTTACCTTTGTAGCTTATGCATTTATGTTCAAGTGAGATCGCTGTTTGTTAAGTTTTTATATACAATACTAGCTTTTGCCCGCGACTTCGTCCGCGTGAATGTCGGTTATGGCGGATGCAAACGTAGTCGCTGAGTAAAAAGCAGCCTTTGTCCTTCCCCGGGGTTCAAGCTATTTTCATACCAAATTTCATCAAAATTGGTTCATCCGTTTCATCGTGAAAGCATAACAGACAGAGTTACTTTCGCATTTATAATATTAGTATGTATTTACACGTATAATAAAAAAGAAAAACCGAAAACTATTCAACAAAAAAGTAATATAATAAGGCATCAAAAAATTCCTCCACATCGCCATCATCAGGGAATGTGCCCAAGAGACTGGCTGCATTGTCACGTTGGATGGCAATGCTTAACCTCTGTCCGAGGTAAAAACCAGCTCTTAGATCACGGGAATTGTTAACCAATCTTTTAGAAATTTCCTTAAAAAGGAGATGAGCACTCGGACTCCACGACCTACAACCTTTCAACCCTAGACGGCTCGAAAATAAAGTTATCACCAAGGATACTATGCTTAGGCCTTTAAGGTTTTCTGATGTTTGTTAAATCTGATTCACAGGATTATTATTAAAATACACTTTCCGTGTTCATAACTTCAGCCGGATTCTTCGCTTTAAAGTTCCGACCTTTAAAGCTTTTGGCTGAGGTTATGGCTCATGAAAAGTGTCTGTCTACTTCTATCACGGTTGGCGCAGTGGCTGAGCGATCGACTGCTGCGCAGCGTATTGCGGGTTCGATTCCCGCCCAGGGTAAACATTTGTGTGATGAGCACTTGTGTTTGCCTTGTGTCTGGGTGTTGTTTATCTATATAATGTATGTATTTGCAAAAAAAAAATGTATTTGTGTATGTATATCAGCTGTCTGACACCCATAGTACAGGGTCTCCCTAGTTTGGGGTCAGATGGCCGTGTGTGAAAATGTCCCCACATATTATTATTATTATTATCTATGTTCAAAGTTTCTGCCATGCTATAGTAACGCAGGAATGGGGTCTCTAGGATCTCAGCTTGCTTAAGGCGGATTGGCGACTTCAGTCGTGTATCCAATATCCATACTAACATTATAAATGCGAAATTAACTCTGTCTGTTACGTGTTCACGATAAAACGGCTGAACCGATTGTCATGAAATTTGGTATGAATATAGCTTAAACTAAGCGCCGAAAGGCGACTAAGGGACTTACCAGAGAATGGGCAGCAACGTTCTCTGTGCCTTTGTAACAACCATACTGCGATCGCCAATCCGCCTGCCAAGCGTGGCGATTATGGCAAAACCCCCCCTTGGGGAGGCCTATGTCCAGCGTTGGACGGCTGAAATGATAGCTTAAAGCCCGGGGAAGGTCATAGCTAAAAAGTAGCCTGCGCTTCTTTTTTATCTGCAACTCCATCTGCAACCGCGATAACCCACTTCCACGCGGACGAAGTCGCGGCCAAAAGCTAATATACTTAATATTATAAAGCTAAAGAGTTTGTTTGTTTGTTTGTTGAACAACGCGCTAATCTCAGGATCCTACCGGTCCGAATTGAAAAAATATTTTTGTGTTGGATAGTCCATTTATCGAGGAAGGCTATATGCCAATGCGAAGCAGGGTCGGGTTGCTAGTTAATAATAACTCCAGGTTTCCTTACGATGTTTTCCTTCACCGATGTCAGTGTTGTACAAGATAAACATAGAAAGTACAAATGAAATTAAAAAAACAGCTCACATTGGTACTTGCTCGTGCTGGTTACGAATCCACAAGCTCGTGCATGACAGGTAGGTGCCCACCTCTGGGCATAGCATCCTTCCCAAAAAACAAACAAAGCGAATATTCTGATTGCAATTTGTCAACAGTCGTGTAAACACGATATCTTGCATAATGTTTTTCATATCTTTGGGAGCTGTTTCATTGTTGTGCATTAGTAATAATGACGTCACGTTGACGAGGGTTGTAAGAATTTTAATTCCCTGATAATAAGACTCGTTAGCTCAGTCGGTTAGAGCGCCGATATAATTCAATACTAAACCATCGGAGGTCGGAGGTTCAAATCCTTCACGAGTCTGTATTTTGCAAAATTATAGTTTTGGATGTTTTTGATATTTTCTTGGTATTATTGTGCTGTATTTGATTAAATCTGTGTCTGAATTTGTGTCCGATGAAATGGCATCGCCCCTCACATGATACTTCAAAGCTAAATTACCTTTTTTTCTTAGAAAAATGCTGTTCGAGAATTAAAATCCGTCAGGCCACAGTGGTCGTTCCCTTACCATTTCGAATATTTTTTCATAAAGACAGTTGAGCCTATTCAGTCAGAAGCTTTAAAGGTCAGAACTTTAAAGCGAAGAATCTGACTGAAGTTATGAACACGGAAAATTACTAGCACTATAGAATAATGGTTGAAAACAATATCCTGCGAAACAGATATAACAAACAGCGTACAAAATCGTACGTGAATATGCTGTAAAGGTAAAAACTTTATTGAAAATGAAAAAAAAGATAACCGCCTTATTTATCACTTTTTAGTTTTTTTTTGAAGGTGGTTCTCTTTTTTCAAAATAGTTTTTATTTTACACTTTTTTTTAGTGCCTCCTTATCACCTAAATCCATTAAGGAACGGCAACACAGTTAAAACAGAGATTGAAAGTCCTCCAAAGATGGAAAGATGGAAGAAACGAAAACGTCTTCTCGGTTTTTGTTGTTTTTTTTCAAAAAGCGCTGAATAAATTTTTGTTAGTGGTATACTAAAACCTTCTCCAGAATGTATAAACACTTTTCTGAAAACCGCATCAAAATCGGTTCAGCCAAACGGGAGATAATCCCGGGCAAACGTACATACATATATACATACAAACATACGGGTCGAACTGAGAAAAATACTTTTTTATTAAAAGACTTAAAAAAAAAGGATTTTTTTTTTAAGTCATAAAAAGTCCTAACATTGAAGCTAGAAAATACCAATCAGTACTGAATGTTAAAATGAGGTAGATCATCTTGGATCATTACTGCTTTTTAAAAGACAAACAAAACGAATAGTTTAATTGAATTTTGTCAACAGTCGTGTACACAATCTTGCATAATGTTTTCCATATCTTTGGCAGTTGTTTATATGATGTAAATAAGTAATAATGACGTCACGTGGACGAGGGTTGTGGCAATTTTCATTTGATGACAATAAGACTCGTTAGCTCAGTAGGTTAGAGCGCCGATATAATTCAATACTAAACCATCGGAGGTCGGAGGTTCAAATCCTTCACGGGTCAGTCGTATGCCAAATAATAATTATATTTTTTTTTTATGTTATTATTGTGCTGTGTTTAATCAAATCTGTGTTTGAATTTGTGTCCGGTGAACTGGCATCACCCCTCACTACATGAAACTTTAAGATAAATTATCATTTTCTCTTAGAACAATGCTGTTTCAGAATCAAAAAATCCGTCATGCTAGTGTGTGGTCATTTCCTTACCCTTCTGAATACATACGAGTATAAGATACCATTAAGATAGTTTAGACTAATCATGTTTTGTGCATAGGCCTACGTTTGACCACTAACTCACCTGATAGGAAGCAACGACGCGGTCTAACATGGAGCACGCTTGCCTAGAAGTAACCTATTCACTCTTGACTTAAAGACTCCCAGGTTGTTGCTATCAGAAAACACAGACTCAGGCAGGGAATTCCACTCCTTAGCAGTACGTTGTGGGTGGGATGTCCACCATGTACCGGTGGCGCATCGCCGTACGTCTTGTGGTCCGATGATGGAACGGGCTCGCCGGAATTAAGTTATGCAATTCCGTCGCACACTCCCCAAAATGCAACCGATAGAAAACCGACAGGCCAGCAACTCGGCGTCGATGCTCAAGACTTTGGAGCTTTGACTCGACGAGCCTATCATTGCCGTTAAACCTCTTGGCTCGTTTCTCAATAATTGACTCTAGAGCAAGGGTGGGCATACTTACAACACTGGCGATCTACAAAATTAAAATTGTACGACAAACGATCGACTCGCAAGCAAAAAATATAAAGACATTTAGCAAAAAAAATGCTTTCGTAGATTCGCACAAATACGTCGACCCCAAACAAAGCAGTTTACTACTGGGCGATACTTTTGAGATTTGGATATTTTTCTTCGCTTAAAAGAGACTAACATTTGGTACCTATTGCTATGGCATAGAGATGTATGTCTGAAATGATCAGTATCATCTCGTATTCAATAGATGGCAAGTCCATGTCAAAGGTATTCGATATTTACTACAGCTACATTTCTGGAAGTATGCTCGCGATCGACCCTTAAACCGCTTGCGATCGACTGGTCGACCGCGATCGACTGTTTGCCCACCCCTGCTCTAGAGCATCAAGCTGGTATCTGGCAGATCCGTCCCAAAGATGAGACCAGTATGTCTATTCTGTTACAATCTCCCTTGGTGAACACCTAGGTGAAGTGAGCTGTCATCCGTCCGTCTGCTTTGTCAATCCCTAGCATCTTCACGGATGACAGGTCACTTCACCTAGGTGTTTACTGAGGGAGACTGTAACAGAATAGCACTGCTGTACTCCATACACGATCGAACTTGCGTTTGATAAAGTTAAGGCAGCTGTTCCGGCGTTAAGTACCGTCTCACCTTTGCTCCCCTGGATCCCCAAATTTTTGGCAGCCACTTGACTCGCCTTTGCCTCTATGAAAGAGCCGAAATTGAGGGTAGATGTTAACGTAACACCAAGGTTACTCCTCGGAAATATGGAGCTGGGTGGAATTGGCTCCTTTTAGCGGAAAAGAGATAAGTTATATTCAGTTACAAAAATAATCATGATGATCACAAAAATTGTATCAAAATAAAATGCTAAAAAGATCGACTCGTGAAGGATTTGAACCTCCGCCCTCCGATGGTCAATTTATAATTCATATCGGCACTCTAACCTACTGAGCTAACGAGTCTGGTTGTTCCTTGGTCAAAACTGTGACCACTATCATGGACATGACGTCATTGTTACCTACTCACCCACAGTAAATTCAGAGTTTTCTTCATATTTTTAGGGTTCCGTACCCAAAGGGTAAAAACAGGACGCTATTACTAAGAGTCCACTGTCCGTCTGTCTGTCTGGCTATCTGTCACCAGGCTATATCTCATGAACCGTGATAGCTATTCAGTTGAAATTTTCACAGATGACGTATTTCTTTTGCCGTTGTAACAACAAATCCTTCTAATATTATAAATGTGAAAGTTTGTGAAGATGTTTGGATGTTTGTTACTCAATCACGCGTAAACCGCTGAACAGATTTGGATGAAAATTGGGACATAGGTTGACCATTTCCTGTATTAACACATAGAATACTTTTTATCCCGGTAATGTGTTTCCTTGGGATAATCGTTCTTTTTACGCGGGCGAAGCCGCGGGCAGAAGCTAGTACAGAATAAAATAAATATTTAAGGGGGGCTCCCAAACAAACGTGATTTATTGCCGTTTTTTTTTGCTCGATGTCTAATGTTGTATAGATAAGGGTACGGAAACCTTCGTGCGCGAGTCCGCCTCGCACTTGACCAGTTTTTTCTATAAACTAACTTCCACCTGCAACTTCATTCCCGTGGTAATCAATTCCTAGTAGCTTCTGCCCTAGGTCGGTTATTGTGGATGCCGATGTCGCGGATTAAAAAATCTTTAACAAAAAAGACAACCGCCTTCAAAAAGTATTAAATAACTTTAAATTCGCAAGTCGGCGGCTTTGGTTTTGCTTGTTGTTTTGTATTGCCACCGACTTGCGAATTGAAAGTTATTTTATACTTTTTGAAGGCGGTTGTCTTTTTTGTTAATAGTTTTTTTTTTCGCTTTTTAGTGCCTACTTCTCATCATAGAAATTAATTACGAAACGGCGACACTAAAAAAATCTGTCATCCCTTCATTTTCAACCCTTAGGGGTCGAATATTTTCTTGAAATTGTTATGGGACTTAATTTGAGGACTTAACACTATCAATTAAAAAAAGAATCATCGAAATCGGACTACACTGAAAAAAGTTATGCATGGTCAAACATAAATATATAAAATAAATATATAAAAAATAAAAAAATGTTCATAAAATGAAAACTACTGGGCTAAATAATGTTAAATTTTTATGGGAGCAAATGGCAACAATACCGCATCAAACTAAAGAAGAATCACCTAAATCGGATCATACATCTCGGTGTAATCGATGTACATACATAAAAAAACAACCGAATTGAGAACCTCCTCCTTTTTGAAGTCGGTTAAAAAGTAACCCACGTCCTTCATTAGGGTTCAAGCTATTTTCGTTTCATTAAAATCGTTTGAGCCGTTTTATCGTGATAGCGTAACAGACAAAGTTACTCTCGAGTTTATAATATTAGCATGAAAGCATGGATTATTATTATAATATTAGTATGAATGACACTTAGTAATAGTGTAGCTTGCTATCAGAGAAGGAATTTTTGGAATTTCATGAGCAGTTTGGAGATTTCCTCCTACATCCAAACTTACAAACTACTTTTCCTCTTCATAACTTTAGTGTAGATACTCGTATCCTACATTTGTACTAATAATAATAATAAATATCTTTATTTCCAAAAATACAAACAAATGTAGGTACTAAGATTACATTAATATGGTTTTTTATATGGTTAAATGGTACTGAAGCCAACTTATGATAATAATGCCTCCAATCTCCAATGTCTTTGCAAATTATTTTGTATTTGATTTTCAGTTGATCTACTATTGTGCAATAGTTACTTAAACTTCTTACAACCTAGAATCTTTATTTTCTTCCATGCGTTAGCAAATTCAACAATTCATTAATTACAAAAAAAATATCAAAATAAAATGCAAAAGACCGACTCGTGAAGGACTTGAACCTCCGCCCTCCGATAGTCAATTTTCAATTCATATCGGTACTCTAACCTATTGAGCTAACGAGTCATGTTGATCTCAGGTCAAAACTGTGATCACTATCATGGACATGATGTCATTATTACTTACCCGCCGTACGACAACGACACAAAGAGGTATCAAGTACCCATGGTACCACACCATTGCCTGAAAACTTTACTGAAAAACGTCAATATCAATAGTCAAAGACAAAGCATTTATATCAGTGAAACCACTTTTTAATAGTCAAGGACTCGGTCAGTAAGTCAGAAAAGTTGATGGTAGTTGTACGTTCCAAAACGTTCGTTTCAAAATTAATCATGATGATCACAAAATTTGTATCAAAATAAATTACAAAAGATCGACTCGTGAAGGATTTGAACCTCCGCCTTCCGATGGGCAATTTGAAATACATATCGGCACTCTAACCTACTGAGCTAACGAGTCATATGTATTTAAAATTAAAACTGTGACCAGTATCGTGAACACGACGTCATTATGACACACCCAGAGTTTTCCTCGTTTTTTTACAAACTAGATTCCACCCGCAATTTCATTCGCGTGAAACTCAAATTATTTACTTAAGTAATATTGTTACTAACACCAAAATACGAAGGTTAATTTATTTTATTATTTAATGAATTTACGAAGTCCATTGCGTATCCGTCGGGTTCATACTTTAGAGCTATGTAAAGCATTTATTGTAGATAACTATCAGAAGGTTCATGCTCACTTGATTGGATCATTTGGTTCCGCAAGGGCGGATCTATATAAGGGCTTTTTAGGCTGGAGCCTGTGGCCCCGATATATTTGGGCCCACAACCCTTATTGAAGACAATGGACAATATTACGAATATAGTAGTAAAAATTGCAATTAGTTGATCTATTGAACAGGGCCCAAGTAGTGATAACCCCACAAACTCACGGTCCACGCGTCATGATCGTGAAAGGACGTCCGTCTAAAGCCTAAATGTAACGCAGAAATGGCAACAAATCCCTAGTTGCCATTTCTCAGTCCATTATTGAAAATGGTCCTCTGTTGGACCTCTTCTCATACAGAGAAGGAAGGACCACTAAACACCACACTTGCTTAAGGCAGATTGGCGATTACAGACTTTATTATAAGTCCAAGTTTCCTCACTATATTTTCCTCATCGGTTTACGCTCCGTTCGCCCTTTGGATCTTGCCCCTTTCGATTAAAATATTTCACTCACCCCGTTTTTATTATTTTGATATAGTGATTTGCCCATTACGAAGGGGCGAGTGGGAAATTGACATTTAAATATTATTTTAGTGTATCGATTCGCACCATGCGGCATTTCCTTGGAAATTTAACCAAAAAGGTAACTGTACCTTTAGACAGAAAAATACATACATTATGACTAACGCCATGTTTGCTATGTCTATGTGTAGAAAAACTGAGTGCGTACTTATGACTGCTATAGTTATAGATAATCTACATTGTTGTGTTTTTGACATTTTATTTCCACAATTTTTATAATTTTAATTTGATTGATAACAAATTTTAGTTTAACTACTAGGAAAGCAGAAGTCAACGACTTACTACTTAAAAAAATAGATATTCATAAAAATATTTAAAAGCTTAGAGCGCTGACAGTACTTTTAACTTACTATCACAATCGGGGGCGATTCAGGGTACTTACCTAATTTCCGAAGGGGCGAGTTGAAACACTTAGGCAAATAGGGGCAAGATCCAAGGGGCGAACGGAGCGTAAACCCCTTCACCGATGTCAGTGTTGTACAAGATACATTTACAAAGTAGGTACACATGAAATTAAAAAGGTCACATTGGTTGCTCGTGCTGGTTACGAACCCACAAGCTCGTGCATGAGAGGTGGGTGCCCACCACTGGGCATATCATCCTTCCCAAAAAATCAATAAAGCGAATATTCTAACTGTATTTTGTCAACAGTATACGATATCTTGCATAATGTTTTCCATATCTTTGGCAGCTATTTACTTGATGTACATGAGTAATAATGACGGTACGTGGACGAGGGTTGTATTAATTTTCATTCCCTGATAATAAGACTCGTTAGCTCAGTAGGTTAGAGCGCCGATATAATTCAATACTTAACCATCGGAGGTCGGAGGTTCAAATCCTTCACGAGTCTGTATTTTGCAAAATTATAGTTTTTGATATTTTCTTGGTATTATTGTGCTGTGCTTATTTGATTTAATCTGTGTCTGAATTTGTGTCCCGTGAAATGACACCGCCCCTCACATGATACTTTAAAGCTAAATTACCTTTTTTCTTAGAACAATGCTGTTCGAGAATTAAAATTCGGAAGGCCACTGTGGTCGTTCCCTTACCATTTCGAATAATCTATACTTATATTATAAAGCTGAAGAGTTTGTGTGTTTGGTTGAACGCGCTAATCTCAGGATCTACTGGTTCGAATTGAAAAAACCTTTTTGTGTTGGATAGTCCATTTATCGAGGAAGGCTATAGGCCCATGCGATGCCGGGCCGGGACGCTAGTTTTTCATAAAGACAGTGGAACCTAATCAGCCAGAAGCTTTAAAGTTCAGAACTTTAAAGCGAAGAATCTGGCTGAAGTTATGAACACGGAAAATGACTAGCACTATAAAGTAATGGTTGATAACAATATCCTGCGAAACAGATATAACAAACAGCCATCTGACTTAAACATAAGTGAATAAGCTATAAAGGTAAAAAGTCCTAACATTGAAGCTAGCAAATACCATTCAGTACTCAATGTTAAAATGAGATAGATCATCTTGGACCATTATTACTGTATCCTTTTTAAAAGACAAACAAAACGAATAGTCTTATTTAATTAAAATCGTAACTTCTATTTTGAATACTCTATTATATCTTCTTTCTCCTATTATTTTTATTTGTATAAGTTTCAGTTTAGTTTTATTTTTATGTTTTTTAATCAATAGTATCTCTATTCAATATTATTTATATCGCACGTTCGTGTTTTGTTTAACTTTTTTTTTTTATGTGGAAAATGTTGTTGGTTATACATTATACTACCATTTTAGTTAAGTTCGTTACCATAACATTGTAATTTGTGTAACCGTTTATTTTCCCAAATAAAATAAAAATAGAAATTGAATTTGGTCAACGGTCGTGTACACACGATATCTTGCATAATGTTTTCCATATCTTTGGCAGTTGTTTGATTGTTGTGCATGAGTAATAATGACGTCACGTGGACGAGGGTTGTGGGAATTTTCAATCACAGATAATAAGACTCGTTAGCTCAGTAGGTTAGAGCGCCGATATAATTCAATACTAAACCATCGGAGGTCGGAGGTTCAAATCCTTCACGAGTCTGTATTTTGCAAAATGACTGTTTTGGAATTTGTTGTTATTTTTTTGCTATTATTGTGCTGTGTTTAATCAAATCTGTGTCTGAATTTGTGTATGGTGAAATGGCATCGTCTCTCATTACATGAAACTTTAAAAGCTAAATTATCATTTTCTCTTAGAACAATATTGTTTGAAAATTAAAAATCCGTCACGCCAGTGTGTGGTCGTTTTCTTATCCTCCTATAAAGGTACATAATTATCATAAAGACAGTCTAATCACTTGTGTTTAAGTATATTACAACTAAAGATGGGTGTGAAAATAAACCTAAGATTAGCCGGTTATTCCAAAGTGTAGCCGCAATTCCCTGCTTAAATATGAAAAATTAAAGAAGAATACAAATTATATTTATCATTTCAGTCTGTCATCCTACTCTGGCTTGCAGGATTCAAAGGAACCTAACAGGAGAGGTATTCTATGTTTTAAGAAGTTTGCGGAGTATAACTATCTATTGCACAATATTAGAACAACTGAAAAGCAAATAAAATGGCAAAAATAACGACTCGTGAAGGATTCGAACCTCCGCCCTCCGATGGTCAATTTGAAATACATATCGGCACTCTAACCTACTGAGCTAACGAGTCTTGTGTTTCCTAGCTAGAAACTGTGACCGCAGTATCGTGAACAGATGTCATTATTACTCACCCACACTATACGGTAAATTAAGAGTTTTCCTTATTTTTTATAAACTTGCTTCCACCTGCAACTTCATTCCCGTGGAAATCAAATATACGATAAAAATATATCCTACTAACTTTTGCACGCGACTTCATTCGCGTGAATGTTGGTTAATGTGGATACAGACAAAGTCACGGATTAAAAAGTAGCATACGTCCTTGCTCAGGGTTCGTTTCAGCCGTATCATCGTGAAAGCGCAACAGACAAAGTTACTTTCGCGTTTATAATATCAACATGGAAGCATGGATTATTATTATAATATTAGTATGAATGACACTTATACCCTATCCATTGGGTTATTGGTTTTTTGACAGCCGCCTTACAATGTAATTATTGATTACCTTAAGTTAACTTTAAAATGTTATAAAATAAATATATAAACTGCCTTATCTTATTGAATTATCTTATTTATGACCTCTTACAGACATTATAACAACTTTCTTTCTTTTTTCTTTTTTAACTTTAAAATATGTTATAAAATAAATATATAAACTGCCTTATCTTATTGAATTATCTTATTTATGACCTCTTACAGACATTATAACAACTTTTGATAATAATGCACCAGTACTTATGACGTTTCGTGTGTATTAGTCCAGTACGCACGCAGTCGAAGCTTTTGTCAGTTTTCGCCTACCCAATGCCGACGTTACGGTTAAAACCTAAAGTGCGGCTACACCTAGTTTTAACCGGCTAGAACTAGATGTAAGTGGTAGCAGTTGGTTAAACTTAGGTGTATCTTACTTATCTTCGGTTAGAACTAGGTGTAGCCTTTATCATAGCGGCTAAAACTAGGTGCAGCTACACACCGACATCATGGGCACCCCGAGGTACGGTTTGGTTAGGTTCCTTTAAACCCTGCAGGCAGAAGTAGGCGCCCCACGCAGCGCGGCTCTGTCGACCGTCTTCTTCTGCTCAATGGTTTGGTGCCCCAAGTCCCGAGCTCACAGGCTACACCTAAGTTTACCCACCTGCTACACCTATGCCCTGTTCACAATAAGACATTTACAAAAACCTTTTTTACAGTCCGTTCAACCGATTTTGAGTCATATTGCGTTGGTAGCATGACAAATGGCAACTGCAGTAAACAGTTGTTATTGTAACCACCTTTTTGCCTATAATGTCATCTTTAAGTCTACGGAATAGAAGTCAAAATCGGTTGAAGGGACTGTAAAAAAGGTTTGTGTTTATGTCTAATCTTATTGTGAACAGGGTATAGTTCCAGCCGGTTAAAACTTTAAAAACTCTGAAACCGCACTTCGGTTTTTAGCCGTAACACTAACACTATTTAGTACAAAATATGACGTCATGTTGACGTTCACGATACTGGTCACAATTTTGACCAAGGAACGTCATTACTCGTTAGCTCAGTAGGTTAGAGTGCCGATATGAATTGCTAATTGACCATCGGAGGGCGGAGGTTCCAAATCCTTCACGAGTCGATCTTTTGCATTTTATTTTGATATTTTACTTTTTAATCTGCGTCTTTGTCTGCATTCGCTATAACCGACATACACGCGGACGAAGTCGCAGGCAAAAGCTATATACTATAAAACATATCCAATGACAGTCGGCAATAGCATAGCATTCTATCAGCGAAAGACTTTTTAAAATCGGATGAGCAATTTTAGAGATTACCTCCTAAACACACAAACTTACAAACCTTACTTACCTCTTCATAGTATTAGTGTAGATACTCGTATCTTGCATTTGTATTGAAGCCAATTTTTTTAAATAATGCATTATCAGTAATCATGACGTCTCGTCTATATTAGTCTAGTACGCACGCAGTCGAAGTTTTCCCTGTTTTCGCCTACCCAATAGCACTGAAAAATATGACGTCATGTTCACGATACTGGTCACAATTTTGACCTAGGATCAACATGACTCGTTAGCTCAGTAGGTTAGAGTGCCGATATGATTTGCTAATTGACCATCGGAGGGCGGAGGTTCAAATCCTTCACGAGTCGATCTTTTTGCGAATTTATTTTATTTGTTTTTCAGTTGATCTAATATTGTGCAATAGTTATACTCTGCAAACTTCTTACAACCTAGGATCCTTATTTTCTTCCATGCGTTAACAAGTAGGTTTTAAGCTTAGCTTATTGTGAATGACCTGAGATCGGGATCCGGGCGAATCGGGTTCCAGGGCCACTGGGTGGTATAGTATTTCGGTTTAACCCGAAAACTATATTTACTTTTCATTAGCATGAAATCATTTGTAACGACTTATTGTTTACATTTTATAATATTTGTTTTTATAGATTCTTGGAATCTTATAAATAATATATAATGTACTCACAGTTTTATGTGCTGGTTTTGTCTGTGTTATAATTATATTCCTGTATCATCATCATTTCATATCATTTTTAGTTATATCTGAAAAATAAATAATGTTTTGCTTTGACATTGAGTTTGTCAATGACAGTCGTCAAAGTTGACGACCGTCAACATTTCTTCTAATAAGTTTACGGCTAACTAACGTAAATCCTCTATGCTGTGTTTTTGTAAGCATGTATGTTTGTGTTATATATTAAACGGCTGAACACCCGCTGATTTATCGCGTGTTCCTTTAGATCTAATTCGCACTAAAATATAAAAAATAATCGGCAGTCTGCACTGGCCGGTACTATAATACCCGGATTTATAAAAGCGATTTGACCGTTCTAGAAAGAGGATTCATAATTGGATTTTTTACGAATTTCGGAAGAACGGTCAGAAAACAAAACCTGTCAAAGAGGCAGTCTAGATCTCGCTGTCGCTTGGGTAACACGCTGTTTACCCATACGTTACGTTACTAAGTCTACCAGTCTACTTAATGCAAGTCTACCAGTCTACTTACTGTAAGTCTACCAGTCTACAACAGAGAGTCGGTTAAGCGGGTTAAGTCGAGCTGTCGCGTGCCTCCTGCTGCCCAGGGCGGGTCCTACTGACCGCCTGGGGGACCTCCGTCCCAGAGCCGACCGCGCCAGTCTTCTCTTCGGCCGATCCAGTTTGCCGGCCAGGCTGTGGATCATAATCCTCCCTGGAAATCTCTACCTAATACTAGTGCGACTAGGTTAGTGCTTTATATTTATTACTTGTTTTTGATACTCATCACATTTTTATCTTTCGTGTGAGAGCTATTAAATTCAATTCGTACAGTTCTACATAGCCTTTTATTTCGTAAATTATGTAGAATCGTTACAGTGGGGACTGTCTTATGTCTCAAAATTTAATAAACTTTTTGCGAATTTTCGAAATCCAGCGGGTATCAGTCGGGTTCTTACTCTAGAGCTATGTAAAGCATTCATTGTAATGGACTATCAGATGGTTCATGCTCACTTGATTGGATTATTTGCTTCAAATAAGTTAAATGGTGCCCTTATATACAGCCCTTATATACAACTGCCCTTCCGTGGATCACCACGGAAGGGCAGATGTATATAAGGGCTTTTTAGGCTGGAGCCCAGGGCACCCAATCGCTATTTAAGACAATGGACAATATTATGAATCACTAGCTGACCCGACAGACGTTGTCCTGTCCCGATCTATGGGGGATGAAAAAGGGTTGAAAAAAGGGGATGAAAAATAGATGTTGGCCTATTCTCAGACCTACCCAATATGCACAAAAAATTTCATCAGAATCGGTCAAGCCGTTTCGGAGGAGTACGGGAACGAAAACTGTGACACGAGAATTTTATATATTAGATTATCGAAAGGTTTTTTTTACAAAATTGGTTGACATATTGAGCAGGGCCCCACAAACTCACGGTCCGCCCCTGGATCCACGCGTCATGTCCGTGAACAGGCGCTGTCAGCTGAGACTGGTCATCTTTTAACTGCCATGGCTAATGTCTTGGATCCACGCGTCATGTCCGTGAACAGGCGCTGTCAGCTGAGACTGGTCATCTTTTAACTGCCATGGCTAATGTCTGTGTCTTTATTTTTCAATTATTTTTGCTCTTTATCTTCATTGTTATCACATAGAGAAGCAACATGAATAATGTAAACAGGATCTTCTCCATATCTACTTGCATTTTAAAAAAAAAAACGTTGCCCCACTCTAAGAATTTCTCCAGTGTCGTGGTTGCGTTTACAAACATATAAACTCACATACACAAACAGCCAGACCAGTAGCAACTACCTGTACCATACAGACATTTGTTCCGTCCGGGAATCAAACCCGCGACAAGCAGCGCTGCCGCCAATCGCTTAGAAAAGTTTTGAACACTATTGGTGACCACACGGTTGGCGGCATAGATTATATTATAAAGATTTCTATGGTTGACGCAGTAGGCCAATCGTGTCATCAAAACTTTTCGACTAACTGACCGACTCCTTGACAATTAAAAAGTATAAATGGTTTAAATGATTTATATTGATTGATGACTTTGATTTCGGACTTTGACGTTTTTCAGTAAAGTTTTCAGGCGATGGTGAGGTGGTACTTCTGATACATTTTTTTCTCGTTGTAGTACGGCGGGTGAGTAATAATGATGTCATTTTCACGATAGTATTCACAGTTTTGAACTGGGTACAACAGGACTCGTTAGCTCAGTTGGGTAGAGTGCCGATAAATATAATTTGTTCTTTACCATCGGAGGTCGGAGGTTCAAACCCTTCACGAGTCATTCTTTTTGCGAATTGTACGGTCATTTATTTCTGTAGATCTAATATTGTGCAATATAGTTATACTCTACAATGTTTTTATTTGTATTATGTTCCTGTTGTGTATTATTTTAATGTTATCAATGGCGTATTTTCCATGCGGTAAACAGCGGATAAATTATTCATGAATTTATAAAAATTTCAGTCGATATCGCTAGAGGATTTATTCGTAAAACACACTAAAATTATGAATAATTTATTAATGTCACTCGTCAGCTGGAACGCTCACGAACCTGTGAGTAAATAAATAGTAATCTTGGTAAAACTAAAAGTGCACTAAACGTGTAAAGTAATAGAAAATAGCATGTCCAACTAGTTCTGCAGCATTTACCTATAGAATATTAATGTATATACTTGAAGTTTTCTCGCCTGAATCATCGAATTTTAAAAGTCACATTGGTATTTGCCCAATATCAAACCCTTACCTGAATCTGAACTACGGTTTTTTATGATGTTAATAAAAACTAGAGCCTTGAACTTCGCCGCACCGTTGCCAGCCCATCGGTCTTTAATAGGATATTTAAGGATTGCACAACTTAATTCCCCCAACCCCATTCCATCATCGGACAAGCAGAGATACGGCAAAGTATCACGGTTATATGGTTAAAGCTACACGAACTCCTCGAACCGAGCGCTTTAATTTCATATTTATTGTGCGAACTGCCAGACTGGAATCCCCTGCCCGCCTTTCCGTTCCCCGATAAGTATAATCTGGGTATCTTCAAGGCACGAGTGAACTGGTTCATTCTAGGCAAGCGTGGAGTACGCTTGCCTAGAATGAATAGAATGACCCTTAGCCGGCCGCATCATCACTTAAGATCACGAGAGTTGCGGTCAAACGCAAGCCTTAATCCATACTTTTAAAATTATAAATGCAAAACTAACTCTGACTGTTACGCTTTCACAATGAAACGGCAAAACCGATTTTGATGCAATTTGGTATGAAGATAACTTGAATCCTGGGGAAGTACAGAGGCTACTTTTAATCTGCGACTTCGTCTGCATCCGCGATAACCGACATTTACGCAGACGGAGGTACGGGCAAAAGCTAGTAAGAATATAAAATTAAAAGGTAGACATAATGTTATAAAGAGCTCCAACTTTCCATGCTGAGCCTACGTAAATAAACGATGGCTCAGCCTTCAAACAGGTCTCAACAAGTTAGCAGAAATAGCACAAACGTGGCTAGAATCCAGCCTGGAATTCCAATTAGTCTGACTAGACTGAAGAGCTTAAGAGGGCATTCTCGACTTCGCGTTCCATACAAAGTGCGTCGTGTAGTCTGGTCATAATTTGATATAAGTAATTAAAACCAATTACATTTTGTAGATTTTTAGGTCATTATTATTTAAGCTGTTTTCCGACAAATAACTTGAAAGGTTTATGGCAAAAACATTGTAAAAGAATAAGTTTTATGGAAATAAAAAGTTTATAGTAAGTGACTTGGCTCGCGAGGTTGACATATGGGATGTGAGATGTGAGTATAGCAGTTATTGTACTAATAGCAGTGACGGCCAATGGAATTATTTCCAAGAGCTTCGACCAACATCCGAAGAGGCTCTCGTTGGGCAGCTGGATCAAGGGCTAAATACAGAAAGCGGTACTCCTGGACAGGGCGCGTATAGTCAGGAGATTCCTCAGGAGCCCTGACCACCGGTAGCTTGGACCCTGTTCACGATACCGGTGGGCTACTATTTTGTATATTTTTAAATGTTTTTTATTTTTTATTAAAATTAAAAAAATATATAGATATACATATCTATACTAATATTATAAAGCTGAAGAGTTTGTTTGTTTGTATGGTTCAACGCGCTAATCTCAGGAGCTACTGGTTCGAATTGAAAAATTCTTTTTGTCAAAGTCAAAGTCAAAGTCAAATCATTTATTTCAATTAGACCATTAAAAAGGCACTTTTGAACGTCATAATAAAAAAAATATATAAAGTTGATTCTAGTTGCCCATTCCAAAAGTTAGTTAGTGTAGTATGGAGAAGAATGGGCAAGAAACTCCGTACTTACTCTTTTAAAAAAAAATGTGTACAACATTTTGCATTTACAGTTTACAGTTATATAACTGTATGTGAATACGATGGACCTTGCATAAAAACACTATATTGAATTATGTACAAAGTATTACAAGATAAAGAATGATAGCTAAGTTGTATACATGGATACATAGTGTTCACATATTATTATTTACAATTATTGTAAAAGTAGACAACCACTCCATACATTTCAACAAACTATGAACCTATGAACCAGTGTGTGACCCAAAGCAAGAATTAAATATAATGTATATACTAAGTATAAATTAAGTAGGTTTAATTAGCAATCTGTTTGATTTTGTCTAGACTGTAGATTGTCCTATGGAGCCCGGACCAGCATGTGTATTTGTGTTGGATAGTCCATTTACCGAGGAAGGCTATAGGCCCATGCGAAGCTGGGTCGGGTCGCTAGTAAAGAATAAATGAGATGAATGAATAATATTAACTTAATTTCAAAATTATACTTATGTCAAAAGCTCGAGTCGGGAGCTCGTTATTTATTATTTAAATAGGTATTGATGACCAGGACCCGTGAAGAGAGTCCGGAGGGATTCGTGGCTATGCTTGACGCGGTCGGTCCGTGGATGGGTGACCATCCCTTTTATACTGATACCCCTCCGTGCTTCGGAAAGTACGTAAGCCCATTTAGACAATGTTTTTCATTTCTTTATCAGCTATTGATTGGTGTACGTACATACACTAGTAATCATGACGTCACGTGGACGATAGTACTCGGAATTTTCTCGTGGTAACTACAGGACTCGTTAGCTCAGTAGGTTAGAGTGCCGATATAATAATAGAAAACCATCGGAGGTCGGAGGTTCAAATCCTTCACGAGTCGGACATTTCTTTTCTTTTTCTTATAGTTATGTAAATAACAATTCTGTTAATACAAGATTTTTATACATTTATAAAGGGTCGTTTACGGATGCCTGACCACCAGTCTTACCAAGAAGTATAGTGTTAGTCAGTAACTGAGTTGTGCAGATCAGATAGGAAAGATAAGAAAGAAAAGAAAGAAAAGAAAGAAAATAAAGAAAAGAAAGAAAGAAAAGAAAGAAATGAAAGAAAAAAAAGGAAAAGAAAGAAAAGAAAGAAAAGCCATTTATTCACGCGAAAAGCGACGCACTTAATATTTAACAATATTAATTTATTAATTAATATGTAAATTCTAATAAAAGACATGCGTCACCCCCGCGCTAAACGGCCAACGCTCAGCATAATGCCCTGGCCCGCACAGCAAGGCCGTACCACAGCGCTGGTTTTCAGGCAGTCGCTCCATGAAAAACACAACAAAAACAGCCTAGCTTATTCTAAACTATGTTGAGGTCGGGTTCCAGTCTAACCAGATACACAATACCAATGTTTTATATGGAACTGGTTCATCCTAGGCAAGCGTGTTCCAACTTAGGCCGCATCATCACTTAAGATCAGGTAAATTGCAGTCAAACGCAAGCCTATTAGTTAATAAAAAAAGCAACTCGTATCTAACCTGGAGAACCTAGATACCATGCAGTAACCTGGGTACTCTACAACCACGAGACTGGGGTAGTAGCCACAACAACAGCAATAGATATTATTCTTTGGCCAGTCTCATCAGTTGCAGGAAGTATTAGGGTGGTCTCCAACCAGAAGCCGCATGTATTAAAATAGTTCAAACACATCAACTACTATTAGTAAATGTTATGAAACTGAATAGGCGGCGGTGGTACAAAATAACCCATAAAAATTCATGGTGCGCGCGCGCCGCAGTGAGTTGCGTACGGAGAAGCAACGGTTGTGTGCCGAGCAGTACTAGACGCGTGCCGGTTCAATATGACGAACCTAGAAACGCGACGAACTTGTTTGCCACACTGTTCCCAACCACTGTGACTCATGGAAGCCAGAATTATCAATGGCGAGAACCAGAAATGCACTGAGGCATTGAAGCCCAATCGATCCAGGGGAAACGATTCACTTGGATCCTGCAACAAAAATAATCAGAAAAATGCGGCGAAGTCGTATAAAAAAAGAAATACACTTCCCTCCAGATCAAGCAGGAGACAAAACAGAACTAGGCCAATAGGCACAAAGGAACGTTTACACCTGGGAGAATTTGTCAAGCACGACGGATAACAATTACGTGAATTAGCACATTTGATTCCAATAATAGGTATCCCAAAAACGCCTTAACCAACGGACATTAGTTTTAGTTCTAGTTTAATACAAGTTACTCTTAAATATTTTAGTGTTTATCAACTCCATTTTCTCATATACATTCTTATACATGAAGGAAAAAGTAAAATTACATAACTACCTCAATAATATACTGTCTTCCCATAGATATCCGAGTGAGTCTTCCCTTCAGTAGGTTGCCAGTAAAGAACATTAAATTCTATTAATGACACAAAATGTATGTTTTTCTTGAAACTGTTTTTCTTAACCGATACCAGTGGTGTCCAAGATAAAGTTTAGAAAGTACTTTTGAATTGAAATAGTCACATTGTTACTTGTCCGGTATATAAACAGCACCCAAACAGGCGTCTTTAGCACTAGGCCATCATACAATAACATATTATGTGACAACACAATAATTATTTCAAAAAGCTTTTAAAACACCATCAAGTGAAAATGCTTTAAGGAAGTACCATAAGTGTCTTGGACCATTATATCGGTAGTTATAACTAGCGGTGCACAAGTCATGGCCATGAATTATTACCCACGAGCCATAGCTTTATTATGAGCTGGAAATTGTGAAAGCAAGGAACTATTAACGGCTATTGATCGAGAATTAGGTGTCAGGTGTATAAGGAAACAAAAATATCGTGAGCACATGACATTTAAAATTCTGAATGTCGTAGGCAGGTATATAAAACTACTTTGCTGATTTTCTTTTACATTTCTAACAATATTAAAGATCTTAGTACTGGTAATAAATTTTGTAAATGTCTGACAACAGTATTTATTAGTGGAACAGTGTTATTATAAGTTGAAGGGTTTTCGATTGAGTTATTGTGTTATAACTTGTAACAAATTAGTATACCACTTCATGTTCAAAGATTCTTACATTTTTGTACGTACATTCTTAGCAAATAAACATAATAGATTATCTTTTCTATTCATGATCTGTGTATTTTACTAATAGATATAAAAGCGGTTTTCAAAAAACGGGTGTCAAACACCGTTGATACCTGAATGCCTATAACTAAGGGCCCAATAAGTTCCAATTAAATTAGGTACTTGGCAAATTATTTCACACAAACACTGTTATATTGTGGAATATATTCAGCCAACACAGTCTCTTAAAAGATGGTGAAATAGACCATACAGGCACCTTTAACTTTTGCTTAATTATGCCTGTCCCAATAGCAATGTAAAAAATTCTCACTAATCTTACCATTGCTCAAAGGAGCCTCTAACACATCAAACAATTCGTCATAGGTAGTCCGCACGTCGTGTCGGCAGCACGGTCGGATCCGATCGCACGCGCATCCGGTGTTGCGCCGGCACGACAGCAGTATTATTTAGAGCTTTAAGAACCAAAGTCGTGTTGTCATGTGAAGTGTGTGTTTATTAAAAATGGTTGAATTCGCGCTAGAAAATGTTAGTATCTAGATGTTTTCTGGTAAAAATTTATGAAAAATGGTGCGGTTTTAAGTATAAATTAAGAGTTTGTTATGTCAGCTGTATCCGGTTGTCTCCGAGGGTAGGCAGTAGTGTTGGGTTGAATGTTTGTGTTGTCTATGGTTTTTTTATGTTGAAGGAACCCAAATATTCCTTAGAGTTAATTAACGACCGTGTTTATCGTAGGAAGTCAAGTTCCGTATATTTATGTGACCAAAAATAAATAAATATGTTTTACACAACCAAATACCAACTATTACCAACACGAAAATAATTAAAATCTATCTAGACGATGTAATTATATCAAAGAAAAAAAACTGATGCTATTTTCAACTTCAATATCAATTATATTTAGTTACTATGTTACTCTAAAATGGTGCTTAGGAACTAGCATAGAACAATTAATTACAAAACTTTCGATAGCATTCAGGCCACTTATTTTCTTAATTTCCATCTTTAATAATACGCCTTTCACCAAAGTTACCACATTTACAGCTACACCGAACACGGCTCCCAACAATCCGAGCCCCTAACAACCCATTGTGTGCGTTTCCCATGGCACGACTTACAATAACACACGATACTTAATACATACTGTTTCTCACGCAGAACCAGCAAGCTGGCACATCTGGGGACGGCTTCAGGCAGTACCACGAGCAGTACGGCTACATGAACCAGAACCAAGGGGCTGTTGCCAGAAACATGCAGAACTACGACTCGCCAAAACCCCCCATACCGGCAAAGACATATGGAAAAGTCGACACACCGAACAATTCGCAACTCATAACAGTGACTGTCGAAACAGGGAAGGATAATACAAGAGACGCCCCGAAAAGCGCAAAGTCTGTCAGTAAAACTTATCACACTCTCAAAGATATGATCTCAAGCAGGTTTAAGAGTAAAGATGCTAATGATGGCGAGAAGAACAATGAGCAAGAACCTAGTTTGAATAACAGTGAAGAGAGGAAGAGACCTGAAAGGCCAGAGCCTGAACAAGTGACACCTAGAGAGAGTGGACCTAGGAAAGTGGAGCAAGGGATCTATGGGAGGCCAATGACGCAGACTAGGCCGGAAATGCAATACAGTCATGGCATCGCGAATAACATGGCGTATCCTAGTCCATCGCCACACAGGTAAGAGCCAACACTTTGTTATATAGAGCTATATTAAACACTCCTTTAATGTGTAAAGAAATCCCGTTAGCTTACGACATAATATTTAATTCATTTTTACTTCCGCTGATTGCATTTTAAGTGCAGGCATAGTCGTATTTCGTCGTGGTCTTGACTGTTAATAGGACCACCACATAGGTTTTTTAGAATATCGTACCTAAACTCAACAAATATGTTTGCGTGCATCTAAATATTAATAACAGCATATAATGTAGATAACGTACTAGTTAGAAGCCATAATTGCATAGGTATTATGTGAGAACCAAACATTTAGCAGGCCTTTTCAATCTGATATAGATACAATTAAAAACAGAATAAAAACCATTTATCAATTTCAATCAACAAATCTCACATGTATATTGTTCTCATACTTACGCCTTCAACACAACACAAGCTACAACTTTGATTATTAACACAAGAACATCACTATCTCCATATTTCATACCTCATCAGGCAACTGATACAGCAGCAGCAGATGGTCCAGTCGCACATGATGATGAGTCCTCAAGCCAGGTCCCAGGAGATGCTGGCCAGTACGCCCCATCGACAGCCTCAGGCCCT
The DNA here is from genome assembly GCA_947361185.1 of Charanyca ferruginea. Taxonomy (NCBI): domain Eukaryota; kingdom Metazoa; phylum Arthropoda; class Insecta; order Lepidoptera; family Noctuidae; genus Charanyca; species Charanyca ferruginea. The sequence continues at coordinate 60,271,211 of OX376055.1, forward strand.
AGGCGCTGATGCTCTGTACCAGCAGTATGGACCACCGGGACGAAGGAGTGCGTTGTATCAGAGAGACGTGGATGTCAGGTCTATGGCGAACTTCACTTCGTTGAAGACTGGGCCGCAATCACAGGTAAGGAAAAAGTCACGAATGCTACTGTAATAAATATTTTTTATCTGAATATGAATTGATAACGACCTGATGATGAAAACTTTTATACGGATTCAAGATTCCAAAAATGTTCCAGGAGTTATCAAATATTGAAAGTAAAGATATTAACAATTTCATTTGTATAGTTGAAACAGTATTAAAGTCATCATTTTATCAAATGATGACTTTAATACTGTTTACCCTTTTTTGCTGTGTAACCTAATCTAGCTTTTGCTTAGCCTTTTCCCAACTTTGTTGGGGTCGGCTTCCAGTCTAACCAGATGTAGCTGAATACCAGTGTTTTACATGGAGGGACTGCCTGTCTATTCTGCACAATCCAGTTACTGGGTAACACGATACCCCTTCGTAAGACTAATTGTCAGACTTTCTGGCTTCTGACTACCCATAACGACTATCAAAGATGTTCGAATGACAGCCAGGAGCAAAGACTTTACATGCTTTTCAAGGCTTTTGTGCCTCGTTCTCGGTATAATATGGATGCTCACCCATCCACGGACCGACCGCGGTAAGCGTAGCTTAACCATGATTGGTCAATCCACGGCCACGAGCCCCTCCGGATGCTCATGACAGATCCTGGTCATCAGTACGAAATTCAATAATAAATAAAAACCCTACAATTAAGATGCTACTAAAAACATGTGACGAAAGTGTTTATATAGAGGAGTACAATAAACTCATTTGCTTCAACAATAGGCCTTTGTAACGATGAAAACATCGGCGGAGATTTTTCTGACATAATGAATGTTTGGAAAGCTGATATGAATGATTCATTAACAAAGGTTTAAGTGGAAACCTATATAAGAGTTGACTTATTGGTATTTCTTCAAGTCTTACGAAGCATCAAAAATAACTCATAAGGATAAAAGCGATTTACATTAATTTGGAAATATAAAAGGTTTAAAATTGACGCCTAGTCTGTTGAACTAGCCTAATACTAATAAAGTAGTTAGTTAACGTGTGAAATTCTTACTATAACCATTTTTGAACCGGTTGCAAAACTCAAATTTAAACCCAAAATCAAAGCACCCATTTCAAAATCGAAGCCTACAAACTAGGCAGACCCAATCATTGAATCAATTTCCTTTTGAAACCAATGCCAAAACCGACCAGCAATTATAATGAAAAATGACTTTAATGAATTCCAAATTGAGTACATTCGTCCAACTGTCGTAACACTTGCACCACCTAGTCCCATGTTCTTTTCTCAGTTAGAAACAATGGTTCTCAACAATTAACGGCTTGTTCCCACGGAGTACACGGCAATTATAACCAGTGTATAAGCCCCCGCGCCGACACGACGCAGCAAAGATTTTTACAAGAAACTAGCTATATTGGAGCATTGTTTTCTTTGTTATAGTGCTTGTATCGTCTAATGTTTCTTTATTTATATTGTTAATTGTTATAGAACTTGTTGTATATTTTGTAACCTACATGAAAGGAGATTATTTATACATGTTTTCTGCTTTGAGCGTGTTTCTTTTGTAGATTCTTAATACTCTTCCAAACATAAAGCTTGCAATTAATGAACGTGGTTCAAACACATTACAGCTTTTGGCCCATTATTAGCCTCAATGTATCGCTAATTCTTAGTGAATATCTTTTAAGAAATCAAGAAGCTGCCATCACAATCACACTAAGCAAGAGAGTAGGTCATTAACCTACGTTAAAATGATAGAATCATCATTCTCCTGCACTAGTATCCGATAAAATCAAAGCTACTTTAAATTATTTTATAGACATCTTTACATCTGCAAGCCTTAAGGAAACCGAACTAGTTCGAACTTCCTTTAGTGGTTATAAAATAACAAGTTTTATAACGCAGCTATCAGGAATATCGTCTGCCTGTACAACCGCTTCCTTTTAAGAAAATATGTAATTTACATTTATTATTAATAATAACGGATATCGTTTTGGTACATGGCATTTGTACTTTATTGGCCATTTTGTTACTTAATTACTTTAATTGTTTTATGATAGTATTGTTAGATTACATGATTAATCTATTGATGGTCTTAATATAGTATCAATAACTTGTAATGCTTTTCATTTCAGTTCGACAATTCACATTCAAGACCAGATCTCAGAAGCCCTCAGCAATTAGAAAGAGAGATAGTGCGACAAAGAGGCTTTGTCGAAGGAAGACGATCGTCCTCACATCCTCACCTTCTGGACGAACCGCAGCACAGACCAGAGGTCACAACTCCTCAAATACATGACCCCGGGAGACGGAATTCCCATGGAAATCTTCTAGACCATACACCAAATGAGCATCCTCGAAATGGTGAGGAACGGGAATCTGATGACGGAGGATTCCGTGCTAGACTGGCAGCTCAAGGCAGATCTAGCTATGAAGAACGAATCCGAACAAGTGGACGGTCAGTTGAATCTCAAAGACAAGAAAGAATGCAAGAAAATGTATACAGAAGAACCCCAGATAGTCATAAAGAACGAAGAACTCCTGACAGCCATAAAGAAAGAAGAACACCCGATAGCCATAAAGAAAGAAGGACACCTGACATTCATAAGGAACGCAGAACTCCAGATTCTATAGGACATAAGAAAGAAAGAGAGGAACCTTCGACGTCACAAGATAGAAACGATGAAAGTGCCAGTCAAAAGTCCGCTGATAGTGTTTATAACTCGAGTGGTAAAGCTGAGGCTTATAATCCACAACCGTCTTCGTCGAGACAAACGCCGAATAGAATTGAAGATCTCAAAGCACATGGGAAGAAGGGAGCGGGTTCCGGTGCTAGTTCAGGTACGCTATGACAGTATTCTTAACATAAAAACCTCTCGTATCAAGTGTTCTAGATGGCCGATAAAAAACGAAACATAATCAGAAATTGAACCAAATGGCACACGGGGAATTTGAAACTTGCCTTGGGAATATTAAGTTTGCTTTGTTTTTTTTTTGTTAGTAAGATATAATCTCTGGAGGAACTGCTACGCTATTCTCTAACGTTATCATTCGAAACTGTGCTCAACGGTGAACTCGACATCGTGTCAACCGTAAAATCGACGTCGAGCTCAGCGGCTGTTTTCGCTTAGCGAATATAATAATATGTGGGGACATAATAATATCGTTTTACATAACTGTCAAATTATTCAGCCTTGAGTAGTTCTATCAAAAGCCGTTAATTTACGTGGCGCTGGCGCAGCGTAAACCTAGGTTAATATTTACGGAAATGTAGCTCGCCGCTGCCGCAGCGTCTGGTCCGATTACAAACACATTTACTGTTAGAACCACTATTACTGACTGTCATAGAGTATGTTTTATGGTCTTCCACACGGACGAAGTCGTGGCAGGAGCTAGTATTTTATAATTCAGTAACTAAACGATGTTTTTTCCGCTCTCACCTTTTATCACAAAATCTTTGATACCTCGTTAAGATTTATTGCAGTCATAAATCTTTAAAAGCGATTCCTGAATTGACAAAAATAGAGAGAAACAAATTACACAGCTCGTTATAAACACGTTTGTCTCTTTTATTGGCTTTAAGGTGGCTTAATAAATCTAGTCACGTATGGAACTATTGACATTAAAGTTTTAGTTTTAATTGAAGGTAGTATTATCTATCAAATCGATGAAAAAGTGGTCCCATTCTGTGTTTTCCGCATTTACATAAAAGGCTGCTACGATAAAGCAAGAGCTTATCTGTACCTCTTAAAGCTAATGGTTTTATTGATTAGATGTCAGACTCCGTAACCATTTCATCTAGATCTAGATAGAAAGAAGTCCTTTGTTTCTGTAATAAGCATTGACCATTTCAAACTCAATTAATACCGCAATTCTAATACCCTAGTTATTTGAAACCTTAACCCATGAGTCCACTATACCCCATAGTCTTCATCCACCTTACCCTATAATCCATAACCTAACCTCTTCCTCCTTCTCATCATCAAGTCGTCGGTCCACTTCGAAACCACGTGCGCCCGATCAAATGGCATTAGTCAATATTAGATTGATACAATAGTTCTTTTATGATAACAATGTTTTCAAAAACATTTCAGACTATGACAAGAACGGTGGTCAGTCCTCCAACGTGGATTCAGGCCGAGGCAGCGTAGCGTACTCGAGTGGCCGGCGACCGGAGCCTCTGCATGATACATCAGCTGACTCAGATGCGCAGGGGACCAGGCAGCCGCAACCTGGGACCAGCCAGCAGCCTCCGGGACAAAGTAGGATCTTCTTACGACCATGCTGATGCATTTGTTTTCCTTATATTGGTCTCGGCTTAAGATTGCACTCATCATCATCATCATGTCAACCTTTAGACGCCCACTGCTGGGCATAGGTCTTCCCCAACGGGGGTTCAGCCGTAATCGCCATGCTTGGCCGATGCATGTTGGCGATCGCAGTAGGTGTTATGGTACTCAGAAGGACGCTGCTGTCCATCCTCTGGTCAATATACCTCTGTCGCCTTCTACGACACCCACGGGTAGAAACGGGGTGGTGCTATTCGCGACCGGCACCACACGGATGATGAATATTGCACTACAATAATACATTTTTTGCTGATGTTAATACCATTTTTGTTTCACACAATCTGTCCAATTGCAACAATATCCTATTACCAACTTTCCAGGCGTAGAAAACGACTGGGTAGAATGCGAGCTCCGTCACATCTTAGAGCCAAAACTGGCCAGTATGCGCCTGGACTCATCAGCTACATCAGACACGTCGGTCACTCCTCCACTGCCGCCGCTGTCACCATCGTCGGACATGCACAAAAGAAACAGGTGAGAAAAACAGATATTAGCCAGAAAACTCCACAAATAAACACTGAAGCTCAAATGACCGATTAGTTGAGCTTAATTGGGTGACCCGACCTTTTTGAGCTAACTTAAATATGAAAGCAACATCGATTACCCTCCTCCTCTGCATTCTGCTACATCTCTGAATATAAAAATACACAGCTTAAAACCCAAGTAAAGACATGTTTTACCCCAACAAACGACAGGCTACTTTTTCATCAGCGACACCGTCGCATCCGCGATAACCGATATTCTCGCAGACGAACTCGCGAGCAAATGCTATGCTGACTATAAACTTTATCTGCTAAGCTAAGCCTATGGATATTTGATTGCAGTCTGCCGGGTCGTTCATCAGAGTACCCAGAGGAACGTCGTCGTGGTCGCGAATCACCGCGGTGGCACTCTCACAAGAAACACTCATCGAAGCGAGATCACCATTACAAGAAACACTGTAAGTTTCCCAACTGTTTCTTCAATTCAAAATATCCTTGAAAAAGGCTGCACCAAAACAGGATTTGCTTGTGTAAAGATCGGTTACGAAGTATTATTTTGAGAGAGTTAAATTGGAAGATCTCAATGCAGCAACTCTTTACTTATATTTTTTAAATTTCTCATTAGTAATTGGTTAACTTATTGGTATTTGTTTGGTGGTATTGCTAATGAGGATTACCAATACATTCCAGTGATTCTATTGAGTCATTTTTGCCATTGAACTGACGTAGAAACCAAACCACAGATTCGAGAACTTTCTAACTTCCTCTATTACCTCTCGCTCTCTTGTGTCTCAATCAGAAAGATTCCTAACATGAACATCCTATCTCTGTTCTAGTGTTCGGTCTAGACACAACGGATATGACATCCACCACGACCCGAAGCCTGGACCTATCCTCCCTCCTGGAGGGCAGGTCGGACAGCTCGTCCTCCGGGGACGCGCGCGCCATCCGTCGCCAGCTCCGAGGGTTGGAGAACATGTACGCTGAAGTATTGCAGCTGCTGGGAGTAAGAAAGCCTACTAGCCTGGCTAAGCAGCCTACTTGGGAGTCGAGGTAAGTAAAGCGAATTTAGTCTTGTAATTAAGAGCGCCCTTCACCAATCGGCCGAACTTCATCGAGGGCGTGATTTAATTTTTATTTATTTCAACTAACGCAAAGATCGAGAACAAACGAGTGTTTTCACAAAAATTCCAGGAAATACGTGTTTTTGAAAAAGCGTTACTAGTTTTTGGTAAAAATATTTGTAATTTAGAATCAGCGTTACATATGTGCACTTCAATAAAATAGTTTCTATGAAACTGTTTTTTCAATGTATGAGTGCATTAACGAACGGCCAAAGTTGAGGTAAAAATTGTGCAAAAAAAGTTGATACCCGGTCCATCCGGATGTGTTTACTGAATTTGTTTCTCAAAAAAGTTGTTTTCTCGGTACATAGGAACCTAGATATTAATCACAAGACACCCGTGTGTTAAAAATATTTGTGTCGCTCTTAATACAATATCTATAGTTGTCGCAATCTCTTCTCAACGACATTAGAGGCATTTTTGACGGCTCTAGGTGGTAGTGTATCTCCTCTGACGCATAGGGTTTCGTGTTCGAATTCCGCCCAGGGCAAATATTTGTGTGGCTTGTGTTTGCCTTGTGTCTGGTTGTGGTTTATCTTTATACGTATCTACTAGCGGGCCCGGCAGACGTTGTCCTGCAATCTGACTGCAGCGCCACCTACCGGGTCCAATTTTGATTCTAAACCATTCTCGAATCCACTGTAACACACATAGAAAATTTCAATTAAATCGGGCCAGGCGTTTAGGAGGAGTTCACTTTCATACACACGCACAGAAGATTTTTATATATCTTCTTCTTATATATAAAATTCTCGTGTCACAGTTTTCGTTCCCGTACTGCTCCGAAACGGCTTGACCGATTCTGATGAAATTTTTTGTGCATATTGGGTAGGTCTGAGAATAGGCCAACATCTATTTTTCATCCCCTTTTTTCACCCCTTTTTCATCCCCCATTAGGTCGATCGGGACAGGACAACGTCTATCGGGTCAGCTAGTAAGATTTATATGTTTGTGTATGTGTATCAGCTGTCTGACACCTATAGTACAAGGTCTGCCCAGTTTTGGGCCGTGTGTGTAATGTTTTTTTTTATAGATCTATAAAATACGGAAACTACCCCTCAGATTATTTACCTTACTTCGTTATATTTGTCACCCCCCTTCTTATACATAAACTCTAATCCTTCTAGGTTATCATCGAAGCGTCGGTATGGCAGCATGTCTTCGCTTCCATCAAGTTCCGTAAGCAGTCGGCCAGTCAGAGACAAGAGACGAAGCTCCAACGAACACAGAAAGAAACATGACCTAAAGGTAACATCATTGTTCAGAATAAAAGACAACGTGTTGGGTCCAACAAAAAAATCGCGGTATGATTTTCTAGGGAAGAATTCAAACTCAAACTCAAATCATTTATTTCAAATAAGCCATTCACAGGCACTTTTGAATTGTCAAGGAATCAATCAGTCAGAAAGTTGAGACTAGTTGCTCGTTTCAAACAGTAGGTTTCTATGGAGAATAACGAGCAAGAAACTCCATGAACACTCTTTTAAAATCAATAGAATATTGCAAATCTTCTGATCAAAACTTCTGATCACTACCAAACCAAAAAAAGTATTCCAAGTGTGGGCCAAGTATAAAAAACAAATAAATTAAAAATGGCCATATCATTGGTATTGATCAGAAAAATTCTTACTTTGGTCGTATCTTCAGAATGAAAAATTACGTCTCAATCAATCTTTGTAGCTTGTAACGACCCATAACTGATGATTAAGTTCTGGTAACTTATATCTATCGTCAACTCATTCTTTTTCTTAGTCGTACACCCCTGGCGGAGAGGACGTGATTATAGATCGTCTGATAGGTTGGTTGCGGCGAGACTTCTCCATCTCTCCCTGTTCGCGGCACTGCGTGTGCACTCAATCAGGGAACACTTCTAACGTCTGTCCATCTTGTGGGTGATCAGCCACGAGAACGCTGACCTTCTACATTCCCCTGTACCATTAATCATTTCAAACTACTCAACCATCCACCAGCAACTATTTACTATGTACTTCCGCTTTCTCTTCCAGGGTATAAACAAGCGGTTCCAGCGCTTAGAGTCCCACGTGGTAACGCTGGCTCGGTCAGTAGCCCACTTGTCCAGCGAGATGAGGACCCAACACCTCGTCATGCAGGAGATGGATAACATCAGAGCTGAGATTGCAGCACTCAGACATATGTACAAGTAAGTGTCATTTGGATTATTGGCAAGAAATTATAATAGAAAGAACGGTTTATTTGTTAGAATATATTATGTCGGATCAGTCAGGATTTATTCCGTTAGATTCAGTCATCATGTGGGCAGGATACGGGTTTCGTGCAATGAAAACACACTGGGTATAGGGTACAATACACGGCATTTATTAAAACCACAATTTAGCACTGACTTAATTTTAAATAAACATTTTCAAAGTTATCGGCACTGGTTTACACTTTAACACAACGAATCGAAAGTACAGTTTCGGGACGTATTAGCTCCGACGCGATCAGGCACTGGATTCTGAATGTCCTGCTCGCTGTGGGCTGAAAACATCACGACTCTGTAGAAGTGCGCCAAAATGGTGGTAAAAAAAAATGGCCCACGACCTAGTCTCAGACTACAAAATATACACAAAACATTTCATAAATCGGTCAAGTTGTTACGGAGAAGTTCGATAACAAACACTATGGCGTGCGATTTTTATAAACCTATTAGATAAACTTTTATTTATTTATTATCCAATTACAAAACAAATCAACCATGTTGATATGAATCTTCTGCCATGCAAAACTTTCCACTCTAACAGCAAATTCTTTATTTCCAGATCCCAGCAATACATTCGTTCAGGCAGTCACGGCCGCCATTTAGACCCCTACTCCTTCAGCAATCCAGACAGAGTGAAACGCCTCACTAAGTTCTTCGGAGACGAGCCCCCGCTGATGAGGTTGTTCCTCAAGAAACTTGGATATGAGGTACGTTACTGAAGTTGCTTGTTCTTCTTCCTGGTGTTTTGATGACAAATATTTTTGCGGTTCAGAACTTAGCCACTTTATCTTCGTTGTTGGTGGCAGCTATTTAATCTCCCGACGTGCAGCTGTTAGGGCACGCTGGACGCGATGTGGGATGGGCTATCGTATCGGTAGTTTCCCGTGGGGTGTCCGGGTTAGTATAGCACCCCCCCATTTCATCCCGAGGGTGCCGTAGAAGGCGACTAAGGGAAAACCCGGAATTCGGGCAGTAGAGGCTTCCGTGTACTTAACAATCTCACTGCGATCCCCAAGACGTCGGCCAAGCGTGGGTATTATGGCAACCCCTTCTCCCTTTTATATGGGGCAGGTCTTTGTTCAGCAATGGACGTCTTCCGGCTGATGATGATGATGATGATGATGCTGATGATTGGTAGTGCCCCACACACCGCAAATCGGTACCATCACTGAATACCCGCCTGAGCTAATTATGTATGAGCTAGATTCGACGCTAGCATCAAGATATTTGAGAATAAAATAGAAGAAACTGCTACTAATCACATTGCCTCGTTGGTCTATCGCCTGGAGACCGATCTACAAGTTTGAAAACATGTTACCCATTTAGAAACCCGCAGGAAGAGCACGGAGTTAAAAATTGTGCCAAATGGTAGCTCGCCCCGTATTACGAGATAAACATAGATTGCTATTCGTAGGCAATCTATTTATCTCTGCCTATACCTTCAGAGAATATAGGAGCTTTTAGTGTAGGTGCACTCCCTCCTTCCTCACTCTCATAGTAGGATGGGATGGCAATCCGCCACGACCTGGGAGAGATCAGGCGCAGGACCATCGGCTTTACCTGATCTCCGAGGCACAAGTGTATCAGACCACCAACTTCCAAACTGTGGATTGCTATTGAGCAATTCCTAATACAAAAACCCAATTACACTGCCTGACCTGGCAATCAAACCCAGCTCCGATCAGCAAGTCAGCAGTAACACTTACAACCACGAGACCAATGAATTTAGGGGCACTTTAATAACTCCTCTTCTCCTCTTCTATCACCCGTGGGGTTTCCGGGCCAGAATAGCAACCACCCATTTAATCCCGAGGGTGTCTTACAAGGCGACTAAGGGAAAATCTGGAAGTCGTACAGTAACGGCTTCCGTGTTCATAACAACCTCACTGCGATCCCCAAAACGCCTGCCAAGTGTGTGGATTATGGCAACCCAACAAGGCCTTTGTCCAACAGTAGACGTGTCCCGGCTGATCATGCTTAAGATGATAATATAGAGGTCAAACGTATGCCTATCAAATGATAAAAAAAAAAAAAAAAAAATGTTTCCTGCGCATTAGGCTAGCTCCATTACGATCGGCCATGACCGAAATTCGTTCGAGACAATATTATTACTAATCCAAATAATTTCTCCCACAGAAATACGCAGGTCTTCTAGAGAAAGAGAAAGTAGGAGCTGCTGAACTACCCTACGTTGGTGAAGACAAACTCCGAGCCTTAGGCGTTCCCCTCGGACCCAGGATGAGGATACTGAAGGAGGCCGGTATCCACCAGGACATACATCACATGTCCAGAGACGATCAACATAATACCACCACCACGCTGGCTATCGTTTGATATTAAACTTTAAGAAGTAGGTTTAGGGATCAATCTTGAACGTTGAGAAGACTGAATTATATGGGAGTAGCTTAATAAGGCATGCACTTATTCAAGTATTATTTCGAAGTAATGTTAGGATACAGTTTTTAGAACAAGCCAGTTACGTACTGTTTTTTGAAAATAAAAATACCTGAAATAAAAATGTAAGAACCTACCTACTGATGTCTTGATATCTACTCGTGTATGTAAATATCTTTTAGATACTATGCGACCAACTCCAGAATGTGTGTATTTATTTTTATCAAGTTTTGGACCATAAAACTTCATAAGGATAAATGGTTGAAGTTCCACGGTCTCAAACCAAGCGTTTTGCCTCCACATTTATTGTGAGAATTGCCAGACTGTAGAATTTACTGCCTGTCACTCTGTTCCCCGATAAGTATAATCTGGGTATCTTCAACACGAGTGAACCGGTTCATCCTAGGCAAGTGTGCCGCAACGTCACTTCAGATCAGGTGAGTGACGGCCAGACGCATACCTATTAAAATATTTACAAATAAAACAATGTAAAGTGATGATCTCAAGCAGTATGCTGTAGCTGTACTAAGATTCTACTTAGTCACACATCATCAGCCGGAAGACGTCCACTGTTGAACTGCCTTCCCCATAGAACGCCACAATGACAACAACCTAGTATTTCATGTAAAACTGTCGGTACAATACGGTCAACGTAACTTGGCGCGTCTGAAGTTAGCTGTTTGGCTGCGCAATGGAACTTTTAGGAACGAAATTGTCTACTGCGCAGTTAATCGGCTAACTTCAGACGCGCCAAGTTACGTTGACCGTACTGTAGCTTGTTGTCTATTTGCAGAATGTTGCGAAAACCTGGTCCTTTCTGCTATGTAAGTGTCGAGTGTTATTTATTAACCAATTTATCTAACTACTTTTGTATTAAACGTGCTCTCGGTATAGTCCCGTTAACATTTCAAGTTCTTAATATTATTATTTACGGGTACAACGAAAACACGAAAAAACCCAAGACAAGGAAACATGACGTTCCATGAAGACTTTATCTTTTTGTGATAGTGTTTATGATTCATCTGTTGTTTAGTAAAAATGCTCATTTTGTTAAAAATGTTTGTTATATTATCAATACGTCTATAACTTGTAATTTCCTTTAGCCTTTTGACTACCACGTCACTGCCCTCGGCGCCAAGGGCGGGTAGTTTAAACATACGGTCGGTTAAAAGTTACTATGACGTGAGATGTTTAACGTTGTTAAATATAACGGGTTATTTCATGACATAAAAATCCGTCAATCAAAGTTATTAAAAAAGAGATTTCATAATATTTTGATGTTTGACGTAGCTGTTTGACAACACAAAATTACGTTGACTGGTCGGTTATGGTAATAGTAACTTTTTGACGTACGTTAAGGCCACCATTTTGTAAACCAACCCATTTTTTTTTGTAGTAGTTAGCGCCATTTTTGACTATTACCCGTCAGTACAGTATAGTTAAAGCAACCCACTCGTTAAGTTACTTATATACTGTATGAAATTACGTATAGAAGTCTTGTCATGTAGTCGTGACAGTGACGTGCTGTGCACATTTGGGTTTGTCATTTATACATGACTGGTGGTCATAAGGTTAAAAAAATATATTGTTTTCTCCTAACCATCATCACATAGCCTATTCCCAACTATGTTGGGGTCTTCCAGACTAGCTGAATGCAGGAGAATACCAGTGTTTTATATGGAAAGAGACTACTCTGGCATTTATTTATCAAAAGGCACTTTATTTCAAAACACTAGGGTCTGAATTCGCTTGGAAGCTTTAAAAAAATATTGGTAGCTGAAAAAGATAATAATTTCTCGATTTATCTCTTGTTGTTAAGTAAAGTCATTTGCACGATAATAACTAATTAAAAACATGAAGTTACTGTTAATATGTTGAACATTTTGTGCTGTATTTTTTAATAATAACTAGAAACATAGATAGATTTTTTATGTGAAACGTTTAACGCGGCGGGTCAGACAGGCGGGAAAGCCAACAGTTTTTAATTTTGGAACGATTTTGCAGCGAATTTTAAAATTGGTAATAATTTTATAAGAAATAAAAATGTTATCTTTAAAGAAATAACTAACTACATATATTCATAATTTAACAATTTTTTCATTCGTCATACTAGATTCGATATTTTACATCAGCCAAACCTCAGATTATAAAACAAAAGTCTGATAGACCACGCGGTACACTGAGAGTGAAGCCACTAAAGCAAATACAAATTCAAAAGCGATTACCTACAATCGCGCTAAAAATAACAACGTTAAAAACGCAACGTTAACGGTTAAAAATAATAAATACAAATACAAATTCAAAAGCGAATACAATCAACGAGATTAGTTCTTTAAAGATAACGTTATTCATTATTTAAAAATTCCTATAAAAACATCCTGAAACGGCTCAATTTTTAATGAGAGGCTTTATAAACTTTGTTTTACCTCATATGAATTAGTAACTCAGTGTAACCTGCATAATTATATGGTTGCCAACCCTACTATATAATATAGTATCCTGCTGTATTAGAGGCCCGACTACTATATACATATTTTGAGGACTAAATTTGAAAAGCAATACAATATTCGTTTCAAAATGTGTAAGCGTAAAACGAAACGTCAATATTTATTTCTTGTAGACAGAGAAGCAGAAAGCTGAGCTAATGGTATTTTGTCATTTAAATTTAAATTGCAATAGTAGCTATGGGGCATGCCTTAAAAAAATATTATTAAAGGCTAAAAACTGCAAAAAATATTATTTTATGAAATTTAGTATATATTTTCGTTATCTACTATATTTTTTGAGTAAATTTTAGAACTATTATTTTCGACCGACAAATAGCCGGCAACCCTACCTGCATAACAAAATTGCAAAAATATTTGCTTATTCCCTAATGGGGAAATACTAAAAAAATATAATGGCTGCTGGGTGGTTTCCGCCCATTGTTCACCTTAACGTACCTAGCAAGGAAATCCTGTAAATAAAAAAACACATTTATTTCCTACTCACATTCATAGTCTGTCCCTGAATTCCATGATCGAGTACTCCAAGACTATGAATATGATACGTCCCGTATCCCTATATTATTTCTAATATCCTAGATCTTTAATTATTATTATGATAAATGAGATTGTACCTATAATTAAGTTAAAATAACCTACACTCATACATTTTAATAATATGCCAAAGAGTTTACTCGGCGTATGTAAAAAATATGTAATAAATTGTATAAAAATAGCTTGTAAATACATAGTAATTAATTATATTTAGTTTTAAACATTCAATGCACGAAAACAACGAAATTGAACAACGTACTCATTTTATTGTTTTTTTTTGTCCCTTGTTATACTTGAGGGAGTTATATGTAAATGAATGTAGAATAAATATTTTTTACTTTATAAATTGATTTTATTTGTCATTGAAAATATTTTTAGGTAAAGGATAAAACCCATTTTTATCCCAAAACCCTATTACTATAAGACTCCGCTGTCCGTCTGACTGTCTGTCACCAGGCTGTATCTCATGAACAGCTTATAGCTCATAGCTAGACAGTCAAAATTTTCTTAGATGGTGTATTTCTGTTGCCGCTATAGCAAATACTACAAAGAAACGTGATTTTTTGCCGTTTAAAAAAATGGTTATCGACTCGTAGGTACTTGGCCAGTATTTTATCGTTGCTATATAACATAGGCACGTAATTAATTTTAATAAGTTTGATATGTATTTTTATACTAACATCTGTGCCCAGCAATACCACTGGGGTGCAGAAAGTACGAAGAGCTACCTGTAGTGCTAGTAAAGCCCGGTATAATATGTGTGTTCATAACCGAATCTAAGTACCTTGCAAATGACAATGCCAGATCCTGCCCCACCCATGTACAGAAAAGTTAATTAATGAAAATAATTGTAATGAATATGGAACCTTTCTATACTAAATTGTTTTTCTTTAGAACTTGCGGATTACGAAATACCTACCCACAAAATACAAACTCATTTTACCTAAAATACAATTTAACCTATAATCAATGTCATTGTTGTTTATAGATTTAAACGGAAACCGCAAGTTCTAGAGTCACTAAGACTAATGTTTAGTTATCAGCAATAAATAAACAGTAAGATGCTACATATTGCACATGACTTTAATTGAGTGGGGCAAAGTTCTATAGAGTTTCTGGCATTGTCCTTTATACACAAGCAAATAACTTAGTCCATTCATACTTCCATACTTACTTAATATTATAAATGCGAAAGTAACTCTGTCTGTTACGCTTTCACGATGAAACGGCTGTACCGATTTTAATTAAATTTGCGATGAAAATAGCTTAAACCCCGGGGAAGGACATAGGTTATTGTTTATCCGCGACTTCGTCTGCATCTGCGATAACCGACATTCATGCGAACGAAGTCTCGGGCAAATGCTAGTATCACAATAAATTGTTATTTTTTGCCAAAAACCCACAATCTGTCAATAATTAACAATAACAGTTCAAAGTACAGAGCCAGCACATCGAGGTTCAACAATCTGTCAAATTTCTTTAATAGATTTTCAACTTTATGTCTAAAGTTCATATTCAATTGGAAAAAAAAGTAGGTACAGTTAGCGATGTCTTAATGTGCTGGCCTCCGTACTTTAAAAAATAGGAAAAATAATGTGGGATCGTTTGACCAGACCAAACCCCAATTACCACGACAACTCGGCAATCAATTAAACCTAGTTAACTAACGTATTTACACCAAAACAAAGCGCTCATCAATAATTAGCTAATTGCACACAATTACCGATCATTACGCACATTGACCGTAACACAAACATGTCATAGCCAGACACAATAAACAATGTCGTTATTTATAGTTTATCTGTGACATGGTCCGGGTCGCCGTGTCAGTTGATAATATCATTTATAATAATCGTTCGGGAACATTGTGGACACAGTCACTGGTTGGTTTCAAGATGGGTCTGATAGATATTGTGCTGTTGGCTGCGTTGTTCACGAGCAGTTTCGCAGAAATTGTGAGGAGCACGGCGTGTACGGAATGTAAGCAGTCTTTCTTTATTTATTTTAATTTAACACAAAGCGACCATTAAATTACATTAATTAAAGACAGAATTATACGAAACTAGTTTTTGTCTCGGTTATCTTCTTTACGGATTCCTAATATTTTTGAGTGTGAGTGTGAGGAAAGTAAGCAATCTTCTTTTATTTATTTCACTTTAACACAAAACGGCCATTTACCAAATTACATTAGTTAATGACAGAATTATACGACACTCATTTTTGTCCGGGTGTTTTTTTTTGTTTTAATATCTTTGATAATATACCCGTATTTATTTTTATTTTATTTATTTCATATGTCACAAAATAACAACCATATCAGGTTACCCCAAAACGTTAAATATTTTACTATAGTAACGCATAAAAAAATTGGTTGCCTGTAAAGTCGGGTTACGGACTATAGTTTTACGAGATAACGTCATAAAGAAACATAATAACTGACAAATATAACATAAGCAAATAATGGCTTTTGTCGAGGTGGACGGAGCTTATTGATCGTGCCTCTCTATCGCTTGTTCCGCGCTCTCGCTTGCACGCTCAAGCTCAGGCGGAACGAGACACTTTTTCATCGCTTTATAAGACGTTATCACGTCAAAAAACATAAAATTCAATAAAATTACCTTACGTAATTTAAAGTTAATACCTAAAGCCTATAGCACTCAGGAATAATGTAGCTTCTTCTTCTTCTTCTTCTTTTCCCTGCCCTTATCCCATGTTACTTGTCCAACGTCATGCTTTCACTGACTCCCTTTTCATTCAATAACGTAGCTTCTTATTAGATTGATTTATTTATTAATTCAATAAAGTACACTAAAAGCGTGTAGGTACTACATCCAACATTGGTTGACAGTAGGGCATTGTGCAAAACAGTTTTTTAAATTCGATTGAAGATGTGCTTTCAGTCAACCCGTCCGTGGTTCGCCACCTTAAGAGCGCCCAACCCGTCATATTTTCCATACAAACGCTTTTACTCGATTACGGCGTTATAACAAATTATTTTCCAAATATTTTTAACACACAGGTATCTTGTGGTTTTAATCTAGGTTTGTATGAAGCCAAAAATAAACTTTTTTGAGAAACAAATTCAGTAAACACGTCCGAAAATCAGCTTTTTTGCACAATTATATCTGAACTTTGGCCGATCATAATGCAATCATAAATTGAAAAAGTAAAAAAAACAGCTTCATAGAAACCTTGCATATGTAATGGAGATTTTAAATTACAAACAACTTTAACAAAAATTTGTAAGGCTTTTTCAAAAACACGTACGTCCTGGAACAAGTTTTGTGAAATTTCCGCGCTACAATTTTCCTGTGATGTTATCGCGTTCTCACTCACTCGGTTGTTTTCGAGCTTTACGTTGGTTGAAACAAAACATTTTACAATCACGCTCGCGTTGAAGTTCGTTCGATGGGGATGGGCGCTCTTAACCTCATGTTAGTTAGCCAATAGTTTTAAGCTAGGTAAATTTATTTATTTATATTTCATGCACAAAGGTACAAAGGTGGTTTTAATGCATTAGGCATTCTCTACCAGTCCCTTGGGTGGTGAAGAGATAACAAGGCAGGTGCACATAAGAAAAAAAAGTTATAAATAAACTATAGATATAGGCCAGCAATAACAAGGAAGATAATATAGCTATGCCAAATTGAAAGTGGGGTTTGATTGAATAAGTATTTTCTAAGAAGAGCTTTTCAAAAGCACCATTTAGGATAATATAGTCCTGAAATAACATCTATAAACTTGTAATTTTATGGGTCCGAAAATTGCCTCTGATGATATATGGTTAATAAATTGCTTCGAATGACAATTCAAAAGAACAAAAACAGTGCTAATAATGATATTAAACTTTACGGGGATATAACACAAATAAAGGCTCTTTTACGCCAGAGCAACATCGTGCTACAGTGCGGCATGCTACAAATTGAGGCATGCGTCTCCATGCATGCTACAATCGCCAACAACATGCGACCGATGTAGCATGCGGCAGTCTATTTTACGCCGAGGCAACAAACAACATCGTGCCTAGATAATTTTCAAAGCATCGTCCTATTTTTGGAGTGTTTTTGATCTACCTACTCGTAAAACACCACGTTTCACTCATAGAAGTACATCTTAGGTATATATCGATGGTTTCACTTATTATTATATAATTTGAATTACGGACATCACTTCACTTCACTGTTTCTATAATCTTCAATGAAGTCTAAATATTTTTCATTACTCCACTCCATGACCGATAATCTTTATTTCCATTCAATTTCTTGGTGTGATTTCGCCAAAATCTATACTTTCCAGAACAAATACAAATAAAACATAATCTAGAAACTGTTTTCACGCACCAAAAATGTCGCATGGAATCCATCGTCTTCGGATACAAGCTGCGACAATCTGCCACATGGCGCAAGGTGTGGCTATGCCGCATGATTTTTGCCACAATGTGCGACATTTTTAATGATAGTAGCATGAGGCCTTGTGGCATGTCGCAATGCCGCACAGTGTTGCCCTGGCGTAAAAGGGCCTTTAGGACATACAATTCTATACCCTGTTCACAATAAGATTAGACATAAACACAAACCTTATTTACAGTCGCTTCAACCGATTTTGACTTCTATTCCGTAGGCTTAAGTATGACATTAATGGCAAAAAAGTGGTTACAATAACAACTGTTCACTGCAGTTGCCTACCAACGCAATATAAGTCAAAATCGGTTGAACGGACTGTATAAAAGGTTCGTGTAAATGTCTAATCTTATTGTGAACAGGGTAGAGACACATAGACGGTACAGATTTTTGAAGTTATACTTCTTTAGGCGCTCTATGAAAAAATGATGAGAGTGAAATTTTACGATGCGCGCATGCGCGCTTGCAGCGTCACACAAAATTCTCACGGGAGTAATTGTAAACAACGCCATCTCGCCGTACATGCTGAACTACTTACTGGGCAGTAAGTAGTTCAGCATGTACGGCGAGATGGCGTTGTTTACAATTCAAATTGTGCTTATATACTTTTTTAATAATGCCAAAGAAGTATAACTTCTCACGCTCGTACATAAGTACACGCACCCATTTTTTCCGATTGGTTTAGTCGTTTTCGATTATAACGAGTGCTTTACACACGTATAGATTGGTGCCGATTCCCATGTTCACAAACTACACTAAAATTAGACAATTGACATCTCTTACTACCAGGCAGCTGAAGAAAAGGACGGCGAAAGATAACAACTAAGTTAGAGTTGTCAAATTACTTTATTCCTTGAATTTCGCCATGACAACTATGTATAATTGTATGAATATTTTAGATCAACTTAAATTGACAGTTCTTATTAATATCTGTCTCTTTCTTGTATTGGAAATAAAGAGATATAAACAGCTTAAAATAAGTTTAACTCGTTTTAATTTTAATTTAAGATTTACACTTCTTATGTCAGTGCTTATGAAAACTTCTAGTCCTTCTAACTTCATAGTCAGCTGTTGAAAATGTTAGTGATGCATTCACATCATCACGAATGCCTTTTTCTCCGCATCTTCATCCATATCCCGAATACAGAATTATGTCTCCTCCATTTCACGGCATTATCCAGTCTTCGGGCTTTTGCATTCAATTCTTACCCATTAACTCGACGCTTCAGTTAGTTCTCATTCTGTGACTTTTGTACCACATCTGTTGTCAGCGTAGGTGTAATGAGCCTTCAAACTTCCATAATTTCTTGCTATTCAAAGTCAAAGTCAAAGCATTTATTTCAATTAAACCATTTACAGGCACATTTGAATTGTCAAGGAGTCGGTCAGTTAGTCAGAGAGTTGAAGCTAGTTGCTCGTTCCAAAACGTAGGTAGGTCTCTATGGAGAAGAACGAGCAAGAAACTCCACGGACACTCTTTTAAACCAAGTTTTTTTACAAAGTCTGGTTACATGATTCTTGTTGCTTCTATATGTGAAAACTATGAAGGCAATCTAACAATACAAAACCCAAAAAAGAAGCAAGATAAAGTCCATGGCAGATAAAGAGCTGAACAATCTCTACTGACAGCGCACGTTCACGAACATGACGCGTGAATCGGCACCATTCAGCTCAACCATTTTGAAGGGAGCCGCATGATCCAACACACGCGCCACCATCAGCGAGACATTTGAGCGAGCATGACAATACTCCCAACCGTCATGTTCATTTTGGAATTACTAACAATGCCTTTTTAGCTTAGCTATATCTATGATTAAGTACGCTTAGAACGTTTTATCTTTTATTGTACTCAACGCACTTACGAGTGGAAGACGAAGTTTAATCTGTTTCGTAGAAGACAAGGTTAGATGTCACGCGAATACTTGCGCAAGATTCGTTTTAACCAATAGATTGTGGAATGATTGTTAACTATGACGGATGCTGGCCGTAATCGGTATAATAATATTGTTATTGAGTTACTACTGTAGGAACCGAGTATACATACCTACGTACATTTATACTATGTACAGTCAACAGCAAAAGTAGATGATCAAAATCAGAAATTCAATACTTATTTACTAACAGTAATTTATATAACTTATTACTAGTTTATTTATTAAAAGTATGTGATTGTCACACACATACTTTTGAATCACTTCGACGCCACACAGTTCTGACGCGAACTCCGTTCATTAGTATCGAATTTCTGATTTTGGTCATCTCGTTTTGCTGTTGACCGGACCTACAAACAACCAACAAATATATGGGTTATGTGGGTTATGTGCTTTAAAGCTATCATTACTGAGTATGTCTTTCAATGATATGATTGTGCACCAGCGGTTGTGAGCATGTGATGTGATGCTCATGGATCATTCGATTCCCTTCAAAATGGTGCCGATCCGTGTGTCATGTTCTAAAACGGGCGCTACCAGTTGAGACTATGAATCTCTCTTGAATGGTTTTTGCTGTTAACCTCTTTTAACGAGCACGTGCTCTCTTATATAGTCTCTTCTAACCACAGATATAGATAGACCTAGATAACGCAAGTATCACGATCTGCATGAAAACCAAGCGTGCCATTTTATGAACGTCACAATGTAATACGAATGTTTTGTTACTCCTTATTATTCCTTATTTCCTTATTACCAGGTATTACTGAGGGTATTAGATTAAAGATAATTGTTTTTTAAATTAATTACGCATAATATTAATCACAAAATGACTTACCGATGGAAAGAAACGTTTAGATACTTTATTTTTTTTACTTACGATTTTTTATCGTAACTTAGGCACGAAAATAGGCACGCGAAGTAGTTGCTCTTGCGTTATCTAGATCTATCTATATCTGTGCTTCTAACATTCCAATGGATTCTACAGATCATATCAGCAATAATGATAACGATATTATTTAATCTAAGTGTCAAGTAAAATCTAATACCTGCAAGATTTTTCAGTTTCATTTTTTGTTCCAGCAAATGAAGACATCTGCAAAATCGGTGAAGTGCGCGTAGACCCATGTGAAGGCGGCAAAGTATGCGTCTTCAAAAAGGGATCGAATGTATCCCTGGCCTTTGACTTCACACCAAGTAAGATTTACATACAAACACTTCAATATTTATTTACACAGATAGATGGTGGACACTTCAAGTGTCGTAAAGGGCATTTTTGTCGTGGGAGATAATTATATGCACAATTATTTAAGAGAGCAAAATCTAATGCTGGGAATCGACTTTTAGTTTTGTTGTAAAAAATCACTGTAGCTGTCAACCTCATAAGTTGACCTGCAAGATGCTTATCCGAAAAAAAGCAGTGATGACTATTGGAAAGTGAAGCTCCGAAGTTTTTCAATCACAGGCCGGGTAACCCACAGTCCATAAATGAAAATAAATAAATATAGGTTTATGGAAAATAAAGTTGAAATTTCAATACACGGCATGCCTAAGCATACCACGGTATTCTTTTTATTACTTACGACCGTTAACATTGACTCTATTCCATACATTTAAGTTATATTTTGATTCGTCGCTTAAAAATACCTTACCATGCCGTGCCGACAATGTGCGCCGGGCCTTATAGTACGTCCTTGCCTTTTCATCATAGTTCATTAACTCCCCCAGACTTTGACACAAGCAACCTGAAGACACAAGTGTACTGGGACAATGGCGCGGTGGACGTCCCTTTCGCGGATTTCGGCTCTACCGACGCCTGCACATACACGACATGCCCAACAGTGGCCGGCACGGCACAGGCCCTGAATTACAACCTCCACGTGGGCACGAAACTACCAAAGGTTTGTATACCTCAAAGTTGATCCCATACAAATTTCATGAAAACATTTCACCCCTAAGGGTGGAAAATCAAGGGATGACTGAAATTTTTAGTGTTATCGTTTCGTAATTAATTTGTATGATAAGAAGTAGGCACTTAAAACTTTTTTACAAAATCGTTAAACACAGAAAGTAAAAACTAACTTTAAATTCGAAAGTCGGTGGTAATACCAACAAAAATTCCGAATTTCAATTTATTTTTTACTTTCCAGGGGCAGTTTTCGATTTTTGTAAAAAAGTTTTTTTAGGATCTCTGATTGGCGAATTCCAATTAAAAGATATCATGTATAAAAAACACTGATATACCAATTCTGTTGCATGACGAATGACAGGCCACGCAAAAGATCAGCTATGTTATTCTGTAAGAACTCACTCCAGTTCTCACGTCTGATTCCGCGCTGAAAACTGTTTTAGGTATACTGTAATTCGATAACTACTACCCTAGCGCCACTGAGTACCAACTTAGGTGAAGAGAACTATTATTACGTTACTATTTTAGCGAATACCAAATACTTCTCACTTCAGGTAAGTGAAATCGGAAATGAGATAGGATTCGAATTCGCGGGTGAATTCTTACAGAATCGCACTGTAGCCCATGGTCAATCTCCATACTAGCCTTTACTCGGTGGAAATCCTCATGGACTTCCTCCATCGAGGTGGTGACAGAGAGGCCGGACTCTTACCGGCTAAAACCACCGCGGTGTTCCCTCTGCCTATGGCCGGGGGTGCGGATTTCGCCTAAGCATTCACCGCTTCCCCGACAGGCCTTGCCCCGTTGAACCTCAGCGGGTCCCAACTCAATCTCAATACTAGTCTAGCAGTTGAGTCCCGACTGTCATTCGTTACAGGTAGTTAGAAGCCAGAAGGTGTGACAACGAGTGTTATCAAGGGGGGGGTACCCAGTAACTGGGTTGTGGAGGTCGAATAGGCTGTCGCTCCATGTAAAACACTGATATTTAGCAAGCTGGCCCTAACATACCTGAGAAAATTCAGGTAGTTTGTTTTGGTCAATACTAGCCTTAGAAGTAGCCATGAAGGAAGGCGTTTGCTCTGCAGTGGGATGATGCAGGCTGATGAGTAATCATTGGTTTGCCATCAAAAGCCAACCCGAAAGGTTTTTAACCGACTTAAAAAAAGGAGGTTCTCATTTTGACCATGTAAGTAACTTTGTACGCGATTATCTCCCGTTTGGCTCAGCCGATTTTGAGGAGGTTTTCAGAAAAGTATTAGTTACATCCTAGAGAAGGTTCTGGTACTATACCAAAAAAAATAAATCAACAAATACCAAAAAAATCATGCACAGGTGGCAATACAAAACAACAAACAGAACAAAGCCACCGACTTCTGAAACTAAAGTCATGTGTGTTTTGTGCTAAAGTTATTTATCACTTTTTAGTTTTTGAAAGCGGTTCTCTTTCTGTTGTAAAAAAGGCTTTTCTCTCATTAGTCATAATATTTTTTTTTACATTTCAGGGTAAGTATCCTCTTAAGTGGAAGGTTTGGAACTTGGATAACGACAAAGATTTCTGCTGCTTCAAGATTTCTGTCAAACTGATTAAGGCAAAATCTAAAAAGTAATTCTACTTTAATAAAGCATTTTAATATTTTGTGTATTATTGTTTAATTTTACTTATTTTCACCAATTTTCTTACCATAACGTTAATGTTATATAGAATAAATACTCATAATTACGATAAAATGAACATTGAATATGAAAAATACTATAAGTAATATAAGAAAAAAAAGTAACTGCTAACTGGTCGGGGATCGATTCTGATGCCAAAAATATACATAGCTTTTAGATTTTTGTTTGTATGTATGTTGAAGTATTGACGACACGGTTGGTGCAGTGGCTGAGCGATCAACTGCTGCGCAGCGTGTTGCGGGTTCGATTCCCGCCCAAGGTAAATATTTGTGTGATGAACACTTGTATTTGCCTTGTGTCTGGGTGTTGTTCATCTATATATGTATGTATTTACAAAAAAAAATGTATTTGTGTATGTATATCAGCTGTCTGACACCCATAGTACAGGGTCTCCCTAGTTTGGGGTCAGATGGCCGTGTGTGAAAATGTCCCCACATATTATTATTTTATATATATCATGCAAATGTTGTCGGTAGATTCTGGTAAGAAATTACACGAAAACTCCATAGAGATCTGGTCAGTCCATAGTTGCTTGCTTTGGGGGCTTGTTAGAAGAGCAATGTTACAATATGTTCGGCTTCTTCTATAGGTTGAGCAACCTACGGGATTGTACAATACTACTATTACTACCCAATACTACTTATTACATTTGCCAGAAATGAATAAAAGTGTGATTTAAACACCAATATACTAGTAGAAAAACAAATAAAACAACAACCTTGCAAAAAGATAGACTCGTGAAGGATTTGAACCTCCGCCCTCCGATGTTCATTTTTCCATTCATATCGGCACTCTAACCTACTGAGCTAACGAGTCTTACGTTACACTGATCAAAGTGGTGGCCAGTATCGTGAACATGACGTCATATTTTATACTAATAGAAAACAAGGAAAAACTTTGAGTGCGTGCGTAGGTACTAGACTAATATAGACAAGACGTCATGATTACTGTTGCATTATTATCAACAATTGACTTCAGTACAAATGTAAGATAAGAGTGTCTAAACTATAATAATACAACAACTTATACTAACACAACTTAATTCCCACATCCCCATTCCACCACCGGACGAGCAGGGATACGGCGAAGCGTCACCGCTATACGGTTGAAGTTCCACGGTCTCGAACGGTCTTCTCTTGCACATTTATTGTGCGAACTGCCAGACTGTGGAATTCACAGCCCGCGTCTCTAGTCCCCGATACATATAATCTGGGTATCTTCAAGGCACGAGCGAGCCGGTTCATCCTAGGCAAGCGTGCTCCACCTTAGGCCGCATCATCACTTAAGATCAGGTGAGGTGCGGTCAAACGCAAGCAACAAAAAAAAAAAAGCGATGTGGCACTCGGGGACTGCCGCGGTAAAGCAATTGCATAGCATTTTATATATATAGATATTTATCATAAATATATATATATATATATTATATACATAGGTACACCTACCACCCCCCCCCCTACACCCCCTACCCCCTACCTTTCACACCTGCCCCCCTACATCCCCTACCCCATCCCACCCCTACACCCCCTACCCCAACCGTTTTATTTTCGTTACGGAATTTCTTGATTCGGTCGCCGCGCTCAAAGCCCGCGATAAAAGCTATACAATAGCTTAAAAAATATTATGAAGAGGTTTTCCTGTGGTGGTGGTGGTGGAGTGAGTCTGGATGTAGGAAGTAATGTTCGAAACTACTCACCCGAGTTCAATTTTTTTTAGACAGTTATGCTATTGCTGAATCTGAGTGTGAAATAATCATAAATATACCATATCATTTCTTTCTATTGTATACTGGCGACCCAACCGGGTGTGTAATATATGGCATAATAACAGATAGTATAATATCACTTGAAATAACGTTCACATGATATAATTTTCATATGCTATAAAAACAAATAACCTAATTTCATGTGATCTAATGTTATATTTCATATAAACTTCTTTTACTCTGATAACATTTAGTATAAAGTTCATTTCATATAATTTTCAATATGTATATTGCTCTTTTTATATAATGTTCAGTTGACCTAATTTTCATTTGTTCTAATAATGATATTAACTAAATTTCAGTCAAAATTCTGTAATGAATAAGTAAATATCAGGAAACATATTGTTATAACCGGTTGTACGTAGTTTCATAGCTAATAGTTTTATAGAATTGCGTTTCACATTAAATTTTAGCATGCAGCATGCAAGCAAGCATGCAGCGTTCAAGCAAGCATGCATCATGCAAGCGAACATGCAACATGCAGCAGGCATGTTTTCTGTCACGGCTCCGGCGTTGCGGGGCTCCGGCGGACCCACGCGATCTTATCGTCGCAGATGGTATTCTCGCTCACCGCGGCGTTTAAACCACCTGCTCCTCAGCTCGCGGGCCGCCTCGCCCCTCCGCGCCTACTTACTCGGATTTAAATTACCCTCTAGGGGTAGGGCAGACAAGACTACGTGGAGTCGGTTTCGCAGCGATTCGTTTCAGACATTAACTTTTGTAGCACAACATATTGACTTTGACGGCCGATGCCGCGGCACGCTCGCTCCGCTCGCTCGCCTTCGCGCGTTAATGGTCACTGTTCTAACCTAACCTAACCCAAATTATTCAATAACTAAATTATGCTAAACGATACTTATAGATTTCGAATATTATAGTAACTGAATATTATACTATATGAATATTAGTTCAAATGTGCATTATAGAAAATGTTCATTATACCATATAAAATTAGGTAAAATGAAATTATATCAATAATTCATTATATCATTACAACGTTATATT
This sequence comes from Charanyca ferruginea, assembly GCA_947361185.1. Lineage (NCBI taxonomy): Eukaryota > Metazoa > Arthropoda > Insecta > Lepidoptera > Noctuidae > Charanyca > Charanyca ferruginea. The sequence continues at coordinate 60,297,577 of OX376055.1, forward strand.
AAAAAAAAAGTATGTTAAATGAAATTAGATCATATGATCTTTATAGCTTATGTTATTATTTCAAACGTTACACACCCCGACCCAACCCGGCATGGCGGCATCACACGGGTCATTCACAGCCACAGCCTATTTGTTGCCACAGTATTAATAATAGTGCTACCGTACAGTAGCGACACGCTCCGTCTCCCTCCGAAACACTGTTCCTCACCTCTTCCCGCGTCGAACGTGCTCGCGAAACTGCTTTCAGTTTGAGCCGCGCGTAGACACGCACACACACGCACGTATTTGTACGGGTCTGTTATTTAGTAGTAGTGTAGGTAATTAAATCGTTTCGTTTGTATGGAGTTTCGTAGGTGTATCGCTCTGTCTATTGGTGAAAACAGCATGAAAATCTGTACAGTAGTTTTTGAGTTTTATCAACACGAACACGATACCCCTTGGTAAGACTGGTTGTCTCTTTCTTTTTTATCGCAGAATAGAAAGGGATGTTGAGTGACAATTTATAGGTAAATGCTCATTCGTCTTGAGCAACGTCGAACACAGCGCGAGCATTCGCAGCAACATTACATTACATGGAACTGTTTCTTTAAGTTGAGCTTTTGTTTGTATTGTACCATTGTACCAAATGCTCTGGTGTATATAGATACCTCTAGGCAACCATTTAAAATACCACAAACCAGTCCAGCAATTAAAAATGATTTCTTCAAAACCATGTGACAAGACAACCATTTAGGAAATCATGTTCTTTTTTTATGAAGACACGTTCAAATTAAGATAAAAGGCAGTGGCTATTATAATAAGAATATTCTATGCAAATTTTTATATCTTTGAACCGAATGTCAAAGATCAAAACTAAAGCAACAAGCATAATGTTACTAGGATTTTGTAAAAACTTGATTAATAAAAAGAGCGTGGAGTTACTTGCTTCCCCTTCTACATAGAGACCTACTTTCTACGTTTTGGAACGAGCAACTGGCTTAGGGTTGCCATACTTGGCAAGCCTCGTGTCGGGACGCAAAACGAAAAATATATACAGGGTGTTTGGTAGATCGATGCAAAGCCGTAAAGCGGAGCTAGTATAGACTATTTATAACCATTTGAACCGAACTTGTCTCAGACAAACGTGTAACATTTTTTTCTAGCAATATTTTAATGATTTTTGATGACAAGACCCAAAATATTGCAGTTAAGTAGTTGCAATTGATAGCCAGTTTGAAAAACACATCCATTAAATCCACGCTTTCTAAATTTTTGTGAAACAAATTCAGATTTGATTGCAGAAATAGCAAATAAACCCTGATCGGGCTTATAAAAAAATATTTTATGTGGTCTCTCTTCAGCGTTAAAATAGATCGGCCGAGTAGAATTTGGGGCGCGTATTTTAATTGCTGTGACCGCGCGAAAAATCGGGACGTAATAGTGCTTTGTCGGGACGTCGGGACCTAGGCCCCAATGACTGTGACAGTCCCGATATATCGAGACGAATGGCAACCCTAAACTGGCTTCAATTTTCTGTCTTACTGACTCTTTGACAATTCAAAAGTGCCTGTAAATAATAATCATAATAATGTTTACTTACTTGCTCAAGATATGGATTGTAGTACATGTTAAAAATACAGTTTTACAAAATAAGTAGGTACTATACCTATCTATAATCGTGTGGGTGAAACACTGTTTTCCTAGCTAGGTTAAGAAATAACCTGTGTTAAGGAGTACCTAGTAAATGGTTTATTTAAAATAAATGCTTTGACTTTGAAAAGCAAAGTGACATAGTGCCTCAACACTCCACTAGTTCCTGAGTCTTTGTTACTCTACCAAGATACTTACTAAGGATTACAAAGCTTAGATGCTTCACGCATCAGTTTGAAGAAGTTGACGAAGATTAGTGGATACCCAAACTCATAGGTACTGTAAAGGTTGCATGTATTTTTCTTAGCATTTGACACCTTTAAGTATATGGCATCCACGGATCACGTTTAGAGATCTGATCGTTTAGAGATTCTGCTTTTAGAGATCTAAGTCTCATTCCATTATATTTGAATAAAGTAGAACATAGTTGTTTATCTAATGAAATACGGCCCTTCATGAGTTACGGGTGTAGTATTGTTAGTTAATATACCTAAATAATATAAATAATCCTTCTTTAATTAATCTTCGTTCGAGTCCCGAGTATATAAAACTCTCTACAGTACCTAACTTAATTCTCCTTAGTATCTTGGTCGAGTACAATGACTCGGAAACTTATCGAATGTCTTTCATTGTGCCTCTTAACCTTTCGTATTGAACTTTGACATTTGCTTCATAGATTAGAATCATTTGCATAAAGCATTCTTATTAAGTGGAAATTTTATTTTCCTTACTCCTCCGCTGTTCTTTTCCGATTAATTTCGTTGCGGGACCCAAGACTGAATCGTTTTTCTGGGACGTAGGTACTCAGAAGGACTAGGAGTACTATTCGCTGCCAGCACCACACGGCATTCTTCATTGCCTCGGCCATTTTTTGGTGGTCGCTAATGTTGATTCTGGCTATCAGGAATGTCAGTAGTTGAAATGTTTTGAATAGTATGAAGGGATTACCTACGCCACAAAAAAAAAGAAAAAAAGTTCTTATATCTACTGCGTCTAGGGTATAATAACCATAAAACTTCTGGGTGGCAACTGGCAACTGTTTACAAATTTCTATGTGTGGCACTGGCTTCCCATCATACATAGATAGACTTCACCAACTCATATGAATTAATAAAATTGTAGTGTGTTTATAATATTGCTTGTTGACGTTGGCCATTTTTTTGTTTTATTCCGGTATGGAAAATTCATATGGATTCCTTTCCTGGGAGGGGTGGGGCGCCGAGAGGTCTTTCAAACTCACACCTATGCCGAGGAACGCGGGAACGTACAAGCCTTCAGCAATCCTCGACTGGTCCCCCAACCCTTAGGTACGTCTGTCGCCCCTACACCACGCTCAAGATCGTACATTCACGCGGCCCCCGGCGTACGTGTGAGATGGGAACACTGTGGTGGTTTTAGCCAGTAAGAGACCGGCACACCCCCCCGTCTTTCCCAGTTGAGGTACAGACCATGAGGATTTCGCCTGGATAAAAAAAGAAGGTACCTACCCTAACCTCCAGCACGGGGTTTAAGACTCGGCTAGATTTACAACGTAATCTAGAATAAAACTCCACATACGTTTTGATCCTACAGAAATATTCATAAATAAACGGTTCACAATCAGCTCCTATTGAATGGCAAAACCACTCAGATCTAGCACTTGTACATACAACGAACGCGCATGCGTAGTAATGAACAACAAACAGACCATTAAACACAAAAGAGCACATTCTCATTTTGTTATCAATGAATAGCATAAGTAGCCAACATTGATAAGAAAATACAGAATGCCAACTATAAAATAATCATCGGATGTTGGCTACAGTTCAGGGATCTTTCGGAGCTCTGTAACTTCGGATATCCAAAATAAAAATGTATCAATCAGAATCCGTTACCGAATCTAATATAAAAGTTTCGAATAATGTCAGATGGGGGCGTAAAAAAACGATATGACAAGTTTTCATCAACTCATTCCCTATTTGAATTTTTCTATTATACCCCTAAAAATAGAATATCCGTAACTATCCGAAACTATTGGGTAATTCGAAATAACTTCATATCCGTAACTGATGATACTGACATTTATCAGATTTCGGCCACAGCGACTACAATTCGACTTCATGGTGGTTAGCTTAGTTGTACTGCTCTTTCATGTGCCGTCATGGCATATCCAACTTTGGCTGAGAGACTTTGAGCACAAAGTGGACATGTCAGGACACCATTGAACAAATTATAAATAAATGCATCCATAACTATAGGAATATCCGTGTCCATATCCGCTATATATCCAAATCTGAAAGTTCATAACCATAGCATTCCCTGCCAGATACTTATAACCAACATAGAGTAACATTCATGTGACGCTGAACAAAATTTCCTGGAAGGATTTGGAATTTGAATTTGGACAACATAGGCTATTAAAAAAAAAGACTGATGTGGCCAATTTTAACAGGACTCCGAGCTCTAAGCCTCTCACTATAAATCATATTGTTATATGAAAATAATAGCCAATTAAAGAAACTGGAAGAGTGGTAAATAAATAAGCAAAATAACAAAAATCACAAAAGTGTCCCTTCGAGACATTAGAAATTTTGGTGAACATTTTGTTCTATGCTGTCAAGATTACTTATTTATTATTCGGAAAGCTTATTTGCCATTTAAAATCTTCCACGGTTTAGCAATTTTGTATCCGAAGTTAACAAAAAAGAAACATTTTCATACGTATCTACATAATAGGTCTTTGGCCCATGATCAAAAAAAGACAACTACTATTTATTTACGATCAGCTTTACCAGCTCACGCAACCGATAAATAGAGTTTATCTGTTCCGTGATCGTACTAGCAAACTGATTTGACTGATGACTTTTTCAATCTGGAATGTTCTGGATGACATACGCAATAGATTGATCTTAGAGTCCTAGACCATAATGAGGACGTGACCTACATAAGAAAACCGGCCAAGTGCGAGAGTCCACAAGTCCACACACACACACATTACACACAAACAAAGAAAACACATTTCTTTGTAACGACCCCTCAGATTTTTGGAGGACATTGTAGTGGAGTAGAGTGAATATTACGGATCATAACACTCTTTAGGTACGGGACTTCTAAAAAAAGTGTTATTAAAACAAGAACAACTTACTGTTTGACATTCTATGAGCCCATACCGGTTCTCTTACATACTCAAGATAAAAATAATGTCGTAGAAACCACACCGAGCATCTAGACTGAAACGAGCAAAGGCAGAGATTCGACGCAATATTTGTGTCTCGCACAGCGTCTATATAGGTTATACGCGTGAGATTGTAACAACGCATTGTATAAAGTTGTCCTTCTACTCCAATCTATTTTGCGGTCAATAGGACTATTATATTATCACAATAATAAGTTAGTGTACGTTGGGTGATAGCGCGGAGACGTTGCGAACATGAGGGCTTTTGTGATAGCACTGTTTCTTGGGTTAGCAGCTGCTGAGTCCGAGTATGTGACGAGAAAACTCTGCAGGGATGGTGAGTTAGCATTTTACATTTATTTAAAGTTTAATTCGACTTTATCGTTTTGCATAAAAGTATTTTAGGCAGACAAATACACTGTCGAAAGACTACCCTGACTAAAATCAGATGCAGTTCATAATTCTATACAAGTGTCAGGTAAGGCCCAAGTGCGAAAATTTTCGTCAGTTTAAAAAGAATCTGCTGGTCCATACAGAAGTTCAACATCTACACGGTCAAAATGTATGGAAATAACTGACCAAAATTTTTACCGCTATTGTTCTAGAACTCATCCTTCAACTTCATCTTTCACTTAAACTCGAATCAGCTGAGTCTTGTGGTAAAGTTCTAAAGCACTTGTTCCATAATATTTACACTTCAACATGCATAAATGCTGGTGCAAGTTTAAACCATGGTTTTTATTTTTCAGTGGATGCCACCCAGTGTAGTATTCACAGTGTGATAGTAGACCCCTGTCCTCAGGGTCCAGCATTCTGTACTCTCAAGAGGAACAAGAACTATGGCATCACACTGGACATGACACCACGTAAGTAAACTACCATGATTGTCATCATATATCTTCTTTCTTATACTAACCACCCCAGTTAAACTAGTTTACGTCCCAGTTTACCTCAAATTTTCTGATTTCTGATCAGTTCAAAACCTTTTCTCTGGATATTGATAGTATCCATCGCCGACTACCAGTATTAGAGGTAGTCGAATGAAAAATGTACTTCATTGACAATTAGTAGGCGTAGGCTATTTATTTATACTTCTTTCACAAATGTACAATTCGGACTTAATGCTTTAGGCGTTCTCTACTTGTCAACCAAGGACCACCATTATGACCATTTTTAATACATTTTTATCATCGAATATATATTATCGGTATATTGCGCTATTTATTAATAACCGCCATTACCTACATATTCCCCAAGACCTAGCATTATTATGCACCGTTTATAAAAGAGAGGGACATAAAGACGCATCAAAAGACTCGTCCACATTGCTGTCAATAGGACAAGTGCCTTAAAGGCTTGCCACGTTGTATGGCAATGCTAATACGTTGGCCTAAGAATAAGCTAACCCTCTGGTCACGTAGAGAGTCTCGACCAACCGCTCGAGGATGTCCCGACTATTTTTAGATTAATAAGAGGACAGTAATTGACCCTGGTACATCACACAGCGTCTGACGCAGCAAGATAGACATTTCTTTTCATAGGATTGTTTTTCTCTTTCCAGACTTCGCAGCAGAGTCTCTCAGGCTGTCCATCACCAGCGATATGGATAACAGTGGAAACTTCACCACTGTTATCAAGACTCCCAGCGACGCTTGTAGATTACTCTTCTGTCCTCTCGAATCTGACCAGAGAAGGATCTTTGATGTGGAGTTGATGGTGGATAAGAGGGCTTCGGTAAGTATTGAAAATACCAGCGGGGGACTGACTTACTGCAGGGTTCTGTCTCTTCTTATACAGAGAAGTTATGAGCAAGTCACCGCGATTGCTCGCTGCTATTCAGTCACCCATGACGATATTTTCTTCAACCAAATGTAGGTTTTTGGATTTGTTTAAAAAGTGATCAGAAAAGACGCAAATAATGGTCAAATACCTGTTTTTATGCTAATGTTGGAGAGACAGTGTCAGCTATAAATGGCGTAAAGGTCAAATAAAAGTACCGGATCGTTTCGTTTTATCAATTTACAACGTACACAACTTCTACAAGAAGCTTTTAAAATCCTCACCGGTATCGTGAGGAACCGTCCTGATCTCGTAAAAATCCGAATCCTTTTATAAACTTTGTCCTGGTCTAGGCATTACTCTTGTATTGCGGGTACATTTTACAAACATAGGAGTATAAACTCACATACATAAACAAAAAGACCCGGAACTGTCTGTAGGCCATACAAATATTTTAATCGTGCGGCAATCGAATCCATGCAGCGCAGTGCAGCAGCTAAACACTCAGCCACTGTACCAATCGTGTCGCCGAATTACTACGTTTGATTGAAGAATTATTTTTCATCCCTTCTATTCAAAAAGTGTCGTTTTGTTCCTCTATAAGCGGGAGCAAAGTAGGTCTTTTCTGCACTAGACTTTTTAGCGGGCTGTAATGAGATTTGAATTTGGATCATGATTTGTTCATTGAAATCGAACGCAAAATGTATAAATTACTGGCTGTAAGTGTTGGCTGTATGGGGCGAGGAGGCGCGGTAACTAAAAAAAAAAACAAAAGCGCGCGATTTACTTCACTGTTGTTGTAATCGGTACGGACTACGGACTTTATAGTATCTTGCAAAAAAATGAGTTTTACGTCGAGTTCTGTTAGTGATAGTGCATTAACTCCTGAAACAATAAAAATAGAAGCTAATAACGTTATACAAAACTTAATACCTACGAAATCCCGGGAGAAATATTTCTCATAGAACGAGATGAAAAGTAGAGTATATGACTCGAGAGCAATAATATTTTTCCCTCAGGCGATGTACTTTGAATCCCTCGCTACGTTCAGGATTTTATTTTAGAATCCCTCGCTATGCTCGGGATTCTATTCTAGAATCCTTCGCTTCGCTCTGGATTCAAAATAGCGCCCTCGCCGTAAAAATATTATTTTGCTCCCTTGTCATACAATCTACTATTGTCTTTTCCCTGATTGAAACAGACATTGGCTAATATTAATCTATTCGTTACTTAAGTATTTGATTCTGTAGTAATTTACGAAATATTGAACCGTGAAGAACACAGATGAAAAGAAAATCTACGTTACGAAGATGAGAATGTAGATATAGATGTGTGGAGTGACCAAGATGCATAAGGTGAGGAATGAGTATATTAGAGAAAGTGTGAAAGTGGCACTAGTGACGGAAAACTTGAAAGGGAATGTTTCATTCTGGGTATATGAGGAGTAGGGATGCATCCATGTGACTAAAAGAGTTATGGATATAAATGTGGATGGGTGGAGAGGTAGAAGAAGGCCGAAGACAAGATGGATGGATTGTGTGAAGAATGATATCAAAACAAAAAGGAGCATGACGGTTGACAGGACGGAATAAACCGTGTTGCATCGACCCCAAGTTACATGAGACACGGGCAGAAAGATGATTAACTTTCATTTATTTTGTTTCAGGGCAAATTCCCAGTGAAAGTAAAACTGTGGAATGACGAGAACCACTCCGAGGCGTGTTGTGTCACCTTCACTGTTAAAGTGAAATAGATCTACTAGAATGATACTCTTCTAAGTTTAATTATAAGAAATAGAATTCAAAATTTAATGTCTCGATGTTCGTGTTGTAATATTCTTAGGATTTTATTTAGTATACAATAAATGCAATCTAATATTCTGATTTTATTATAGTTATATTCGTGTCTGTTGATTTGCTTTAAACAATTGTGTAGGCGCTCAGTGTCAAATTATTGTACCCGAAGAAGACAATGATGCTAATTCTGTTGTACGCGAGCGAAACTTATATTGTAGCGACATCTATCGCACAATAGATTAACTACACCTATGTACAACTGACGCTTCCTACATCGCGCAAGCAGAGTTCTCCGCGACATTAGCAATACAAACTCCCGACTACAATCGTCGGGCAGTAATGTAGCCCACCAGACACAACACCCGTCTGGTCGGAGGATCCTACCTTTTCTATGGAGGATGAAGAACTATACACTCTGTTCCTCATACCTCTAAAATGTAACATTTCTCTCCAATAAAACAAAAAAAAAAGACAGATATTAAAATGAGCTGTCAATTTAAGGTGATCTAAAATGTTCATACAATTATAGTTTTCATGTTAGAATGTATTGATTGAAAAAATATCATCTCTAACTTAGATGTTATCTATCGCCCCCTTTTTCTTTAGCTACCCTAGCAGTGAGAGATGCCAATTGTCTAATTTTAGTTTAGTATGTAAACAAAGGAAAAAAAAATCATCATAATTTTTTGCAAATCATGGACTATATACCTAATAATTACTATGTATGCTTGACAGATGGATTTGTTTTTTACTGTTGGTTCATAAGCAAACCCCTTGGAAGAGAGATACTACCAATATTTTGCTCGAAACCACCTCATGGTGGTTTACATAAATCAGCATGAGGTTTTAATAAACTGATTTAATGAATATATACGGCACAATTCAATACTCAGGTCTGACGTCACAATAAACCTAACTATCTACTTGATCACACAATATCACCAGGGCAAAGAAAGCTTATGAAAACACTTCTGAGTAAAGGAAACTTCCATGCTTTCTCGCTGATGTTGATCATAAGGTATGATCTTGATGACAACCAGAAGATACTGCTACGACTTTTCTGGTCTTTGACTATCGCATGTTAAAGATCTGACATGGTCACTGAAAGCCAGCATTGTGTAGTCCCCGAAGGCACAGCATTGTGCTGAGTTGTAACTTGCTTGTCATAGAACTTACGATGTGTAGCTTCCAAACTTCCATCTCATTTTTGCCCTGTGTCCATCTAAGTTGCCTTATCGTATGTATCTACTTACCATTTTTATCGTACCGCACATCGTTAACGCCCTATACAGCATGCATGCTCAATGATCACTTCGGGAAAAATCTGGTATAGATAGAGTTTATCCGACAAGAGCTCAAAGTTTTAGTAATCGTGTAATCAAGACTTGCTGGTTTTCTGGTTTGTTTTAAGTATTATCTTGAAACAGTAGTGGCAGACAATGTCCCCTAGGGCCCTGACTCTACCTAGAAGAGAGGTTTCGCTATTCCGAATACCGGAAAATACGTTTTTAACCGACTTTAAAGAAAGAAACGCGTGTTAAAAGGAATGTTTTAATACGCAATATCTTGTTACAATATAGTCCGATTTTGATAATTCTTTTAATGGGTAGTGGAGTTATACTTCAAAGTGGTTTCCATATAAATTTCATGAAAATATTTCACCTCTAAGAGAGAAAAACTAAGGGATGAGTCACTTTGTTAGGTTTACTGTTTCCTTGCAATTAGGATGATAAAAAGTAGGCACCAAAAAAGAAAAAATTTTTTTTACAAAAAAGACTGCCATCAACAAGTCAGTGGCAGAAACAAAGCCGCCGACTCCCGAAATTAAAGTTTTATTTTTTACTTTTTTTCGAAGGCGATTGTCTTTTTTGTAAACAGTTTTTTCAATCCGTTTTTTTTTAGGTACTTTCGAATACCAGCAAAGCACACGAGCTCAAAGGTAACAGGAAGGCGTGCGGTCACAGTTTAACTTTCCCAAAGGTCACGGTATCGGCGCCTGAGGTGAACGCACCCACACAATGAGGTACATTCTTATTAGATGAGCTACCGGGTACCGTGAGATGAAACGGTAAGGTTTAGAAATTTTTAGAAGAAGAAGATTGCCAAGAAGATTGTAGGCGCAAGCTGGCCATGAGGGACGCAGTTTGGATTTTGCGCGTCTGCTGTTCTACTTAGGTACAATAAATTGTATGAAAATCCTCCTCAATCTTTATTTTATATCAACATAAAATAGTATAGTCCTGAATTACAAATCACCAAGCTCTATTAGATAGAAAATTTTATTTTACAAACGTAAAGGTCAATATGAAAATTGCAAGTAGGTAGGTAAACGCAAAGTAGAAGGAGTTCTTTTAATTTTTTGGGAACAAAGCAGTGTGGAATGACTAGCGGAAGAAGATGAATGTTGATGGGAATAGATGGGGTCCTTCTGTTGGTATATGCCAAGGTGGGCACACAAAGTATCTACAGCAACGCCATCCATGGAATTTTGTCATTGCTTTCTACTTGACGTTATAACAAGGCAGACTGGAGGCAGATAATTTAATCCGCCACTTTCATAAGCTTAATTGCTTAAAGTTTGTCAGATGATTGAGAAGTTTTCATGTCACATGCCTCAAGTATGACAACGGATCAATTTCCAATTGCTCTCAAATTGCTACGGCCGTGTGGGTGATTGAAACCTTCTGCAACTATAGTACATAACACCATAGATGGTACACACTATTTCCATGCTTTCCGCTCATTTCTGAATACTGTAACTTGATCAAAAAACTACGTAAGCGTCAAAACATGCAGTTCACGTCTTCTAGTACCTCTTCTTTGATTTTAAATAAATATCTTGGAAGGATAAGTTCAATGACCCCTTTTCCAGGTAAACAAAAACTATGCTTGTAAGTATCTAGGATTCTAGATATTTTTCAAAAAATTTAGACCACGTCAATGTACCTATTAACTCAACGACTGTCGGGCGATAGTGTTGAAGGTCAAACCTCCGCTGCTTATGTCGGACTGTATAACATAAGACATTCGAAAGGTTAAACGTAAATTATGTAATAATAGTTATTATGAATACAGAATGTTGTATGTGACAACATCACAATAGCACGTCCCAACAAAACACCTTACATACACCACACCACACAACACCCCATTCCACTCACACAGCCATCACCCCTTCACACACATACTCACACATTCATTTACACCACACCACTCAACACCCTACTCCACTCACACCGCCATCCCCTCTTCACACACATACTCACGTTCTCATATTCATAATCATACAGGTTATTATAGGTTTATTAACGCAATCAAATCAACAAAGGTTTCTTTTGTACACCAAGTGACAGTAGAACACTGACTCCTAAGTCACAGGGTTCCCCTAGTTTAGGAGGCAGAGTTTTTCATTATTTGTGTAGCCTTTTCCCAAAATCCAATGTACCTATGTGAATTGTTCAGTATTTTATACAAAGGTTTTTGTGCCAATAAACTTATTATTATTATTATGTAGATAGTTTTTCAAATATGTTTCAAAGGTAGGTATATACCACGATTTCCATCTAGTTCTGATCACCTTTCAAATCAAACAAGCACCAGAGAAAGCTGTCCTCTTCATTCAAATATCAGACAGATAGGAAATCTAATAGTTTTTATGAGAATCTGATATTATTGTTGGACTTTCATTTCTATTTGTGATCTGTAACAATGAATGCTGTGTTCAATACACTATCGTGGCATCAGCTATTATGCTAGAGGCTGTAGAGGTGAGAACACACTATCGAATCAGCGAATTAGAAAACAATTCGAAAAGCTACAATCCATTTTCGTTTTTTTTCGATAGTTTACAAAAAACAAATAGTAAGAAATAATTTAAAAGTTTGTTACATAGATATTTTGTAAATGTTTTTAGGTATTTCAAGTAAAAATACTGTAATAATTCGCAGTTGTTTCGTGGGGTTATTGTTTTCCGGGTTAAAGTGTATTAGGAGAATCCTCAGACATTTCTGTTACTTTGGAAAGGAGACAACGTCTTAAGAATTCATTATAAAGCTTTCCTAAAAGATACTACTACTTTATATTTTCTTACTACTTCTTCTATATTCTTAAATGCAAAATCGAACAGCGTCAGCTTTTCGCGCCGCTACGTCAACTTCAAGCGTTCGTGGTGCATGTACCTACTTACCGAACTGTTTCCTGCCCCTCGTCATGGAATAAGACTTTTGGCCGCAGGACGTGGACACGACGTGACGTGGATAGCGCAAAGACTCTATTACAATATATTTAACACAAGATTTAAATGACAAAATATGTATGTTTTGGTATCTATGGACCTGTGTAGTCTGAAATAAACAATTAAATTTTCTATTTTTTTTTTATTGCATTGCAGTTTTACTACAACAAACAAGAAATGAATGGTTTTCATAATACGAGAAAAATCCAGAGATTAGCGTAATTATTCAATTACAAAAAAAATAATACGAAAAATGTACATTATAAGCACAATAATAAGATACCGACGAAATTGAGCGGTAATGAGCGAAACCGCAAAACCGCGAAAAGAAACAATGTGTCTGCAGCTTTACCTTAGCGAATTAAACATATTATTATTGCCGATCTCAAGAGGCGATAATTAAAAATGTCTTTACATTTAACGATGATCATAAATAACATCACTTTTTATGTATATATGTTAGCTAATATAATAAATATCAAAAACTAGCGGCGCCTATTATGTCTTCTTACTCGCTAGGTATAGGTAAGTGAAATGGCATAAGCTCTATTATATATTTAGCCGCCATTTTAAATTACAATAGCATATTTTGTTAATTGAGTAATAGGATACTAAATGAGAGAAATAAGCAAATAATGTTGGTGGTCAGTGAATGAATTAGGATACTTTAGAAGTTTCTGACCTTGAGAGATGTACCCACTAAACATACTATGTAAGAACAGGTACCGTAAGTTGAATAGAATCTAACTTTCAACTATTCGCAGCGCCTGTCATCTCCACATTGCATCGATACAAAGTTCCTCAACAAAACCTTAATTGTTTGCTCATGCAATATACCTAGAGCAAAAACTTTTTTCATCCCACCATCTCGGAAAGAGTATTTTTAATCTTCAATATCTGAGTGGAAAAGCCGTTTTTATTCTCTAGAGGATAAAGTAAATTTATCTTCAATATCTGAGTGGAAAAGCCGTTTTTATTCTCTAGAGGATAAAGTAAATTGAATTTAGAACATCGTGTGCACTAAGTTTGTGAATTAAAAAAAAAACATTAAACCTATTTACTGCTACCTCTATGGTGCCGAATATATCATACTTACAACTTTTTTTTAATTTGTTAAAAACTCAGACTTTGTAAACGTTTTTTTTTTGCATTTAGTCATTTCCTCGCTGAGGTGGAATGAAAAGTTACGTGTTGCACTCGAGTGCAAAGATTTTTCACATCGTGCTCTTTTGATTCCCTCGCTAACGCTCAGGATTCTAATTTTGAATCACTCGCTGCGCTCGTGATTCAATTTTAGAATCCTTCGCTTGCTCGGTCATCAAAATTGAACACGCGGTTAAAAAGCAACTTTGCACTCTTGTATAACAAATAACTATTGCTGAGCTACTACTTATAATCTGGCAATACGTTTAGGTATCCACGGATATCGAGTATCACCTAGTGTTGGGGAAAACTGAAGTATGCCCTCAATATTACCACTACAGTCAACCGTCAAAGGGAACTCCCAAAATCATCCTGACTGCCGTTAGTTAAGTACTGTACTTAGTTACGGAAACTTGTAAAACTTGATACCAATGCCTATTCCTGCACCCCTGGCCATAAGTCTCCTTAAAAACAGCTGTAATCTACGTTATATAAACTGAATAAATTAATAATACTTTCTAGGGAGCTACGGAGCCAGTAACTTGCAAGTTATGAAGCGGCGTGCGACAGGTGCAGGGCGTGGCGACCATTGACGCCAACTGCACAAACTGCACACGGCAACATGGATCTGTTGACCACAAGTAAGTAGACTGTTTCCATTGTCTAATTACTAGGGATAAACCCTAGTAAGTAAGTAAGTAAGTAAGAAGTATTACTACTTCTGCAGTGCTATTCTGTTACAATCTCCCTTCGTGAACACCTAGGTGAAGTAAGCTGTCATTCGATTGTAGTGCTTTGAAAATCCCTAACAACGGGACAGATGACAGCTCACTTCACCTAGGTGTTCACCGGGGGAGATTGTAACAGAATAGACATACTGAAAGCCAGAATTAACAGTGGCGACCACCAGCAAAGCGTCAAGGCAATGAAGCTCGACGTGTCACGGAGAAACATTACAATCTTGGTTCAAAGTCAAAGTCAAATCATTTATTTCAATTAGACCATTAAAGGCACTTTTGAACGTCATATTGTAAAATTTGAATCTAGTTGCCCATTCCAAATGGTAGTTTCGTATAGAAACTCCATACATACTCTTTTAAAAAGAATATTGTTTGCAATTTGTATTTACAAGAATTATAATATATTCTGTTGCGTGAATACGGTTATAACTGTACAACTGTAGAAAAATAACCACACAGATAAAGAGTGAAACTGGCCGGTCTGTCCAAAGAGTGCTTATGATAAAGACAAAATAATATAAATAATGCCTAACCTTTCCCCCTCGGCTTCCAGTCTAATCGGATGCAGCTGAACACCAGTGTTTTAAATGGAGAAACCGTTACGAATAGCACCACCCCATATCTACCTGTGGGTGTCGTAGAAGGCGACAGACGAATTAACCAGAGGATAAGCAGCAGCGTCGTTTGAGTAGCATAACACCTACTGTGATCGCCAACATGCATCGGCCGTTTCTCCGAAGGGGGGGCCCTTCGAAGAAACCTATGCCCGGCAGCGGGCGTGTAAAGGTTACCACGACATGGAGCGGCTACCTGTCTGATCTCCACGACCCAGTTACTACGAACTGACTGGCTGTCAGACTTTCTGGCTTCTGACTACACATAACAACTGCCAAAGATCTACGAATGACAGCCGAGACCAACGGCTTTATGCGCTTTCTGAGGCACGGAGGGGTCTCGGTATGAAAAGGATGGTCACCCATCCAAGGACCGACCGCGACAAGCGAAACATGATCCGTA
Source organism: Charanyca ferruginea (assembly GCA_947361185.1). Taxonomy (NCBI): domain Eukaryota; kingdom Metazoa; phylum Arthropoda; class Insecta; order Lepidoptera; family Noctuidae; genus Charanyca; species Charanyca ferruginea. The sequence continues at coordinate 60,313,069 of OX376055.1, forward strand.
CGGTTTTTACTTAGTTTCGAATCCCTCAGTAAAGACAAAACAATATTGTTAGTATTTGACGCGGTATATTGGATACCTGCTTTATCACCGGATGCGGTTACAACATGCACTTTTTGTGCAGGCAAACATAGCCTTATCAGTGAAAACATTATACCTTAACTTGAAGTTACGGATAAGTATGAAATTTTTCTCTAAGAATTCACTTTTTATGTCAGTTTTCATTATTATTATTATGTTGAAGTGAAATTGATCTCGAAAGTTGGATACATTTAAGAGCCTTTAAAGACGTTGTCTCTGTTTGAAAAGGTGATTTTCTCAAAAACTGTTAATACGATTTGGGGTCTTTGCTATTCGAATGCATATTATTCTGGGAAGGTGGTAATGCATAAAACGGTATCCTAAATCCATTATTCGGTGACAGTTGATCAAATTAAACAAAATAAACAATAAACAAAAAGGACAACGGATAAAGTCTATGGCTTTGACTGAATTTGTTGTTTTGTATCGCCGCCGACTTCCGAAATTAAAGTTTTACATTTATTTTATTTTTTAACTTTGTGGAGGCAACTTCACAAAGTTTTTGCAAAGCTTTTAAATTTTCGGATATATTCAAACGAAAATTATTTATGAGGTATAATAAAACTTTAGGAAGTAAGTAAGTGCCTTTAAGTCTGCCTAGAATCTGACACGCTCCAAGGTAACAGTTTCAATAAGACATTTGTAAAAAAATAGTCGTTCTATTCTGGAAAGGTCTTCTTCGATGAAATTAGGTGAAATGAGGTGAGTTAAGTTGTCATTCCTTAGCTCTTAGATGACAGCTCACCTCAATCTCACCGGCAAGACCGGCAGATCTATGGTCGATAACCTCGTTTACTTTAATTGGTTTTTCATTGATGTTCCTTCACCACAAATCCATTACCAAAGACGACATCTTCAACAATTTTGTCATCTGTGTAGGAGTAACCTAGGCTAGTGTCCATCCACCTTCCAGAGATATTCCCGGCACTTGATAGACTGGTTATTAAGGACCACACACTACGAGCTTGCAAGCAATGCACTTAGAAGCTAAATCAAGTGTCAGTCACCGCTGTAATTGATTACTTGTCGCATCCGTCGGTTTCAAAGTGCTCTTACGTGCACTTTGAAACCGGGGGAAGGTGGGGGAGGCCTGTACCCAGCAGTCACACAGTGATCACATAGTTTCCTTATTGCTTTACCATTAGCTGTTAGACTTTACAGATGAATATTGTATGTCTATCCGTTTTGTTCAGTAGAAATCACACTTCCTTGTCCAAACAAAGAGGACGGACATAAGAGCCTAATTGATCGGCCGTTGGTGTTAAGAGTAGGTCAAAGGGCAAACCCTTGGGAAGCTGAAGCTTCACAGAAATTCCTCATTTTTTGCCTGTATTGTTCCACTGCCAGGCAAAGGTACATACACAGGGATGAGTGGTAGGTTATGGCAGATCCTATAGCCTGCCACTTTTCTCTATGTGTCATCATCATCATCATTTCAGCCGAAAGACGTCCACTGCTGGACATAGGCCTCCCCAAGTGGGGGTTTTGCCATAATCGCCACGCTTGGCAGGCGGATTGGCGATCGCAGTATGGTTGTTACAAAGGCACAGAGAACGCTGCTGCCCATTCTCTGGTAAATCCCTTAGTCGCCTCTTACGACACCCACGGGAAGATATGGGATGGTGCTATTCTTTACGTCCGACACCACACGGACAACCAACCAAAAACCAAAATCTCTATGTGTAGTATAGCTTTATCTGGTCATTCTCTAATAAACGTCTTACATAGATTTTAAAATTCCTGTGACCTTCAGAAGCGAATGCAAGTACAGCGAACGATTAGATACAAAGTACCTATTTGCTTCATTGCTCTCTACTGGTAAGGCTATCTTGCACCGAAAACTTACACAGAGTTCGTTGTCAGCACGGAGTTAAAATACAAATATGTCTTACATTTTACGCCGATGTAACCCTGTCTGGCGCAAGTGGATCTAAGAAAATTACCGCGGTAATTAATTTGTCACTATCCTTGGGAACATTGCCAATATCCTAACTTATTACCAAACCATTGGAGCAACAATGTGAATATTTGGCGAGAGAAATGTGAAAGCCCTAGTGGACGCAGGGCAGTCGCGGTCGTTCGCCTGGCGAGCTGCATTCCGCAAATACCTCCGGCCGGCCTCGGGTTCACTCTGCCGGGTTTAGCACATTAGTGCACTGAGCAGGGTATTGTCGCGGATTTTTGTATTAGACTGTTTGTGATCTGCAGCAAAAGATCTTTGATATCAAAGGTAAATAGCTTGTGAAGGAATTGCCGGCTTTTGACCGCTACACTCCTGTATGACAAACAAAAATGTGCCTAGCACACGGCACGGTCACGATTACATGACAGACGAACTACTACTCTATGGAATTACGTATAGAAACGTTATTCCATAGAGTAGTAATTCGTAACTTGGCTCCGAAGGCACGTTTTTGCTTTTTATCACCCATTTAATATGAGTAAAACCTTCAAACTACATAAATATTATGAGTGAGACGGGAATTCCCAATTCAAAAATCGTAGGTATAAAAGTTCGTTACCTACTAGGGTCCTCTTGCCGTGTGGTGCCGGCCGCGGATAGCACCACTCCATTTCTACCCGTGCGTGAGTGTCGTAGAAGGCGACAGAAGGATATTCTCCAGAGGATGGGCAACAGCGTCCTTCTGAGTACCATAACACCTACTGCGATCGCCAACATGCGTGCGGCATGGCGATCACGGCTGAACCCCCCCTTGGGGGAGGCCTGTGCCCAGCAGTCGACTTCTAAAGGTTTACATGATGATGATGAGGGTCCTCTTGCATTCCATTCCATTTGACAGGTGATAAAGACTAACTTACAGCTATGTATAGTATACGTGCCAATAATATATTTACGTTGAAAACAAATTCTTCATACAAAAATATTTTCAAACATATCCAGGCAACAATACTTGTTTACTATGTATAAACATCTGTCACAACACAACATGCAATTATCTCTTTTACCGACAGTTAACTACAATTTAATCTCTTATAGTTTGTTAAATTGGCCGTGGAGCGATATTCGCGTGTTTCTTGAATATTTGTCTGGTGACTCGCCAATTGCATGGTTTAGAAGTTTTATCATAAATCTTTGTGAGTCATGAATTTGAGAATAGGCGAGATTAAGGAATCGAATTCATCATCTGCCTAGCCTTTTCCCAGCTATATTGGGGTCAGCGTCCAGTCTAACCGGATGCAGCTGAATACCAGTGTTTTACATGGAGCGACGGCCTATCAGACCTCCACAACCCAGGTTCCTGGGTAACACAGAGCCTTTGGTAAGACTGGTTGTCAGACTTTCTGGCCCTTGATTACCCATAACGACTGCCAAAGACCCACGAATGACAACGGCTTTACGTACTTTCCGAGGCACGGAGGGAACTCGGTAGAAAATGGATGGTCGCCCATCCACAGACCGACCGCGGCAAGCGTTGCTTAACCTTTGATCGATCGATCTGTACTGCTATTACTTAGCCAAGAGCCCATCTAAGAAACGAATTATTACGGTTTATTCTTTTTGGTTGGTTTCGTGACCGCAAGTACGACTGCTATGTGTGAAGTCCTGGCTTCGATTTCCAGGTCGGACAAAGTGTGATTCCATCAGGAAAATTCTCAGCATCAGCCCGGAGATTGGAAGTTGGTGGTGCGATACCTCTGTGCCTCGGAAAGCCGTTGGTCCCGGATGTCATTCGTAGACCTTCGACAATCGTTGTGGGTAGTCAGAAGCCCGAGGGTCTGACAGCCAGTCCTACCAAGGAGTGTCATGTTGCCCAGTAACTGAGTTGTAGTTGTCAGATAAGCAGTTGCTCCACATAAAACACCAGTTATCAGCTAGTTTAGACTGGAAGCCAACCTCAACACAGTTGCGAAAATGCTATTTTTCGATTTCAAATAAGCATGAAAAATATTAATTTTAGTCTGACGTCTTCCTCTTGTTATTTTTCCAAATCCCCTCTTCTAAACATCATTTACGTCTATGTCTACCCCTTTCGCAGTCATGCTTTTATCAACATTCCATTTCTGCATGAATGTCAGGTACGAGATAGGTATAGTTTCTAACATTTTAATTGGATTCCTAAATTATATAGGAACAAGTATCAAGGCCGTAGTTTTAGGGAAACTTTGATCTAGAAATTGTTATTAAAGTACTTATTCTCTATTCTATATACGTTTTAACTTTAGAATATCTTTATTTTGCATGAAATATTATGGTGTTTACACATGATCATTTTCTATTTCGTCGATACATTTTCTTGAACAAAAGCTTTGATACGGTCAGCGATCGGAGTCTATAAATACTGTTACTTTTACATTAGGTACCATCTCAATAGACACGAAATAATACGCTTTTCAGCATTTCAGGTACCTAATAGCTAAGAGATTTGTTTTCTTGATTAATATACATCATATTTCCTGTCATAATGTGGTTTATTAACCACAAAATAAATTGTAATCGTAAAAAACCTAATTATTATAAGGATTTAAAAATCTGCATCTGTGTTAAACAATTTTTATAACTAACGTTAGGTTATCTACCTACCTACCACAATGCTACAATAGTTCTTGGTTCATACGACAATTAACTTGTTTCCTTAGTGACTACCACCAGATCATCACATCTTCGATGAAAGACATCACGTCAAAATTGTGTAAAATTATAAGAGCACCCTTTCGGCCACGCCTTCGGAAAAATCGTCACTCTTTCCGTAAGGTTAAGAATTATTTTGGAAATAAGTATACAATGAGCTAAATCTACCACGACACAAGCCATATCATCTTCACCTAATATCTTGGTTGTATATTACACTTGACAATTCACTGCAGTACATCGTTTTCCAAGTCTTGCAATTTTGCCATATATTCTTCCCAAACTTCAGTAGCCAAAACAAAATTACTTGCCGGTTCTTCTCCTCAAGTAACCACAAGAACCGAACACATCGAATATGACTTTTCAAAAGCTAAAGCTTTTAAAGCTTCAAAAGCTCTCACTCATGTTAACAATTCAATATCCGCGTTAGCACCGATCATTTTGGGACCCCAATGATCTAACGTTAAACCGAATGAAATCGCAAGTGATAGTTGACCATTATCCAAAAGTTCAAGTACCTCTAAGTTATTATTTTTTATTTCAAACAGAATGCCCTGCAGCAGTCTCCCACAGACAGACGGACATTATTATACGTTACGGCACTTTCTTTTCTATTAATTGACTTTACAAAGTTTTTTATTCATGCTCAGTGACCACGGTTTTTTTGGCAAAGAGAGCGCGGCCTGTTGGTTTTGCAAGCAGTTGCTGTAGCTGTAAGCCCTTTTTGATTCAATTACTTAACTTGGTAAAGTCAGCCTGGTTGATGAAATTCTTCGAGTTGTATGCTAGTTTTGCATGCTATAGTTCCAAGAGCTAAACATGTTTGTACTCCTGTCTTATTTGCTGTTTTGGTCTTACCTATAAATACCATGTTTTAAGCAAATAAAGAATTAGAATTTGAATTGGAGGTCGCTTTCTTTGTAAGCTTTTCTCTTCTCTTCAACTTGGTTTTCATTACTATTGATCTCCTGATTATGTTTATATGATCCTTCACCAACTTTATGATCCAATTTACCCAATTTCGTTTTACAATATTCACGCTGATCATATAGACAACAATACACACACACGATTAGACAACAAGATCTCGTTGAAATGTCTGAACAGAAACCTTACAAACTACATCCGCTAATCAAACGTTTTAGTTTCGCGCATCATTAGCAAGTTTAACTAACATTTCCCACAAGGTATCGTGTCTAATCCGAACTCTTAGCAGACAGTTACACGAACCATATCACTTTCACACATGGCCGTTGTTTGACAGACTATTCTCTGCACTCTCACTGATTCAAATTACACTTTATCATGTTACACTGACCATGACGTGTGGGAGTCGGCCATTTCTATTTATGTTTTCGAGGAATTAAATAATTTATTGGTGGTAATTATTGCAATTAATTTGGGAAATTAAGATTTGTTTAAAGATTATGTTGGGCATGTTTCGTTTAATCACTTTCTGAGACCGATTGGTGTTTTAAACAGTTGTAATTTTAACGTTCTAACGATTAGAATGTGTTGTGATTGTGATGGTGGTGGGTGTGTCCATGTGGTTGAGCGATTGGGCGCTGAGCTGTGTGTCGCGAGTTCGATTCCCACACGGAACAAATATTTGGATTGTCTGCAGATTGTTGTTCTGGTTTGTATATGTGACTTTATAGGTTTGTAAACGCATCCACGACACAGGAGCAATTCCTGGTGTGGGACAATGCTTCCTTTTAAAAAAAGATAAGAAAAAAGTCAATTTCATCATTTTCGAAAGGAAGAAACAATATATTATAATAACAGTACGTTGGAACTAGAATAATATTCTTGCCTTTCACCAAACGTTAAAAATACTTAGGTATCAATCAAAATAAACTATCCATGTCCACACACATTTTCAAAAACAAACTTAATAAAACAAGATCACTAGGTCTCGACTCGATGCAGCAATTTACGATCTTTCTTCGACTCGATGATTGTCCAATCGTGCGCAGATGCTCGTCCAATTAGGAGCATTACCGGCGTCAATCAATTCCGTCTGTAATGGACCATCGATCGACAATTGCTCTATGAATGAGGATCAGATTAACCGATGATTGGACTTTCTAACAGGTGTTTGTATGGAGATAAACGAAGTCAAGCGATTGGTGGATTTGTGAGCAACGTGATTGGATCGATGTTGATTCAAGTATCGATTTTTCATAACATCCATTTGTTAATAAGTAAGTTGTGCAATGATGCGTCATCATTTGATGAAATGTGTGACTAAAATTCCAGGATATGATTCGGACACCTCGTCATTGGGTTTCCTGTTCGAATCAGAATTCGTATTATTTATTTTGGACTTCCGTGGTGTCAGAGTTCTTGTAAGAACTCGTTTGCAAGTGTAAGTAGAAAAGAAATATGTAGTCTAGTAAGATAGGTACTAATGACAGTTTAAAAGCCGACAGCTTCTGGTGTGCTTGGGACATATTATTGAAACGAAATTCCTTAACGCGGCTTACAGATAAGGCGAATTAGTAGAAATCGTCACGTATCGAAATGCGAGCACACAATGAATTTGTTGGACCAGACTATATTAGTTTTTCAGCAGCTCAGCATCAGGTTGTATGGCAATGAAAATACTATTCGCGGGAGGAACAAAAAATATCATCATGTCAACCTTAAGATGCCCACTGCTAGGTCTCCCCTAAGGGGGGTTCAGCCGTAATCGCCACGCTTGGCTGATGCATGTTGGCGATCGCAGTAGGTGTTATAGTACTCAGAAGGACGCTGCTGCCCATGTTCTGGCTGATATCCAAAAATCTACAAAAAAGCAAAAAATCCTAACAAAAAATATGCATTTTCAGAATAATAATACCTAATTAAAAACTGTTAATTCTCCAAGTTTGGTACTGTAACTCGTAAATGTCATGTTTTCAATAAACAGACACATAATAATATACGAGTTATTACTAACTTGGAGAGTTATGTTATAATGTTAATCAGTTACTTTCCAGATGCCAATCATGTTTGCAAAACTCATTTCTTTTACAAGTCATCGCGCTTCATTTGTTTTAGTTGTAGAAACATCGATCAAGATCCGCTAATCCGGCTAGTTCGGATCGAAACGTGTTCTTATGAAACAAAAGCGGTCACAATCTCAATGAGTCGCACACATTCCTCTTTAGGTCAGTGGGTGCATTAAATTCTCTATACAAGGTACCTAAAGGACAACTAGTGAGCTTAGATGGCATTTTTCATTCGCTTTGTCAAACTGGATTGTTACGGCCGTTGAAGTTAATTGATTGGTGCTAATAGTAAAGTTCGATTTTATTACTGACTAGTTTTTGTCCTCGACTTTGTTTACGTGAATTATCTTACGGATCCCTAATTTTGTTGATGATAAATTGAAGCCAGAGTATTCAGGGATAATGTGGCTTAATATTAGCGAATGAATTTTCATAATCGGAGCAGTAGGTAATTGCGTAGATTAGTATTATAAATACAATAAAAAAGCTTACAAACTCTTCTTTATTATTTAATTCGTTAGAATTTTAAAGATTTATAAATATAGGTTCATACTATACATCAATGGATTTTGTAGATATGTTTAGCGTAGCGTACTTTCTATTAATCTCTATATAAATCTATAAAATATTAAAACTTAATGTCTATAGATAGAAACTTGTCCTAGTAAATTAAACGTAATTTAATACCTTATTAGGTATGTTTGGTGGCGAAGTTCCTGCATTCCAAATACATTTAGATACCAGCACGCGTAGCATGACCACTCTATGTCTACGGAAGAATAGACATACTGACAGGAAGAATAGACAAACTGTACTGACTTGACGTTTCTTGCTGTCAGTATGTCTATTCTCCCGTAGGCATAGCGTGGTCATGCTACGCGTGCAGGGAAATCTAAAATCATTTACCTAAACCTCGGCAAGAAAAAGTAACTAAAGAGGTGCCGTATTATAATGTTTTGCGCGGTACCGATAAACGTTGATTTGTCACCCCAAAAATAAAAGTAACTATTTTCCCAGCAATAATTCTTGCTGTTACTTCTTCGATAGACAATGAACGTAGTTAACAGCTTTGTGATGGTCTCTCATTACTGAGGATCATGATCACTGGACCCCTTCAAGCGGACAATCTGCCGCCATCGACTACGGCCCAAAGTTACCACCTACTAAAATTTGCTTAAGGATCATGTATCTTCATTTACTAAATCAGACCATGGTGTTGGCGACCGACCTCTTTTTCCCTTCTCTCTCTTCTCTTCTCTTCTTTCATCTTTTTTCCTTCGGTATTGCCAACAATGACCAGCTTTTCACCCCTTCGCATTCTGCGGCTGAAATAGGTCAAAATATGCCCTAGGTAAACTGTACCTAGTCACGAGCAAAAACATGTAGGTAAATAGTTGGTCTCATTCTAAACTGATTTGCTCCTATTGATTTAAATGTTATGGGGTTACAAATATTCAATATAATTTTTGATCCCAAACTGGTATAAATGATCTATGTATAAGTTGAAATAGTTACTTATTTCACGAAAAAATTGCTTTTGAACTTTGCAATGTGTATTCCATATTTTTGCTCGTGACACGTCTACATAATCGGGTACAGCGCGATATCGAATTTTGAAAGGATGGTCAGGAAAAACAGGTATTTGTAGCATCACCAGCACCATGTGGTGCTAATCCAATTTTTGCAGCGGAAAGACAAACATTTTTAAATTCTCCATGTTTTATGAAATTGTAGTACAATTTCTCCGTTTTAACCGGCATCGCTCCAGTTTTGGTCGCGGCGACCTACCCGCCAGGGTCGCCGGGGTCGCCATATGGTGCACATGACCATTGTACTTGCTCTGTCATCCTCCGTTGAACCGACCTAGTGTCTTTACGTTTAATATTTAAGTCGTTTTTCTAGAACGAATCAACTTGATAATGGTCTTCTTTTAAGTTTTTTATAATTACATACTTTAGTACATTATTCTTGTATTTCCCGAACGGGTGTCCAAAATAGGCAATCAAAATATTTTTTACCTACCTACCGGTATTTGCTGGATAGTAAATGAAATGAAATCAAATCATAGACTTGTATTGCTCAAATATGCTACAATAGAAGTTACATTCAGACAGGTTTCAACATATCCTGCCATACGTGGCGTGCAAATATCAACAAGATATAATTTATTTAGCATGTAATTGTAACACATTTGACGTTTTGATATTAGTAATTTACATAAATTCATAAATAGTTTGCCAGATTTTGAAATGGCTCATTTTGGCAGAAGTATAGAATCTAAACCCAATTGTCGAAGACATTTTATTTTTGTAGATGCTTATGATACAAAAACAAAATCTTTAACTATAAAACTAAAAGTCAATAAGGCATCAAAAAATTCTTCCACATTGCCGTCAACAGGGAATGTGCCCAAGAGACTGACGGTATTGCCACGTTGGATGGACAATGTTTAATCTCTGACCAAGGTAAAACCCAGCTCTTGGATCACAGGAAGAGTTAACTAACCATTTCGACATTTTCTTAAAAACAAGATGAGCGCTCGGACCCTACGATCCCAGGGTTTCAATTTCAACCCAAACGGCCCGAACAAAAATCACCAAAATTAAACTTTCGCCGTTTGAAGTTTTCTGCAGCCGCAGCAGCAGCACTATCACAGCACGCTGAACTAGGAAGATGGGATCTCACAAGAGTATCGACGCACGTAGCATCCCACATTAAAGGCCTACAAACTTTCAAGGAAATAGAGATATGCCGCCGTCCCGGGTCTTGCCATCGTCGCCGCCGCGTGAAATTCAAAATTGTAATAAAACATGTAGAAATAATTGGGAGTAGTACCTATCCATGTTCCAATGTTCAATCCAATGTTGTTAACACTGTAGTACTTCAATGACACCAAAGATTCCGACAACGTCGCCATCGTGGGTAGGTTATGGCTGGCACGCCCCATGTCTCAAAGCATTAACATACAATTTAAAATTACGCAAGAAGACCTGTTCAGGTAAAAGATACCACCAGTCTCAGGTGCTAACTGTATGCTCACATATACTTCAATGCTATGTAAGTCGGAATTCGCGAATACATGTTGATATGTAGAGCCTATCTATAAATAGTGACTCGTAAAATGTCAACGTGATATGTCTAGGGCCAAGGTGAGCTACATACAGTCGGTAACAGTGATTCGTTCGGTACAGAACAGTACGCCTATTCTGTAAAATCTTCCTCGGTTTTAAATCTGTCGCAGGAAAATGGTACAATTAGGGAATTAATCAAATCCCTAAGGGATTTGGTCAAATCACGGCAGATATTACAATAACAACTAGTTGACTCATTTTCCTGGAGAAGTTAGTGATTTGATCAGATCTCTAGACTGGTTTAAACTCCTGACAATCTAAAAAGTCCGATTTTTTCCGACGTTTCTTGTTCCTAACTTTGTATGAACGTCTACGGCATCATCATCTTCATCAACCAAATGACATTCACTGTTGAACATAGGCCTCCCGCATAGAACGCCACAACGAGCGTTAACCTGCGTAAGAAATTGAAAAATAAAATTCATAATCCTAATTAATTACTACGAGTATGTTACCCATACACTATAACAACGAGTATCATTCGTAAGCATCAAGTTTAACTTTATATTGAAAAAAAATGTACTCAAAAACACGAATTCATCGTTAATTCATATTTCAAATACCTATGATATGTCAAATTCAACTTCATAGATTGCCAGGAATATAGTTAGTTATTTCACTTTTTCACTAAACCAGTTTAGAAATTGGATCAAATCACTAACTTTCTTCAGGGAAATCACTCAACGAGTTGTGTAAAATGTCGTGACCAAATCTCTTAAGGATTTGATCAATTCCCTAATTGAACCATTTCCCTGCGACATATCCATCTACCGATCCATCATAATCCGTTCGGCATAACCAAGGTCAAAATACCTTCACATTTTTGTAGCAGCCCTAACAAAACATGTGAATTTAACCCAGACGACCACGTTAAAGTCACACGTATTATAATGGATGTCAAAGGCCACGGTACGTAGAGGTAACAGGTTCCTACCATACAGCTTACAAACACCATTAAGAACATGTTTCCTTTAAACTGTGGAGTCAGAAGACAAATCCAAGATTTTCTTTTAAATCCTGCCAGAAACATAACTACTTTTAAATATTATGATTGAATTCTGAAAGCCAATTTTCTTAACTAAAAATATTCTGAATCTATGCGCAATGTCATCTCAGCAACAATTAATGACAATTTGACAAAGATGTAGGTACAGTTTTATTGTTTTGGCAGATTTAAACATATTAGAATGCAAACGTTTCTAATAGTTACGAAAATTGCCCTCACAAAGCCTTTCTCTGTTAGATTAGTGTTGAAATCTAGCGCATAATATTTACATGGAGCTAAGTACATTAGATGGCTGGACAGTATTGTTATTTCCCAGCCAAACCAGATTTCAGTTTTTTAAAGTAACAATATCATAAATATTCATCTTGGGAAGCATTGTGGTGCTCTCGGCTCCCTCTTTAAACACTCCCAATACTTCACTACTTTTACATGGACTGCAACCGACGACCTCGTCTCTCCTTTCATCACTCATTCAGAAATACTATTATGATATTTTATTTTGCAAATATAGGTACAAGATAAGGTGACATAAAAAATATAATAAGCAACAGCCTATTTGACCAAAAGGCATGCAAAAGTACACAATACACCCGAGATGGTTAGTACATTATTAAATACTAGCTGACCCTACAGACGTTGTCCTTTCCCTATTTACCTACCTATACCTACCTAACCTACCCTAGCTATAATTATCTAGCTACCTAGGTAGGTAATGCAAATATATCCAAGGAATATAAAAAGTTACATACAAACTTTTATCCTCTATTTCACCCCCTTGGGGGTTGAATTTTGAAAAATCCTTCCTTAGTGGATGCCTCCGTCATAAGAGGAACACGTGTACGAAATTTCAATTTTCTAGCCTTAAGGGTTTGGCCTGTGCGTTGATACATCAGTCAGTCACCTTTGCCTTTTGTATATATAGATAAAGATAAATAAATTAATACTGCTTGGCTAATGCATCCCAATGACAGGTTCACAGATATTCCCGCCAAGTAACAAAACACTATCTCTCGACGCAAAATGTGAGTACTCTTCAAACATTTACAAACAGTAATTGTGGTAATCATTTGGAAAGTAAGATGGCGAACCTTGCGAACATCGCAGTATCGGTGTTCAGCCCGAGGCATGTCCGATGTTATTATCTTTTATTTAATAAACATTTGTGTTAGATAGTGTGTGATCTGGCTTAGGTTATGGTCATCGGGTTCAAATAGTGTAGTTATGATGTCATACCAGATTTGTTCCCGATATTCTGTATGTTTATACATGATTGCTTTCGGTGAAGGAAAACATCGTGCGGAGACCTTATACTAATATTTTGTTATAATATACAAATGGGGGTAATCTTCTGCGGAGCTGCTCATCATCATCATCAGCCTGAAGACGACCACTGTTGAACAAAGGCCTCCCCCATAAATGGGGTGCGTTGGCCGTTGCCATAATCCCCACGCTTGGCAGGCGTCTTGGGGATCGCAGTGACGTTAAGTACACGGAAGCCGCTGCTGCCCGACTTCCTGATTTTCCCTTAGTCGCCTTCGACGACACCCTCGGGATGAAATGGGGGGGTACTATTCTAGCCCGTACACCCCACGGTTAACGGGAGCTGCTCAACCGATTCCAAAAATTCTTTGACCAAAAGCAAACTTCGCCATGCTTTTGGTCCCTGAGTAATTTTAATTTTCTCTAATTATCCTTAACATATAGCATATGATTCGTAATACTTACGTAAGAAAACTCACGCGAATGAAGTTGCAGGCAAAAGCTAGTAGTCATAAATATAAGTTTGAAATCGCTAATTCGCCTTCTTGGGCCGTTTAAAATATTCTCTCTTACACTATTGGAGTATAGGCCATCGTTAAGTCAAATCAAATACCAGCATCATATATCCCATCATTATTATAAGTTAAAAAATCTAATCTACTTATAAGATAAAATATTCATTCAAACAATAATGACTTCTCCGCTATCTAACCGTAGGAGATGCTTTCAATACCTTGGAGGTTTATTTTCCCTATCAACGTCACTTGAAAATCGCGAACTCATCTAAATATATTGTCATTTACACTTCAGTATCTTCCAATTACAGACAAACGACCAGTTTATCATGACATATGGCGGGATTATCAACTATAACATAATGTATTGAATTCGACAGACGCCTTTCTTTATAAGTAACGCCTAAATGAAATGTCAAGTTAAACCAGTCGCCCTGTGCAATTTAGCATTAAAATTATGAGAAAGTTCACTTCAACTAGAGTGTGCATACAATTAAATCTAATCTTATATATATAAATCTCCTGTCACGATGTTTGTTCGCGATGGACTCCTAAACTACTGAACCGATTTTAATGAAATTTGTACACCGTGTGCAGTTTGATCCAACTCGAAAGATAGGGTAGGTGTAGGGTAGGTGTAGGGTAGGTGTAGGGTAGGTGTAGGGTAGGTGTAGGGTAGGTGTAGGGTAGGGTAGGTGTAGGGTAGGTGTAGGGTAGGTGTAGGGTAGGTGTAGGGTAGGTGTAGGGTAGGTGTAGGGTAGGTGTAGGGTAGGTGTAGGGTAGGTGTAGGGTAGGTGTAGGGTAGGTGTAGGGTAGGTGTAGGGTAGGTGTAGGGTAGGTGCAGGGTAGGTGTAGGGTAGGTGTAGGGTAGGTGTAGGGTAGGTGTAGGGTAGGTGTAGGGTAGGTGTAGGGTAGGTGTAGGCTAGGTGTAGGGTAGGTGTAGGGTAGGTGTAGGGTAGGTGTAGGGTAGGTGTAGGTAAATAGGCAGGTAAGTAGGTAGATAAGGACAGGACAACGTCTGTCGGGTCAGCTAGTGTTTTTATATAATTTGCTATTCATCATCATATTCATCATCATATCAGCTTATTGCCGTCCACAGCTGAACGCAGGCCTCTCCCAGGGATCGCCAACCCGGTCCAATTTTATATTACTTAATTGACGTTGTATTTAATTAAATCTATGTTAAACTATTTTTTGGCCTTCACTTCGTCCGCATGGAAGTCAATGTCAAATCCGTTCCTAATTGACGTCTCCTACTTCTAAACTATTTTTTTTAGCAAGTGACCTTTCGCGAAATCTTTTCAATTTGTCTTCATTGCTAGATATTAATGGTTCCAGTTTCCGTTAGTGTTTTGTTATGTTATTTCTTAGCCGCTAGTCGGATTATCCACGAAGTAAATATCTCCCTATTCCTATTCTTCCATGTTTTGTGCAAAAGCGTCGGGGATTTTCTATTAGTCTTGAAACTGTTCATAAAATAATTAACATAAGGCGTAATTTACACCAAAGTGGAAAGGTGGTGTCTCGTTAACAACCAATAGGATTGGGTATTACGTTAAAGCTAAGCGACGAGATATGAAAATAACGTAAGCCAATTGGTTGTATAAGACATCTCCTATCTTCTCCGCTTTGGTGAAAACCGGGCCTAATATAATGAGTCACCTCGAACTCGCAAACTCGTTTTATTATACGTTAGATCATGGCCCACATGGCAACACATGTGAAGTGGAAAGAGCATCCATTTTTATAAAACGACACCTCAAAATGCATTCGCGAAATTTTGGCACCGTTCACGATGCCATCACGAAACTAATTAGAAAAACTATAGCGATACCATAACTGTGTCTATTTTCTAGAGAACAATCAGGTGTTCGGCTTTTCTTTGAGTCATAGAAAGTACAATGTGTGATGGTACCATGATACATGGACACAACAGGACACTAATAGCGGCCATACACACTACGGTGCACCGGAGAGGTCTGCCTTTGCAGGTACTCCTGCGCAGATAGACCGGAGCGTATATTGGACCTGTGCAGTTTTTTGAACCTGCGCTAGCCACCGGCGGCGCAATGTCGGAAATCCATTCTTTTACGTCACACCGTACGGTGAAATAGCAAAACAAACTGACGACCGCTTTGGTATACCGGACCGTCATCATACACGCTGCAGACATGCGTCTTAATCTCCCCGGTAGATCGTTGGCGTGTATGGCGCATTAGTAGGTTTGGGACAATCCCGCCACACTTTTCCCAAAATACTGCGACTCCTGTAAGCCAGAATCAACAGTTGCGATCACCAGAAATGCGCCGAAGTAATGAAGCTCGATGAGTCCCGGAAGGGACTGAACTGAAGGACAAACTATGTGATATTTTATTAATAATCCAAAGGTAAGCTGCTTCAGATCATGATATCATCCTTTACAATAACAAATTGTAATCCTAGATCAGCAATGTAACTTGGCCACCTCATGCCATTATAATCCAGTGTCAAGTGCGAACAATACTGCGTCCATATCGGCAAGGCTGCGTGTACGCAACTCAGTCACGATCCGAGTGCCATCGTGTACTCGTGCACACTCAGTGTTATTCGTCATTGCTGGCGATTCGTTTCACTTTTGAAACGTGCTGATGTCTTTATTATGATTTTATGAGCTTGTGTCTTATATGTTTAACGTTGACCATGATAAATATTAACTGAATTTGTATTTTTCTTGAAGGAATATTTAGTTGATTACTTCTGGAGAGACGCGGGCCGCGCCTGTCCTCATTCGAGACATAACTAGGTATATATATCAAGCTGAAAATTTCAAAATGTTAGACAACGTTAGAACATCAAAAATGTGATCGTCTAACACCTTTAACCTTTGAGCCCTGACTGACCCTTTAAAACCTTTAGAAAAAGCACATGGCTAAAGTATTCTTCAGGTCTCAACCTATGGGGTACATTTAGGTGGGTGTGGTGTGTGGCAAGTTGTTGACACCTTGAACATTAAAAAAAAAGGTGCAGTGCTAATGTTTCTTGTGATAAAGGTTAATTTAATGTTCCGTGTGAAACTCTGGTATGATCATCACAGCAGGTAAGTTTATTCATAATATCGGAATTCTCAATGTCAGACAAGAATATGATCGTTTACTTACTTCGCCATTGTGAACAAGACGTCTAACATAATATATAGAGTTAATTATATACGTATCTATTCTTAGGTACAAACATAATTATACATCTATGTATAACTATGTAAGTATCTTCCATCAAACACCTTGCCTAAAGCCACCCAAGAGCAACTTTTATTTGTAAAAACATTGTGAATGAAGATTGCATTTTTGTTGAAAACCGGTAACAACACCTGCCCGTGGATGGAGTTTGTAGAATCTACATTTAAATGATGGCAAATCTAAAATCAACTTACATTGCTGCTAAAACTCCTTGCTGAAATCTCAAAGTCGAAACACACCGCGTAATGAAAAGCGTGAATCAAGGAGTTCTCCCTCTCTTGAGTATTTATTGTCTGTTGTACGAGGGTTTAACCATATGCCGATCAGCTGTTGTAGACTAACCCTTTTTATTATCATCAAGAGTTGATTGAATACCAGCTGCGTGTCTTTTATGGGACGATACAACTAAATTACACACCACCTGTGAATGAATTTATGATAAACGCATTTTTTTTCTAAGACCTAAGTTTTCCGGGACCTTTCTGATCATAGACAGTACGCTCCACGATGTCATTAGAAAAGCAGGGCATACAGCGTTGGAATAATGGCGAATTTCCTCTTTTGGGCGTGGTTTAGAAGTTGTAATATGCGCAGCAGCGTCAAAGAGGGACGATGGCGTCGCGTCGATATGCCCAAAGAGGACAGAGTTGGTCTCCCTCGCACGTGTGGTAGACGCGCTGTGCACAACCCGCGAACTACACGCTTGTTCGACTTGCTAAAATACGTATAAACTTGAGTCTAAAAACCCATAAATTAATACTGCTACGTTAAAATTGTAATAAGATCTAGATCCGATTTTGTCACCATTTTTACCAACCGCCGCGCCGCCATTTTAAATCAGTTGGCTTGCATCGTACAGCGTTGACTCTACGAGATAATGCCTTGTTGTGCTGTACAGGTTTGTGGAAATAGAAGTAACGAAGCAAATTTCAAGACTTGTGGTGTGACTTATCATCGGTAATAATTATGAATTTATTGCAAGCTTTATATTAGTTTAGTAATCAATTCTTGCACGTTAAATTTGACTCACCCGGTGTACGATTGAACTGAAGCTATGAAAGTGACAATACAGTATGCAATACTAATAACTATTAGGTGTAATTTAATTTGATCCTTTATTTACACTCTTTCTTTTTCTCTTACTGACAAAAGAAAGAGTGTAAATAAAAGCGCGTTACACTCTTTCTTTTGTCAGTAAGAGAAAAAGAAAGAGTGTAACGCGCTTTTATTTCGGTAATTGAATGAATTTAACAAAAAGAAAGATTTTTTTTGTCGATCATAGGTTAAAATGTAGATAATATCTTGTTTATTATGAGAATAGGTTTATTTTCAACTTATTCTTTTTTTATTATTTAATTTAAGAAAACGTTGCCCCACTCTTTGAATTTCTCCTGAGTCGTTAGTGTTTACAAACATAATTATAAAGTCACATACACAAACCGCCAGTCCCGCAAAAACTATCTATAGGCCATACAAATATCTGTTCCGCACGGGAATCGAACCCGCGATACGCAGCGCAGCAGTCAATCAATCGCTCAACCACTGCGCCAACAGTGTCGTCAAAGTTCTTTTTAAAACAAAATATTTTTTTCGCCTTCGTTTAGTTCTGTGTACTAAGGAGAGTTTGGTTGCTATATCCAATATCAATCCGTTAAAAATAATTTAGTTTTTATTATTGGTTAAGAAAAAAACTGTCCAGCAGTGCAGCTATTCTGTTACAATCTCGCTAGGTGAACACCTAGGTGAAGTGAGCTGTTATCCGTCCCAATGCTAGGGATTAACAAAGCTTGACCGATCACTTCACCTAGGTGTTCACCGAGCGAGATTGTAACAGGATAGTACTTACTGCAGCAGTGCTATTCTGTTACAATCTCCCTCGGTGAACACCTAGGTGAAGTGAGCTATCGTCCGTCCCGATGCCAACGATTGATGAAAATATCATTGGGATTAATCAATGATCATGTGTCACTAATATGGAGTTCTTTTTTTGAATTTGTTTATAGTTGATCCGTAGATTATTAGATGGTCAGCGTTCATTTGTTTTGGCAGTATGTTTAGTTAATCGATTTTGTTGTTTAGTAAGTTTTCAAAACATTGTCTTTATTCCAGTTTTCCAAAAGACCCTAAACTCAGAAAGAAATGGATCAATGCTTGCGGTCGGAAAGACGACTGGTCTCCTACACAAAATGGCGTTATATGCAGTTCACATTTTGAGGAGAAGTGCTTCCAGCCTATCACTAAGAGCCGGAGGCTGTTCCCGGCAGCTGTGCCTACCCTCAAGCTGCGCCTGGTGTTTGAAACTGTAAGCTTTTCTGGATATATCTCAACATCCTCCTACCCACATCCCAATTTGACACGATCTCAGAGTTCACTTCTTCAACTGAAAAATATTACTTGTAAGTGAACGGAATATAATAACTACTATCATTTATTTTCTCTCATTCGTTTTTTAGCTATCTTTTTTATTGCGTTTTCCCTTAGGCCAGGGGTCGGCAACCTTTTGAAACGGAACAGCCAATAGTTGCAATTTACAAAGACCCTCTCCATCCATCCACACTTGTTCACTATAATATCTTCTGCGTATTTGGTTAGTTTTGATTGAGTTTGGCCGCTGTGAGCGACATTTATAATACTCCTTTATTTTACAGCCATCGAAACCCTCTAAAAATAAAATAAACGCAAAGAAAACAATTATAATACCAGGCGAAAAAAGAAATATTGTGGAACGTTATAAAGTCCAAATAGAAAAGTATAAAAAAGGGATGCAGCAACAGAAGATGCATATCAAGCGACTTCAGATGATGGTCCGAAGATATCGCAAGAAAGCTGACGTGATGAAGAAAATTATGACTGCGTTGAAAAATGAAAATGCTATTGGTGAAGATCATCTTTGGTTGTTAGAAAGTGATGGTATTAGCAGTTCTATGTAAGTGGAGTTTCATAAATAATTCAGAACGGAATAAAAAATAATTAAGCTTAAGTGTGTTAAGATGAGCCAACCCCCCATCTCACAATAATTGAATTATTTAGGTTCACCAAACCATCCAACGATAATTTTTTACCCGACTACGGCAAAGCCAAAGGAGGGTTATGAGTTTGACAGGCTATGTATGTATGTAATGTATGTATGTATGTATGTATGTTCATCTGTACGCGCATAGCTCCTAAACTACTTATCAGAACTGAACAAATGAGGTATCGTTAGAAGCGTCTTGATCGTCCGCTGGTTATAGGCTATATGACGTATCACCGAATCCAATGTGGCGCCCTCTGGCGGACAAAAAAAACAATATTAAAAAAAAAATTAAGACAATCATACCGTGTTTGGTATCATTGGAAAGGGGTTCACTAGTACATTTCAAATTTATATAATATTTAGTGGTAATTTGTCACAAATTATTGTAAAAAAAGGAAAGATTACCAAATAAAGTAAGATACGCATACCGTGTTTAGTATCATTGGAAAGGGGTTCACTAGTACCTATTAAATATATAATACTTAGCTGTGACTCCAAAATGGTTTAAATAAAAATATAAAGTTTAAAAACTAAAACCCGACCACAACAAAAAGTGATCTAAAAAGTACAAAACAAGAAAATATTTCACACAGAAATCAAGACATAGGTACAAAATGGTCAAGGTAAGCCGTGGTTGCATGCCATTATATTCATGTTCATCGCACTCATATGGGATACAGGCATGCAACCACGGCTTACCTTGACCATTTTGTACCTATGTCTTGATTTCTGTGTGAAATATTTTCTTGTTTTGTACTTTTTAGATCACTTTTTGTTGTGGTCGGGTTTTAGTTTTTAAACTTTATATTTTTTTCCATTAGGTATATTTTTTCGTCAAATTGAATATTGAATTACAATTATACCAAATTATACCAACTATCATCATCATCATTTCAGCCCAAAGACGTCCACTGCTGGATATAGGCCTCCCCAAGGGGGTTTTTGCCATAATCGCCACGCTTGGCAGGCGGATTGGCGATAGCAGTATGGTTGTTACAAAGGCACAGAGAACGCTGCTGCCCATTCTCTGGTATGTCCCTTAATTTTGTAATTGCATAACTATGCAGCAAAAGAATTCAGCTGCTACCCGTGCGCGATAAATTGGGACCTGAGTCACAGATTAACTAAGTAATAGTTCCTTTGCCTGAGTGAGGTGACAACACAGCACAGTGAAAAAATGGCGATGCGAACGGTACAACAAATACATTTACAAATACATTTTTAAATACATACATATATAGATAAACAATACCCAGACACAAGGCAAACACAAGTGCTCATCATACAAATGTTTACCCTGGGCGGAAATCGAACCCGCAACGACGAAAAGCAGTCTATCGCTCAGCCACTGCGCCAACCGTGTCGTATAGGTAATTACAATTATATTATTACTTTAAGCCAAATGTGTTGCAAAAATAATTCAACGTACTACCCGATGTGCTACCCGTGCGCGATAAGTTGGGACCTGAGTGCGGTGACGTCACGCAGTGAATACAGTACAATACGGGCGCCATCGGGGAAGTGCAGGGTAAGCGGGCGGGGGAGTCGCATTCCTAGAAGGTCCCAAACATATACCATTCTTTCTTCGCAAAAGACGACACGGGAAATCCGATCCAGCCTGTCCCTTTGCTGTCCTCTCCCAGCGACGCCCTAAGCCGAGGCTCGTACCCCACAGGGGGTGCCCTTAGCGTGTAGTCGCTTAGTTTGTAAGTTATTTTGCCCTGGCTGGAGACCCTAAAAATAATATTTTTTAAGGCACCACAGGAAAGTCCGGTTAAGCAGCCGGCAACCTCCTAGGTTGAACTGCGAGATGCCAATCCGAAAAAAAAAAAAAAAAAAGACACGGTTGGCGCTCTGGTTGAGACGCGATTGACAGCTGCGCTGCGTGTCGCGGGTTTGATTTCCGCACGGAACAAATATTTGTATGGCCTACAGCGGGTCTGGCTGTTTGTGTATTTTGTAAATAGATATAAATACCTATGTTTGTAAACGCACCCATGACACAGGAGGAATTCCTAGTGTGAAGCAACGTTTTTCTAAAAAAAATAGGATGTAATTTTAATGTGGGTTGGGTTAGTACTAATAATTTAGTAATGTAGGTAGCTACAGTAACTACCAAATTAATAGATAATTGTAATTGTGTTCATAATTACTGGTAAGTTCAATGAATATAATGATTTTCAGATGTACATACCACATTTCAATAAGTAAATATTTTTTGTAAATATTGTTTTGGTTAAAGATTTTATTAATAATAATAAAACCTTTATTTTAGACCCTCGACCTTTCACACTTTTATTTCCTTTTTTTCATAATAATTAGAAGTAGGGTTACAAAGTTTGAGCACGAATAAACGTAATCCCAAGCATTTATTCTCTGTAAGTATGTAATTGAATTTACAATATTTACACACTTTGATTAATTTCGGTCAAATTGAAATACGGAGTGGTCTGCTCTTTCGATATTATTTTGTTTAATTTTACTCTTTATAATGTGTTTTTTGTGCAAATTAATGAATGTGAAGTTGAAAACCCCTTCCCTCACCTACTATAAAAACTATGTTGTGCTATAACTTCTCATCGCATCGTATCGCTCGTTCGGTCGTAAGTATCATCGCATCGCGTCGCGTATCGCGACACAACCTCCAACGTGCAACTAGTTCCAGCGACGGCCGCCCGCGCACCGCGCCTAGCGCAGAGCGCTAGTAGCAACACTGTCACCGGCGCGAAAAGACGCGTACTGTGCCTTATCAGTTCAAAACTCTTTACGTAAAAGTATCGATGTTTTTGACTAAATTACACCTCCCACGTCATCCGTGATAGTGAAAACTGTGTTCAAGTGCATCAAAACAAGTGTTTCGAGAATTAAAAGTGTGAATTGTTCAGTTTTATCGTGATTTTGAAACAAAAATCGCGGGTAAAACTTTAACGGAACTGAGTCGTGTCGGATTTTTCTGCTGATAGTATTGGGTTATTCGGTGAGTAGCGTTTTGTTATGGTGTTTAATGTTTCATGGTGAAATAGCGGTAAACCACGATTGTAAATTGTAACTGAGCCTGAGCAAAAATAGTTCGTTGATTTTAAAAAGTTTGTTGTCTCTGATTGGACGCTGACGGCAAAACGTTTGTT
The DNA here is from genome assembly GCA_947361185.1 of Charanyca ferruginea. Classification (NCBI taxonomy): domain Eukaryota; kingdom Metazoa; phylum Arthropoda; class Insecta; order Lepidoptera; family Noctuidae; genus Charanyca; species Charanyca ferruginea. Next base: position 60,336,002 of record OX376055.1, read on the forward strand.
CGTCAATTTTTTTAAATTGAAATTCGGTTCCCTTGACCTTGATACTGTTATTAAGTTAAATGCAAATGTAATCAAATTGATGATAACTAATAGAACTTATCTACTACTTACCTATCTGTCTAAGTAGATACATCCTAAAGTTTTGGAAAATAAATACCTTCCTAATAAAATCATTATAAAACTCAATGTTTACCAAAGATGTAATTAAGTAAGTACTTAATTGATAAAAACTAGTACTTACCTTATCCTATGCAACATCTCAATGATTAGGTAGGTAGGCACATAGATTCTTAGAATTCTTATTCAAATTAAAGTGTTAACGGTATTGATAGTACATAACTGACCGCGAACTACCAACAACTATTCGACCTAAACATTTAAATGCAACGAGGTCTAGGAGTAAACAGTTCCATTATTCAAAATAGGTAATAGACCGTACTAAATGAAGCAGGATCTTTCTAAGCTAAGTGGCGAAGGTCAGAAGGCTGTGAAAGTTCCAAGGTAAACCTGATGTGCGGGACTGCGGGCCTACGGGGCGTGCGCCCTTACACGATCAGAATAAGTACCTAAAAGCCGGTTTAGTGACCATTGACCACTGATGTGGTTTTTTAAATTCCATGCTGGCATTTAATAAACTGGCATTCAGCTCCTTGTGTTTTCTTGTCCCATTTTACTTCCCTAACTTAGGACCTGCCGTGAGAACTTTTTGAAAGATATTTGATTAGTAGGTAAACATATTGTAACTGTAGTTAGTTAGGTAATAAATAGATATAAATTGTCATTGATTATTTACCTACATAAATTTATGTAATTCAATTATAGGTAGGTATTGTTTCCTACGATATTCAACATAGGTATGTACAGTCGCCAAAAAAGATAAGTATCCATGTCGTCGGGAATAGTTAAAGTTTACTTAAAAACCAATGGAGGCTTTCAAATGAAATTTTATGAAAATAATATATTAATACAGTTCAATTCTCTATCTCCCAATTCTGTTTATTCTCTACTAGCGACTCGACCCGGCTTCGCTTGGGCCTACCTATAGCCTTCCTCGATGAATGGACTATCCAACACAAAAAGAATATTTCAATTCGAACCAGTATACCTACTGGTTGGTAAATCTCAGGATCTACCGATCCTGAGATTTTTTAATTGTATTTTATTATATTCATAAACGCTCATGGGTTTCTAAGTAAACTTTAACTACCTATTCCCAACGACATACCTAGATACTTATCTCGTTTGGTGACCGTACCTACCGACACAACACAAAGAGGTATTTATGTAGGTCTCCTAGAGATGGGATCTCACGAAAGTACCTACTTGAAAGAGAACATACTGTTTTGCAACACTATGTGCTATTATCGATAAGAAAGTATCGATTCCGATTTCGATCGTTTCTTTAGGTACCTACTTACCTATGGCAAAGGTTTTGAAGATCTTAAATCCTATTAAATACCTACGTACCTATCTTCTATCTAGCTAGTCTATTAAGAGGTATTTAAGTAATTATCAATTTACTAAATGACGCAAGTTACATTGGTAGGTAGGCATTGAGTTATATGTACTACGTACATAACTCAATGTAGGTAGGTAGGTAATTGGCGGTCAATTTTTAGAGGTTCGATTAATAAAATAATATTCGATGTTTTCTACAATGCAAACGACCATCGAAGAATGTCGAAAACAGTACCCAAGTCCAACAGCTACCTAGGTAGGTACCTACTTACCTAATACCTAGGTCTGAATTGTAATGTAATTGATAACGTAAGTAACGTAGGTACTTGAACTTAGTTTTTACTTTACATATAATACATAAGATAGAGGCATTCTATAAATAAATAATACATAATAAAGTAATTAGGGTGGAGTCTCCTAGTATCGGCCCCCTCCTAATATCGGCCTTTTCGAGAAAATGGAACATAACTATAAAAATAGGCCTAAAATCATAATAGTTTTAATGCAAAAAGCGACTCTATATCCATACACATAACCTCCCATATTTTGGTGCGGGTGCCTCAACTTTTGAACGTTCAGTTGGCAATAGAGCACGCGCAGGTGCGGACGTGCGTCGTTTGGTGGCATTGCCGAGTCAAATCCCTGAGTCGACGCATTGCGTTGATAAGTATTTGAATGGAATTAAACATACCTATGGTATTTTATTATATTAATTTTTGAAGAAAAATAGCCAAAGTACCGTTCAGATAGCATGTTTTTACATTTATTTGTCTTTTTTATGAAATAATCGCGGGGTCGAGATTAGGGATCTGAATTATTGATAAATCTCAATATCGGCCGGGTGGCCGATATTGGGGAAATGCATGAAAACGTTAAACAATATGTTTAGCTATTTTATATGTTAACAGTAACATTAGTAAGGTTAAAAATGAAACAACAGCTCAGTTTGATCACTAGATCCTAACGTCGGCCGCCTAAAAACGATTTTTATCAGCTACGGCCGATATAAAGGGAATTGATGCGTAATAACGGACACCTTAGTATTGGGTACCTACTTTCCTACTACCCTCGAACTTTACAATAAACAGGGTCGTGGTACAAAATGAACAACTACCTACCTACCAAGGAAAAAAAGAATTGAAGAGAAGACATAAGTTTAGAAAAGGAGAAAATTCTTTGTGCTGGCTGTAAAGAACAACTAAGTAGTGATGTCGAAGAAGATGAAGACAAAAATATTGGATGCAACATATGCCCCAAATGGTATCACTTAAAGTGTACAGTTCATCGTGGGTGATATTAAATTGATGTGGCTAAAGAAGATTTTACTGTTCAGTGCATTTAAATTGAAGATCCTTTAAGTAAAGTTAAGTTTTCTGTTGACTTTATTTGGTAATTATTTTTATTTATAATAATTTGTTTTTGGAGTTCCTTTCTTTATTTGTCTTAAGAATGTTGAATCATTGCATGATCTAAAAATTAAAATAATTTCTGTTATTATAAACTAAAGATCACAATGATTCAACATTCTTAAGACAATTTAAATAAAGAAAGGAACTCCAAAAACAAATTGTCTATATAATAAAAATGAATCCTTGTTCGTTAGTCTCGTTATAACTCGAGAACGGCTGGACCAATTTGGCTAATTTTGGTCTTGAAATATTTGTGAAAGTTCAGGGAAGGTTTAAGCGGTAAGAAAAATGATAGGACAGCGTCTGTCGGGTCAGCTAGTCATAAATAAAAATAATTACCAAATAAAGTCAACAGAAAACTTAACTGTATAATAACAGAAATTATTTTAATTTTCAAGACTGACATGTTAAGAAAAGACTAATTAATGATAGCTAATAGTTAAAAAAAAGTGATTTATACCTGAATTGAAACATAAAACGTTATCATTTTTTACTTTAGTAGTTTTATTGACCTTATTTCACCTTAGAAAAGGTATGCCGATATTAGGGTCACAGGCGGCGGATTTTAGGGTGTTAGAGGCCGATATTAAGGGAAATCGACATACTCGGAAAAAAACATCTATAATATCAAAAATAACAAATGATTCGTAATTTTGCGAATGTAGTAATGGAGTTTCAGTATCCCTCTACCCAAAAAAGTCATTGCAAGAAAGCAAAAGCTATTAACGCAAAAATTACAAGAAGTCAATGTTCAAAAAAAGTTGACATGGCCGATAATTGGTGCCACCACCCTACAAGAACAACCTGTTACTTGCTTAAAACGACATAGGTACTTACATACCTGAGCTGTGGTAGAGGCTTAGTTAGCTAAAGGTATTTTTATATTCGAATCTTATTTTTTATTAAAAAAATCGAATATTTTATTGCGAGTCGAGTATCATCTGTAATCGGCAACGTCACATCACTAACCATACCTGTTTCCGGAGGTCACCGGCCGTGCACGTACCATAGCGCACAGGCACAGATAAAAAACGTTAAAACCAACTAAATTAAGATAACAATGTTTAGCGACCCCGTTATTTCAAAAACTAGGATTATTTATTATAATGTTGTAATTTTTAAACAAACGCGTGTTAGGCAACTGAAGAGATAACAAACTAAGTAATAAGTGGCTTCATAATTACCGTTCCTTCGGTTGGTAAACGTTCTCGGACAAACCACCATAAATAAGTAATGAACAGGGCAATTGTCTGAAATCATTTTAGGAACGTTTGCATTCAAATCTGTGACATTCATTACAGTACAGCACGCGTAGCATGACCACGGTATGTCTACGGAGGAATAGCCATACTGACAGCAAGAATAGACAAGTCAGTACATTTTGTCTATTCTTAGTGTGTCAATTCTTCCGCAGACATAGCGTGGTCATGCTACGCGTGCTGGTGACCTGTATCAGGTGTTACTACCTACCACAGGCACCAGCGACCCACAATCAGAAAGTAGGTAGGAGATACTTACTCGTTCTTTGTAAAATATTCTTAGTCCGAACCTATTTCTTGGCTTGTGGTGAGTTTAAACCTATGGTTTCAACATTTTTATTTGTTAGGAATACTTGCTGACACGCAACTTTTTTTTTCTAAAATAAAAGTAGCCTATTTTACTCCTGATAACATCAGCTATCTGCCATTGAAAGTCCCGTCAAAATCTGACCAGGCGTTTCGGAGATTAGTTGGAACAAACCGATAGACAGACAGAAAGACAGACAAACATGTTTAATAAAGATTTTTTGTTATACCGTATACACGTTCAAATGCATTCATTCAACACTGACCCAAAATTTGGTACAATTCTCATCACTGAGGTAATATAAATCAAATCAGATAAAATAAAAATAAGAAAACCAATAAACTACCAGGTATCGAATCATTCCTCCTCATCGTCGTCATCTGGAAATGCGCAAGAGACTGGAGCTTTGACCTAGCCAAGGTAAAAGCCAGCCCTTAGTTTTAAAAACAACCTCGATAGGTACCTACTCTTGCGCCATCCCATCTTCCTAGTCCAGCGTGCTGTGCTGGTGCTGCTGCTACGGCTGCAGAAGACCTCAAACGCCTAAAGCAGGTATAGTAACCTTGATGTAAACGTTATTTTCGAGCCGTTTGGGGTTGAAACCCTCGGGTCGTGGGGTCCGATTGCTAATCTTCTTTTTTAGGAAATGTCCAAAAGGTTGGTTGACACTTCCCGTGATCCAAGAGCTGGTTTTTGCGTTGGTCAGATATTAAGCATTGCCAAAAAAAAACCGTTCCAACGTAGCAATGCCGCCAGTCTCTTGGGTACCTACATTTCCAGATGACGGCGATGTGGACGAATTTTATGGTGCCTTATTGTGTGGGTGTTTTCAGTTTTTCAGGTTTTCTTTTTTATTATTCTTGTAAATATTGTAATACCTACTTAAAAACATATTTTTTTTCTATATGGCATTTTCTGAAATAAATCAAAGGTCATACCTTTGATCTCAACTTACTTTGAGAAACGTAATAATATGTAGGTACTTAATATGTACACTAGGTTCCAACTACCTACCATAAAAATACGGAAATGTTGCATTGGACTGTTCTTCAAAAGCAATCACCATTTAACAGCTGCTGCAACAGCTACAGAGACAGACCTTAATAAAATCAAATGTAGGAACTTAGGTACCTTAAAACTACTACTTTCAAGATCCGTTCCAAAAGTGAACTAAAACATTCTCTTTTAGTGATAGTAAGCTATCGACAATTCACACGCTCGTTACTTTGTATGCGCAAACGCAGACGTGCGAATAGGACCGAGGTTGCTGACCGCTCTCCTTTACGCGTTCATAGCGTAACCTGAAATTATTGAAAGGACAGCCTACAGATTGTAAATGTTTAGAATTCCTGTTTGTACCGCTATCTATACGTACCTACTTACATTTAGGTAGGACAGAAAATCCAAGCTTTTGGACTATTAAGTATTCTGTGCTTTTGGTGTGGAATGACAATAGGGTTTAAAAAAAAAAGTTTATTTATTTATTTATGGTTTATTTCAGGCAACGTAAGCCCATAAAACACAATAGGTACATATATAAGCATAAAAACAATAACTATAAAGTACCTAATACATATTTTAAAACAATAGAAGACTTAAAAACTACTGCACACGAAGTGACGGCGTCGTGTTACGCTGTGAGGTGTCGCGTAGCTGACCGCGGAAACGCCGATACAACACACCTTTCGGCCAAAACTCTTCCTTGAGGAAGGTCACCAAATGTTGAGTCGGTTAAGTATTATTTCTTTGCATGTGGGATCAGGGTTGCCAGGTCTTAAAACCGGACAGACCAGCCAGTTTACTTGGACATTCAGGTAAAATCCGGACAGTGGATGAGAGTTCTAGTTCGCTCGGTTATGCCACAACAAAATGCCTGACAGCCTAGGAAGCCAGAGGTGACCGGATAGAGCTGGACACAAGCTCTATCCGGTTACCTTTGGCTTCCTAAACTTAGAATAACAACAAAAATCTTTATCTAACAGTAGGTAGGTACTTACCTATTCATTACTATTGAAAGTCCTATTGACTTAATTTTTAACCGGACATTTGGCCAGTTTAGCCGGACATTCACGTAAAAATCGGACAGTGGATGAGAGTGCTACTTCGCTCGCTTGTGCTAGTGATAAAGTCAAAGTCAAATCATTTATTTCAATTAGACCATTAAAAAGGCACTTTTGAACGTCATAATAAAAAAATATAAAGTTGATTCTAGGGGGGGGGGGGGGTTTCTAGGGTTGGTTTTTTTAGATACAAGGTGTATGCTAAAAGTAAAAAAAATAAATAGGTAATATAAGCCTAAGAAAAGCCGGATACACCACCAAAATGCCTGACAGCCTAGGAAGCCAAAGAGAGCTAGTGTCCAGCTCTATCCGGTCACCTTTGGCTTCCTAAGCTTAGAATAACAACAAAAATCTTTGTCTAACAGTAGGTAGGTACTCATTACTATTGAAAGTCCTATTGACTTAATTTTTAATTCGCTCTCCTTATCACAGTGATAAAACCGTTTATTTTTAACTAGGAAGTGACGCAAATCAACAACATCGATATACGATATCAGAGGCAGTTTTGTTATCATAAGTGTTAACAAGTATTGATCCACGACAAATAATATCGTGTGAAATAATAATTCTAAAAAGATTGAAACTTCCATTATTGGTAATATCCCGGATATTTCCCATCATCTGCCTAGCCGTTCCCTATGTTGGGGTCGGCTTTCAGTTTTACTGGATGCAGCTAACATGATAGGTACTCCTTGGGCTTCTTTCACACGTACCACAACCACACCACATAAAAAGGCAGCAAGGTGGTCAACCAGTGGTGACTTGACCGTGACCGTGTACCGACAAAGTGATGGTGAGTGTGAAGTAAACTATTCATTTAAAAAAAAATGTGGTGGTGGTGCGGTTGTGGTAAGTCTGAAATAGGGTTGCCAACTCTTGGTCGGTCAAATATTATAGTAGTTCTAAAATATTTACCCATAAAAATATAGTAGATAATGAAAAGGTGAAATAGTAGTTTCCAAAAATTAGGTACTTTGTGAATTATTGAACGCATCTGTCAATTGGACATTCCAGGATAGTTAAAAATAGGTATTGGCGTTTTGTTTTACGCTTACACATTTTGAAACGAATATTTTTGCTAATCTAAGAGTATAAATATAGTAGTTTCGCCTACTATATCTTTATTTTCAAAAATATAGTTATCGGACCTCTAATATAGTAGGGTTGGCAACCCTAGTCTGAATAGACCCTTAGCAAGACTGATTGTCAAGACTTTCTGGCTTCTGACTACTCGTAAAGACTGCCAAAGATCTACGAATGACAGCCAGGATTAACGGCTTTCTGTACGGAATGGACGGGTATTGGTATGAAAAGGATGGTCACCCATCCACTGACAACGCGCGGTAGTTCCTCAGTACCTTATTAATATCACAGTGTACAAAGCAATGGCATGCTTACTGGCTAAAAATAGGCTTAATGCTAAAACCTGGTTTACTCAAAGGTCGCGGAGGCCAGACGGCAGCCATTTGTATGACATTATTATGATTGATGACTAAGGGCTTGGAGCGGCTTGCTCTTTGTGCTATGATATGTTAATGGGTTCTACATTTACCTGTTCAAATACGACGAGCCTACGGAAATTACCTACTTAAGCCAAGTAACATAAGCCCAAAACTGCTTTTAATGTAGCAACATTCTTTTTTTGTATCTAAATCCTCTTTGGATGCACCTTGTTTAGTCCAATGCCGCACCTAATAGATTCCAAACTACTTTAAAATTCTTTTGTTAGCCGAAGTCGTCACAAAAAATCATAATCCTCCTGTTACAGGTAGTCGTATAAAGACTGCCTGTTTGACAGGTAATCTTAATGGGTAATGTCAAGCTGCTGCATTGGGCGTAGGCAGACATCGACACCTTATTTGGAATTTTCGTCTTTGATAATAGCTCTGGGTGCACCTAACATGGCTGGGCTGTTATCTTTGATGGGTTTAGTTGAAAAAAACATCGTATTGTAGGATAGTAATGGTTTTCTGGCCAACGGCTCTTTGACACGGCTCGAACCCATTACAGTACCTAATACACAAAAAACTTTTTGTATTTTCCAGCCAATTTCAATTGAAAATGGATGGTCAAATCTAATTCAAAGTTAACCGGTTCATTCTATTTTCATGATTATACTGAACTGTAGATTTTTTTCTTTACTTAATTCAGCATGTTTTCCGGCTTACAGTAAAATTAATACTTCAGTTACTTCAACATGGCCTTATTTACTAAATGCATACCGTCAGGATGTTATTTCCTGAATTGATCAAAAACTTGTTTCAACACTCAATATGCACAAGGTGCAACTGAAGGTCATTCTGGCCTTAAAATTACCTATAGAGACAAAACCTGCTGGCACTATTTTTCTTTAAATATTGGGGCAATGATGTGGAAGTGACAGATGAAGAAATAAGCCGGGTTAAAAATAAATCTGTCTAATGTTCCAAGATGACGCTTCTGCAAAGCGCTTTAAAGTATCAAAGCGTCTAGCTGCTGGCAATAATGTATGTTGGGTTTTAACAATATCCTGTAACCAATGATATTTTGCCTGTAACCAGCTGTCAAAATTAAATATCGGCGAATTAAGTTAGTACATTTTATACCGCATAAGTAGGTACTTAAAAACAGCATTGAATCTTACAAGTCTTATAAATAATTTATTTTTTTGTTTATATTCAATAACGTACGTATGTATACTTTCAGAAAGTTCTTAATAAGTACTAAGTATAATACATACATTTTGAATAACACCAAACACCGTATTATTCCTCTATTCATTCTCAAACAGCCATGTTAAAATGACGAAAATCTGACAACTCTGAAACCTCAGTCCACAAGTGATCATTCATTTTTACTAATCTTTAATAAGTACCGACTCTTTCTATCAGTTGTCGATAAAGAATCTCATTTCTTCAAAAAAAGTAGGTACAGATGATAACATTGATAATGTTCCGGAGTCGAGTAAGAGCCGTTCGATCGCAAGGTCGCCACGTAATGCATCGGCTGCGTTTATCGGTAAAAAACTGGTCAACTACCGACAGCTTAAAGTATCCCTTTACGTAGTGCACACTGTAATCTATGTTTAATGCCAGGCAGCTGAGCTGTAACTGCAGCTCTCGAGAAAAAAAAGACCTCCATCCGGTTTTGTAAGCCGATTAAACTTTGAATGTCTATCCTGCTCTTATGCAGCATCGTTCTGGGTGCTAAAAATATTACTGCAATTGTTCGATTTCACAAATTCTGTTGCATCAAATAATACCCGTCTATTATCGTCCCCTAGCAGGTTTCAGAATTAATTACAAGTCCAGATTTGACGATGTTTTCCTTTACCGATGTCAGAGAAAGTACAGTTTAAGAATTGAAAAAATCAGTGTTAGATACTTGCCAGATATCGAAACCGCAACCTCATGCATGACTACTGGTTACTGGGCCATCACGACACATGTAAATAGTTCTTGTCATGATACATTTTTTCGCATTCATTCTGCGTACTGGTAAGGTCTGTGTTTCTTAATAGCTGGTCAAGAGTGAACAGGTTACTTCTAGGCAAGCGCGCTCCATCTTAGACCGCATCATCGCTTCCCATCAGGTGAGATAGTGGTCAAACGTATGCCTATCAATAGATTAAAAAAAATGTTTTCTAACTCGATTTTAGTCTCGATTAGTAAGGGCGGGTTGCTTCAACTAGACTTTACCGACGGGTACTTATTAGTAAAAAATGGTGGTAACTATCGTCAAACCAAAAAAAAAGGGTTGTTTCACCTTCAAAAATTACTATTACGTTAACCGATGCTTCATCCACCTGTCAGCCTAATTTTAGTTGTCTTTAGAATAACTTAAACTGACGGTTTTTACCAGCTTTTTATTAGCTTCACCTGTACGTTTGTATGTTTGTTTGTCACCGACTTCTTTGGGCGCGATTTTGACCCACTTTAAACATCCAGATTTCGTTCAAACTTTGCAGATTTATCGAGGACCGATGACAATACACTAAATTTATAAATTTATAAAAAAAAAAACAAAAAAAAAAAAACAAGTCGTTCAAAATTAGTTGCCGATAAAACAGCTATTATATACTAGGAAGGTACTGCACAAGCGCCCCTGGTAGAATAAATGTACATAATATTTATAGATATAGATATAACCAAACTAAAAAGTAAAAAATAAATAATAGTTAAAAAAAACTAAAAACACGCTTTGTATAGAAAACCAAACTAAAAAATAGAAAATAAATTTATTAAATTATTTTATTTAAAAAAAAGCGTGGGGTGCATGGTGTCAATAGTTATAAATATTTTATTGACAGATATGAGTAGAGTGATTATCATTTTGATAATATCTTAAAAAGCACCGCACGCTTTTTTTAAAATAAAATAATTTATTAAAATTTATTTTCTATTTTTTAGTTTGGTTTTCTATAAAAAGCGTGATTTTAGTTTTTTAAAACTATTATTTATTATGTCATGAAACAACCCGTTACATTTTAAGAACGTTAAACATCTCACGTCATAGTCATTTTTAAAAATTACCGTCCGTATGTAACGTTAACCAACCGTTTGAAACAACCCGCCCTAACTAGGGTAAATTATATAATAATTTGATCCACTGCAACTGCACAATCTATTTTCTCTTGAAATGATTTGTTATTTGATGTCTGGGTGGTAAATGTCGATGCTCTGAATGTTATGTCAGTCCAATGAAGCTGTAGGTCAAGCTGTTAAGGAGGTTAGATGTGAACGGTATTGAACATGTGCTAATTAATTGTGCCATCGCTTTGCACATGATTGCATAGGATTGGCTTGCAAATGTAGTAAACGTAAGCTAGGAAGTCATTTGCAGGAAGTAGATTGGACTATATCTGGTATTCTGTAGGTCATCATCATCTTCTTGTCCTTGTCACATGATACTCAAATTAGGCGCGACACGTTTACTTCTTTCATTCTACCCTGTCAACCGTCATGATATTACTGACTGCCATGAAGATGAATGTACTACTTAATTCCCTTCGCTTTTGTGTAATTCTTCACACACCCAGGTATACCTGCTGTCGGTTCCTACCGAGCTGGAGTTGCCAGACAGACAGAATAAATGAATATTAATTTTGTTAAAATTTCAGCCATTTTAAAAGGGATGTAGGTCTCACGTCTGGCATTTTGAACCATATTGGGCTTTAAGCAAAGAACAAAATTGTTCTTTCCTTGCTTCTTCACTATTTTTGAACCTACAATTTAGAACCCCAGCCACAATACTTAATAGTACTACCAGCTGACCCGGCGTATACCTAAGTTGGTTAGCTTTGTCCAACGTTGAGGCTATTTCTGAATCCACACGTTAAGCAAGTCGTGTTGGATTTCATTACATCACTTTAGCTTACTAGTGGTCCACTGTTGGACATAAGCCTCCTCCATGGCGCGCCTTATTTCCCGGTACTCTGCTTTCCGCATCCAGCCACCACCGGCTACCTTCTTCAGGTCATCGGTCCATCGGGCGTCCCACGCTGCGTCTACCGATTCGCGGTCTACATTCCAGGACAAGTCTACTCCATCGGCCGTCGGTTCTGGGACAGACGTGACCAGCCCACTTCCACTTTAGCTGGCTGATTCTGCGCGTTGAACTTACGTTGCCTTAACTTGGGACTAACGTGTAAAGCCCTAATGAAAAATATCAAATGTAATCATTGTTAAAATGCGTAGGTTTGTGTACAAAGAATTAGTTTTCTCTTAATCCTAACAAAGGAACCGCATAGGCGGTTGTGTAGGTTTAATAGTCCAGTCTTTTGGTAATACCAAGGAGGTCAAACTTCGCAACGATCGGTACGATAAGTGATTAACGAAACTTTAAATGGAATTGAGGAAGGAAACGTACACCATAGCAACATTGTTATCTTTCGTATATTTCCTAAAACACTTGTAAAATTTGTAACAGCACAGCAAATTGAAATACAATCTGCGGATATTGCTAATCCGGTCAGTTTTTGAAAAGGAAATTTCGCAACTTTGTCTCGAACTTTTAAGTCCAAGGTCCCGTCTATTAGGTTAGTACATACAGGGTACATACAGGGGTATAGTACAGGGTCTCCCTAGTTTGGGGTCATATGGCCGTGTGTGAAAATGTCCCCACATAATTATATATATATACATTTAGAAATGTCAGATTTCTGTTAATGAAGCGTCGGTCATCATCTGCCTGCTTCCAGTCTGACCGGATAGAAGAGATAATTGCATGTTGTTTGTGACATAATGTTTACAGTAAACAAATATTGTTTGCCTGGCTATGTTTGTAAATATTTTTGTATGAAGAATTTGTCTTCAACGTAAATATTACGCCGGATCTCTCTCCGGTTGTGACGATTACCGTCCCACCGAACTATGAGAGTGAGGGAAGAAGGAGTGTGGTGCCCCTGATTGCGCGTATACTTGTGCGCTTATAATATCTTCTGCATACTTGCTTAGTCCCCAATGTTATAGCCGCTGCAACCGAATTTCATTGACTCCTAATGATGATGATAATGATAAAAGTCTTCATCACCTGTCACTTAAGACGGGACGCAAGGGTCTACTTAGCTCTAACGCGCGGAGTAAACACAATGCAAAATTTGGACAATTTTTAAATTGGATACGTACCCGTTTTTTAACCGACTTCAAAAAAAAAGGAGGTTATCAGTTCGACCCGTATGTTTGTATGTATGTATGTTTGGCCGCGATTATCTCCCGTTTGGCTGACCCGATTTTGATGCGGTTTTCAGAAAAGTGTTTGTTACATTCTGGAGGTTTTAGTATACAACAAACAGAAATGTATTTAGTGCTTTCTGAAAAAAAACAACAAAAACCGAGAAGACGTTTTCGTTTCTTTCTATAGAGGACTTTCAATCTCTGTTTTAACGGTGTTGCCTTTCCTTAATGGATTTGGGTGATAAGGAGGCACTAAAAAGTGGAACAAAACTTTTTTGGAAAAAGTGAACCGCCTTCATAAAAAAACTAAAAAGTGATAAATAACTATAGCACAGAACACACATGACTTTAGTTTCGGAAGTCGGTGGTAATACAAAACAACAAACAGAACAAAGCCACCGACTTCCGAAACTAAAGTCATGTGTGTTCTGTGCTGAAGTTATTTATCACTTTTTAGTTTTTTTTTTTAAGGCGGTTCTCTATGGAATGGGCTTATTGTGCTCGTCGTTTAAAATTAAACCACGACGCTATCGGAAAATCGTAATTTCAATTTGAAAATCGACTCGAATCGAATACTTTTGGCCGATGATTTAGTGCTTAAGTAGTGCATAACTTAGTAACACGTAGGTGTCATCATCATCTTCCTGCCCTTGTTACTTGGGGTCTGCGCAACATGATTTCTTCTTCCATTCCGTCTTGTTCACCGTCATGCTTTCAGTGACTCTTCATTCATATCAATGTATTTGTGTATGTATATCAGCTGTCTGACACCCATAGTACAGGGTCTCCCTAGTTTGGGATCAGATGGCCGTGTGTGAAATGTCCCCACATATTATTATTATTATTCTTCACACAATCCATCCGTCTTTTCTTTGGCCTTCCTCTCCCTTTCCAGCCATCCACACCTATATTCATAACTCTATTGGCACATGCCTATACCAAGACAAACGATTCCCTTTCAACTCACTGGCGCCACTTTCAAACTTCCTCCAATATATTCATTTCTCATCTTATTCACACATCCATCCTAACATTCTCATCTCTGCTACATGCAATCTTTGGTCATCATTCTTCTTCACGGCCCAACATTCCTACCCATACAGTACGACAGGTCTTATCACGGACCTGTCAAATTCCAATAAAATAATGATGTCCCAAAATAACTGTAATTTCAAAAACCACTTCTGAAAACCATCACACTACTGACTGTAATACATGTAGCAACAACTTACAGTATGTAATTACTGTTACATAAACATTACGGCTGTGTTTCGTGCGACAACTTACTTTAATTTCACTTTCGACATCACTTAGATACCTACTTACTTAATTATGTAAAGATTGATTGCTTTGTTTGTGGGTAAAGCGGTTAGAAGTATGTGTAATTTAACAATCACTTGAAATAGTGACCTATAGAACTTTAAGTTAGGGTTATGTAAGTACAAGTTGAGTGATTGATTGTGATTTGTCAAGCGTGCGTGACTTAAATGGACTTGTTTGGAAGTCTCTAATGGTCATCGCTCACTTTACAGCACCGAATCGCTTTAAAAATGGCGCGCCGCGCCGCCAGCGGACCAACAACATTTAGCTTGTCAATTAAAAAAAAATAGTTTAACGTACGCGCTTTAAAAGTCTAAATTGAATGGCAAATGATTTGCTAAGTCGGAGCGTTGCTTGTTATAATGAGCGATGGTCTTTTGTCGGTCTCGTATTAACCCTTTAGAATAAAGGACAATGCCAGAAACTCTATAGAACTTTGCCCCACTCAATAAAAGTCATGTGCAATAATAGTATCTTACTGTTTATTTATTGCTGATAACTAAACATTAGTCTTAGTGACTGTAGAACTTGCGGTTTCCGTTTAAATCTAAAAACAATAATGACATTGATTATAGGTTAAATTGTATTTTAGATAAAATGAGTTTGTATTTTGTGGGTAGGTATTTCGTAATCCGCAAGTTCTAAAGAAAAGCAATTTACTATAAAAAGGTTCTATATTCATTACAATTATTTTCATTAATTTACTTTTCTGTACATGGGTGGGGCAGGATCTGGCATTATCATTTGAACCCTAGTCCCTATGTGCTTTGGTTTGACTGCCACGCTGTTCTCGGGGTCACAAGCGCGACAGCTGAACTGAGCGTGGTGTTCTACCCAGGTCAGACAGTGTTATTGGATTCTTCCATTTCACAGGAATTTGGAATGTCGGCTAGCCGTCCCAACGGACTTTGACAGTGAAAGAAGTGAACTATAATAATTATGTGGTATGTGCCATCTTTACTGTGCCAAAACGGTGCACACCCTGTGGGGTGCACGGGTCAAGCCACCATATTATGGAGGGAAGTGGAACAATATGTATTTCTTACTCCTCCGCTGTTCTTTTCTGATTAATTTCGTTGCGGGATCCAAAACATGGCCTCAAGTCTGCTATTACAATAGTGTCAGAATGGTCTATTATTGATTTCATAATTGTTTAATTTGACAAGTTTGGTAATCTACTAATAAACTGGCGTCATTATGACTTTCCAATGGTCAACCACAGACAATCTCGTACAAAATGAATGACTTAGGCGGTAATCTGCTAAAATCTTGACAGTTCCTTTGATCAGTGACCTAGCATTAGAACGTCATTGTGCAGTCATTGCTTTTATTTCGACCGACCAATGATTGACCATTATGAATTTAGCAGATTACGAACTATTAGCAAAATGACAATGTGAAGTGACGAAATTATAAAAATAGCAGACTTGGCCCGTTTTTTGTAAAGTTTCTCTGGGACTCGTCAAGCTTCATAGCTTCGGCGCTTTTCTGGTGGTCGCTACTGTTGATTCTGGCTTTCAGAAGTTACAGTGGTTTGGAAATTGTGTGGCGGGCTTGTTAAAAAAAAAAACTAATTATAATAATACTATGTGGCAATTCCCTTCTCTGATCAATAACCTACGGAAAACGTCGACGGAAAAACGTCGTGCACTACCTAGTGCACGACGTATTTCCAAAAGCTACTCGCAAACATATGTACTTGCATAACGAGTGGTCTATTGAACTGGAACACTTACACCACCTTACTCAACGTTGTTAAAAAATCCAGTTTACAAAAATCCACTTGTCTTCCTCGTTATTTTTCGGAGAAATGCTCTTGCATAAACAAAACCCGTAACGTAGCGAAATTTCGTTCGAAATACTCTCACATTATGAAACAAAAGGCAGATAGTGAAAAACAAATACAAATTCAAAAGTGAATACTTACCTACAATCTCGTGATTGTATTCGCTTTTGAATTTGTATTTGTATTTTTAACGATGCGGCGTTTTGTGCTATACTGACTCTTGTCAGTACAGCACGAAGCGTGTTGTAGGTATTCACTTTTATCTCTTTATCTGCCTTTTGTTTCATAATTTGAAGAAATACTAAAAAAAGTTCCCATAAGTACTGTCATATGTTTTACTAGCAATCCGACCCGGCTTCGCATGGGCCTATAGCCTTCCTCGATAAATGCACTATCCAACACAAAAATATTTTTTCAATTCGAACCAGTAGATCCTGAGATTAGCGCGTTCAACCAAACAAACAAACTCTTCAGCTTTATAATATTAGTATAGATATAAACCATTTTCGTATGCAAGTAGGGTCGTTAGTTACCACACAGTGCACCAAAACGAAAGGCTTGCCGGTTCGATTCCCGCGCCGGCACGCCGAGGGGATCTACTTTCGCCATCTGTCACATCTGCATACAATGAGCGACTATATTTTCGGTGGGGCCATGAAAATCTCGATTCGAAGAGCCAGTATTCTATACAAAAAATTAGATAGACTGAAATTACGAATCAATTAGTTTAGGTAGTTATTGTTAAATTATTTAAGTGTTTTGTTGACAATTGTCTACTTACTGTAACAGCATTTAAGAAGTGCCGGTTTGTTAAATGTCGGTTCAACCATTGTTCGTTTCTGTTGCTTCATGATAATTATTCGAGAAGTACATACGACAACGATTCACCATGGTTACAAGGTGATTTGAAATGGTAACAAGTTCTGTACCGTATTTTATTAATTTTTCTTTTTTACTCAACGATAATACATTAGTATAACTATTAATTTATACTGTGGCTCTAGTAAGGTCATCCTTAAGTACAACAACTTTTTAGGCTTCCGTACCCAAAGGGGTAGGGAGCCAACCAATTAATGCTCCACTGTCTGTTCCCTCCGTCTGTCACTGGGCTTCTTTTTTTAAACCGTAATAGGTACTTGGACACTTGAACATTTTCACAGAGTGCAAGTATTACATGGCCGTTATAACAACAAATACGTAATTAAAATAAAGTAAAACATTTAATTGTCATACAAAAAACACGTTTTTACGGATCGGAACCTTTCCTTTTCGCATTTGGCCGGTTTGTTCACCATATCGCTTACGAGAAATACGCAAATGGCATTTACGCAGGTTTCATTTTTCGTGGCCACAATCTCATAACGTTTCACATAGCAGAGAAACTGTGCCACCGGTAGATGTAACAACCATTCACACAGCAGGTTGTGAATGGAGATCACTTGACTGATTAATTGTAGCCAATTGGAGCCATCTGATAGCCGAGACGGACGGCTTACGATCGATTTGTATGTCTTTTAGATTGGCCAATTGGCCATGTCTGTTAGAACTGTCGGATTTTGTCGTAGGTACCCGTGGTTGAAACATGAATTAATCTAAAAGTTTTTTTTTCAATGTATCGTCCGCCATATTGATTTTGTTCTTATAAAATGTATGCGAAGGTCACCCGGATCAAAATAAATTGAATGACACCTCATTCATCAAAATCGGATTGTGGTGAAATTCCGTCTGTCGGCCAGTCCATAGCTAGAAAACACAGATTTTTATAGAAACTGAAATATTTTTGATCATGTTTATTTTATTGAAATGCAGAAAGTTAATATACATGATATGATGAAATTCATCATCATCATCATCATTTCAGCCGATAGACGTCCACTGCTGGACAGAGGCTTCCCCAAGGGGGGGTTTTGCCATAATCGCCACGCTTGGCAGGCGGGTTGGCGATCGCAGTATGGTTGTTACAAAGGCACAGAGAAGGCTGTGTGAACTTGGCGCCCGACTTTAAAAAAAAATTTTTTTTTTTGGTTAGTTTGATAGATTTCGGTAAGTAGTGGATAGTAGTGAAGATAACTTCGTTTGTAGTTGCACCAAAAAAAAATAAAAAAAAAATAAAAAAAATCATCCCCCGACCTTGAAAAAAAATTTTTTTTTCGGCTGTTTCTTATAGTAAACCGTAAGTAGTGGATTGTAGTGCATTTTTTTTCGTTTGTAGTAAAATAAAAAAAATAGTAAAAAATATTTTTATTTTAGGGTATTTTTCCAAAACGATATTTACTACATAAATGCAATTTAAAAGCCTATTCGAATACTAGGAAAGCTAAAACTGACTGAGAAACGATTGCAGAGGTCAATAGTAGCAGGTTTCTTAGGTGCAGTGGAACACAAGTATACATAAGAAGCGATTAACCCGAGTAAAACTTGTTTCGGACTGAATTCGAAGTTACTTTCGATACAAAGGCATTACTAACGCTAAAACTGACTGAGAAACATTTGTTTAGGATAGCAATAGTATTAGTTAAGTTACTACGAATGATATTCATGTTACTACAAATAACTACTAACGAAAAAAAGTTAAACAAAAAGAAGATACTACAAACGAAAAGAAGTTACTACAAACGAAAAGAAGGTACTACAAACGAATATCTTTCTACTACAAACGAAAAGGAGTTACTACAAACGATAATCTTCCAACTACAAACGAAAAGAAGTTACTACAAACGAAAAGAAGGTACTACAAACGAAAATCTTTCTACTACAAACGAAAAGGAGTTACTACAAACGAAAAGAAGTTACTACAAACGAAAATCTAGCTACTACAAACGAAAGGAAGGTACTACAAACGATAATCTTCCAACTACAAACGTAAAGATGTTACTACAAACGAAAATCTGTCTACTACAAACGAAATGAAGTTACTACAAACGAATTTCTTGTTACTACAAACGAAAAAAAGGTACTACAAACGAAAATCTTTCTACTACAAACGAAAAGGAGTTACTACAAACGAAAAGAAGTTACTACAAACGAAAATCTAGCTACTACAAACGAAAGGAAGGTACTACAAACGAAAAGAAGTTACTACAAACGAAAAGAAGGTACTACAAACAAAAATCTTGCCACTACAAACGAAAAGGAGTTACTACAAACAAAAATCTTTCTACTACAAACGAAAAGAAGGTACTACAAACAAAAATCTTGCCACTACAAACGAAAAGAAGGTACTACAAACAAAAACTTGCCACTACAAACGAAAAGGAGTTACTACAAACGTATTTCTTGTTACTACAAACGAAAACAAGGTACTACAAACGAAAAGAAGTTACTACAAACGAAAATCTGTCTACTACAAACGAAAAGAAGGTACTACAAACAAAAATCTTGCCACTACAAACGAAAAGGAGTTACTACAAACAAAAATCTTTCTACTACAAACGAAAAGGAGCTACTACAAACAAAAATCTTTCTACTACAAACGAAAAGGAGCTACTACAAACGATAATCTTCCAACTACAAACAAAAAGAAGTTACTACAAACGGATTTCTTGTTACTACAAACGAAAACAAGGTACTACAAACGAAAATCTTTCTACTACAAACGAAAAGGAGTTACTACAAACGAATTACTTGTTACTACAAACGAAAACAAGGTACTACAAACGAAAAGAAGTTACTACAAACGAAAATACAGCTACTACAAACGAAAGGAAGGTACTTCAAACGAAAAGAAGTTACTACAAACGAAAAGAAGGTACTACAAACAAAAATCTTGCCACTACAAACGAAAAGGAGTTACTACAAACGAAAAAAAGTTACTACAAACGAAAACAAGGTACTACAAACGAAAAGAAGTTACTACAAACGAAAATCTGTCTACTACAAACGAAATGAAGTTACTACAAACGAATTTCTTGTTACTACAAACGAAAAAAAGGTACTACAAACGAAAATCTTTCTACTACAAACGAAAAGGAGTTACTACAAACGAAAAGAAGTTACTACAAACGAAAATCTAGCTACTACAAACGAAAGGAAGTGACTACAAACGAATTTCTTGTTACTACAAACGAAAAAAAGGTACTACAAACGAAAATCTTTCTACTACAAACGAAAAGAAGTTACTACAAACGAAAATCTAGCTACTACAAACGAAAGGAAGGTACTACAAACGAAAAGAAGTTACTACAAACGAAAAGAAGGTACTACAAACAAAAATCTTGCCACTACAAACGAAAAGGAGTTACTACAAACAAAAATCTTTCTACTACAAACGAAAAGAAGTTACTACAAACGAAAATCTAGCTACTACAAACGAAAGGAAGGTACTACAAACGAAAAGAAGTTACTACAAACAAAAAGAAGTTACTACAAACGAAAATCTAGCTACTACCAACGAAAGGAAGGTACTACAAACGAAAAGAAGTTACTACAAACGAAAAGAAGGTACTACAAACGAAAAGAAGGTACTACAAACAAAAATCTTGCCACTACAAACGAAAAGGAGTTACTACAAACGAAAATCTAGCTACTACATACGAAAGGAAGGTACTACAAACGAAAAGAAGTTACTACAAACGAAAAGAAGTTACTACAAACGAAAATCTAGCTACTACAAACGAAAGGAAGGTACTACAAACGAAAAGAAGTTACTACAAACAAAAAGAAGTTACTACAAACGAAAATCTAGCTACTACCAACGAAAGGAAGGTACTACAAACGAAAAGAAGTTACTACAAACGAAAAGAAGGTACTACAAACGAAAAGAAGGTACTACAAACAAAAATCTTGCCACTACAAACGAAAAGGAGTTACTACAAACGAAAATCTAGCTACTACATACGAAAGGAAGGTACTACAAACGAAAAGAAGTTACTACAAACGAAAAGAAGGTACTACAAACAAAAATCTTGCCACTACAAACGAAAAGGAGTTACTACAAACAAAAATCTTTCTACTACAAACGAAAAGGAGTTACTACAAACGAAAACACGGTACTACAAACGAAAATCTTTCTACTACAAACGAAAAGGAGTTACTACAAACGATAATCTTCCAACTACAAACGTAAAGATGTTACTACAAACGAAAATCTGTCTACTACAAACGAAATGAAGTTACTACAAACGAAAAAAAGGTACTACAAACGAAAATCTTTCTACTACAAACGAAAAGGAGTTACTACAAACAAAAAGAAGTTACTACAAACGAAAATCTAGCTACTACCAACGAAAGGAAGGTACTACAAACGAAAAGAAGTTACTACAAACGAAAAGAAGGTACTACAAACGAAAAGAAGGTACTACAAACAAAAATCTTGCCACTACAAACGAAAAGGAGTTACTACAAACGAAAATCTAGCTACTACAAACGAAAAGGAGTTACTGAAAACGAATTTCTTGTTACTACAAACGAAAAGAAGGTACTACAAACAATAATCTTGCCACTACAAACGAAAAGGAGCTACTACAAACGAAAATCTTTCTACTACGAACGAAAAGGAGTTACTACAAACGAAAACAAGGTACTACAAACGAAAATCTTTCTACTACAAACGAAAAGGAGTTACTACAAACGAAAAGAAGTTACTACAAACAAAAATCTTGCCACTACAAACGAAAAGGAGTTACTACAAACAAAAATCTTTCTACTACAAACGAAAAGGAGTTACTACAAACGAAAACAAGGTACTACAAACGAAAATCTTTCTACTACAAACGAAAAGGAGTTACTACAAACGATAATCTTCCAACTACAAACGTAAAGATGTTACTACAAACGAAAATCTGTCTACTACAAACGAAATGAAGTTACTACAAACGATAATCTTCCAACTACAAATGAAAAAAAGGTACTACAAACGAAAATCTTTCTACTACAAACGAAAAGGAGTTACTACAAACGAAAATCTTTCTACTACAAACGAAAAGGAGTTACTACAAACGATAATCTTCCAACTACAAACGTAAAGATGTTACTACAAACGAAAATCTTTCTACTACAAACGAAAAGGAGTTACTACAAACGATAATCTTCCTACTACAAACGAAAAGAAGTTACTACAAACGAAAAGAAGGTACTACAAACGAAAATCTTTCTACTACAAACGAAAAGGAGTTACTACAAACGATAATCTTCCTACTACAAACGAAAAGAAGTTACTACAAATGAAAAAAAGGTACTACAAACGAAAATCTTTCTACTACAAACGAAAAGGAGTTACTACAAACGAATTTCTTGTTACTACAAACGAAAAGAAGGTACTACAAACAATAATCTTGCCACTACAAACGAAAAGGAGCTACTACAAACGAAAATCTTTCTACTACGAACGAAAAGGAGTTACTACAAACGAAAACAAGGTACTACAAACGAAAATCTTTCTACTACAAACGAAAAGGAGTTACTACAAACGATAATCTTCCAACTACAAACGACAAGAAGTTACTACAAACGAAAATCTGTCTACTACAAACGAAATGAAGTTAATACAAACGAATTTCTTGTTACTACAAACGAAAAAAAGGTACTACAAACGAAAATCTTTCTACTACAAACGAAAAGGAGTTACTACAAACGATAATCTTCCTACTACAAACGAAAAGAAGTTACTACAAATGAAAAAAAGGTACTACAAACGAAAATCTTTCTACTACAAACGAAAAGGAGTTACTACAAACGAATTTCTTGTTACTACAAACGAAAAGAAGGTACTACAAACAATAATCTTGCCACTACAAACGAAAAGGAGCTACTACAAACGAAAATCTTTCTACTACGAACGAAAAGGAGTTACTACAAACGAAAACAAGGTACTACAAACGAAAATCTTTCTACTACAAACGAAAAGGAGTTACTACAAACGATAATCTTCCAACTACAAACGTAAAGATGTTACTACAAACGAAAATCTGTCTACTACAAACGAAATGAAGTTAATACAAACGAATTTCTTGTTACTACAAACGAAAAAAAGGTACTACAAACGAAAATCTTTCTACAACAAACGAAAAGGAGTTACTACAAACGAAAAGAAGTTACTACAAACGAAAATGTAGCTACTACAAACGAAAGGAAGGTACTACAAACGATAATCTTCCAACTACAAACGTAAAGATGTTACTACAAACGAAAATCTGTCTACTACAAACGAAATGAAGTTACTACAAACGAATTTCTTGTTACTACAAACGAAAAAAAGGTACTACAAACGAAAATCTTTCTACTACAAACGAAAAGGAGTTACTACAAACGAAAAGAAGTTACTACAAACGAAAAGAAGTTACTACAAACGAAAATCTTTCTACTACAAACGAAAAGGAGTTACTACAAACGATAATCTTCCAACTACAAACGAAAAGATGTTACTACAAACGAAAATCTGTCTACTACAAACGAAATGAAGTTAATACAAACGAATTTCTTGTTACTACAAACGAAAAAAAGGTACTACAAACGAAAATCTTTCTACAACAAACGAAAAGGAGTTACTACAAACGAAAAGAAGTTACTACAAACGAAAATGTAGCTACTACAAACGAAAGGAAGGTACTACAAACGATAATCTTCCAACTACAAACGTAAAGATGTTACTACAAACGAAAATCTGTCTACTACAAACGAAATGAAGTTACTACAAACGAATTTCTTGTTACTACAAACGAAAAAAAGGTACTACAAACGAAAATCTTTCTACTACAAACGAAAAGGAGCTACTACAAACGAAAGGAAGGTACTACAAACGAAAAGAAGTTACTACAAACGAAAATCTTTCTACTACAAACGAAAAGGAGTTACTACAAACGATAATCTTCCAACTACAAACGAAAAGATGTTACTACAAACGAAAAGAAGGTACTACAAACGAAAATCTTTCTACTACAAACGAAAAGGAGTTGCTACAAACGATAATCTTCCAACTACAAACGAAAAGGAGTTACTACAAACGAAAAGAAGGTACTACAAATGAAAAGAAGTTACTACAAACGAAAAGAAGGTACTACAAACAAAAATCTTGCCACTACAAACGAAAAGGAGTTACTACAAACGAAAAGGAGTTACTACAAACGCATTTCATGTTACTACAAACGAAAACAAGGTACTACAAACCAAAAGAAGTTACTACAAACGAAAATCTAGCTACTACAAACGAAAACAAGGTACTACAAACGAAAAGAAGTTACTACAAACGAAAATCTAGCTACTACAAACGAAAGGAAGGTACCACAAACGAAAAGAAGTTACTACAAACGAAAGGAAGGTACTACAAACGAAAAAAAGTTACTACAAACGAAAATCTAGCTACTACAAACGAAAGGAAGGTACTACAAACGAAAAGAAGTTACTACAAACGAAAAGAAGGTACTACAAACGAAAAAAAGTTACTACAAACGAAAAGAAGGTACTACAAACGAAAATCTTTCTACTACAAACGAAAAGGAGTTACTACAAACGATAATCTTCCAACTACAAACGAAAAGAAGTTACTACAAACGAAAAGAAGGTACTACAAACGAAAATCTTTCTACTACAAACGAAAAGGAGTTACTACAAACGATAATCTTCCAACTACAAACGAAAAGGAGTTACTACAAACGAAAAGGAGTTACTACAAACGAATTTCTTGTTACTACAAACGAAAAGGAGTTACTACAAACGAAAAGAAGGTACTACAAATGAAAAGAAGTTACTACAAACGAAAAGAAGGTACTACAAACAAAAATCTTGCCACTACAAACGAAAAGGAGTTACTACAAACGAAAAGGAGTTACTACAAACGCATTTCATGTTACTACAAACGAAAACAAGGTACTACAAACCAAAAGAAGTTACTACAAACGAAAATCTAGCTACTACAAACGAAAACAAGGTACTACAAACGAAAAGAAGTTACTACAAACGAAAAGAAGTTACTACAAACGAAAATCTAGCTACTACAAACGAAAGGAAGGTACCACAAACGAAAAGAAGTTACTACAAACGAAAGGAAGGTACTACAAACGAAAAAAAGTTACTACAAACGAAAATCTAGCTACTACAAACGAAAGGAAGGTACTACAAACGAAAAGAAGTTACTACAAACGAAAAGAAGGTACTACAAACGAAAAAAAGTTACTACAAACGAAAAGAAGGTACTACAAACGAAAATCTTTCTACTACAAACGAAAAGGAGTTACTACAAACGATAATCTTCCAACTACAAACGAAAAGAAGTTACTACAAACGAAAAGAAGGTACTACAAACGAAAATCTTTCTACTACAAACGAAAAGGAGTTACTACAAACGATAATCTTCCAACTACAAACGAAAAGGAGTTACTACAAACGAAAAGGAGTTACTACAAACGAATTTCTTGTTACTACAAACGAAAACAAGGTACTACAAACCAAAATAAGTTACTACAAACGAAAATCTAGCTACTACAAACGAAAACAAGGTACTACAAACGAAAAGAAGTTACTACAAACGAAAATCTAGCTACTACAAACGAAAACAAGGTACTACAAACGAAAATCTTTCTA
Source organism: Charanyca ferruginea (assembly GCA_947361185.1). Lineage (NCBI taxonomy): Eukaryota > Metazoa > Arthropoda > Insecta > Lepidoptera > Noctuidae > Charanyca > Charanyca ferruginea. The sequence goes on from OX376055.1 coordinate 60,361,770, forward strand.
CTACAAACGAAAAGGAGTTACTTCAAACGATAATCTTCCAACTACAAACGAAAAGAAGTTACTACAAACGAAAAGAAGTTACTACAAACGAAAATCTTTCTACTACAAACGAAAAGGAGTTACTACAAACGATAATCTTCCAACTACAAACGAAAAGAAGTTACTACAAACGAAAAGAAGGTACTACAAACGAAAATCTTTCTACTACATACGAAAAGGAGTTGCTACAAACGATAATCTTCCAACTACAAACGAAAAGGAGTTACTACAAACGAATTTCGTGTTACTACAAACGAAAACAAGGTACTACAAACCAAAAGAAGTTACTACAAACGAAAATCTAGCTACTACAAACGAAAGGAAGGTACTACAAACGAAAAGAAGTTACTACAAACGAAAATCTTTCTACTACAAACGAAAAGGAGTTACTACAAACGATAATCTTCCAACTACAAACGAAAAGATGTTACTACAAACGAAAAGAAGGTACTACAAACGAAAATCTTTCTACTACAAACGAAAAGGAGTTGCTACAAACGATAATCTTCCAACTACAAACGAAAAGGAGTTACTACAAACGAAAAGAAGGTACTACAAATGAAAAGAAGTTACTACAAACGAAAAGAAGGTACTACAAACAAAAATCTTGCCACTACAAACGAAAAGGAGTTACTACAAACGAAAAGGAGTTACTACAAACGCATTTCATGTTACTACAAACGAAAACAAGGTACTACAAACCAAAAGAAGTTACTACAAACGAAAATCTAGCTACTACAAACGAAAACAAGGTACTACAAACGAAAAGAAGTTACTACAAACGAAAATCTAGCTACTACAAACGAAAGGAAGGTACCACAAACGAAAAGAAGTTACTACAAACGAAAGGAAGGTACTACAAACGAAAAAAAGTTACTACAAACGAAAATCTAGCTACTACAAACGAAAGGAAGGTACTACAAACGAAAAGAAGTTACTACAAACGAAAAGAAGGTACTACAAACGAAAAAAAGTTACTACAAACGAAAAGAAGGTACTACAAACGAAAATCTTTCTACTACAAACGAAAAGGAGTTACTACAAACGATAATCTTCCAACTACAAACGAAAAGAAGTTACTACAAACGAAAAGAAGGTACTACAAACGAAAATCTTTCTACTACAAACGAAAAGGAGTTACTACAAACGATAATCTTCCAACTACAAACGAAAAGGAGTTACTACAAACGAAAAGGAGTTACTACAAACGAATTTCTTGGTACTACAAACGAAAACAAGGTACTACAAACCAAAATAAGTTACTACAAACGAAAATCTAGCTACTACAAACGAAAACAAGGTACTACAAACGAAAAGAAGTTACTACAAACGAAAATCTAGCTACTACAAACGAAAACAAGGTACTACAAACGAAAATCTTTCTACTACAAACGAAAAGGAGTTACTTCAAACGATAATCTTCCAACTACAAACGAAAAGAAGTTACTACAAACGAAAAGAAGTTACTACAAACGAAAATCTTTCTACTACAAACGAAAAGGAGTTACTACAAACGATAATCTTCCAACTACAAACGAAAAGAAGTTACTACAAACGAAAAGAAGGTACTACAAACGAAAATCTTTCTACTACATACGAAAAGGAGTTGCTACAAACGATAATCTTCCAACTACAAACGAAAAGGAGTTACTACAAACGAAAAGGAGTTACTACAAACGAATTTCTTGTTACTACAAACGAAAAGAAGGTACTACAAACAAAAATCTTTCCACTACAAACGAAAAGGAGCTACTACAAACGATAATCTTCCAACTACAAACAAAAAGAAGTTACTACAAACGGATTTCTTGTTACTACAAACAAAAAGAAGGTAGTACAAACGAAAATCTTTCTACTACAAACGAAAAGGAGTTACTACAAACGAATTTCTTGTTACTACAAACGAAAAAAAGGTACTACAAACGAAAATCTTTCTACTACAAACGAAAAGGAGTTACTACAAACGAAAAGAACTTACTACAAACGAAAATCTAGCTACTACAAACGAAAGGAAGGTACTACAAACGAAAAGAAGTTACTACAAACGTAAAGAAGGTACTACAAACAAAAATCTTGCCTCTACAAACGAAAAGGAGTTACTACAAACGAATTTCTTGTTACTACAAACGAAAACAAGGTACTACAAACGAAAAGAAGTTACTACAAACGAAAATCTAGCTAAATTCTACTACAAATGAAAAGGAGTTACTACAAACGATAATCTTCCAACTACAAACGAAAAGAAGTTACTACAAACGAAAATCTGTCTACTAAAACGAAATAAAGTTACTACAAACGAATTTCTTGTTACTACAATCGAAAAGAAGGTACTACAAACGAAAATGTGTTACTACAAACGAGTTTCTTGCTATCTTTATTAGATATGTAAAAAACGTTTTTTAGTCACATCAATTCCTAATCCAATGCGTTCAATGGGTTGTGTTTAACTTTCTGCGAAATGAAGTTTATGCTATCCGCTGTTATGTAAAATAATATTTGGACATAAAAAGTTCTGCTGTAAAGGGTAGTCTCACAAGAAAAAAAAACCCAAGCAGAAGACAAGCTTCCTAACATCGTTCAAAATTCTTGCCTACTTTCATAGGGCTGTCACTCGGTAATCCATACTTCCATTCTAATATTATAATTGCGAAAGTAACGCTGTCTGTAATGTTTTCACGATGAAACGGCTGAACTGATTTTGATGAAATTTGGTATGTCGGTCGACGTCAGGTCGACGGAGCCCCGCTACTCGGGCTCCTATTTCTGTCTGCAGGGTTTAAAGGAACCAAACCAAACCTCGGGGTGCCCCTGACGTCGACCGCGCTAGAACTCCAAGGCCATTGACAAGTCTAATCGCCATAACGTACGTCAAAAAGTTACTATTACCATAACCGATGCTTCATCTACCAGTCAACGTAATTTGGTGTTGTCAAACAGCTACGTCACAAAATATAAAGGGTACAGAAGGACTGCTCCCGCCATCTTCAAAAATAATTACCTAAACTTGCCAGACTCACTATACTCCGTTCACAATAAGATTAGACATTTACACAAACCTTTTTTACAGTCCCTTCAACCGATTTTGACTTCTATTCCGTAGCCTTAAGGATGACATTAGAGGCAAAAAAGTGGTTACAATAATAACTGTTTTTTGCAGCTGCCATTTGTCATGCCACTAACGCAATATAAGTCAAAATCGGTTGAACGGACTGTAAAAAAGGTTTGTGAACGGAGTATAGGGCTGCTAGCTGCTACTGTGTTGACTCTGTAGGTTTTATTTGTGACAATATGAAATTTTATTAATACTGGCTGGAACTCTGCAATTTTTTCATAACCAAATTTTCTTGTTCGTTGTGAAATATCCATGGACGTAATAGAAATATCAATTACAAGTACATCACTTATTCATTTTGACAACACGTGACAGTCGAGACTGAAGTCTGCTTGAGAATTTAAACGTAATGTCAATGAGTGTGTGCTAAAAATGAGTGGTCTATCTGCTCGGGCGCGACGCAGCCTTAAATACTTTGTGGCTACGTCAAACATCAAAATATTATGGACTCACTTTTTGAATAACTTTAACTGACGGATTTTTATGTCATGAAACAACCCGTTAGATTTAAACAACGTTAAACATCTGACGTCATACTAATTTTAAGCCGTTCGTATGTAACTTTAACCAACTGTTTGAAACAACCCGCCCTAAGACCCGTGTTCACCAACAGATAGTTAAATTTTAAACAGCTCTTTAACAATATTTTGGTGTTCACCACGCACTAACCATTGATTAATACTGTAATCGAATGATTAACTTAAACGAAGTATCTAACTCAGTTTAACCATTGGTTTATGCTCCCTAACGTGAAATTTTGCATTGTGCATCACTGTAAAGTCATATGTGTTCTTTTCGCTTTTTAGTACCTACTTCTTATCATCCAAATTCATTAAGAAATGGTAACACTAAATATCCTAACACTGAGGTTGTTTGATCACAGAGTTTGACAATGAAAATTGATTGACGTTAACATTCAACATTCACAAAATAATGTGAAACCATTCGATTATTCGGTCATTTTCGACTCATTCATTCAAAAACGTTCGGTTATTTAACCGTTGGTTAGAAATGAATGGTGAACTCGAAATAAACGCGGTTCGTCAAACAACTGTTAAATGCTAACAGAACGGTTACGCTAAAAAATCTTTTGAAGATAACATTAAGCGTAAACAGCTGTAGAGATAGTGGGATCGCGGCACCGTAGTCACTACTTCGACACCTCACACAAGTGAAGAACGGCCTGTCTGCAAACGTTTTGTATGTGAATAATATTATAATTATCAGTAAAGTTGTAATATTGTTGTAATACATAGGTTTTCCATGTATTCAATAAATAAATACTGTCAGGCATACTGCTAGATTAGCCGCGGGTACAGCTTGATATGATATAATCACTGAGTTATTATTACTACGTATAGGAGAAGACGCCACTCATCACTACTGTGCTCCATTCAAGTGCAGCCCGCAGGCTGCACTTCACTTAGTTGCTTGCTAGCTCTTGACCGCCTAAGTCTTGTTTGTTTTAAAACGAAAAAACGTGATAACTCATTAAATATGCCTTCGTGTGTGTTACGATATTGCACTAATAATTTAAGAAATACGGGCAAGTGCAAAGGAATAACTTTCCATCGGTGAGTAACTAGATAAATATTTTAAAACTTAATTCGAACCAAATTTTTAGCGGACACCATGTTGCGTCATTTGTCATAGACTAAAAGTTAACGACGTGACATTGTGTGTGTACTAAGTGAATGTAGAACTAGCTGACATTACATTTTATAGAGGAAAATAGTAATTTTACACATATTTAAAATAGAACAGATTGCACAGAGAATGACCACGCAGGAGATCAGGTACTTAGTTGACCATCCTCTCTACAAAATGCCTCAGAACAGGAGAGTAAGGGCTCTCCGCCACTGATTTCAGGATACTATTGTTACTGACCCGCGTTCGATGCATCAGTGAAGCAACTTTCTTACGAATGACAGCGTGGAAACCGTCAGTTCGGTTTTGCGAAAACATCTCCGATGCACTACAAAAGCGGGGCAGTCCCAACAGCATCCTGAAAACATTATTATACTGGACGCGTAGAGCATCTAGCGATCTCTTGGAGTAGCTGACCCATAGACCCCCCGCATACAGACCCTGACAAAACGCCTTGAATAGGGTGATTTTGACTTGGTCACTACAACGGGAGAATCTACGAGCCAACATATTACCTCGGACCGCTAGTGCCCTACGTTCCCTCTCAATGTCTACATTATCCTTAAGGTCGTCGGTAAGCATATGCCCTAGGTACTTAATGAAAAAAGATAAAACATGAAAGATGAAAAACAATTATTGAATTTTATTAGAGATAATTTATTACATTTTTAACCGACTTAAAAAAGGAGGAGGTTCTCTATTCGGTTGTTTTTTTTTTATGTATGTACATCGATTACTCTGAGATTTATGATCCGATTTACGTGATTCTTCTTTAGTTTGATGCGGAATAGTTGCCATTTGGTCCCATAAAAAATTAACATTGTTTGGCCCAGTAGTTTTTATTTTATGAAATTTTTTTTTTGTTTGTTATATTTTTATGATCACGCATAACTTTTTTCAGTGTAGTCCGATTTCGATTATTCTTTTTTTAATTGATAGTGTATACCTCAAATTTGGTCCCATATACAATTCAAGAAAATATTCCACCCCTAATGTTTCAAAATTTAGGGATGACAGTTTTTTTTTGGTGTCGCCGCTTCGTATTAATATTAATAAAATTAATTTCTATGATGAGAAGTAGGCAGTAAAAAGCGAAAAAAAAATTTTTTTACAGAAAAGACAACCGCCTTCAAAAAGTAAAAAATAACTTTCAATTCGCAAGTCGGTGGCAATACAAAACAACAAGCAAAACCAAAGCCGCCGACTTGCGAATTGAAAGTTATTTTTTACTTTTTGAAGGCGGTTGTCTTTTTTGTAAAAAGAAATTTTGTTTATTCAAGGTTTCCACGTCTGGGCCGTAAAGATAGGGAAAAATGGATTTGTATAAAAACTTAGGGTAACATTTTAAAGGAATGAGACCTTACTACTTACAAATTTTACCTTAAGTTTTAACCACCCTAAACCAGTTAATATAAGTACATACATACAAGCCATATGAAAATGTATGATGAAATTGTATTGTTTGTAAATTGTTCCGCAAAGTAAATCCAATATAGGTATCTAAAATAAATATTATAATTAAAATAATCTGTCTAGTACGTTTTTATAATGTTACAGCACCACGCTGAGATAGGATCCTTTTGGCCTCATACAGAACCAATTTTCGTTTTCTTGTTTTTTTTTTATTTTTTTATTGTTATTTTTGTGTGTGTTTTTGTCCTGTCCTGGGGGGCGAATAAATTATTTTTCTTTCTTTCTTAGTAACCTCTTTCAATTGATTTTACTATTTTCCCGTCGGTACCCAATTAAATAGGCAGAATATAAACAAAGTGTCACTTCTATGACGGTGACATCGCATCTTTGACTCATTACATTAGCCCCGCCACCGCGCGCCCCGCACTGCCGTGCTTGGTGCACTGATGTTTGTTCGCGGCGTCTGTTCTATACGTAGTAATATTAGTTCAATGGATATAATCAGATATTGATAAATGTTATAAGTAACATTAACATTATTTATTTTTCAATGACGTCAAAAGACGTACTATGACGCCACAATTTAAAAATGTAAAATATATGGACACAGCAAGAACTGCGTGGGTAAGAATAGTAACTACGGAACCTTACATTGCGCATGGCTCGCCACGCACTTGGGTTGGTTTTTTAATTGTTTGTTGTAGCGTTCATTCCGCATTTGGCATCACCCAAAACCGACGACGAGGACGTAGCGGAAAACCGGTTTCGCTTTTAATTTAGTATTTTGTTTTTTTTTGTTCTTTTTAGATTTTTTTTGTTCTTTTTTTGGTTCTTTTTAGTTTTTTTTCTTCTTTTTTTGGTTCTTTTTAGTTTTTTTTTCTTTTATTTCTTTTTATTTTAGTTTTCTTTTTCTTCTCTTTTTTTGTTCTTTTTTTTGCTGTTATTTGCTTCTTACTTTTTAAAACTAATTTGTGATGTTTATTAGCGCTTTCTTTTTTTACCTCGATGCTGTGTAAAAGTTCTAAATCGTAAATCTAAATTCGGACGTAGAATAGCAAATGGGTTCGACGTTGTTTCAGTACATCCCGTTTTGTAATCGCCGTTACTCTTTGCGAAGAACAAAGATCGTTATACTCTTCCCACGTACCAGACGCTCGTCTTATACAAGCGTAATAATGCCCAGCAACGTAAATAATCGCTGAAACCATTTTGTACTGACTCTCGCAGTAGTTCAAATATTCAGGGATTTCTGACAGAGTGAATTGTTTCCTGCAATTCTCTAAACCACGCCGTGCAGCGAGCAACCTAATTTCGGCAGCCTCGAGATTGAGGAAAATGTGACTTCCTCCAGCAAACGTCTTAGTAATATTGGTTCCTTTACAGAAGCTACAATCGGTTTGAGTTTTGGTAACGTGGTAGTCTGCGGACTGATTGACAGCTTCCTGTAGGCCCCTCATGGCTTCTCTGAAAATCGGATCGGGATTGAGATCGAGGACTGGGATGTTGATTGCTTTTTCGTTCTGACATTCACTGCAATGAATTTTGATTTCTAGTGACGGAATGTTTTGTAAAATGTGTGACTCTATTAAAGTTGCAACGTTGATCTCGCAATCCAACACTCCATTTTTTAACTCCGCTGTGTGTTTCAAAATTTCACAGCGTTTGTTGTATAGCCTCAAACAAACACCAGATTTTGACAGCGACTCTACAAAATCGTATATAGCAATCTTCGATTTCGTGATGTGTTCGTAATAACCAGTGAAATCGTGATATGCAGCTAGCATACTCTGCACGGTGGAGTCGAATGCACACGTGTTACGCACAGAAATAATTTGTTTGCCGATTTTTGCAGGACCCAAACTGTTACCATTAACGAGTAGAGGCAACGTCAAACTAAATCTCGGTCGCTGTCGTATTATGTTTAAATCAGGACATGGTGTCAGATACTTTCCTCGTTTTTTGGGTTGAATCGGTTCCATCTTTTTAGAAAGGCCACGCCAATCTTCTTTCTCATTGAGAAATACCATTGCAGATGGTTCCCGTTCGGTCGTAACATCGTCTAAACAAGACATATTGTCTTGTTTATATTTTAGTTCGTGGTCACTCTTACCGTCACCGTCATCTTCAGATACTCGTTTACGATAATTACCTTTACCTTTATTTCCGTGATCTCTTTGCAATTTACTTTCCAGATGACGTTCACATCCTGGCTGTTGGTCAGGTATCGAAATATCCAAATGTTCATGGTGAAATAAGGTTTGTATTGACGAAGTTAGATCCACCATCTTCTTCGTGGAGTCTTCCACGAACAAGGTGGTGGATTTTGCCTCAATCGGACCAGCTACTCGAGGAGTTGAATGTGTGATTTTGGACTGTTCTTTTTTTCCTTTCTTCGTGTCCGCATTCAACAATATGGTTGTGCCTGCCAGGTTCCTTAGGTGGATAACTAGGAACTTGTCCATCCTAACCGATCTTTCTTTCTTGAAGACTAAATGTTTCAACTCCCGAAAATATTCCTCGCTGCGAGCCGAACTCGAAACAAGTTGGACGTCATTATTATTCGATAACTCTGAGGAATTTGGATCGTTGGAAACCACAACAGCAGTCCACAGAACAAACTGTTTTATCAATTTTAACAGCCGAGAACCAAACGCACAGCACTGATACGGATTCAATCGTCCGTGTTTAAGGTCACTTCTGCTATCTGTCTCAATTTTTTTCAAAATAGCTTCGATTGCAGCACTCGAGTCTAGATCGGTCTCTTCAACAACGTCATTAAATCGTTCCAACAAACATTCCTTTTCCTCCTGATTACCGTCGAGCTTGCCGTTATCAGGAAGATTATATGATTTCAAGCGCTCTGAAACGCGATTTTGCGCTGCAAAACAATGACTCTGTTTGTCGTCTATATTTTCATGCGTTGCAAAAGCAACGGTCAGTACGTCGGTGCACAACCGAATAAAATCATTTATTTCCGTACATGTGGTCAGCAGACCCACGCATCGGAGATAGAAATCCTTCTTTTCAGGATTCTCGCGATTAAAGCAACTCCAACGCGCCACCATGTTTATGAAGTGCGAAATGTCGAGTCGAATCCTACAACGTGGCGGGTTCACCCGCACTGTCGAACCGTTCGTGTCAAAGACAATACATCTCTCAATGTATGTTTTTAAATCTGTGTTGTTAAACGCGAGAGAGGTAGCGTTAAGGAGTGCCAATGAATAGTCTGTAACTACTTGTTTTGGACATGACCCGCCACAGCGTAACCACTCTCGAATCCAATAAGTCAAAGTATTTGTGTCGTGCTTCTCGGATATCAACTGGAATAGTGGCAATATCTTTTGATGATATCCACAAACAGCTTGGTATAGGTAAATAACGCGCTTTGAGCCATCCGGTTTTGGTATTTGCTTCACCAAGCTGCCCGTAGCATCGATACTGATGCTTCCAACGTTGTCTTCCTTTATAAACTTGTTGTACATGTATAACTGTGTAGGAGTCCAGTACATCAAATAGAATTTATCGAGACCAATCTCGTGAATGCATCCATTAAACTCCAATCCGTACTTTATGTCCCACACAGAGGCAAGAGCTGATTTTACTTTAAATAAACCTAAATCCTTGTCACGTGCTACCTGCTTTGCCTTACGGGCAACTTCTTCTGAAGGTATGTTAGCTGGAATAGCATCCTCGAACTCCATCAACCTATTGGCCTCATCACGTCGCCATGCGTAAGTTGATTTGCCTTGTAGTTCTTTACCGATTCTCAATCGTCTTTCTCCACTTATTTGTCGTTTCTTCTGGTGCGCTACTCCACGAGAATCAAAAGTGGAAACGTGTAAAGTCGTCCCGTCCTCGGTTGGTTCGCTCTGACAATAGATGTGAATTTTTGATCCGCATTCCGAGCAATTGCCTTTAACCGACAAAAATGTTTCCCCTGGATTTCTATTAATTTTTGCGTTTTTGAACGAGAACGGACAAGGCAATTTCATGTGAGTCCATAAAATATCGTAGAGAGCGTCCGCCCAACCGATAACGAGAACCTCGTATTCACGTTCCTTGTATTCTACAACACGAGACTTGAGAGTAGCCCATTCATTTCTCGATATATCTATGTTTTTGCGTAAAGCAGGCAACAAGCATTTTGTTTCGCCCATAGACCAATTGGGATCCTGTCGTGAATCGTCAAACGTGTCGTCAACATTACTATCGTATTTGCTGGACTCTAACGTTTCAATCCCATGGATTTTATTAAAAACATCATTCCTGTTTTGGGATAAGTAAAGGTAAAGGTAGTCCTTCGACATCTTACCCTTCATTGCAACGGTCGCTGCTTGCCAAACCTCGTTACTCCACGGCAAAATATTGCCGTCATTATCGACGAATCGCAAATTATTTAATGCTTCGTAAATACTATCCGGCGAAGACGTCGCCGCTCGAGGCATTTTTTTTATTAAATGTTAGATCAAATGTTTCGAGAAAAACAAATAATGCGACCCCAACGGCTGCGTTGCTATTATAGGGCTGCTCCACTACCCATCCACTTATTATACCGCAAACGATTACTTACACAAATTTATGATGAAGTTGAAATCCGAGAATATAGGTACCTAATTGAAGTTACAATTGAACATACCTTTTAGTATGCGCTACGAGTAAGTAGAATCAGTTGCGTATAGATCCGATAGGTACGGTTCCGCGAGGTATACGGAAATAAGCCCAGGAGTGATCAATTTAAAAAAAAACTAAATTTAATTGCAAGCAAAATGCACAGTTGTCGGTAGGAACAAACTTCAAAATATGTAGTAACAAACGTTGCAACAATGAACGTGTCGTAGCAACAAAAGTTTTATTTAAAAAAGAACTAGTAGTTTTATACAGATCAGTAAAGAACGAACGGCAGCAGATATAGGTATAACAAATATCGCGAGGCAAAAGATTAGCGAAATTGAACCAATCTTTCTAAAAATGTAACTCTAGATTGATTATTGATTGATTCGTAACGAAAAGTTATGCGAAGAGTCGGGAATAATCTCGTCTATGAGACTATGAGTGGTCTTACCTTGATAAATTACACAAAGGCGCGAGTGTGGTAGTAAGGCACGAGACTATGCGAAGAATTAAAGTTCAAGAATACCTTTATGCGCTACGAGTACTTTACGAAATCAGTTGCGAAACGACTCAAACAGTTCCGAGACGTATACGAAACTAGGCCCAAGATAGGAATAGAAAGGTAAGTAGGTATAGGATATAAAAAAGTACTTATTAAGTAGGTACGTATGTAAAAAAGATAACCGTAGAAACAAAAAACTTGAACCACGTCACACAGCGAGGGGTGGTGGCAGAATGATAACAAATTAATACCTATGGCATACAGTAGATTAAGTAACTCGTAAATACATTTTTTAATACTTAATAATATCTAAAAGTTTTAGTAGGAGTTTGTAATAATCAAGCCAACAATCTCAGTAATTGTTACAATTTCTTACCGAAAATCTGATTGAGAAGAACGCTACATTACATTTTCGCCGCGCTCTGGTTTAGGTACTGAGTCGCCACACTACTCTAGAACGATATACGCACGCAGACGCACATATTTAAACCATTGTCCGCTTGATTTTCTTACATTTCTGAACTATTCTTATTACTTGAAAGTACTACCTATTTTATTTTTACTAGAAGCACCTACTACCTATTTTATTTTTACTAGTATTAATTCGGTCAAGTTAGTATTATAACTTTATACATTTTTATAAAGAGTCAGTGATTAGGTACGTACAATAAGTAGGTAACCAAAAATTTCACATTTCGTCTAAGTACCTATTAAAAAGAACTAGGTAGGGATAATAAGATTCTTACGGAAAATAACGACCTGATTGTTTTACCTAAGATTAGGTATTTCCCAAATGTATTACAAATACATAAAAGTATGACAAAAAAGTGTAATCACTACTACTCCAAACTTTCCAATAATATTATCTACTTATTAGTAGGTACTTAATTACAATAATATGTATCAGACCAACAGTATGTATTTTCATATAGGTAATTAAGTAAGTAGGTACCTACCTACAACTCACTATTGGAATTAGGTAATTGACTTTGAAGAATGTACGATCTACGTGAGAACTAGCAAATAATTTTTTTCATTTGATTTGATTTGAACATTAAGATTTTAAAAGTAAAAAACCCATTTTTGCGCTAGGGTTGAATAAACTCTGATAGGTAAAGATGTCGCCGACTCGCCGCTACCTACTATCCGCGCCGCGTTTGGAACACAAGCATAGATTAACTCATAGTTCCTTAAGGGCGCACCGAGCTTCTGGCGCTAATCGATTTTAGGTATTCTATGCGCTCCGTGTATGTGTGCGTAAGGCACACAATCGCGCGCCGCGCGCCGCCGCGCCGCACGCGACACTCCGTGCGTCGATCGACTAGCGAGAGTGCTACAGTATTTACGAATTATAATGCTTAATACAAAATCGACTATATTTCAATGCGCATAGGGTACATTTTGTATTATCCAAATAAGGCGAATATTTGCACAAATACGTCATGTAAAGTGCCGGCATAACACCAATAACGATTTCAAATATCTACTTTTATTAAAAAAATATTTAAACATTTAAATACTAGTTTAATAATTACTATTTATCTTACTACTTATTATTTTAATAATTTACTGTGGGTAAGTAAGTAGGCACCTATCCTAGGTACTTTCTAGGTAAGTACCCATATAGTAATCGAATAATACTTACCTAATTACATTTTATGATAGTACCCATAGGTATATTCTAAGTACAATAGAAACTCTAAAAAGTGAACTCAATAATGTAAAATAATAGAACAGCTAAGTAAATAGGGTAAACATCTCAGTAGTCGACCCTTTATTTTCAAATTCAAAAATATTTATTCTATAATGTAATTTCAATACTTTTTGAATGTCAAACCAGAACTTAAAAAAAAATTACATAGATGACGTAATTAATTCAAATTTTAATTTAATTTCTTCACCAAAACTAATTTATCTAATATAACTAAAAATTAATTTAATTTCTTCACCAAAAATTATACACATACAACAGATGACGTATTAGTTTCTTAATTTTTGGAGGATTGGCGCAATTAGTGTAGGTAGGGTATGTAGGCTCAGACCAATTAAAAGTATAGACGGAACATAGCGCTCATAAAAGTGTGGCAAGTAATATGAAGACGATTCGGTGATATTATTATGAAGACGGCCGCTCGGTCACAGTAATCTTTTCTGTGGCTCGGTAGTCTGCCGCGCCGCGAGTGATTGAGAGCGCATGACGTAGTTTTGGTAAAATGAAAATTGCGAAATTATGCCGTCGCGTGCTAGTCATAAACCGCTGCAAAAAAATTCACGTTTTCTAAATAAGTATAAAGGGATTACTTTTCACAAGTAGGTAACGGATTTTCTGCATAGTTTAAACAAAATCGCAAAAGTAGGTATTTAAATATTTATTTTATTAAAAAAAAACATTTCTCCACTTTAGGAATTACTCCTGTGTCGTTTACAAATATATAAACTCACATACACAAACAGCCAGACCCGGAACAACTATCTGTAGGCCATACAAATATTTGTTCAGTGCGGGAATAGTATCCACGACACGCAGTGCAGCAGTCGATCGCTCAACCACTGCGCCAACCGTGTCGTCGAAAAATATATCATTAGGTACACTTACGGTGTGCGTTTCGACCGTGCGGCCACGGCGATATTTCGAAAAAAGAACTATTCCAAGATTATGTACAATTTTGTGGAAGCTGATTCCCAAAACCATAAATTTGTCAAAGTTATGGTTACAAAGTTATAAGGGTTTGAACGTGGCCGCGCCATTGAAACGCAGAGAACCGCGCGGCCACGGAGATCTTTAAAACTAAGCGTAGCAGAGACCTGAAATTCAGGTAAATAACAGATAGAATTTGTAAAAAAAATGTAAAAATACAGAAAAAAATCCTAGGTTTATACTTTAGGAGCTGCAAGACAAAATCCCCATGGCCGCGCCATTGAAACGGTGAATAACACGTTATCGCCGATATCACGCTGAAAATGCATCGCAGACGTCTGAAATTCATTGTAAAATCTAGATTTGAATTTGTCGAAATTTGAAAAAAATACATCAAAATATCCTAGGTTTATATTTTCGGACCTGTAAGACTAAAAAACCCCATGGCCGCGCCATTGACACGGTGGAAAACACGTTATCGCCGATATCTCGCTCAAAAAGCCTCGCAGAGGTCTGAAGTTTTTTGTAAAACCTAGATTTGAATTTGTCGAAAATGGAACTAAGTTTTGATTATCTATCGAAAAAAGTAAGGGTTAGCGAGATCTTTTTCTGTAAACAACACCAACATGGGGTTTTTGTCTTGCAGCTCCTAAACCTAGGATTTTTTTCTGTATTTTTAATTTTTTTTTACAAATTCAATCTGTTATTTACCTGAATTTCAGGTCTCTGCTACGCTTAGTTTTAAAGATCTCCGTGGCCGCGCGGTTCTCCGCGTTTCAATGGCGCGGCCACGATCAAACCCTTATAACTTTTTAACCATAACTTTGACGAATTTATGGTTTTGGGAATTAGCTTTTACAAAATTTTACATAATCTTGGAATAGTTTTTTTTTTCGAAATATCGCCGTGGCCGCGCGGTCGAAACGCACACCACTTACAAAGTGACAGTATTATTATTGTCTTCAAAATGCTCTGTTTCTCTTTCTATACTAGCCGACAGTGAAATGCCAACAACTGGTACATTTACCCTATAATTAGAAAAAAGATACAGAGAACGATTCAATTTAGCGAATTTGCCCACCCGTGGTGTATTGTTGAAATATCGTAAATAGTACTTAGTTATATTGTTAGTACGTAGGTACAGACACCAGCCCATCAAGCCGTACCTAATTGACAAATTTTCCTAATATAATATGATATGAATATGAACCTTATTCTTTTGTAATCAAGTTCAAAATCTATTAAAGTTTGACAGATTGTTGTGGCTTGATGTGCTCAGTGCTGACCTCAGTACCTAACCGAGTACTTAGGTACGAAACAACAGGAGTATTCTCTTTAAGTTCAAAATTCTCAGCCTGTAGACGTCTTGCTCTAGAAAGATACATTTTGGCTAGTGATCGATGAATCGATGATTTTGGCTGAGCGATTGACTGCTGCGCAGCGTGTTGCGGGTTCGATTCCCGCCCAGGGTAAATATTTGTGTGATGGTCATTTGTGCTTTCCTTGTGTTTGGGTGTTGTTTATCTATATATGCATGCTTTTGAAAAAAAAATTGTGTATTTATATCAGCTGTCTGACACCCATACTACAGGGTCTCTCTCAGGTTTGGGGTCAGATGGCCATGTGTGAAATGACCCCACATATTATTATTATTATTTTTAAATTGTTTATAATACATCCCATTAAAAAAATAACGTACCACCCTGTAACGCAATCAGATACGAGTTTTACTTAAATTATTTTTTCATTGTAAGCGAATAGAATTCTGTTTTCGCCAACCAATTCTTTTCTTTGTTTACTTTGTTCTCCATTTAAAATAAATTGAATTAACATAAAATTCTTCGTTATATTTTTAAAACCGTGCGTAAGCGTAAGCGACACAAGCTCCCCGTCTGATGGCCGAAGCAAGACTAAAGCGGACAGGAGGGAAGCGTGGCGGCTCTAGTTAGAATGGGTAGAACACGAGTTAATTTAGGTATTTCCTTCGTATTATTAAAACAAATACACATTTTGAAAAAGTAAAACAATTATGCGATAGAGAACATGTAGTTTTGTTATTATTTAAAAACAGATGACCTTTCGTGAAGTATTTACGACGTAGTAAGGGTTTATTTTGTTTTTAAGAGATTACTTTGGATTTTTTTTCTATCGAGAAAACTTCAAGTGATCGTGTTTCTAACGCCTATGAAGTATAGAGTGAATCCTCTAATATCTTATATACGAATTGCATGACAAAAGGTTAAGTAATAACGATGTAACAAGGAATCAAACGAACGCAATTATTTAGCAATTACGTATCGTTCCTTCGGTACCCCCTTAAGGGGCTATTAAACGACTTTTACAGATTTTAAAATGACAATCACGTCAAAATGTGCAGTGTAAATGATTTGAAAAAAATATATGTTAAACTAGAACATTCTCTTAATCATTTAGTATAGTAGTACCTATACACTATCTTACAGACAATTTTATTATCTATCTTTTAGTATACGCCTTTTTTCAACCGACTTCAAAAAAGGAGGAGGTTATCAATTCGTCTGTAATTTTTTTTTTTTTTTTTTTTTATGTTTGTTACCTTATTTCTTGGTACTGGGTGAACCGATTTCGAAAAAGGCGTATACTAAAAGATGGATAATAAAATTGTCTGTAAGATAGTGTATACTACTATACTAAATGATTAAGAGAATGTTCTAGTTTAACATATATGTTTTTCAAATCATTTACACTGCACATTTTGACGTGATTGTCAGTTTAAAATCTGTAAAAATCGTTAAATAGCCCCTTAAGGAGAAGACTTCACCCCATAGAAAAAAGAAATACCTAACGCTATAACTACCTACAAAAATATTACAGCCGTTCGTGCGCGCTAAAATGTACCTTACGCACACGCTCGACAGTATCTAATTATCTCGTCTGCAATGGTGTCGGGCGATCACTCATCTGCGTCATTAATGCCCTATTACACTTTGCTAAATTAAGTCGCTACTGAATTCAGTAAAGTGTAGTCGCATTCAATAAGTAAGTAGTAGTAGTAAGTAGTAGGTACCTAACTGAATTCAGTAGCGCCTGCATTTAGTCACATTAGTCGACTTAATTTAGCCAAGTGTAATAAGGGCTTTCTTAAAACCCCGGCCAGACTGTTGTAACTTGTTACCGTCAGACCGTTGTAACAGTCTAGGCGGGGTATTATTTCTTATAACCCCGGCCAGACTGTTGTACTTGTAATCAAGCCCTCCACATCGTTCTCCACCGGCGCGCGCGGTTTACAACAGTGTAATCACATGTTTGCTACAAAAAATCGTTTGACGGACGCGCGTTGTTAACCGGGTATGGATGTCGAAGCCAACGCTACATCCATATTTTTTTCTATTATCTCTTCCCTCGCGCACATAAGTGCTAATGCCAAGCCAGTTTTTTGAAGTTTAGATAGGTAAGGAGCCTTATCGCAAGGCGTGCTTCCAAACATAAAGTCGACAACACACTGAGGTGGGACTTGGGAGCGTTGTTGTAAACCAGTGTGGACGCAAACGCCAACCGTGGGCTCCACAAGCCTCCCACCAAGGTGACCCCAGTTGGAAATATGTTTATAACAGTCTGGCCCGGGCTTGATTAGACAAAAGAATAGGTGACTAAAAACCAGTTTACATATTTTAACTTTATTTACCAAAAATCACAAAAGTGCCTCATTTTAACATAAGGGTCAATAAACTTGTATTGATTTACTAGCTGACCCGACAGACGTTGTCCTGTCTCTATCTACCTACATACCTGCCTATTTACCTACCCTACATAACTTACCTACCCTACATAACTTACCTACCCTACATAACTTACCTACCCTACATAACTTACCTACCCTACATAACTTACCTACCCTACATACGGTTAAAGATATTTATTTTCTCAAAAGAATTACAAATTCACTTACAGAGAAAAAAATGTTTGGATTATGTGCCATTAAGCGTGGCATACATTTAAATACTATACTTATATAATTTAACAAGATATTTTACTAACAATTATGCGACTCAATAACAAAACAAAACAAAATAGATGTACCCTAGGTAGTTTTAAAATTGAACAGTGAAGTTTTAAGCAACACGGGTAGGCGCGTTACAATAGCGGCAGCGTGTTTACTAAGACTAAGACCTACACCATAGTGCCAAACCTGATGCATTGCGAACATACTCGTACATGTAACATGTAATGGGCAGGGCAGTTGTTTTCTTTTTTTTTTAATTTTTATTATTGTTTTGATTGCCTATTATCACTAATATTATAAAGAGGTAAAATTTGTATGTAAGTTTGTGTGTAGGGGGTAATCTCCGAAACTACTCATCCGATTTTAAAAATTCTTTGGAAGCACATACCCTACATTACCTACTTACTATAGGGTATGTATAATATGACGCAGGTGTTCGCCGCGGTGTAGTAACTTCTTTTCGTTTGTAGTACCTTGTTTTCGTTTGTAGTAACAAGAAATTCGTTTGTAGTAACTCCTTTTCGTTTGTAGTGGCAAGATTTTTGTTTGTAGTACCTTCTTTTCGTTTGTAGTAACTTCTTTTCGTTTGTAGTACCTTCCTTTCGTTTGTAGTAACTTCTTTTCGTTTGTAGTACCTTCCTTTCGTTTGTAGTAGCTAGATTTTCGTTTGTAGTAACTCCTTTTCGTTTGTAGTAGAAAGATTTTCGTTTGTAGTACCTTGTTTTCGTTTGTAGTAACAAGAAATCCGTTTGTAGTAACTTCTTTTTGTTTGTAGTTGGAAGATTATCGTTTGTAGTAGCTCCTTTTCGTTTGTAGTGGAAAGATTTTTGTTTGTAGTACCTTCTTTTCGTTTGTAGTAACAAGAAATTCGTTTGTAGTAACTCCTTTTCGTTTGTAGTAGAAAGATTTTCGTTTGTAGTAGCTCCTTTTCGTTTGTAGTGGAAAGATTTTTGTTTGTAGTACCTTCTTTTCGTTTGTAGTACCTTCCTTTCGTTTGTAGTAGCTAGATTTTCGTTTGTAGTAACTTCTTTTCGTTTGTAGTACCTTCTTTTCGTTTGTAGTAACTCCTTTTCGTTTGTAGTAGAAATATTTTCGTTTGTAGTACCTTGTTTTCGTTTGTAGTAACAAGAAATTCGTTTGTAGTAACTCCTTTTCGTTTGTGGTAGAAAGATTTTCGTTTGTAGTAGCTCCTTTTCGTTTGTAGTGGAAAGATTTTTGTTTGTAGTACCTTCTTTTCGTTTGTAGTAACAAGAAATTCGTTTGTAGTAACTTCATTTTGTTTGTAGTAGACAGATTTTCGTTTGTAGTAACTTTTTTTCGTTTGTAGTAGCTAGATTTTCGTTTGTAGTAACTTTTTTTCGTTTGTAGTGCCTTCTTTTCGTTTGTAGTAACTCCTTTTCGTTTGTAGTAGAAAGATTTTCGTTTGTAGTACCTTGTTTTCGTTTGTAGTAACAAGAAATCCGTTTGTAGTAACTTCTTTTTGTTTGTAGTTGGAAGATTATCGTTTGTAGTAGCTCCTTTTCGTTTGTAGTGGAAAGATTTTTGTTTGTAGTACCTTCTTTTCGTTTGTAGTAACAAGAAATTCGTTTGTAGTAACTCCTTTTCGTTTGTAGTAGAAAGATTTTCGTTTGTAGTAGCTCCTTTTCGTTTGTAGTGGAAAGATTTATGTTTGTAGTACCTTCTTTTCGTTTGTAGTAACAAGAAATTCGTTTGTAGTAACTCCTTTTCGTTTGTAGTAGAAAGATTTTCGTTTGTAGTAGCTCCTTTTCGTTTGTAGTGGAAAGATTTTTGTTTGTAGTACCTTCCTTTCGTTTGTAGTAGCTAGATTTTCGTTTGTAGTAACTCCTTTTCGTTTGTAGTAGAAAGATTTTCGTTTGTAGTACCTTGTTTTCGTTTGTAGTAACAAGAAATCCGTTTGTAGTAACTTCTTTTTGTTTGTAGTTGGAAGATTATCGTTTGTAGTAGCTCCTTTTCGTTTGTAGTGGAAAGATTTTTGTTTGTAGTACCTTCTTTTCGTTTGTAGTAACAAGAAATTCGTTTGTAGTAACTCCTTTTCGTTTGTAGTAGAAAGATTTTCGTTTGTAGTAGCTCCTTTTCGTTTGTAGTGGAAAGATTTTTGTTTGTAGTACCTTCTTTTCGTTTGTAGTACCTTCCTTTCGTTTGTAGTAGCTAGATTTTCGTTTGTAGTAACTTCTTTTCGTTTGTAGTACCTTCTTTTCGTTTGTAGTAACTCCTTTTCGTTTGTAGTAGAAATATTTTCGTTTGTAGTACCTTGTTTTCGTTTGTAGTAACAAGAAATTCGTTTGTAGTAACTCCTTTTCGTTTGTGGTAGAAAGATTTTCGTTTGTAGTAGCTCCTTTTCGTTTGTAGTGGAAAGATTTTTGTTTGTAGTACCTTCTTTTCGTTTGTAGTAACAAGAAATTCGTTTGTAGTAACTTCATTTTGTTTGTAGTAGACAGATTTTCGTTTGTAGTAACTTTTTTTCGTTTGTAGTAGCTAGATTTTCGTTTGTAGTAACTTTTTTTCGTTTGTAGTGCCTTCTTTTCGTTTGTAGTAACTCCTTTTCGTTTGTAGTAGAAAGATTTTCGTTTGTAGTACCTTGTTTTCGTTTGTAGTAACAAGAAATCCGTTTGTAGTAACTTCTTTTTGTTTGTAGTTGGAAGATTATCGTTTGTAGTAGCTCCTTTTCGTTTGTAGTGGAAAGATTTTTGTTTGTAGTACCTTCTTTTCGTTTGTAGTAACAAGAAATTCGTTTGTAGTAACTCCTTTTCGTTTGTAGTAGAAAGATTTTCGTTTGTAGTAGCTCCTTTTCGTTTGTAGTGGAAAGATTTATGTTTGTAGTACCTTCTTTTCGTTTGTAGTAACAAGAAATTCGTTTGTAGTAACTCCTTTTCGTTTGTAGTAGAAAGATTTTCGTTTGTAGTAGCTCCTTTTCGTTTGTAGTGGAAAGATTTTTGTTTGTAGTACCTTCTTTTCGTTTGTAGTACCTTCCTTTCGTTTGTAGTAGCTAGATTTTCTTTTGTAGTAACTTCTTTTCGTTTGTAGTAACTCCTTTTCGTTTGTAGTAGAAAGATTTTCGTTTGTAGTACCTTGTTTTCGTTTGTAGTAACAAGAAATTCGTTTGTAGTAACTCCTTTTCGTTTGTAGTAGAAAGATTTTCGTTTGTAGTAGCTCCTTTTCGTTTGTAGTGGAAAGATTTTTGTTTGTAGTACCTTCTTTTCGTTTGTAGTACCTTCCTTTCGTTTGTAGTAGCTAGATTTTCGTTTGTAGTAGAAAGATTTTCGTTTGTATTACCTTGTTTTCGTTTGTAGTAACAAGAAATCCGTTTGTAGTAACTTCTTTTTGTTTGTAGTTGGAAGATTATCGTTTGTAGTAGCTTCTTTTCGTTTGTAGTGGAAAGATTTTTGTTTGTAGTACCTTCTTTTCGTTTGTAGTAACTCCTTTTCGTTTGTAGTAGAAAGATTTTCGTTTGTAGTACCTGGTTTTCTTTTGTAGTAACTTCTTTTCGTTTGTAGTAACTCCTTTTCGTTTGTAGTAACAAGAAATCCGTTTGTAGTAACTTCTTTTTGTTTGTAGTTGGAAGATTATCATTTGTAGTAGCTTCTTTTCGTTTGTAGTGGAAAGATTTTTGTTTGTAGTACCTTCTTTTCGTTTGTAGTAACTCCTTTTCGTTTGTAGTAGAAAGATTTTCGTTTGTAGTACCTTGTTTTCGTTTGTAGTAACAAGAAATTTGTTTGTAGTAACTCCTTTTCGTTTGTAGTAGAAAGATTTTCGTTTGTAGTAGCTCCTTTTCGTTTGTAGTGGAAAGATTTTTGTTTGTAGTTCCTTCTTTTCGTTTGTAGTACCTTTCTTTCGTTTGTAGTAGCTAGATTTTCGTTTGTAGTAACAAGAAATTCGTGTTTACTAACTTTTTTCGTTTGTTGTAGCTAGATTTTCGTTTGTAGTAACTTTTTTTCGTTTGTAGTACCTTCTTTTCGTTTGTAGTAACTTCTTTTCGTTTGTAGTACCTTCTGTTCGTTTGTAGCACCTTCCTTTCGTTTGTAGTAGCTAGATTTTCGTTTTTAGTAACTTCTTTTCGTTTGTAGCAGAAAGATTTTCGTTTGTAGTACCTTGTTTTCGTTTGTAGTAGCTAGATTTTCGTTTGTAGTAACTTTTTTTCGTTTGTAGTGCCTTCTTTTCGTTTGTAGTAACTTCTTTTCGTTTGTAGTACCTTCTTTTCGTTTGTAGTACCTTATTTTCGTTTGTAGTACCTTCTTTTCGTTTGTAGTACCTTCCTTTCGTTTGTAGTAGCTAGATTTTTGTTTGTAGCAACATCTTTTCGTTTGTAGTGGAAAGATTTTTGTTTGTAGTACCTTCTTTTCGTTTGTAGTAACAAGAAATTCGTTTGTAGTAACTCCTTTTCGTTTGTAGTAGCTCCTTTTCGTTTGTAGTGGAAAGATTTTTGTTTGTAGTTCCTTCTTTTCGTTTGTAGTACCTTTCTTTCGTTTGTAGTAGCTAGATTTTCGTTTGTAGTAACTTCTTTTCGTTTGTAGTAACTCCTTTTCGTTTGTAGTAGAAAGATTTTCGTTTGTAGTACCTTGTTTTCGTTTGTAGTAACAAGAAATCCGTTTGTAGTAACTTATTTTTGTTTGTAGTTGGAAGATTATCGTTTGTAGTAGCTCCTTTTCGTTTGTAGTGGAAAGATTTTTGTTTGTAGTACCTTCTTTTCGTTTGTAGTAACAATAAATTCGTTTGTAGTAATTTCATTTTGTTTGTAGTAGACAGATTTTCGTTTGTAGTAACTTTTTTTCGTTTGTAGTAGCTAGATTTTCGTTTGTAGTAACTTTTTTTCGTTTGTAGTGCCTTCTTTTCGTTTGTAGTAACTTCTTTTCGTTTGTAGTACCTTCTTTTCGTTTGTAGTACCTTATTTTCGTTTGTAGTACCTTCTTTTCGTTTGTAGTACCTTCCTTTCGTTTGTAGTAGCTAGATTTTTGTTTGTAGCAACTTCTTTTCGTTTGTAGTAGCTCCTATTCGTTTGTAGTGGAAAGATTTTTGTTTGTAGTACCTTCTTTTCGTTTGTAGTAACAAGAAATTCGTTTGTAGTAACTCCTTTTCGTTTGTAGTAGCTCCTTTTCGTTTGTAGTGGAAAGATTTTTGTTTGTAGTTCCTTCTTTTCGTTTGTAGTACCTTTCTTTCGTTTGTAGTAGCTAGATTTTCGTTTGTAGTAACTTCTTTTCGTTTGTAGTAACTCCTTTTCGTTTGTAGTAGAAAGATTTTCGTTTGTAGTACCTTGTTTTCGTTTGTAGTAACAAGAAATCCGTTTGTAGTAACTTCTTTTTGTTTGTAGTTGGAAGATAATCGTTTGTAGTAGCTCCTTTTCGTTTGTAGTGGAAAGATTTTTGTTTGTAGTACCTTCTTTTCGTTTGTAGTAACTCCTTTTCGTTTGTAGTAGAAAGATTTTCGTTTGTAGTACCTTGTTTTCGTTTGTAGTAACAAGAAATTCGTTTGTAGTAACTCCTTTTCGTTTGTAGTAGAAAGATTTTCGTTTGTAGTAGCTCCTTTTCGTTTGTAGTAGAAAGATTTTTGTTTGTAGTACCTTCTTTTCGTTTGTAGTAACAAGAAATTCGTTTGTAGTAACTTCATTTTGTTTGTAGTAGACAGATTTTCGTTTGTAGTAACTTTTTTTCGTTTGTAGTAGCTAGATTTTCGTTTGTAGTAACTTTTTTTCGTTTGTAGTGCCTTCTTTTCGTTTGTAGTAACTTCTTTTCGTTTGTAGTACTTTCTTTTCGTTTGTAGTAACTTCTTTTCGTTTGTAGTACCTTCTTTTCGTTTGTAGTACCTTCCTTTCGTTTGTAGTACCTTCCTTTCGTTTGTAGTAGCTAGATTTTCGTTTGTAGTAACTTCTTTTCGTTTGTAGTACCTTGTTTTCGTTTTTAGTAACTCCTTTTCGTTTGTAGTGACAAGATTTTTGTTTGTAGTACCTTCTTTTCGTTTGTAGTAACTTCTTTTCGTTTGTAGTACCTTCCTTTCGTTTGTAGTAGCTAGATTTTCGTTTGTAGTAACTTCTTTTCGTTTGTAGTAACTCCTTTTCGTTTTTAGTAGAAAGATTTTCGTTTGTAGTACCTTTTTTTCGTTTGTAGTAACAAGAAATTCGTTTGTAGTAACTTCATTTCGTTTGTAGTAGACAGATTTTCGTTTGTAGTAACATCTTTTCGTTTGTAGTTGGAAGATTATCGTTTGTAGTAACTCCTTTTCGTTTGTAGTAGAAAGATTTTCGTTTGTAGTTGGAAGATTATCGTTTGTAGTAACTCCTTTTCGTTTGTAGTAGAAAGATTTTCGTTTGTAGTACCTTCTTTTCGTTTGTAGTAACTTCTTTTCGTTTGTAGTATCTTCTTTTTGTTTAACTTTTTTTCGTTAGTAGTTATTTGTAGTAACATGAATATCATTCGTAGTAACTTAACTTATACTATTGCTATCCTAAACAAATGTTTCTCAGTCAGTTTTAGCGTTAGTAGTGCCTTTGTATCGAAAGTAACTTCGAATTCAGTCCGAAACAAGTTTTACTCGGGTTAATCGCTTCTTATGTATACTTCTGTTCCACTTCACCAAAGAAACCTGCTACTATTGACCTCTGCAATCGTTTCTCAGTCAGTTTTAGCTTTCCTAGTATTCGAATAGGCTTTTAAATTGCATTTATGTAGTAAATAGCGTTTTGGAAAAATACCCTAAAATAAAAATATTTTTTACTATTTTTTTTATTTTACTACAAACGAAAAAAAATGCACTACAATCCACTACTTACGGTTTACTATAAGAAACAGACGAAAAAACATTTTTTTTTCAAGGTCGGGGGATGCATTTTTTTTATTTATTTTTTTTTTTTTTTTGGTGCAACTACAAACGAGGTTATCTTCACTACTATCCACTACTTACCGAAATCTATCACACTAACCAAAAAAAAAAATTTTTTTTTAAAGTCGGGCGCCAAGTTCACACAGGTCACAGAGAACGCTGCTGCCCATTCTCTGGTAAGCCCCTTAGTCGCCTCTTACGACACCCACGGGAAGATATGGGATGGTGCAATCTTTACGTCCGACACCACACGGAATGATGAAATTAACTTTCTGAATTTCAACAATTACCTTTTGTCTGAATTTTCTAATAAATCCCTATTTTTTTTAATGATATAATATGGCCAATAGCTGCGCACTCTCGCAAGCGCTTTGCTTCCACATTTATTGTGCGAACTGCCAGGCTGTGGAATAGGGTATTTTACTCTATACGAGACAAAATCTACAAATATTTTATTGAGACAGTTTAGGCATAAAGCAGTCGGAAAATGTAAGTTTTAGTTCATAAAATAACAAAACAAATTTTAAACTCAATTCAAAGTTTTCAGTATTTTTAATCTGTTAAAAAACACTGTGAAATGGTAGCGGCCATGTTATTACGCCGTACGGCTGTATAAACAAAAAATTGTCAACTGTCAGTCAACCGATTGGCGTAATATAGGCTTTGTACTTTTATTATTTTCGTAACCAACGTAATTTTTTGATTATTTCACCTATTACAAAATATGCTTTTAATTATTTGTAAATGATATACAATTATCATATTTAATATGAGCTCATTTGATACAAAACGAACTGACGTCATTTACGCTGAGCAATATGGCGTCCAGTAAGAGGAGTTTTCGTCAACCTACGCGCGAAATTTGAAAATTTAAAATTTTGATGCATTTTTATGGCACTTATCGATTGAATAAAAATTTTGTGTTTTTTTTGGTGGCATATTAGCACTACAGAATTTCATTGAGACACTTTTCAAAAATGGGTGTAATACCCTATTCACTGCCCGCCCCTCTGTTCCTCGATAAGTATAACCTAGGTGCCTTCAAAGCACAAGTGAATCGGTAAATTCTAGGCAAGCGTGCTTCACCTTAGGCCGCATAATCACATAAGATCCGGTGAGTTGCAATCAAACGCAGGTATAAAAAAAAAAAAAACAGAGATAACGTGGCTTTCGTTTAGTAGTAGTAAAAAAGGAATCTCTGATCTCTTTGTCTTTGTAATATTAGTACTTATAGAGATAAGTAAGACTGACACTTTTCCAGTTCCTACTTTCATTTATCTATAGTTATCATTTTATTGTCCTGTAAGATAATGTGTGACCTTTCGATTTTGATATTATTCTTTGTCAAGCACGTGTCTATGTATCGTCTTTTTTTAACCGACTTCAAAAAAAAGGAGGTTATCAGTTCGACCCGTATGTTTGTATGTATGTATGTATGTTTGTCCGCGATTATTTCCGTTTGGCTGAACCGATTTTGATGCGGTTTTTAGAAAAGTGTTTGTTACATTCTGGAGAAGGTTTTAGTATACAACAAACAGAAATTTATTCAGCGCTTTTTGAAGAAAACAACAAAAACCGATCTCTGTTTTAACTGTGTTGCCGTTCCTTAATGGATTTGGGTGATAATGAGGCACTGAAAAGTGGAAAATAAAAACTTTTTTGAAAAAAGAGAACCGCCTTCAATAAAAACAACTTGAGAGGTGTCAAGGGACACCCGCATGGAACGAAGTTCCTTTCGGCAACAATTTACAACAACAACAAACAACACTAACAACACACAACAACAATACAACAACAACAAAAACAACAACAACTACAAACAACAAAAACTAACACAACAACAACAATAACACAATAACAACAACAATATACAACAACAACACAACAAAAACAACAATATGTGGTTGTTGTTGTCGTTGTTGTGGTTGTGGTTGTTGTGGTAGTTGTTGTTAAATATTATTATTTATTATTATTTACTTAAGTATTATTATTTACTATCAATAACTGGCTTGCTTTCTATGAGAGAGAGAGAGACACACAGAAACACGCGCACGCCGCACGGCTTACAACTATAGCAAAAAGTGTCGTTACAACTAAAGTGTCGTTACATTTTTTCCGTCTAGCCCCCTTTCGCAACGCGCGATAAGGAACTACGTTCCAAAACTAAAATGTGCT
Source organism: Charanyca ferruginea (assembly GCA_947361185.1). Classification (NCBI taxonomy): domain Eukaryota; kingdom Metazoa; phylum Arthropoda; class Insecta; order Lepidoptera; family Noctuidae; genus Charanyca; species Charanyca ferruginea. The sequence continues at coordinate 60,388,720 of OX376055.1, forward strand.
AAATAACTTTAGCACAGAACACACATGACTTTAATTTCGGAAGTCGGGGGCAATACCAACCAACAAACAGAACAAAGCCACCTATTGCCGAAATTTAAAGTCATGTGTGTTCTGTGCTAAAGTTATTTATCACTTTTTAGTTTTTTTTTGAAGGCGGTTCTCTTTTTTTTTTGCATTTGTTGTTACCTATAACGTACCACCAATATACCAATATACCAATATAACAAAAATAACAATTAATTGTTGGTTTATTTCTACCATTAATTTTACGATTAATTTTGGAATGCCAACTTACTGGTATGAAAAATATAATATAATACAACTTTTAGTACAAAGAAAATGCTCTAACGGAGTATAGATAATTCTATTAGTACTATATGTCAAGTTGTCCTTATGCTCGATAGATGGCAGTGATCGCGCAATGGTGTCGATCGTTACACGAGTTCGGTTCATGTTATCATTATGTTGATTTTTGAAGAGTTCCCTAGAATATCTTCCACATTTCATTTTTGTAGAGATCCCGCGAGATTGGGAACTATGTGGGTAAAACCAAAAATCTGCCGGAAGTCACTATTCCACGCGAACGAAGTCGCGGGCAAAAGCTAGTTCATCATAACTCTTTTTTCAATGATCTGTTATGATTTATTAAATTAATTCCGTTGATAAACTGTTCACAAGTGTACTATGTTAACCGTTTCTTATGTAAAATATAGCTAATTTTATCTCAGGGGACCAATAGGCACCTGAATAGGTGCCGAATCTTTAACTTATATTGTATATATATTAGAGGGGACGAATGGGTACCTTAAAAATAATATTGTTTATTAAAATATTAATTGGTCTCCTACCAGGAGACCAATGGGCACCTATATAGGGGCCGAATCCACAACTTTTATGCTGGGGGACGAATTTTAGGGGACGAATGGGCTCTGACCCCTAGATTGCTAGTTACAAGTCGTAAAGACGATGTTAAAAAAAACTATTATTAGTTAAGTATGTCTGGCAGACAAATTTGTTAGTGTAGGTTGTAAAATAGTTTATTACTTATGCATTTGAATCTCTTGAATACAATGGTTAGTGGAAAGTTCTCGAACCAGTGGTTTACAAAAGACCAAATACGATACAATACTTTCAACGAAGTTACTAACGCGTCTTGGGGAAAAAATGTATCGTCACGTAAGACTTTTGCGTTATACCTCACCTCCATACCTTTTTCTCCTTCTCTCACGCGCACTCCGTCTTTCTTTGATTTTTAGTGCGTACGAGTATGAACACTCAAGCAGAACTAAACGGATTTTGCTCCCCGAACTTTGCTCGTGCCAGCCCGCGCCGCTGAGCCTGTGTCTTTAAATTCGTCCTCGATTATTTAGAATCGAGAATTCGAGATCCGATCCAGCCTGTCCCCTAGCTGCCCTCTCCAAGGCCGTCCCCACAGATGGCGCCCTTAGCGTATACCTAGTTGCTTAGTAATTTAAAAATGCGTGAGGAACTTTGTTCCTTACAGTGGTCTCCTGACCGCACATGTTTATATTTTGATTGTAAAAGGAGTTATTTGGAACCTTCTATTATATACATAATTGAATGTACTTAACTACATACAATTTTTCGATTGATTTAAAGTTTATTTACGTACGAACAAGTTGTTAACTAGGTATATTATTAGTACTTACTTTTAACAATCAACCAATCTACTTAGATACGGTAATTACTATACAAGTTGATGTCATCCTATTACACTCGGCGTCACAAAAATCGCACCTTTTCGAAAATAAGTTTAAAACATGTCCCGCCAGTAACGAATACATTAAACCCAATTAATATTGGTATCAATTAAAAGTATGTTTAACGACCTTTAAATTAACAACAGTTAGAATTCCTAAACACAACAGATCTCATTAGCACGTAACGTTAAAAAAAATGTTGTCAAAATACGCATTACAACGGCCACTAATTGCACCTCCCTACAAGGGTATAAAATGGGCGACCCGGGTTAAATGTGGGTCATTCGCTATTCAACCTTTGAAGTGAACACACGTGAACAGCTACAGCAAGAAAAATACCCCAGAAGATGGATACCACTGCAGATGAAGCCGCTCAAGTCATTGCACTACTGCAATCAGGGATGCGGCAATGTGATGTTGCTCGGCAACTGAACTTGAGTCGTTTTGCCGTTCAACGAGTGTTCCAACGTTTCCAAGAGACTGGTGGCTATATCCGAAGACGTGGATCTGGAAGACAACGGTGCACATCCGAAAGAGACGATCGCTTCATTGTTTCGACGTCTTTACGTAATCGGTTCTCCAATGCTGTTGAGCTGCAACAACAACTGCGATCAGCTCGCAGAACTTCTGTAAGCGTCTCCACGATTAGAAGAAGAATGCGGGAGAAGAAAATTGCAGCTCATAGGGCTGCTACAGGGCCCAAATTGACTGCACAGCATAGGAGAGACCGGTTGCAATTTGCCCGTGACCATGTGGATTGGACAATAGACCAATGGAGGGCTGTGCTCTTCTCGGATGAGACGAGGGTGTGTCTTTTCTGCAACGACAGGCGTCGAAGAGTGTATAGGAGGCAAGGGGAACGATTCGCACAAGCCTGTATTCAAGAGACAGTGGAATACGGGGGTGGCTCGTGCATGTTCTGGGGCGGCATGTCAATCGACGGTAAAACGAACCTTGTGTGTGTTTCTCGGACTGGAAGTGCTCGCGGGCAAGGGTCGCTGACTGCTGCTCGGTACATAACAGAGATCTTAGAGGAGCAGGTTGTCCCTTATGCGGGTTTTGTTGGCAGTGGGTTCACGTTAATGCACGATAACGCCCGTTGTCACACCGCTTTAATTGTAAGAGACTACCTGCAAGAAGTTGGCATCCCTGTTATGCGCTGGCCGGCGCGAAGTCCAGACCTGAACCCTATTGAGCACCTTTGGGATGAACTGAAACGGCGAGTACGGGCACGAAATCCTGCCCCTACCACTCTCCAAGACCTTCAAGATGCCGTCGTTGCAGAATGGGACAACATTCCACAAGAGACTGTTGTCACATTAATAAGGTCCATGAGAGAACGCATGGAAGCAGTCATCAGGGCTAGGGGGGGTAACACTAGGTTTTAAGTTACTTTCAAGGACTTTGTTGTAATTTTTGCTGATAAAATAAAATTTAACTTTTTAATCATTTGCATTAGCTTGCTTTTTTTTATTCCCTGGTAAACAAAAAACCAAATCCATTGATTTATTCTGAAATTTAAATAAATTGCCTTTCCAATTATACCTTATAGTCATATGTATACCATTGATTAATAGGGTTAAAATGACTTTGAAGGGAATTCTTAAAGAGGTGCGATTTTTGTGACGCCGAGTGTATATTACATGGAAAATTCTACAATGCAATCTATCATTCACTACCACACGTATTTAATTTACCTACTACCTTTAATTATACAAACACATCCATTTCCCTAGTTTGCCTGCCAGCAAATTTTGTCTGAATTTTCTAATAAATCCCTATTTTTTTTAATGATATAATATGGCCAATAGCTGCGCACTCTCGCAAGCGCTTTGCTTCCACATTTATTGTGCGAACTGCCAGGCTGTGGAATAGGGTATTTTACTCTATACGAGACAAAATCTACAAATATTTTATTGAGACAGTTTAGGCATAAAGCAGTCGGAAAATGTAAGTTTTAGTTCATAAAATAACAAAACAAATTTTAAACTCAATTCAAAGTTTTCAGTATTTTTAATCTGTTAAAAAACACTGTGAAATGGTAGCGGCCATGTTATTACGCCGTACGGCTGTATAAACAAAAAATTGTCAACTGTCAGTCAACCGATTGGCGTAATATAGGCTTTGTACTTTTATTATTTTCGTAACCAACGTAATTTTTTGATTATTTCACCTATTACAAAATATGCTTTTAATTATTTGTAAATGATATACAATTATCATATTTAATATGAGCTCATTTGATACAAAACGAACTGACGTCATTTACGCTGAGCAATATGGCGTCCAGTAAGAGGAGTTTTCGTCAACCTACGCGCGAAATTTGAAAATTTAAAATTTTGATGCATTTTTATGGCACTTATCGATTGAATAAAAATTTTGTGTTTTTTTTGGTGGCATATTAGCACTACAGAATTTCATTGAGACACTTTTCAAAAATGGGTGTAATACCCTATTCACTGCCCGCCCCTCTGTTCCTCGATAAGTATAACCTAGGTGCCTTCAAAGCACAAGTGAATCGGTAAATTCTAGGCAAGCGTGCTTCACCTTAGGCCGCATAATCACATAAGATCCGGTGAGTTGCAATCAAACGCAGGTATAAAAAAAAAAAAAACAGAGATAACGTGGCTTTCGTTTAGTAGTAGTAAAAAAGGAATCTCTGATCTCTTTGTCTTTGTAATATTAGTACTTATAGAGATAAGTAAGACTGACACTTTTCCAGTTCCTACTTTCATTTATCTATAGTTATCATTTTATTGTCCTGTAAGATAATGTGTGACCTTTCGATTTTGATATTATTCTTTGTCAAGCACGTGTCTATGTATCGTCTTTTTTTAACCGACTTCAAAAAAAAGGAGGTTATCAGTTCGACCCGTATGTTTGTATGTATGTATGTATGTTTGTCCGCGATTATTTCCGTTTGGCTGAACCGATTTTGATGCGGTTTTTAGAAAAGTGTTTGTTACATTCTGGAGAAGGTTTTAGTATACAACAAACAGAAATTTATTCAGCGCTTTTTGAAGAAAACAACAAAAACCGATCTCTGTTTTAACTGTGTTGCCGTTCCTTAATGGATTTGGGTGATAATGAGGCACTGAAAAGTGGAAAATAAAAACTTTTTTGAAAAAAGAGAACCGCCTTCAATAAAAACAACTTGAGAGGTGTCAAGGGACACCCGCATGGAACGAAGTTCCTTTCGGCAACAATTTACAACAACAACAAACAACACAACAACAACACTAACAACACACAACAACAATACAACAACAACAAAAACAACAACAACTACAAACAACAAAAACTAACACAACAACAACAATAACACAATAACAACAACAATATACAACAACAACACAACAAAAACAACAATATGTGGTTGTTGTTGTCGTTGTTGTGGTTGTGGTTGTTGTGGTAGTTGTTGTTAAATATTATTATTTATTATTATTTACTTAAGTATTATTATTTACTATCAATAACTGGCTTGCTTTCTATGAGAGAGAGAGAGACACACAGAAACACGCGCACGCCGCACGGCTTACAACTATAGCAAAAAGTGTCGTTACAACTAAAGTGTCGTTACATTTTTTCCGTCTAGCCCCCTTTCGCAACGCGCGATAAGGAACTACGTTCCAAAACTAAAATGTGCTAAATAACTTTAGCACAGAACACACATGACTTTAATTTCGGAAGTCGGGGGCAATACCAACCAACAAACAGAACAAAGCCACCTATTGCCGAAATTTAAAGTCATGTGTGTTCTGTGCTAAAGTTATTTATCACTTTTTAGTTTTTTTTTGAAGGCGGTTCTCTTTTTTTTTTAACCCCCGACGTAAAAACGACGGGGTGTTATAAGTTTGACGTGTCTGTGTGTGTGTGTGTGTGTGTGTCTGTCTGTGGCATCGTAGCTCCCGAACGGGTGAACCGATTTTGTTTTTGTTTTTTTTATTTGAAAGGTGAATTAGTCGGGAGTGTTCTTAGCTATGTTTTATGAAAATCGGTCCAAGATGGCCGCCGCTACAAAATAGCAAAACACATATTTTTTCACAACTCCATCAATATGGGTATCAAATGAAAGGGCTTCACTAGTAGAATACTTTACACTATGATAAATTTCAAGGCCAAGATGACCGGCACCACAAAATGGCGAATTATATATACCAAACGCATTTTCAGGGTGATATCTTTATTATAAAAAAAAAGATCCATGTGACGAAATACAACTTTAGACGTATTTACAACTTCTCAAAACCAGACTAGATTACATTTAAAAACTTTCAAATAAAAATTAAATTAAAAATTTAAAAAACCCCCAACGCAAAACATAAAAGCAATTATTTAAAAAGTAAAAAATAATATCTTTTGTTGAGCCATCAAATGTTTGTTCGTTGAAATGGCGCTATAATGTCGCGGCGGGGTACCGCTAAGTCAGCAATAGCTAAATAGGTAAAATAGCGAACTCATGGATTTGCAATGAGATTTGACTTACGCGGTACCCCGCCGCGACATTATAGCGCCATTTCAACGAACAAACATTTGATGGCTCAACAAAAGATATTATTTTTTACTTTTTAAATAATTGCTTTTATGTTTTGCGTTGGGGGTTTTTTAAATTTTTAATTTAATTTTTGCATTTGTTGTTACCTATAACGTACCACCAATATACCAATATACCAATATAACAAAAATAACAATTAATTGTTGGTTTATTTCTACCATTAATTTTACGATTAATTTTGGAATGCCAACTTACTGGTATGAAAAATATAATATAATACAACTTTTAGTACAAAGAAAATGCTCTAACGGAGTATAGATAATTCTATTAGTACTATATGTCAAGTTGTCCTTATGCTCGATAGATGGCAGTGATCGCGCAATGGTGTCGATCGTTACACGAGTTCGGTTCATGTTATCATTATGTTGATTTTTGAAGAGTTCCCTAGAATATCTTCCACATTTCATTTTTGTAGAGATCCCGCGAGATTGGGAACTATGTGGGTAAAACCAAAAATCTGCCGGAAGTCACTATTCCACGCGAACGAAGTCGCGGGCAAAAGCTAGTTCATCATAACTCTTTTTTCAATGATCTGTTATGATTTATTAAATTAATTCCGTTGATAAACTGTTCACAAGTGTACTATGTTAACCGTTTCTTATGTAAAATATAGCTAATTTTATCTCAGGGGACCAATAGGCACCTGAATAGGTGCCGAATCTTTAACTTATATTGTATATATATTAGAGGGGACGAATGGGTACCTTAAAAATAATATTGTTTATTAAAATATTAATTGGTCTCCTACCAGGAGACCAATGGGCACCTATATAGGGGCCGAATCCACAACTTTTATGCTGGGGGACGAATTTTAGGGGACGAATGGGCTCTGACCCCTAGATTGCTAGTTACAAGTCGTAAAGACGATGTTAAAAAAAACTATTATTAGTTAAGTATGTCTGGCAGACAAATTTGTTAGTGTAGGTTGTAAAATAGTTTATTACTTATGCATTTGAATCTCTTGAATACAATGGTTAGTGGAAAGTTCTCGAACCAGTGGTTTACAAAAGACCAAATACGATACAATACTTTCAACGAAGTTACTAACGCGTCTTGGGGAAAAAATGTATCGTCACGTAAGACTTTTGCGTTATACCTCACCTCCATACCTTTTTCTCCTTCTCCACGCGCACTCCGTCTTTCTTTGATTTTTAGTGCGTACGAGTATGAACACTCAAGCAGAACTAAACGGATTTTGCTCCCCGAACTTTGCTCGTGCCAGCCCGCGCCGCTGAGCCTGTGTCTTTAAATTCGTCCTCGATTATTTAGAATCGAGAATTCGAGATCCGATCCAGCCTGTCCCCTAGCTGCCCTCTCCAAGGCCGTCCCCACAGATGGCGCCCTTAGCGTATACCTAGTTGCTTAGTAATTTAAAAATGCGTGAGGAACTTTGTTCCTTACAGTGGTCTCCTGACCGCACATGTTTATATTTTGATTGTAAAAGGAGTTATTTGGAACCTTCTATTATATACATAATTGAATGTACTTAACTACATACAATTTTTCGATTGATTTAAAGTTTATTTACGTACGAACAAGTTGTTAACTAGGTATATTATTAGTACTTACTTTTAACAATCAACCAATCTACTTAGATACGGTAATTACTATACAAGTTGATGTCATCCTATTACACTCGGCGTCACAAAAATCGCACCTTTTCGAAAATAAGTTTAAAACATGTCCCGCCAGTAACGAATACATTAAACCCAATTAATATTGGTATCAATTAAAAGTATGTTTAACGACCTTTAAATTAACAACAGTTAGAATTCCTAAACACAACAGATCTCATTAGCACGTAACGTTAAAAAAAATGTTGTCAAAATACGCATTACAACGGCCACTAATTGCACCTCCCTACAAGGGTATAAAATGGGCGACCCGGGTTAAATGTGGGTCATTCGCTATTCAACCTTTGAAGTGAACACACGTGAACAGCTACAGCAAGAAAAATACCCCAGAAGATGGATACCACTGCAGATGAAGCCGCTCAAGTCATTGCACTACTGCAATCAGGGATGCGGCAATGTGATGTTGCTCGGCAACTGAACTTGAGTCGTTTTGCCGTTCAACGAGTGTTCCAACGTTTCCAAGAGACTGGTGGCTATATCCGAAGACGTGGATCTGGAAGACAACGGTGCACATCCGAAAGAGACGATCGCTTCATTGTTTCGACGTCTTTACGTAATCGGTTCTCCAATGCTGTTGAGCTGCAACAACAACTGCGATCAGCTCGCAGAACTTCTGTAAGCGTCTCCACGATTAGAAGAAGAATGCGGGAGAAGAAAATTGCAGCTCATAGGGCTGCTACAGGGCCCAAATTGACTGCACAGCATAGGAGAGACCGGTTGCAATTTGCCCGTGACCATGTGGATTGGACAATAGACCAATGGAGGGCTGTGCTCTTCTCGGATGAGACGAGGGTGTGTCTTTTCTGCAACGACAGGCGTCGAAGAGTGTATAGGAGGCAAGGGGAACGATTCGCACAAGCCTGTATTCAAGAGACAGTGGAATACGGGGGTGGCTCGTGCATGTTCTGGGGCGGCATGTCAATCGACGGTAAAACGAACCTTGTGTGTGTTTCTCGGACTGGAAGTGCTCGCGGGCAAGGGTCGCTGACTGCTGCTCGGTACATAACAGAGATCTTAGAGGAGCAGGTTGTCCCTTATGCGGGTTTTGTTGGCAGTGGGTTCACGTTAATGCACGATAACGCCCGTTGTCACACCGCTTTAATTGTAAGAGACTACCTGCAAGAAGTTGGCATCCCTGTTATGCGCTGGCCGGCGCGAAGTCCAGACCTGAACCCTATTGAGCACCTTTGGGATGAACTGAAACGGCGAGTACGGGCACGAAATCCTGCCCCTACCACTCTCCAAGACCTTCAAGATGCCGTCGTTGCAGAATGGGACAACATTCCACAAGAGACTGTTGTCACATTAATAAGGTCCATGAGAGAACGCATGGAAGCAGTCATCAGGGCTAGGGGGGGTAACACTAGGTTTTAAGTTACTTTCAAGGACTTTGTTGTAATTTTTGCTGATAAAATAAAATTTAACTTTTTAATCATTTGCATTAGCTTGCTTTTTTTTATTCCCTGGTAAACAAAAAACCAAATCCATTGATTTATTCTGAAATTTAAATAAATTGCCTTTCCAATTATACCTTATAGTCATATGTATACCATTGATTAATAGGGTTAAAATGACTTTGAAGGGAATTCTTAAAGAGGTGCGATTTTTGTGACGCCGAGTGTATATTACATGGAAAATTCTACAATGCAATCTATCATTCACTACCACACGTATTTAATTTACCTACTACCTTTAATTATACAAACACATCCATTTCCCTAGTTTGCCTGCCAGCAAAATATTGACACAGCTCAGGTCAACGCCCTGTCGGGCTTCCTGCTTGGCTTCTAAGCTCCCTAGTACAAGCTTATCAAGCAGGAGCTAGGAATAGGAACAAAACATTAAACACAGTTGCGTCACGACCGCCCCCGAATGCGTGCGTTTGCGCTGAGGTGACGCGGCGACGCGTGTTAGGGTTGGCACGAGAGGAATTATTATTTTTTTCGCTAGTGTTACACACTGCTGGGCAAATTACTCCATTAATGCTTTCCAATCCTTTCTGTTCTGGAACAATTACCTAATTATTATTTTTTTTGGATAGCACGTTGTATAAAGGTTTGAAAAAACTCGATACGATGACTCCTGCTTAACTTATAGATATTCGTATTTGAGATCTGTCTAGTAACTACTTCAGCATTTGAAAATAAATAATCTTGTTTGATAATGTGTAAAAAAAAGTGAATAAAAGTGTTATTTTTTTAAATACGTTGTACCGCACCAGGAATTTCTCCTGTATCCATGAGTGAACAAACATATTATAAACTCACATAAACCAACAGCCAAATGAAGTGATCTTGAGGTGAGTTGTGAGAGATGTTTACAGAATAACACTGATGATCAGATATTGCAACAGTTTGACAGAATGCGCATCGAGAAGGTGTATTGAGAAACCCAAACTATTGTATTTAGCAAATAATGTAGTGAGTTATACTTTGTTATCAACACTTTTTGATAACCAAACATATTATTACATCACACGTGTGATGACGTACATTGTTTTTACATTGTTCGACAGTATTTGCGGGTCATACTGTTTAATGTTTATAGACACCGTTACCTTATCATCTAGCTGATAAAATAATTAAGAAGGTGTAAAATAAATTACTGATAATTACTATTAAGAATTCCCCGAAAAACCCATAATACGACTTAGCAAGAGATTAATAAAATAGTCACAGATACGAAGTTATAGTTTTATTTAAATATTGATTTTTCGTGTTATCCGTCCTGATAATAATTGTGTTAAGTTATCTTTGCGCATTCCAACCTTTAGCTGATTCGTCATTCAGTTCCTGTACTTATGCTATATTTTGTATAAAATAAAAATAGGAAGTAAAATTACAATACCAAGCAATATTATTATTTTTGAAAATTTCTAAATTTTTAAACTTATTTTCAATTTTGCAATGTGCAAAGTGCCGTAAATAGCACCACCCCGTTTCTACCTGTGGGTGTCGTAGAAGGCGACAATGGAATATTGACCAGAGGATGGGCAGCAGCGTCCTTCTGAGCCACCATAACACCTACTGCGATCGCCGACATGCATCGGCCAAGCATGGCGATTACGACTGAACTCCCCTTGGGGGAGACCCAGCAGTGGGCGTCTAAAGGTTGACATTATGACGTTGAACCTTTGCAATATTACTTATTTCGCTTTTTTATATTTTTAATTTTAAAGATTAAGATTAGGTATTCCCACTAGATATTTTAGTAAAATCGTCAGTCAAATTAAATATTTTGTAGTCATTACGCCGCGTCACGTAATTTATTTTATCGAGGAATTAAATAATAGCCCAAGTAGGTACTTAATGTATTTTATAATTTCATTTTCATTGGTTTCGATCACATTATGCAAGTATAGTACGTGTGATATCAGTGAGGTGCAAAATGGCAGCTTATCAAAACATTGACATTGAACAGGATTTGTTTTATCAGCAATAGTAATATATTTATTATTTGTTGCTCAAATTATGTCATACATGTTGTTTAATATTTACTTGGCCTTTCACCAATACAGACTCATTATTTTGTATTTTACAGCGAATCTTGGGTAGGGAAAGTATGGAATTTCTTACCCACTCTTCTCCATACGAAATTATCTTTTGAAAAGGGTGTGTGATTTAATCTTTGAATTCCTTTTTTTATAAATAATTGTATGTAAGTTGTAATTTATATATAAATAACGGTAAATGGTTTCTTTTAATGATTTGATTGAAATAAGTTCAAGGTTTACCAATGCTGTTAGAATCTATAAGATTATTTTATTAATTTAACATGTAATTTGATTCTGTCACACGTCTTATAGTCCGTTATAGAAATGGCTACTTTATAAGATTAACTGTAACATACTTACAACCGTTATTTTGTATATTTTTCAATCCATGATATCATGAAACCTGTTGCCTTGTTTCGAGGCACAAGCTACTTACTCCCTTCGTTAAACATTTTATTCATTGGCCAATTTGTGGGACTTCTAGAATTAGAAATAACACCTACGTATTTTGAAAATAACAAAAACTTCAACTAAAACAGTTGGACCACCCAGTTGGTCCAACTGTTTTAGTTGAAGTTTTTGTTTTAAACGTAATTTTTTGCCGTTTTTTGCTCGATGTCAAGTGTTGTTTGGATATAATGGTACGGAACCCTTCGTGCGCGAGTCCGACTCGCATTTGGCCAGTTTTTTTAATGTTAAGCAAAAAAAACGGCAAAATATCACGTTTGTTGTATGGGCGCCCCTCTAAAATGTCTAATTTATTCTGATTTTAGTATTTGTTGTTATAGCTGCAGCAGAAATACATCATCTGTGTAAATTTCAACTGTCTAGCTATTACGGTCATGAAGATATAGGTATAAATGGAGCCAACACTTACAACAAAAGCTTGAAACCAACTGTGGGCCAACCATAGATAAAAGTGGAGGCAACATTCTAAATACCTAAGTGAAGCCAACTGTGGGCAGACGCTCTCTTTCTGAATGCATACATAAGAACGAGACAGTGATATGTGTTTTCTTTATCTTATGTATGCATTCAGAAAGAGAGCGTCTGCCCACAGTTGGCTTCACTTAGGTATTTAGAATGTTGCCTCCACTTTTATCTATAAGCTTCTTGATCACGGTTCATGAGATACAGCCTGGTGACAGACAGCCAGATAGACGGCCAGTGTAATAAGGTCCCGTTTTTACCCTTTGGGTACGGAACCCTAACAAACTCACTTTCGCTATTTTATACTTATTTACTTGCTTTATTGTAATTTAAGTCACAAAAAACATGATTTCAGAAATTATAATAACCATGTAGTTTGTTAATGAAAACAAACTACGGTTATTTTATTTACATCCTTGTGCCAACCCTACTACCTGCACAGGTAAACGTAGGCGTGCGTTGGCGCATTGCATTCAGCCGGGAATTAGAAAAAAGCAAACAATGATGGCGCCATGTTTTTTGTTACGCGCCAAATTCGTACGCAGACAAAAAGTTATATTGATTGCGTCATTTAATTCATGTAATTACAGGTTTCGGGATAATGTGATATTATGTGACTGGTAATTTTTAAGGCGTGGTTAATTGACAATTGTTGTTAGATGCTATATTGGTGCCAATTCTATTGTGCACGAACTAAATTAATTTTAACCTATTTATGTCTCTTTCTCTGCAATAAAACAAAAAAACGACATTATATTAATAAGAGCTGTCAATTCAAGTTGATCTAAAATATTCATACAATAATAATAATAATAATATGTGGGGACATTTTCACACACGGCCATTGACCCCAAACTAGGGAGACCCTGTACTATGGGTGTCAGACAGCTGATATACATACACAAATACATTTTTTTTTTGTAAATACATACATATATAGATAAACAACACCCAGACACAAAGCAAACACAAGCGCTCATCACACCAATGTTTACCCTGGGCGGGAATCGAACCCACAACACGCTGCGCAGCAGTCGATCGCTCAGCCACTGCGCCAACCGTGTCGTCAAAATTATAGTTGTCATTTCAGAACGTATTGATTAAAACACTGCGAAATTCAAGGGAAAAACTAATTTGACATCTCTAACTTTGTCCTTGTCTGTCGCCGTCCTTTTCTTCAGCTGCCTGATAGTAAGAGATGCCTAATGCTTAATTTTAGTTTAGTTTGTGAACAAGAGAATCTGCCACAATAAACGTTGCTGCTTATTCCCTAATACTTTCCCTAACTAGGCCCAATCTACCGAGAAAGTTCATGACATTGCAATTGGTCGGATTATGTCCCAAAAATATTACATCCGAAAGGCGAACCAAAAACCTTCATTTTACCAGCTGGTAACAGTCTCATCATGTCAACCTTCAGACGGCCACAGCTGGACATAAGGCAAGGGGCGTTCACCCGTAATCACCATGCTTGGCCGATGCATGTTGGCGACCGCAGTAGGGTTATGGGTCTCAGAAGGGCGCTGCTGCCCATCCTCTGGTCAGTCGCCTTCTATGACACCCACGAGTAGAAGTGGGGCAGTGCTATGCGCGGCTGGCACCACACAGCACAACCTAGAGCCAAGAGGTGTTCAAAATCCTGGTTAATAGATTTCCCAATAAAACTATTCTGGGGCACTTGCATCTGGATTGCACTTAATTGGTAGAAAACCTGACGTAATATAGTACCAGTTTTTCTAAAACAGTAAATTCACGGTCACGATTCAAGTTTACATGTCTAGTATTGTGTAATATTGACACTGATGTGAGCAGATAAACTTGTTTTGCTTATAAAAGTACTTCAACTCATTAGATTATTGATAGCTCCGCGCTCTACGGCGCGGAGACCTATTAGTATTCTAAGTTCAACTAATTAGTGGAGGTACTCTTATAAACAGAACATATCTGTATGTCCCCTTACTTCCAGACTTTCGCTATTCCATAATGTAGGGATGCTAAGTTTATCTTGAACATCACTGATATCGGTGAAGGAAAACATCGTGAGGCAATCTGGGCTTATAATAAAGTCTGAAATCGCGAAGCAAGCATGGTGGATCAATGCTCGTGATTTGTAGGTATGAAGTTCTTGCAGTGGAACAATAATAAGGAAGCTGATATTTTTTCTCTTACTTTCTTCTTTTAATGAGTTTGACGCTTACTTGAGGATTGTACAGGGAGGGTTGGAAAGGAAAAAGGGAAGCCTTTGCCCTGCAGAGGGACTTGACAATATAGGCTGAAAATAATAATAAATAAATACTTAATACTTTCTTCGTCGAACTTAATAATTTAGCATAAAAATATTTCTACGCGTATTTAAAAATAGTACCACCAGTCCGTCTTTGTTAGCATTATTTTAAAAATATTCGGGGGAATGGCACTGTTAACCGAAATACAGGCATTGCCTAGTTCGGTTACAGAAGCTACATCCATTTATTTGTATATAACTACTGCTAATAGGTTTTTTGTAACATAGCACTAAGTTTTCTGGGAAAGAAATTTATTATTATTATAACTAGCTGTGTGCTGCTGGCCGTTAATAGCCATCCATGATGTGCCGGCTGCGAATAGCATCAGAGGGAGGAGATACAAGGCGACAGAGGATGGGCAGCAGCGTCCTTCTGTGTACCATAACACCTACTGCGATAGCCAACATGCATCGGCCAAGCATGGCGATTACGGTTGAATCCCACCTTGGTGAAAATACCCAGCAGTGGGCGTCTAAAGGTTGACATGACGATGATGACGACTTTCTTCGTCTAACTTCCCCGTTGAGAAGATACTTTTCCACGCTTGCACAGTGTATTGGCGATTTCAGTTTCAGGCTTCATAGTTTTATGTACAGACGCCAGCACTTCAAGCTACTACAATCTGTCATATTTCTTAAATCGATTTTCAACTTTATGTTTAAAGAATAAGGTTCAAGATGGATTGGGAAAATGTGACAGTTTCGGGTAGGTTTACCTGCTGGCGTCTGTACATTGAAAAATAACGATTTTACTAGTAATTAGCTTCAACTTTGTGACTAATTGACCGACTCCTTGACAATTTAACTTTGAATTAGATTTGAAGATATAAAATTGGTTGATTACTATTTTATTCCTTCAAATCTGATTGATTGTTGGTGATGATAATGTGATCATCATCATCATGTCAACCTTTAAACGCCCACTGCTGGGCATAGGTCTCTCCTAAGAGGGGTTCAGCCGTAATCGCCATTCTTGGCCGATGCATGTTGGCGATCGCAGTAGGTGTTATGGTACCTACTACATCATTGCAGACTATTTGTCAAAGTCAAAGTCAAAGTCAAATCATTTATTTCAATTAGACCATTGTAAGGCACTTTTGAACGTCAAATGAGAAAAAAAAATCGATTCTAGGTGCCCATTCCAAAAGGTAGTTTTGTATGGAGAAGAATGGGCAAGAAACTCCATACTTACTCTTTTAAAAACGATGTTAACAATATTTGCATTTACAGGAATTATATAATTATACGTAAATACGATGTACCTTGCATAAAAACACTAGGCATTTGAAAGTGTGTACAAAGTATCACAGATTAAGGAATGACAGACTAAGTTATATGTACATAGATACACAGTGTTCACATATTATTACAAAATGTTGAAACAGTAGACGACCACTCCTTATATTTTAACAAACAATGAATCAGTATGTGAGCCTGAGCAGTGTATAAAAAGAGTCAAATATATATAATCTCTCTGATGCAATGATGTAGTAGGTACCTCTCAATGATGGTATGTTGTGAACTTGTGAATGATGTAACCAACTAAATCAGTTTCCTTTATTACTAGGAAGTTCACTTCCAAGTCCTATCATTCAATTGCTGAATGAAGTAACAGAATGATACATCCTTACTGGCGAATTTGTCCAATTACCTCCGGCTAATCATGTTCTTCATTGTCAAGGTTAAACGCACAAATAAAAACCTAAGTGCGAGTTGGCTCCGCACACAACGGGTTCCGTCCCGTACCGATACACAATATTTACACCCACACAACCATCGCTTCACATGTCTCATGTATGAAAGAAAGAAAAGAAAGAAAGAAAAATGAAAATTGTTTATTTGAAACCTCGTACAGGTAAACCGAAACATAAGAGTTAAACAAATAATATAACATAAAAAAAAAGACTTATAAAACCTGTACGAGACCAAAAAGGCTCCTGTCTCAGCACAATGCTACGACATGAAATGTCGCAGCGCTGGTATTCTGACAGGGCCTTGCAGAGATGCCACGGGCGGCCACAGTCACAACTAAAAGGTAAATAAAATAAAAAAATCTAACAAAAATAAGCAACATAACATTCTGTAAAGAATATGTAATTATATATTATAATTATAATAACTGTAAACAGCGAATTTGAAACAACCGCGAAAGGCAGCCGTTCGATGCGTTGGAGTTAACATAAGGTAGATGGATGCTCTGGTTTTAATTCTGTTAACATCACGCGACCAAGATAGTTTATTATATAGGTAATATTATGCCAAAGAGCAGAGTGTATCTCTTTAATTAAAAATTAAAGAGATACACTTTATTTAATACTAGCAACCCGACCCGGCTTCGCATGGGCCTATAGCCTTCCTCGATAAATGGACTATCCAACACAAAAATATTTTTTCAATTCGAACCAGTAGATCCTGAGATTAACGCGTTCAACCAAACAAACTCTTCAACTTTATAATATTAGTATAGATTGATTGCTAGTTGTTATAGTTCCTAATCTTATGCTGGCACTTGGATAATATAAAATCGACTTCATTTCAATAAGCAAGGGGTATATTTTGTATTATCCAAGTAAGGTGCTGCGAACTCTGCCTACGCTTACCCCGCAATTTATATACCTTTATGATTTTCTCCTTCAGGCGTTCAGTAAGCGACCGCCTTTGCTCATTCCTCAGGGTGCATCCGTACGTTATGAACTCCAGAACAGTGTCTACTTATTACGATTTAATTACAGCCTTGTGACTAACAGATGGACGGACAGACAGACAGCAGAGTCTTAGTAATAGAGACCCATTTGGCACCATTTGGATACGGAACCCCAAAAAACGAACTTAGAATCAAGTCAATTGAGCATTAATGTATACTATTGTATTGTTGTTTTTGCTGTTGTTGTTGTTTTAGTGTGTGTTCTATATCTCCAAAGACAATGATATACTTCGGCTGCCACCAATAAAACTAACTGTATTATTTAAAAAAAAAATGTGTACGTCATATTTACCACATAGTTTTCAAGACTTACCTCTGACAATGTTTACAAAAAATTTTTTCAAACGACTACTATATAAAAGATATTAAGGACTTTTTAGAAGACTCACAAGTCAATAGTATCTGTAATTTATTTTTTAGATTAATTGACATCGCAGATTGTAACTACATTTCCGTCATGTTATGGCAGGATATGCTGAAATAAAATTACTGTAACACCTTATGTAGGTACCATATTCTATCAAATAAATATTTTTGATTTTATTCAAAACATTTTTACATGAATTTATAATTTTTATTTATAAGTAACAAATATACAATATTTACACGCAGAATAAAAAAAAAAAGAAAAACCTATAACTATTAAACCAAAAATAAACTAATATAATAAGGCATAAAAACACTCCTCCACATCGCCGTCATCTGGGAATGTGCCCAAGAGACTGACTGCATTGCCAATTGCTCATCTCCTTTTTAAGGAAATTTCCAAAAGGTTAGTTGACACTTCTCGTGATCCAAGAGCTGGCTTTTACTTTGGGCAGAGGTTAAGCATTGCCATCCAACGTTTTCACATTGATTCAAAAAACACCGTACATTTTACGATTCGTATAAAAACGAGGAACTTGATTTCATCTCAGCACAAAGCTCCAATTACACTAATTACAGTAATAAGAGCACCTACCGCAGAAATGGTCATTTTAATACAGACGTGCTATCAAAAACAGTATTGTTTTGACGAATTTCATTATGGAATCTAGGCTGACGCTGATTGCGAATGTAAAAGTAGGGAAGTAGGTAATCTAAGTTTTATAGTTGGGTCGGGTGTGGTTTTTTTCTCAACTTTCTCGTATTTTTATTTGTATGATTAAGGTGAAAAAATAGTAGTTAAATATATTACTGGATGTAGATAATTCTAATCCGACATTTTAATCTATTCTAATCACGACATAGGTCGCCCGCTGCGTTGAGTCTGTGTTCATCCGAGCTAATCTCAGAAACTACTATCATCATCTGCCTACTTGGCTTCCAGTCTAACCGCAGGCAGATGAATACTCCACAGCCCAGAAATTGAAATTATTCAGGAAGTTATAGGCTTTAATTAGGGCTACCCGTGCGAAACCTGGACGTATACGCTAGTATACCTATCATAAAAAAAAATACTTTATAGTTCACACCGACCGGTGTCACCGACGGTTGCGCATCGAATTAAGAGGAAATAGCACGGGCTAGAGAATTGAAAATTAGGTATTTGTAAAATCTATTGCTGTCGCGCGATGCCCGAACACGAACCGCAGAGCGCGATAGAGACAACTGCAGCTTTGACCGAAAATACCTATTAAAAGTACACAAAATCAATGATTCGTCCCCTGATTTCTACTCCAAAACTTAACCGATTTAACTGCTTTTTTCATTAATAAATAAAGAAAGGCTTTTGCCGTGTTCCTATGTTTTCTATTTTTTATATAATCAAGTCAAATTTGTTTTCTGAATGTTTGAACACAGCGGAAAATCATGCCAATTTTTTAGGTTTTTGAATATTCATATCTCTTTTAATAATCAATTTATGAGAAAAAGGAAAACATAGGGACATGCCAATAGTAGCCATGGATATTAAAAAAAAAATTGATCTACTGGCATTATCCAGGGAGGAAACAGGGGACTAAGTTTGTATGGAAAAACGGCCCTTGTGTTTCCTCTTAACACGCTGAAGTGGAAGTGGGCCGGCCATGTCTGCAGACGGACACACGGTAGATGGAGCAGACACGCTCTAGAGTGGAGACCGCGTTTGGGCAAGCGTAGTGTGGGACGCTCTGCGGCACGATGGACCGAGGATTTGAAGAAGGTGGCTGGCAGCGGATGGGGTCGAGTTGCCCAACACCGGGTTGGTTGGCGATCTCTGGGGGAGGCCTACGTTCAGCAGTGGACGGCAATAGGCAGATATGAAGATGATAATAATAATAATAATATGTGGGGACATTTTCACACACGGCCATCTGACCCCAAACTAGGGAGACCCTGTACTATGGGTGTCAGACAGCTGATATACATACACAAATACATTTTTTTTGTTTAAATACATACATATATAGATAAACAACACCCAGACATGATGACGACTTTATACATAGTTGGTAATGCATAAACTCAAAAAAATATTTTACCGATAGAAAACTACATTATCAGCGAATAACATAGGCTTCGGTTTAAAGACATTTATTTCTCAAAAAAGAACATTACGGTTCACTTACATATTGAGAAATGCAAAGTAAATAATAAAAGTAGTTAGGTATAGTCTCTGTGACCACACACGGTTACACAAAGGAACAGAATTAAAAGATATACTAGGTGACAATTCGGTGTTAGTACTTCTTTCTAACGTATTCTTCTAGTGTTTTTTTACATTTAAACCAACTGTTACTATCAAACACATCTTCTGGTATTTCATTGTAAAGTTTTGCTCCCTCATATAGTCAGGCTTAATTTTACTATAGGAATAAGTAAGAATAGTCATGCGGACGAAGACGCGGGCAAAGTGCTAGACTAATATAATAAAGTTTAAGAGTTTGTATGTTTGTAGGCGCTAATCTCCGAAACTACTAGTCCGATTATGAAAATTCTTTCGCCAATTGGAAGCTACGTTATTGCTGTGTGCTATATGCTGTATTTTATTATATAAAAAAACAGATATTCGTAAGAAAAATCACTTGAACGAAGTCGCGAGGAAAGTGCTAGTTATTAATAAGATTAATGCTCTTTCATTATTTAAGTAGGTACTGTCACAAAGTACGTACAATACGGTCAACGTAACTTGGCGCGTCTGAAGTTAGCTGTTTGGCTGCGCAATGGAACTTTTAGGAACGAAATTGTCTACTGCGCAGCTAATCGGCTAACTTCAGACGCGCCAAGTTACGTTGACCGTACTGTAAGACTGCGTCGCGCCCGAGCAGAGAGACCGCTTAGAACAAACCGCCATTTTTCGCACGCACACATTGCACATTACATTTATAGGCATTCTCATTATTCTCAAGCAGTTTCAAGCATACTTCAGTCTCGACTGTCACGTGTTGTCAAAATGAATAAATAATGTAATTGACATTCCATGACGAACAGGAAAACTTTCTTAGAAAAAAATTGCAAAGAGTTCCAACCAGTGTCAATAAAATTTCATATTGTCACAAATAAAACCTACAGAGTCAATGCAATAGCAGCCCTAGTGAGTCTGGCAAGTTTGGGTAATTATTTTTGAAGATGGCGGGAGCGGTAGCGGTCCTTCTGTAATCTTTATATTGTGGTACTGTCCTACTTAACTTTTTAATTTGCAAACGAATCATTTTATTTATTATCTAATTAAAGTCTCACGCAAACACGACGATGCTAGAACTAGAACATGTTGAAAATGAAACTCTTCTGAATATTCAGCAAATTTACTCACGTTTTTGTCTAGTTAAATGATGAATATAGGTCTCATTAGTAAAGTTAGAGGATTAGCCTCGAAATATGCAGTTTAATTTATTTTTTATAATTAAATACCTCGTTAAAATGTTAGTGACGATGAAATGAGAATTATTTTTCTTTGATATCTACTTGTTATAAGTAGGTAGGACTTACTTACTACTTTACACATCACGAAGTAATAGGTTAGTTAGTATTATTAGGTTTTATCCGCGAGTTGAAAGTCAAAGATTCACTGCTATCCGAAAGTCCGTTGTTAGCTGATAGCTCCTACCTATGAACTATCCGCAGAACTATCTCCGACCCTGGGCCTCAAGTCTGCTATTACAATAGTGTCAGAATGGTCTATCATTGATTTTCATAATGACGCCATTATATTAGTAGATTACCAAACTTGTTAAAATCAACAATTATTGAATGCGGTGAATTGCGGTCAAACGCAAGCCTATTTATTAGTAAAAAAAAAAAAAATGAAATCAATTATAGACCATTCTGACACTATTGTAATAGCAGACTTGAGGCCCTGATAAGGACGACTATAATACACACATACGTACACACAAATCCACACACACTCACACGCACGTGATACATTATATTATTTGTGTTTGCCACCGAGACGCTAAGAAGGACAAGCCACCAAGTTTCAGCTGCATAGATCAAGTAGTTTTCAAGATTTCGTTTAGTTAATGAGTAAATGAGTGTCCTTTCGCTTTTTATATGAAACTAGCAGGCCCGGCAGACGTTGTCCTGCCCTTAAAATAAAAAAGTCCTACAACTCGACTGCACCACCGCCTAACGGGTCCAATTCTATCTAAACCATTCTCGAATCCACTGGAACACACACAGAAAATTTCATCAAAATCGGTCTAGCCGTTTAGGAGGAGTTCACTTCCATACATACGCACAGAATTTTTTTATATATAAGACTAGCGATAGCGACCCGCCCCGGCTTTGCACGAGCGTATGTCAGACTAGAGTATAAACCTTCCTCTTGAATCACTCTACTATTGATGAAAACTGCATTAAAATCCGTTGCGTAGTTTAAAAGATGTAAGCATACAAGAGGGGCAAACGTCGGAAAGCGACTTTGTTGTCTAAAGCTGGGATCCCACGGTGCGTGATATCGCGGACGGACGCGGACCAGGGCCTCAAGTCTGCTATTACAATAGTGTCAGAATGGTCTATCATTGATTTCATAATTGTTGATTTTGACTAGTTTGGTAATCTACTAATATAATGTCGTCATTATGACTTTCCAATGGTCAACCACTGACACTCCATTAAAAGAAATGCTATAGAATGGTAATCTCGTACATAATGACAACTGGGCCTCAAGTCTGCTATTACAATAGTGTCAGAATGGTCTATCATTGATTTCATAATTGTTGATTTTGACTAGTTTGGTAATCTACTAATATAATGTCGTCATTATGACTTTCCAATGGTCAACCACTGACACTCCATTAAAAGAAATGCTATAGAATGGTAATCTCGTACATAATGACAACTGGGCCTCAAGTCTGCTATTACAATAGTGTCAGAATGGTCTATCATTGATTTTCATAATGACGCCATTATATTAGTAGATTACCAAACTTGTCAAAATCAACAAGTATGAAATCAATGATAGACCATTCTGACACTATTGTAATAGCAGACTTGAGGCCCTGAATGACTGACTTAGTTTACGAACTTCTTACTACTTGAGTTTACTTATAACACTTATGAATAATATGTAAAAATATATATATTAATGAAATCTGGCATGAATAAAAGTTCCCAAACTCAGTTTACCAAAACATAACTTTACCCATGAGCCAACAACTATACAACTCACTACCATCCCCACAATATCAAGTTTCACTGCCATCCCCAGTTTACTCTCATTCATTCAACTCACAATCATCCCCAGGTAACCCTCATTCATCCAACTCACTACCATCCGCACAATATCAAGTATCACTGCCATCCCCAGTTTACTCTCATTCATTCAACTCACAATCATCCCCAGGTAACCCTCATTCATCCAACTCACTACCATCCGCACAATATCAAGTATCACTGCCATCCCCAGTTTACTCTCATTCATTCAACTCACAATCATCCCCAGGTAACCCTCATTCATCCAACTCACTACCATCCGCACAATATCAAGTATCACTGCCATCCCCAGTTTACTCTCATTCATTCAACTCACAATCATCCCCAGATAACCCTCATTCATCCAACTCACTACCATCCGCACAATATCAAGTATCACTGCCATCCCCAGTTTACTCTCATTCATCTAACTCACAACCATCCCCAGGTAACCCACATTCATCCAACTATAATATAATATGTAAAGAAGAAGCTTGCAATTTTGTCTTAAACGTGCCACTTTTAAAATTGGAAAAAATATAAGCGTTTATCGATTTGTTTACTTCTACTTTTATTTATTATAACACGGATGCCCTAGTTATATGAATGACTATAAATGAGTTTTTAAAAGGGTCACGGAAAATAAACCTACCAACCTAATGGGTTTCTGAATAGTAAGTTGGTATAAAAAACTATTGACTGATTTTTGTAGTCAAAAGTAGTTTTAAGAGTTTTGACTGTGACAAACATAGCCATAAAGTATAAACTTTTTTGAAAAAAGAGAACCGCCTTTAATTTCGAAACTAAAGTCATGTGTGTTCTGTGCTAAAGTTATTTATCACTTTTTAGTTTTTTTTTAAAGGCGGTTCTCTTTTTTCAAAAATTGTTTTTATTTTCCACTTTTTAGTGCCCCCTTTTCACCCAAATCCATTCACACCACACAGTTAAAACAGAGACTGAAAGTCCTCCAAAGATGGCAAGTTGGAAGAAACGAAAACGTCTCCTCGGTTTTTGTTGCTTTTTTCTCAAAAAGCGCTGAATAAATTTCTGTTTGTTGTACACTAAAACCTTCTCCAGAATATAACAAACACTTTTCTGAAAACCGCATCAAAATCGGTTCAGCCACACGGGTGCTAATCGCGGACAAACATACATACAAACATACTGGTCGAACTGAGAACCTCCTTTTTTTTTTGAAGTCGGTTATAAAACATTAAGAGTTGAATGGCACAAATACTTCACGTTTTTAATCACCACACCCACTAAAGCGAGAGTATGAGTAATACCAAATCCATAAATCCCAGGGCCATTAAATTACTTTAAAAGCAAACAATAAAAGCACAATCACATCAATTGAATTGCCCAATTGTAGACGGTCAACAACCCAAAGTGAAGTAACCAACGTTTTTGCAAGCCACTCTTACAAACTTATCTGACATTACGAAATTATTTACAAATCCTTATCAGTGGGTGTGGTGGATAATTGAATTACAGTAGGTCTATTCTGTAAAATTCAAACAACAACTCGCAGCTCACATCGCTATTCACTCTCACTTCGCATAAGGTTCAAAATGACCTTAATATATTTGACACTTTGAATCGGGTTCGAGTGCGAAGTGAGCGTCGAAGTGACGGGAAAACCTTACAGAATGTCTCTTCTTACGTCATCTCATTCTTTATCTGTCAAAATATCCCTGTCAATTTAGTTCAAGGTGGTTAAGGGTTAAGGTGGCGCTAGTGTAAATTCGAATTATCAACCGAGTTTTTAGAATGCCAATCAAGAAACTCACAGTGGATTCGGATCCGAAGTTTATAATGAGGTCTTACAGAATCACACTCCTGAACTTGAAGATTGTGTCGTATTTTCTTGGGATTATTTGCTTTGAAGTGTGAAGTAGCTTTAGGTAACTATTGACATTTTGACATTGTAGTCTGCAATGTGTTTACGATACAATACAACATTGCCATCTACGTATTTGGTTTCAACAAGTACTGGTATTTGAAGATCTCATCTTTTTATATAGCCTTGACATACAAAATGAATGTTGTGTAGAAATTATTGACACTTATTAATATTATGTCGGATCGTCTGTGAGCGATCGAGGAGCAGCGCCGAGCGGTATAGTACATCGTCAGGACTATAGGCGTTCCCATTATCCCATTAGGGATAAACAACATACCTGTGAAAACAATTACACACTATTAGTAAAGAAAACAATACAAATGGTAATCAGTAACAAGAACAAAGTAAGTTCAAGGTACAGCAACAATACAGTTAATCGAACAGACCATTAAGGTCCCACAGTTCGTACAGTGGCGAAGCCACCCAATGATACACGAACAAACCCTTAAGGTTTATAGTTCGTACAGCAGCCTAAGCCACCCAATGATAAACGAACAAACCCTTAAGGTTCATTGTTCGTACAGTAGCATAAGCCACCCAAATACAAAGTGTATCGCTCGCTAGCAGCAAGCCTATACAGCTATGTGAATATACAGCAGCGCTGTACCAGGTAAACCGACAGTATTGTCGGGAGCAGGAACTCTTTACTGAGTCGAATCCGAGGATCGACTGCCATACTTACGGAGTGCACGCTCTTTTATAAGGCGATGCCCCCCACCTTGCAACCTCTCCATACAAGTCTGTCCATGCGCACGGAAGTGCGTCACGCGTTTACTTGATACAAAACACTAAAATGTGCTGAATCTAATAAGATCTGTAATCAAATAACACAATGATAATTGTCATGAATAAACAATAGTGATTTCATAAAGTAATTCGTTTTACATTCAAAGTAATGTGTCAACAATTGTTTTGAATAAAACCATCGATAATAATTATCGAAATAAAGTAACCACAAATCAGTGCGCACACACAATAAATCATGTTTCGACACAATAGACAATAATTGATAGCAAAATCACACAAATTAACAATAAGAAACAAATCATAACAAATTTAGTCAACACCCACAATTGCGATCAATAAACCATCTCCGACACGGCCAGACTGACATTCTACACGTCCTCGTGTAGCTATAAAGTTCTTGGTAAATATCGATCGGCCTTTCTGACAAAAAGCTTTAATTAGCAAAAGGTATGTTGTAAAGAAAAATCCTGAATTAGTCCTGAAGTAAAATCATTAGCAAAACTTGCATCATAACCAGTCAAAATAACCATACTGTTACAGACAATACATAGCTCAACAAATCAGCCGAAATCACACCATGGGATACGACAAGTAACTTGAAGTCGAATAGACAACCCGCATAGGCGTCAACATAGACAACCCGCATAAGCGTCCAAACATCCAAATACAAACAATAGTCAACATAGACATCTCATTTCAGCTATAGTATGTCAGCAGCAGATGAATCATCATCATCATCATCATTGTCAACATTGACATCATTAACAGTACATTCAGGGATTTTTCGTACATTGTTACTCAAAGATGTTGTCAAATATCATTTTGAATCTACAACCAAAGTCTTCAACAATAAAGTAGCCAACAAAATAAAGTAGCCAACAAAATAAAGTAGCCAACAAAATAAAGTAGCCAACAAAATAAAGTATCCAATAATAAAGTATCCAACTTTAAACATTTGGCACCCAGGGCTGTTTGCTTTCTTTCACGGGACAGAGTTTAATTTCTTACTCCACATCAACAGTGTTACGGCAGTCCTGCATCTTCACACGTTCTTGGGTGAATAGTTTATCACATCATCTGTAAACAATCAGAAAAGAGCTCAAGTAAACAGCTTAACGTTCGGTCATTCTGATCAATTTAAATCAAACACTATAGACCTGATAACACAAAACAAGTTTAGTATCTTACCACGCATGTAATTACCTTATTACCACACATGTAATTACCTTATTACCACACATGTAATTACCTTATTACCACACATGTAATTACCTTATTACCACACATGTAATTACCTTATTACCACACATGTAATTACCTTATTACCACACATGTAATTACCTTATTACCACACATGTCATGTAATTACCTTATTACCACACATGTCATGTAATTACCTTATTACACCACACATGTCATGTAATTACCTTATTACACCACACATGTCATGTCATTACCTTACCTCACAACACATGTCATTACCTTACCTCACAACACATGTCATTACCTTACCTCACAACACATGTTATTACCTTACCTCACAACACATGTCATTACCTTACCTCACAACACATGTCATTACCTTACCTCACAACACATGTCATTACCTTACCTCACAACACATGTCATTACCTTACCACACAACACATATCATTACCTTACCTCACAACACATATCATTACCTTACCTCCAACACATGTCATTACCTTAACTCACAACACATGTCATTACCTTACCTCACAACACATGTCATTACCTTACCTCACAACACATGTCATTACCTTACCTCACAACACATGTCATTACCTTACCACACAACACATGTAATTACCTTACCACACAACTCATGTAATTACCTTACCACACAACACATTTTATATTCAGATGAAATATCAGTACCAATTTTATTCGGAGTTTCAGGAATAGAGCATAGTCGTTACAATCTCAACTTTTGTAATGGTAACAATACTTTCGGTTATAATAACCCCAAAATCTAAATAATCTCTCATGGCATAATATGATACTATGATTTGAATAAGCATTCAGTATTACATGAAACTTCACTTTATATTGACCATACAAGTAAGTTTGCCACACATGTATCAGTAATGAAAGTAGGTACATTCAAACCCAGAGTCATAACAAAATGGAAGCGTCTCACCAGATATTTGTAGAACATCACATCAGTGGTGGGTACATCACACTTATCTTATCACGGACTTCAACTTATCACGGATGATTAGTTGCTCGAAAACTGACTCACAGTAGTAGTACTCACTCGAACCTCCCGGCTGTTCTCCGGTAGTCAGTAAAGTGACATACTATTGTACCTGGTATGAACCTAAGAGGGTTGAGAAGAATCGTGTAGGTCAGAGGAAAATGAGACTTTCTCTTAAGATGGGACAAGACCATTCTCAGTTCTTGTTGAAGTTTAAACCTCATGCACTTCGGTAGTAAATGCTAGTAGATGAGCACGGGAAATGAAATTTGGAAACATGGGCCAGTACAGTACAAACAGCAATTTGTTTGACACTTAACTGTTGAAGTATGTAAAATCAAACAATGAAATTAATGTGGGTAGGTGATTTATGAATGCCATAAAACAGCCTTAGCGCAGCGCTAGGTAATCCCAAGAGAGGAAGCTGTCATAACAAGAGTGGAAAAGACATACGATAACTAGGGAAGCCATGCGGAAGCATTAAGAGGCAATCCCACTTCTGATGTCGGATCGTCAGTGAGCGATCGAGGAGCAGCGCCGAGCGGTATAGTACATCGTCAGGACTATAGGCGTTCCCATTATCCCATTAGGGATAAACAACATACCTGTGAAAACAATTACACACTATTAGTAAAGAAAACACAATACAAATGGTAATCAGTAACAAGAACAAAGTAAGTTCAAGGTACAGCAACAATACAGTTAATCGAACAGACCATTAAGGTCCCACAGTTCGTACAGTGGCGAAGCCACCCAATGATACACGAACAAACCCTTAAGGTTTATAGTTCGTACAGCAGCCTAAGCCACCCAATGATAAACGAACAAACCCTTAAGGTTCATAGTTCGTACAGTAGCATAAGCCACCCAAATACAAAGTGTATCGCTCGCTAGCAGCAAGCCTATACAGCTATGTGAATATACAGCAGCGCTGTACCAGGTAAACCGACAGTATTGTCGGGAGCAGGAACTCTTTACTGAGTCGAATCCGAGGATCGACTGCCATACTTACGGAGTGCACGCTCTTTTATAAGGCGATGCCCCCCACCTTGCAACCTCTCCATACAAGTCTGTCCATGCGCACGGAAGTGCGTCACGCGTTTACTTGATACAAAACACTAAAATGTGCTGAATCTAATAAGATCTGTAATCAAATAACACAATGATAATTGTCATGAATAAACAATAGTGATTTCATAAAGTAATTCGTTTTACATTCAAAGTAATGTGTCAACAATTGTTTTGAATAAAACCATCGATAATAATTATCGAAATAAAGTAACCACAAATCAGTGTGCACACACAATAAATCATGTTTCGACGCAATAGACAATAATTGATAGCAAAATCACACAAATTAACAATAAGAAACAAATCATAACAAATTTAGTCAACACCCACAATTGCGATCAATAAACCATCTCCGACATATAATTAATTTTAGCTCAACATTTTGAAGTCTGACTTAGACGGAAATAAACACTGTCCTCATTTTCGTGTTCTCCCGATCTGCTGCACTGTCTTCTACTTATGTATTCCTTTAGTTATAATGTCTATAGAGAAGATTCTTAAAATGCCGGTTAGATTTGATTCCTATATGTACATTTTCAGACGGTTCGACGTTCCCAACCACCGAAAACCATCCGATCCGTGATCCATTCGATTCATGAATAATCATGATTATAGATTTACCAACACGAAAAGGCGAGGAGATGGATCGTATTCTACCAATAGAATATTGTATTGCGTTGAAGCTAAGCGACGAGATGTGAAAATAATGAAAGCCTATTATTGTACGATATAAATCTCTTCTCTACTTCGATGGAAACCGGGTCTCAGTTGCGGCGACCGGGTTGGGTAATATAGTTAACTAGCGACCCGACCCAGCTTCGCATGGGCCTTCCTCGGTAAATGGACTATCTAACACAAAAAGAATTCGAACCAGTAGATTCTGAGATTAGCGCGTTCAATCAAACAAACAAACAAACTCTTCAGCTTTATAATATTAGTATAGATGTAAGACAATCACGTCACGACATTTGTAATCTAAATCTAATCATAAATCTCCTTGTTCCAGCATAGTCGCTATGTCGTGGTGACACCGGCGTGATGATGAGGCTCGACGCGCCCGAGAAGCAGCACAGATACCACAATCTGTTGCACGACGATCATGCTAGTGAGTGTTATCTTTTTCTTTTTTGTCGATACTGCCCCACTGCTGGGCAAAGACCTCAACGAACTCCTTTCAAAGTCAAAAAGTCAAAGTCAAATCTTTTATTTCAATTAGACAATTATAAGGCATTTTTGAACGTCAAATGAGAAAAAAAATATTCTACTTGCCCATTCCAAAAGGTAGTTTTGTATGGAGAAGAATGGGAAAGAAACTCCATACTTACTCTTTTAAAAATGATGTTACCAATAAACGAAACGTGAATATTGTTACATTATAGATTGAGAACAACGGATCAACTCACCGTGTTGCCGGGTCCGTCCGACTAGTGACCCGGCAACACAGTGAGTCAATCCGCTGCTCTCAGTCTATGATGTTACCAATATTTGCATTTACAGGAATTATATAATATACGTGAATACAATGTACATCTTACATAAAAAAAGACTATGTATATTAAAGTATGTACAAAGTATCACAGATTAAGGAATGACAGACACATAGTGTTCACATATTTACAAATGTTGAAACAGTTGACGACCACTCCATAAATTTCAACAAACAATTAATCAGGAATTCAACCAGTCTTCACAGTACGATATCTAACTTTTGTTTTTAATTTTATTCATACACTTAAATTAATCGTAAAAATTTGCTCACACGGAACACTGACGAAGTATACCGTCTACTATCTCTGTGTTTTATTTTCGACTAAAAGTGAAATTTCTTTTAGAATAATAACAGTAGAAAATATGTTTACTATCCCATTCACAAACCAAACATTCAGTACTGTGTAGTGAAAACAGTGGATATGTAGAGTCGTAGCGCATCTAGACAGCGCGTAGAGCATCTCACGAGATACAAGCGATGAAAATAACCCTTGGTTGACTGGTAGAGAATGCCTAAGGCATTAAGTCCGCCTTTGTACGTTTGTGCATGAAGTATAAATAAATAAATAAAATTACCGTTTTACGGTCGTATTAACTAAGGCTCCTCTCATCTTTCTTCCATAAGTCAGCCATCTACTAAACGAGGTTTCTTTTCAATCTTAGAATATCCCATGTACAACAATGACTGTTTACAGACTCATCATCTGTCTATTCCTTTCCCAGCTATATTGGGGTCAGCTTCTAGTCTAACCGGATGCAGCTGAATGGTGTACGCTCCGTTCGCCCCTTGGATCTTGCCCCTTACGATTAAAATGTTCCATTCGCCCCGTTTTTATTTATTTTGGGGTAGTGACTCGCCCCTTGCGGCATTTCCTTGGAAATTTTACCAAAATAGGTATAGTTAGACAGAAAAATGCATACACCTAGTTCCAGTTCATTTCTGCTTTCCTGGTAGTTTATTAAGATATGTTATAAAAAAAAATATATAAAAAATGTGGAATAAAATGTCAAAAACACAACAATGTAGATTATAGCAGTCATGAGTACCTACGCACACAGTTTTTCTAAACATAGACTTAAATTAAACATGGCGTTGCTTATAATGTATGCATTTTTCTGTCTAACTATACCTTGGTGGCAGCAGAATACCTGTGTTATACATGGAGCGACTGCCTATCGGACCTCCACAACACAGTTACTGAGTAACACGATACCCCTTGGTAAGACTGGTTGACAGACTTTCTGACTACACTTAACGACTGTCAAAGATCTACAAATAACAACCGGGACCAACGGTTTATGGATGGTCACCCATCCACAGACCGACCGCGGCAAGCGTAGCTTAACCTTTGGCTTTTACTAGCAACACAAGTTCAAGATCAACACTGAGACAAGCTCCTGACTGTTTACAACTAAAGAGTAATAAGCCATCATTACCACGTACAGTTCACATACATTCCCCAAGAGTTGTCCTCAAAAGTTTATTCAACAAAATCTGTTGGCATTACATTAATTACATAGCGTTGACAATCTCATAACCTTTGTTATTACAACCACTAGTTACCCGTTATTACGTTTATCAGGCAAAACGGTCTCGTATTTGTCTTTAAAACCATATTTAATTGTTCTCTTTTCCCATGGCTGTTTTTGTAATTAGCTTTGCATGCAAGTGTGTAGGTACCGTCGGTAACAAAACTAAAGGTTGCATTTAGGTATGCGATTTTTGTATTAAGTTATGTCCGCTATTTGTATTAGCATTTGAACTTCGACATCCTGTTTTACCCACCGTGTCATCATCTGTTTCCAGCTCACATCCCAATATATTCGGGGTCGGCGCAGCCTTTTTCTTCTTAGGCCATATCTGATATTATCTTTCACACAACCCATCTGTTAAGGCTTTTATAATAATATTACAGGTTTTAGTACGCCATCGCTCGATAGATGGCGTTGTGCAATTTAAATTCGCGCTATGGTTTCGTTACCGGGAAAAGTATATGTAGTTTGGAATATTATTATTAAATTGTCATCTTAGAAGTATCTGGTGTTTTCTTAGTAGATAGTGGCTCCACCACACTAGTGGATATCCCTAAGGTGGATTTTGGGAACATGGTCCTTCGAGAGCCGGATAACCAAGGCTAGAAGTTGAAGAGTCCAACCAGAGCTGCAAGCCGGCTCATCCGAGCTTGTCGTTGAGGATCTGAAGCACCTGGTGACTACGGCAGTACCCAGGGCATCGACAAGCAGGGGCGTTTTCACGGATGGGTACCAGCAGGAGCAGTGCAACTACCAGCATCTCTGGACGGAAGGGCAAGTGTTGTATATTTGTGAAGGGTGCAATCAAACTGTGAGTACTGTAGTTTTGGGACTTAGAATAATTACGAAAAAAGTGAACCGACGGGGAACCTATGTTCGATTTCACATAGAAATTACGAACTGAAACACTTAGAAAAATATTATATTATTATATTATAGTGTTGCAATCTCCATAATAAAACCTCATTATGGAACTTATAAAAATACAGGAAGACATTAGATCGCAGCTACAAAAAACAAAAATTAACTTCAAAAAGAGTCCTAAAGAAAGATTGTCAAAATCATATGTCGAAAACAGGATTGAGATTGTTAATAACAAATGGAATGAGTTTTCTAAAAATCATTACGAAATCTTAAAAAATGATGTATCTGCGGGTTCTATTTACTTTAAAAAGGACATACACAACGAAGTGGAAGAATTCTATTTGGATTTTAAATCGGAACTTGGTGAAATTTTAGACGGAATGAAAGGATTTTCAACAACATCAAGTAAGTCTAACGCAGAGAATAAGTGCGTAAAAACGTCTGTGAGGCTACCAAAAATAACAATACCAACATTTTCGGGTAGATATACAGATTGGATAGCGTTTAGGGATCTGTTTGTGTCTTTGATACACAACAACGATGACATTGATAATGTTCAAAAGTTACATTATCTAAAGGGACATTTGACTGGAGAGGCTGAACAGTTGTTGAGGCACATCGCTATTACCAATGACAACTATGAACAATGCTGGAATATTTTAGAGCAGCGATTTAATAACAAACAATTTCTTGTGAATAGTATTTTTGGACGGTTCTTCTCGCTGCGCAATATTACGACGGAATCTGCAACGAGTCTCAAACAATTATTGGACAACACTACAGACATGATGCAGGGATTGAAGAATTTGGGCATCGACACTACGTCTTGGGATGCAATAGTTATCTATATTGTATCACAGAAATTAGATACAGAAACAAGAAAACAATGGGAATCTAAAGTCAGTGAAATAACATTTAATTGTAGTGTATTACCAAATTTTAAACAATTTCAAACCTTTTTGCAAAACAGATTTCATTCTTTAGAATTTTTAGATACAAAAACTAGCTCAAATTATTTTAAAGATAATCAGAATTCAAAGGTTCGTTTTAATAACAGTTTACATGTATCTCAAATAACTTGTTCTTATTGTAAAGGTGATCACAAAATAAGTGCATGTAAAGAATTTATTAATTTACATGATGACAAAAAACGTTTATTTGTTACAGATAATCGGTTATGTTTTAATTGTTTAGCCAATAACCATGGTGTAAAATATTGTCGAAGTACAACTTCTTGCCACATTTGTAAAAGACGACATCACTCATTACTTCATTCCAGTAGTGCGCAACCGAACTTGGAGCCTATAGCATCACATCAGGTATTACAAGATGACCAATTACCAGATATGATACAGGGAAGTTCACACATTTCAAAGGGTTTTGAACAAGTGTCGTTGTTACCAACAGCAATTGTGTATGTAAAGTCAAGCAATGGATTCATACCGCTGCGCGCTTTAATTGATCAAGGGTCTCATATTTCATTTATTACGCAAGCCGCAGTTCAGTTGCTAGGTCTTAAGTGTGAAGCAGTCAAGGGTAATTTTTCAGGATTGGGCGGTGAAATCAAGGTGGTTTCAAAGAATAAAACGAATATTATTCTTCATTCATTGAACAATCCAGACTGCAGCATCCAAGTAACAGCCTATGTTTTAAACAAATTAACAGGGTTATTACCTCCTCGGGATTTTTTACTAGAACAATGGTCTATTTTAGAAAAGATTAAGTTAGCCGATCCAGGATTTCATTCGCCTAACAAGATTGACATGTTGCTGGGTTCAGAAGTTTATGGTGAAATATTAAAGGAAGGTTTTCATAAATGTTCATCAGGATCGTTGCTGGCTCAAAATACAATATTTGGATGGATTTTAACGGGATCAAATAAAACACAGTCGCTTTCTGCAAATATAGTTAGCATGCACGTTGAAGCAGATGATTTTCTAAAGGCATTTTGGGAAATGGAAAAAGAGCCGCAGATAAATCAAAGGTTGATGTCAGAAGAAGAAAAGCGCTGTGAAGAAATATACGCTTCAACAACTACACGTGACGAAACTGGACGTTACATTGTCAAATTACCTTTCAGAGATGAGCATCCGGTTTGTTTAGGTCAATCACGTGAAATAGCATTAAGGAGATTTCTAAGACTGGAACAACAATTAGTCAAGAACGAGCAGTTGAAAAATGAATTTAAACGGACATTTGATGAATATTTAGAGCTTAACCATATGCGACCGGTTAATAGCGAAGACAGAGAGATTGGAGTATACTTACCATACCACGCTGTTATCAGGGAGGATAGAACCACGACTAAGGTCCGTATTGTTTTTGATGCATCTTGTAAGGGCAGGAATGGTATATCACTGAACGATGACCTGATGGTGGGACCTACCTTGCAATCGGAACTTCGTCATATCATAATGCGTTGGAGAACGTACCGAATATGCCTCTCTGCAGATATCACAAAGATGTACAGACAAGTATGTGTTCAGGAAGATGATGCTGATTTTCAGCGCATTTTGTGGCGAAATACACCTGAAAAAGATATCATGGAATATAAAATGTTAAGAGTTACTTTTGGCACATCATCAGCACCATATTTGGCAATAAAAACGTTAATGCAATTAGCTACAGATGAAGGAAAAAATTATCCACTGGTGGCAGATAGAGTTAAAAGAGACTTTTACGTGGATGATTTTATGTCAGGGTGTGATAATGAAAAGGAAGCAATACAAATATATGATCAGTTAAATGATTTATTAAATAAAGGGGGTTTTGAACTTCAAAAATGGTTAAGCAATAGTGAAGCTGTAATGAATATCATTGAGAAGAAAAATAAAGATAAAAAAGGGTTAGAGGAAGAAAAAGGGATTGAGGAACAGAAAGCTAAAAGCAAAAATAAACTATTGGGACTTACCTGGAACCGAATTCAAGATGAATTTGAGTACGCAGTTAATTTGCCAGCTATGTCTGCACCTGTAACAAAAAGGAAAGTAATATCTGATATATCTCGTTTATACGATCCTCTAGGATGGATAGCACCAAGCATAATAAGCGCTAAAATATTCATTCAAAAATTATGGTTATCAGGAATACGTTGGGACGATGAATTGCCGCAAGGATTACTTGATGAGTGGGTTGCATATCGCGACAACTTTTCGCAACTTACCCATTTTAGACTGCCTCGATGGATATACTGTCAACATGACAATCAGCTTGTAGAACTCCATGGATTTTGTGATGCGTCCAATGTTGCCTATGGTGCTGTAGTGTACCTGAGAGTGATTGGTTGTGAAGGAAATATAAAGGTCAGTCTGATTTCGGCTAAGACAAGAGTGGCTCCCATTAAGCAAGTTTCGATACCTCGATTGGAATTATGTGGAGCAGTTTTACTAGCAAAACTCCTTGTTGAAGTTGGTACAATTTTAGATATTCCTAAACAGCATTGGCATGCGTGGACAGATTCTGAAGTAGTGTTGGCATGGTTGAGTGATCATCCTTGCAGATGGAAAACCTTTATTGGTAACAGAGTAGCAACAATTATATCACATTTAGATCGAAACCAGTGGTCATATGTTAAATCAGATTTTAATCCCGCAGACGCTGCTTCACGTGGAATAAAACCTTCAGATATTAGTGATCATCAGCTATGGATACGTGGGCCGAAATGGTTGAAAGATTCGGAAATCTTATATATAAACCCAAAGAATTTGAAGACGAACCTGGAAGAAAGGGTTAAATTCGTTAACGTCGCAGTTGAAGATGATAAGGATATATGGGATAAATTCTCATCGCTGACAAGGTTGCTGCGAGTGGTAGCATACTGTAAAAGATTCCTGAGAAGAGAAAGACACAAAATACCTAAACATACTTACCTTTTGAAAGATGAAATACATGAAGCATTAGAAATTATGATCAAGAAATGTCAGAACAAATATTTCAAGCAAGAAATACAAGATATTACTGATGGTAAAAATATAAAAACGAAATCCAAACTTACCTCTTTAAATCCTCATATAGATGAGGTCGGAAAGCTTCGTGTAGGAGGGCGGCTACAATTTGCTCAGGTGGAAGAGGATAGAAAGCATCTTATTATAATTCCACATGATGCACATTTAGCAAAACTTATAGTGGCAGATGCACATTTGAAAACGTTGCACGGGGGTCCGCAACTTATGTTAAACTATGCACGTTCTAAGTATTGGATAATCGGAGCAAAAAACTTAGTTAAACTTCACTATCGTAAATGTGTTACATGCGCTCGCTATCGCGCGCCTAATAAAAATCCATTGATGGGACAGTTACCAGTGGAAAGAGTTTCAGCAACTAGAGCGTTTTCATTTAGTGGTGTAGATTATGCTGGACCTATCAACATTAGAGTATCAAAGGGTCGTGGCAATAAATCATATAAAGGCTACATATGTCTTTTTATTTGTATGTCGACCAGAGCAATCCATTTGGAAGCAGTTAGTGACCTAACGTCTCAAGGATTTCTTTCGGCATATAAACGATTTGTAGCAAGGCGAGGTCATTGCAGCAACTTATACAGTGATAACGGCTGTAACTTTGTGGGAGCGGCACGAGAGTTAAAGGATTTATTTAATGAAGAAAAGTCAAATTTTCTGGCGGAAATTTCAGATTGGTTAGCAACTAACGGAACTCAGTGGCATTTTATTCCACCTCATGCACCTAACTTTGGAGGTTTATGGGAGGCGGGGGTGAAATCTACCAAACATCACCTGAAAAGGATTATCGGAAATTCCACACTAACGTTTGAAGAAATGTCTACTTTATTGGCTCAGATTGAGGCTTGTTTAAATTCTAGACCAATATCATACATGGAAGACCAGGATGAAATATCACCTTTGACACCAGGTCACTTCCTTGTAGGGGAACCTTTGATTTTGCCTCCTGAACGTAATTATGAACAAACTACACTCAGTTCTTTAAGAAGATGGCAACTGTGTCAACGTATGTTGCAACATTTTTGGAAACGATGGTCACAAGAATATCTTTCGGGATTGATACATAGGCATAAGTGGAATCGCTTAACACTGGAACCAGAAGTTGGTGATGTTGTCTTGATTAAAGAACCAGATTTACCACCTGCCAGGTGGTTAATGGGCAAAATTGTAAAAAAACATTCTGGCGTCGACAATGTTACTAGAGTAGTTACTTTACGATATAAGAACTCATTTATAAAAAGGCCTGTATCAAAAATTTGTGTTTTACCTACTAGCGAGTAGCGATACTTAAGTTTTGTTTTGGTTTGTTTTAAGATATATACAACAATGGATATTTAATATGTTGTGCAGCACGTGTGTTTGTTTATTACTTTTAGTTTTAGTTATGGATACAATATGTTTAGTTTAGCGATTTTTATATTAGTTTAAGGACTGTTGTCCTTAGTGGGCGGGAATGTTAAGGCTTTTATAATAATATTACAGGTTTTAGTACGCCATCGCTCGATAGATGGCGTTGTGCAATTTAAATTCGCGCTATGGTTTCGTTACCGGGAAAAGTATATGTAGTTTGGAATATTATTATTAAATTGTCATCTTAGAAGTATCTGGTGTTTTCTTAGTAGATAGTGGCTCCACCACACTAGTGGATATCCCTAAGGTGGATTTTGGGAACACCATCCATCCGTATCTAAAGTCTTTACCTACTCATTAAGACAAGCAGTTATCCAGTTCGTTAGTTAAAAAAAAACTTTAAGCGTTGTTGTTAAGTTGTACTTAATTGGAAAAGTGAGTCTGTACTCTGGAGTGAGACGATACTAAGCAGAATCTTTTAACCACATTCTATTCTAGCTGTAAGGATGTATCAGTCTAGGTATCAGTTCCAATGGTAAAAAATATGGCGGATTTGTTGTAAACATAGCCAGAGTGGCGAGGTACTTATAAAGAAAGATATAGGTCTGTAGTCATGTAGTGGTGTAATTGCATCAATTTGGTATTTAAGTGAACTTGAAAAGTAGCAATTTTTTTTGTTGTTAACTTACCTTACCTACCTTAATTACATGCGGCTCATTAATTAAACGATAAGTTATTTTCTTTAAAAATAAATACGGTATAAATGCCATACTTACACCGTGTACACGTAATTATAACTCTTTACATTTATCACCCGTTTAAAAAGTTATTTACAATGTAAGTAAATCTTTAAACGTATTTAATATTTCGTTTTGCATCCTTGCTCTTTAAAAAGGGTCACTTACCCCTTATAGCGAAAGTTACTAATTGGGAAATGTAATTTCCCAATTAGTAACTTTCGCTTTTTTGCACTTGGCTTTCGTCACCTTTCGTTCTTTCATTCTTAATTTTTATATCTCGTTCTCACTAATGTTTTTTTTTAAACGGTTTATATAGGTATGTACTATCTGCCAGGTTTAGTTTTTCAAAGGAAAATAATGTGACACTAAACTCTAGATTAAATTGAAGTTTAGCAACAGCCATTTCCAAATATTTCAGCCGTTACATGTGTCCTACCGCGTCCAATGTTGGTCACATACGGTTTTTATTTATGTTCCAATGTGTCATTTCCCTTGGCATATTTGTGTAAATATTTGCGGTTAATACAAAATATACACTATCAATATTATCATAAACTCGGTTTTCTATTATCAAAATTAGGCGAATATTTGCTCAAATACTCCAAGTGAAGTGAAACCATGAAAACATTAATTTTGTTTGAACAAAATGCATGAGCTCATTGTAATTTTATTGTTATGTTGTATTACTACTTTTGTCTCACATAAGGACATCTACAATTTCAATCGTTGCCAATTTCACATTAAAAAATCAGCTAAGCTTTTATTACCGACTGTACTTAATACAATGTCATAGGGCGAGGGAACTTGCAGTAAAATGTGTGTTCGTGGGAATATAGTCACACAATCTGATGTTGATAATGCGAAATTTGAATATGGGAATATGTATGAAACCTTACAGAGGCGTCAGGCAGACTTTAATAACATTGCGAGTACGAGGAAGAAGTATATGTGTGTAAGTATGTATCGGCAGGAGCTCGTGAAAATCATTCCAACAATTGGAAATACATGAAAATGACGGTGGAATGTGGTACTTCGAACTGGATTTTTCCACTTTGTTGTTACCTTTAGCAAGAGTATTGTGTGCTATAGACATTTCGATACGAAAGGAATAACGTCATTTAATCTTTCCCTATCTCTTTTTTAATCTATATCTCTCTCCTTTGGATGTGGAGTGACCAGAATGGATAAGGTCAGAAATAAGTATATTAGAGGAAATTTAAAGAAAAAGTTAAAAGGGAATCGTTTTCTTGGTATGCCATGTAAAGAGGAGGGATGAAAAGAAATGCATGTAACCAAAAGAGTTATTAATGTAAATGTGGATGGTGGAAGAGGATGGCCAAAAGAAATAGTAGATTGTTATACAAGCAGCTAAAATGACCCATTATATACGAGGTAGTTTTACTCCCGAGCTTTAGCGAGGGACTAAATAGAAACCGAGTTTTAATGGGTTTTAGCGCCGTGTGTTACACTATACTTTTCACTACGATTGCGAGAAATTAATTACGGCCACTACCAATTCAATTTGCAATTAGAGAAAAATTATAAAGATTTCGCGCCAATATCTTTTTTTTGTTTCTTCTGTAGCCGCAACACATTGCATGCATTCTACCAGAGATCGCCGATTTTAGTTCCATTTTCAAAATTAAAATGAGGTTCTTTTTTTATGAAACAGTAATAAGCCGAGTCTTTATTCATGATTATTCTACTTATGACTAAAGACTTTTTCGTTTTTGTAAGCTCATTCAATATTTGACACACAAAAAT
Organism: Charanyca ferruginea; assembly: GCA_947361185.1. Taxonomy (NCBI): domain Eukaryota; kingdom Metazoa; phylum Arthropoda; class Insecta; order Lepidoptera; family Noctuidae; genus Charanyca; species Charanyca ferruginea. The sequence goes on from OX376055.1 coordinate 60,429,273, forward strand.
TTAAATAAAAAAACTTTTTCCCGTAGAGGATGAAATGATATTTTATCCCCGCTCTGGTAAGCTACAATGACGGCCTTTTTGAGCAAGAGAAGTGAAAAGATAATTATAATCTTTATTTCACTGTTCACAATGGTTTAGGTATGCACACTAGTTATAAAATACAAATAAATTAACCAAAATGCGTTAAGCATGATCCTTTGAAAGAGACTGAAGTGACGTATCACCAGGCTCTCACCTCGAATTGTCTTGTCTCTCGAAATTTTATACATTTGATATAACCGATCAAAAATGCGTAAATGCAGAAAATGAAATGAGAAGCTCATCCATCGTGTTATCTGCTTATGTGAAGAATGATATGAAAGAGAAGAAGAAAAGGGAGTCAGTGATATCATAACGTTTGATAGCACGAAATGAAAGAAGAAAACGTGTTGCGCCGACCCCAACATGGAATGAAGGCAGCAAGATGATAATGATCTCTCTCCCCTGCTATCTTGAGTCCCACATGTGTTATGGGGTCAGGTTTACCATCATACGTCTCCCTTTGCTTCAACTTTGAGAATTTCCCATTCTTTGTGATCTTTATTGACTGACGTCTGTCCACTTGGTCTTCGAGTCTTCTTTGAATTACCAGTAGACTAAAAAACCCAAGCACATTAAGCAACAAAAATCTGTCAAATTTCTTTCATAGATTTTCAACTTTATCACAAACGAAGGTTCATATTTAATTGGGAGAATTTGACAGTTTGGTATGGCTTGATGTATTTTAACTATTTAACTACTCATGTCGTGACTGCTGTGATGACGCTATAAGACACTGATTCAATGCAAATAATTGAAATATACCTATGTATAGTAGAGAATCTTCATTGAGTTTTCCTTCACATACAATACAATGCATACAAAATAATATGTTTATAAATACTTGTGAGGTAGGTAAATGCACGTGAGAAAATACATTAGCATTTGTTTAATTATCAACATGCTCAGAAGAATGCTGGATGCTTCCGTCTATCTTACAGTATTTTTCACGCCTGTAGTTTCTAAGACTCGGCAGAAGAGACCCATAATATTTCACTGGAAGTGGTGACGTCATTTACCAACCCGACCTGAAATCGCGATGTGCGTGCAAATGGAGGTCTTTTCATAAACTTCTTTCAAACCGTACTAGAGGTTAGTGCACTCAATAGGTACTGACACAGTATTAATATTAGTACTACCGTACAGTAGCGACACGCTCCGCCTCCCTACTAAACACTGTTCCTCACCTCTTCCCGCGTCGAACGTGCTCTCGAAACTGCTTTTAATTCAAGCGGCGCGTAGACACGCACACACACGCACGTATTTGTACAGTCTGTTATGTTCGTAGTAGTGTAGGTAATTAAATAGTTTCGTTTGTATGGAGTGTCGTAGGTGTGGTACTGATATGTTATGTAGCTGTAGGTTTGTCAAATATAGAAAGTCTATTGAAACTTAACAAAGTGATCTTGATAATAAATCTCCAGGAACTCTCTCAAGTTTCAAACCTTAGTTGGTCTACAAAACACAAGGATCATTTATATAAAAAGTATAAACAAGCAAATATGATTAACGCGAACCCATTAGGTCAAACAATAACCCCACATGCGACCACACCTGACTTCCGGTGGCGGTTTCCTGCGTTTTGTTGCGCAGGAAACGAACCTGTGACGTTCCGCGTGGTTGCTTACCACCACTCGGCTAATGAGACTTGCCCGTTAAACTTTTTTTTCCTATTTGGAGGGGGATCGTTTCCTGACGTTTTTTATTTCATTTATCAGTATAAGTATAGGTTGACATCAGGGGCACCCTGAGGTTTGGTTAGTTAGATTCGTTTAAACACTGCTGACAGAAACGACCGTCTTTGTGCCAATTTTCGTAACAGTTGCAGACGCCTTTTCAAGTTTAGTGTTTTGAGGTTAGGTTACAAAAACTGCGTTTTCTTTTCATGGGAGTGGCACCGCTGTCTATAGACTTGCAATACCAAAGGGCTTGCAGATGCTTTAAGATCCATCCACAAGTCCATACACTGGCGCTCAGTGGCGTGCCTTCCATTAAAGCCCAAAAGTCGGGCTTGCAACCAATAATGCGAGATTAAAAAAAATAGGTATTGAATCATTGTCACATCCGTCGGGTTTGCCCTAATTTTGACCCCTAGGCACGCCACTGCTGGCACTCATCATATCAACCTCTAGATGCCCACTGATTAATATTCCTCTGTCGGCTTCTACGACATCCGCAGGTAGAAATGGGGTGGTGCTATGCCAAGCGAAAGATATAGCAACGGTATTTTGCAGCATACATAAGTATGATGGTAGTACTTCCCCAACCCCAGACACAGTTCACAAAGAGGTCTATTACTATTAAAATTATTCATTAACGCAGTATTTTGTACAATGTAAGTATCCAGCTTTTGTGTGATAACCTTCTTGACTTTTGACATGATCTTCGTATCCATTATGCAAAATACTTCAAAGTAAACATTCCGTTCTTTCTGCACAGTGGATTTGGACAAAGAGCTTTTCTTTGAGCGTTAACGCTGGATGCAAACTTCAAAATGTACGGCAAAGATATTACTTGTGAAAAGGACACGAAACGGCACGCTAAGTTCGTAGTATGGAGGGTACTATCTCTGCGTATCAAAAAGTGTCTGTTAAAAATTGGCGGGTTTTGGAACTGTCATTTACTGCACGTTTTCAACTTTTTCCAAAAATGAGATAGTTTTTCTTACCTCTACCACAGTATAAATATTAGTACTACCGTTCAGTAGCAACACGCCCCGCCTCCCTCAAAACACTTTTCCTCACCTCTACCTGCGTCGAACCTGCTCTGGAAACTGCTTTTAGTTCAAGGCTGAGGCTCGCGGCGCGCAGACATACGCACATACACGCACGTATTTGTACATTATGTTATTTTGGTTGAAGTGTGGATAATTAGATCGTTTCGTTTGTATGGAGTGACGTAAGTGTGTCTCTACCCTCCATAGTTCGTAGACAAATAAAAACTTGTAACGTTACCGCTAACGCAATTTTAGCGTGGCGGCCCTCTAATGCAAAAGTTAGTTCTGTTCAGATAATTGCGGTCCACGAGGAAAGGCAATGTCCCAAAAAGGTCACAATCCTTGCATTCATTTCGGCGGACAATTTAAGCGGGTTGTTGACCGACCACTGTCCTTTGAATGCAACACTCTAATCCAGTGCGCATTGACCTCTACACACTGTATCCAATCGTGCGCAGGTTAGCGCAGGTTGATGCCCTACATTAATAGTCCAGATTCCCAGAAGCATCCATAGCATCGGTATTTCTGTCACAATTTAAAAGCACCAACAATTGAATTACCGACTCATTGTGATTGTGCAACTGGTTGTCATCGGATACCGCTGTCGTGTGTAATTATGATTGTCGACCCTGGCCCGGTACCGGTAGCCATGTTGCCAATATGGCCGCCCACGTGACGCGTGCGCCTTTGATCTGCACATAGATTCTAGATTAGATATGGCAATTCATTGTTCTGTTTTTTTAAGCTACCTCTCAAATACATTGGCTTTGCTCTCAGATTTAACAGTTTATGTTGTTAATATGCTGCCATTGTCACACACGTACTCTTGAATCACTTCCACGCCACACAGTTCTGACGCGAACTCCGTTCATTAGCACTGAATTTTTTATTTTGATCATTTACTTTTGCCTGTACAACAAGAATCCAATAAACAGTTGGCTGGTTGATAAGTTGGAGTTGGGCCTAATCCTACTTGATATAAGTACACGCACTGCTCCCTAGTTAATCTTATGTAAACCCTTATAAAACCTGCAAATCATTCTTGTGTTCGCGTTATCCTTGAAAGTGCTTCAAGAGTCGTCAGTGCTCACTTGAAATCAAACAGAGACATATAAGAATATCTTGGAAGTGGTTGAAACACAGGGCCATAGGGTCCGAGTGCTCGCATTGTTTTTAGGGACATTGCTAGGGGCTCGTCGACTCTTTACGTGACCTTAAGAGGAAATACCACGGGCTAGAGAATTGAAAATTAGGTATTTGTAAAATCTATTGCTGTCGCGCGATGCCCGAACACGAACCGCAGAGCGCGATAGAGACAACTGCAGCTTTAACCAAAAATACCTATTAAAAGTACACAAAATCAATGATTCGTAGTCCCCTGATTTCTTCTCCAAAACTTAACCGATCTAACTGCTTTTTTCATTAAAAAATAAAGAAAGGCTTTTGCCGTGTTCCTATGTTTTCTATTTTTTATATAATCAAGTCAAATTTGTTTTCTGAATGTTTGAACACAGCGGAAAATCATGCCAATTTTTTAGGTTTTTGAATATTCATATCTCTTTTAATAATAAATTTATGAGAAAAAGGAAAACATAGGGACATGCCAATAGTAGTCATGGATATTTAAAAATTGATCTACTGGCATTATCCAGGGAGGAAACAGGGGACTAAGTTTGTATGGAAAAACGGCCCTTGTGTTTCCTTTTAAGAATTAGCATTGATATACAACGTAGTAATGCTGCTAGCCCCTTGGGCACTTATCCCATTTAGAATTCGGAAACTAATAACCCAATGGAATATGGACAGAGAGTAATAAAGACTATCTTTAGGAAAATGAACTTCTTACTTCCATCCGGAAAGAAGCGCTTACGGCATGTCAATAAAAATATACGAGCTATGAACGGTAATAATTTCCTAAGTCTCCAGCTTATGTAAGTAGTAATCAACGGTAAACGACTCAGAATAGACGTCAAGAAGTAACCATAGCAACGGTTACAAGATTTCTAGTTGACGCAACAGTGTAACTGCACCTTCTGCTAAACTGTAAGCCTAGTACTAGCGCGCCAATGTGGTGCATACAATGAGGTACTACTACTCGTACTAGTAATATACTTCAATGGGTGCACATGAAAGAATTCGAATCGAGACAATTTTCGGATTCGACCTATATATAGCACAGTGATTTTTTACTTTGATTATTTTATATTACCTACACACAATGATATAATTATACACTTAGATGCGTTACCCGCGCTCAATAATGGCAATATTAAAGCAAGGCAATTGCCGGAGTTTCACTTAGTCACGTACCACCCAGTGTCGCGGCTATACGTCAGAATCGCTCGTAATTCACACATAATTGACGTAACAAAAAATGTATGTTTATCTTTTTCTAACAGGTATACGCTGTATGCTTCTGTCCTTTTCTTCGCACTGTATAATTGTATGTGCCTACTGGTATGTAGATGTAAAAGTTTGCGCCGTTTTAAAGTGCACTAATGTTCGTGTGTGACGCGTCTATTAAGGGGCTATTAACCGACTTACAGATTTTAAACTGACAATCACGTCAAAATGTGCAGTGTAAATGATTTGAAAAAAATATATGTTAAACTAGAACATTCTCTTAATCACTTAGTAGGTGAATATTTTTAATTATATTCATATTATATAGTTTAATTAATACGTGAAGTTGTGTCTGACGCGGACAAAACATTGACAATCACACAAAATCTACCAGGTATAATTAAACGAAACTTACAGCAACTTACAGACAATTTTTTTATCTATCTTTTAGTATACGCCTTTTTTTTAATTTTGAAAGAATACTACTTTTATTTAATTTTTTCGACTAAACTTTGGAGTTTTGGACGCAAAACTGATGCAGAACGGACGCAGTCTGCGTCCAAAACTTTCAAAATTTAGTCGAAAAAATTAAATAAAAGTAGTATTCTTTCAAAATTAAAAAAAGGCGTATACTAAAAGATAGATAATAAAATTGTCAGTAAGTTGCTGTAAGTTTCGTTTAATTATACCTGGTAGATTTTGTGTGATTGTCAATGTTTTGTCCGCGTCAGACACAACTTCACGTATTAATTAAACTATATAATATGAATATAATTAAAAATATTCACCTACTAAGTGATTAAGAGAATGTTCTAGTTTAACATATATTTTTTTCAAATCATTTACACTGCACATTTTGACGTGATTGTCAGTTTAAAATCTGTAAAAGTCGTATATCATCGCCTTAACATAACTACCATAACTACTTATACATACTTATTTAATTGTATGTTATTGTTATTATTTTATTGTTGGCAATGGGTGTAATTTACCTGAAATAAATGAATTTATTATTATATGTTATTATTATTTATTATAATTAGGTATCGACGACATAATCATTGAGTTTGTATCTAAAGTACACATTAACGCTTCACGAAAAACGACAATAGTAGCTAACAACGCTGTGTATAATTATGTCACAGAGAAATGGTACAGACGCCAGCACATCAAGACGTACCAAACTGTCAAATATTCCAAATTGAATATGAACCTTAAAGTTTTGTAATAAAGTTAAAAATCTATCAAAAAAATTTGACAGAAAGTTGTAACTTGATGTGCTGACGTCTGTAGCTACGTAACGTTTGCTCCGCGCACTCGTGACAGGCCCTCTGTTCCTCTTACCGCACTTTGAATGTGCTTTGAACTCTGTGCGATCGAGGTGCGACATTGAGCGCCATTAGTCTTGGAAATGAGTAGAAAATACAATAAAAAAAACATACAGACGAATATTGATAACCTCCTCCTTTTTACGTCTGTAGCTACGTAACGTTTGCTCCGCGCACTCGTGACAGGCCCTCTGTTCCTCTTACCGCACTTTGAATGTGCTTTGAACTCTGTGTAATCGAGGTGCGAATTTCCGCGACATTGAGCGCCATTAGTCTTGGAAATTAGTAGAAAATACTATAAAAAAAAAATACAGACGAATTGATAACCTCCTCCTTTTTTGAAGTCGGTTGAAAAGGTGTGTCAGGCATGTTCTTTACGTGAATACAAAATCCATGCAAATAAAAATTACTTTTTGTATGTTTGTCCCCTATCCGTTCCTAAACCATTAATACGCTTGTGGTAAGACCGCCTTTGTACAATGTTTATTTTTACATTTTGTGCATAAAGTTCAATAAATAAATAAATAAAACGTTCGCACTCGCCGGCAGATGATTCCTGAGCCAAAATAAAAAGAAAAATAAAAAAAACACCGCGAACAAACTACCGAGCAATAGCCAGTTATAAATAATAATTATACTGTCTAGAGCCACGGTTCCTAACCTGGGGGTAATTACCCCTGCGTGGGTAAAACTGGTATTCTGTGGGGCTAATAAGAGGCAATATACTATAACAAAGATTAGACCAAATCTAGCTCGCCAGTGCATTATCAACAAAACAAACAGTACCAACCTTCACACTAAAAATTTTGTATTTGCAAGTTTTTTAATGTTAGGTTTAGTAAAGTCTGTAAAGATTATATAGATAGGTAATGTGATTGTAAGAACGTACTTAATATTTTTGTGCAATTTTATATGTCTAATAAAGTCAATTTGTATTTATGTGTGTTGTTTTGTTCTGTGTTCATTGGTAACATGAGGGAGAGCGGGAGGGGTAAATCAGATTTTCCCAATTAAGTCATAGGGGTGATAAGACCGAAAAGGTTAGGAACCACTGGTCTAGAGTCTAGACTCCCTGGGCAAAGAAGACCGAGCCTTTGACGATAACCGACGTTCCAGGAGAACACGCTAGGTGTTTACTGAAGCGCCTCAAAGCATGCGTGCGTGACTGATTGTGCAATTACTCATTCATCGCTGATCTACGATCAACGCAAACGCCGGCGTTAACCCACCATAGCATTGTTTACTATGCTAATTTAATTATTGCCTACGCTTCATTACCTACCTTCACTTTAATTGCCCCACCAAATTCTTACATCTTACTCAATTTTGAATCTTAACCTGCAGAGATTATGATTCAATTAGAAATGATAGGAGTAACATTGATAAAATTGTTTATCATTACGTGGGATGACCATGTAGATCATTGACTTGACGAGACATTGAATGATAATAATGCTTAAGTACCTACTTGAGGTCGCATAACAACTCGGCATGCACTGATCATGACTTTATGGAGTCAATTGTTCAGGAATAATCTATTGTGCTATTTAGAAGAATCTAGGTTGATTAATTGTAGGTTTTGATGAGTATTGATGAGCGCTCGGTAATCATTAGAATGAAGCGAGCTAAGAACGCGCCTGCTTCCGCTGTGAAGGGAAACGTCGTGCGGAAACCTGGGCTTTGCCCCAGTAACAGAAAAGTTTGAAAGAGAATCGTTGGTCATCGTTTGGTTATGTGAAGAGAAGGGATAAAAAGCATGTGACCAAAAGAGTTTTTTTTTATTGGGACATGCCCGCCCCACGATTCCCAAACCACTGTAACTCCTGTAAGCCAGAATCAACAGTGGCGACCACCAGAAAACCGCCAAAGCAATGAAGCTCGACGAGTCCCAGAGAAGCGATTCAACTGTCTTGGATCCCGCAAAGAAATTAAACAGAAAAGAACAGCGGAGGAGTAAGAAAAAACATATTTTCCACTTCCCTCCAAATTAAGCAGGAGACAGAACAGAACTAGGCCAATAGGCACAAAGGGACGTTTACAACTGGGAGAAGCCCAGTTGCTAAGCACCACGGATTATACTTGACATAATTAATGGGCCCTAAAAAGTGAGCTGTTACACTAACTTTGATTCCAATAATAGGTATGGCAAAATCGCTTGAACGCACGGAAATTAGTTCTAGTTTCCACAAGGTCCGCATAATAAACTGCTCCGGATATAGCCTGTACACTATCCAATATAATACTGCGTTCTTTCTGCCAAAGAATACACTCCCATAAGATATGATGTGCAGATTCCAGAGACCAAAAGAGTTATGAATATTAATGTGGACGGATGGATAGTGTGAACAATTATACCCAGCTCCCTTCTCTTTATATGAAAGAGAAGGGAGCTGGGTATCTTCAAGGCACGAGTGAATCGGTTCATCCTAGGCAAGCGTGTTCCACCTTAGGTCGCATCATCACTTAAGATCAGGTGAATTGAGGTCAAACGCAAGCCTATTAGAATATTTAAAAACCGGACAAGTGCGAGTCGGACTCGCCGCCGAGGGTTCCGTACATATTTGTACGTACATATCCATACTAATCCATACCTACTAATCTAATCTACTTAATATTATAAATGCGTTTTTTGCGACATAAATGGCCGTATCTTTTTTTCACGTTAACATAGAGGGTTGATGTTTTTACAGCATCAAGGGACCGTATACTTGAGTATATGGTTTTAATTTCAACTCGATATCTCCACGCGTTCCCGAGATAAAGAGTCTTGACAGACAGACAGACAGACAGACCGACAGACCGACAGACCGACAGACAGACAGACCGACAGACAGACAGACAGACAGACAGACGGACAACAAAGTGATCCTATAAGGGTTCCGTTTTTTCCTTTTGAGGTACGGAACCCTAAAAAAGGGTGTCAGTGATAGCATGACCGTTGATGGGACCAAATGTAAGATGAAAATGTGTTGCGTCGACCCCGTGGGGTCGTAACATCCAGGGACTAAGGCAGGAAAATGATGATGCAAGCGAATTCGACTGATACTGAGAAATTCCGAACAGATAAACCCAATAACACTTCGTTCTACCTGAATATCGAACCTAGGCTCGCAGCTACACTCAGCAGTCGTGGTCTAAGACACAACCGAGGCATTCTATAGACAGGGCGTGTAAGAGAAATATTAGAAAGGTTTGTAGCGACATCTACCTCGATCTACAAGCTGACCCAAGGAATAGAGAGAACAAGTGGAACTGCAGCAGGCAGCTATTTTCTATGAACAACAATGAGCATTTCGTCGAAGTTGAATTTGTTGTTCATACCAAATTAAGATTTATTACAACTGACGAAGGTTGTTATTATTTGACACATTTTCCGCATAATTGCGACCGGGATACCTGCCTGGGCACTTCCACTTTTCTTCATTTCCGTAGGCTGACCCGTTATCATGTGAAACCGTACCCTTAATCTTCCATGCTACAAATTCTAAGTTCTGCAATTGAGGAGGGCTTCTGCTTGTTGTCAAGCCTATCAAGTTGTTGTGTAGATCCCGTATTGGAACTGGTTCCGATAGAGGCCGCGCCTTGAGATTTGCTAGCCAAAAGGATTGTGTCTAATATGGTGCTAGAGCTCAACTATCTAATTAGCAGACACAATAGTTTAACAATGACAACATGACTCTAGTAGAGCTATTTTGTTACAATCTCCCTCGGTGAACACCTTGGAGAAGTGAACTGTCATCCGTCCCGATGCTAGGGATTGACAAAGCAGACGAACGGATGATAGCTCACTTCACCTAGAATAGACATACAGGGCCTCGAGTCTGCTATTACAATAGTGGCAGAATAGTCTATCATTGATTTCAAAATTGTTGATTTTGACAAGTTTGGTAATCTACTAATATAATGGCGTCATTATGACTTTCCAACGGTCAACCACTGACACGCCATTGAAAGAAATGATATATAGAATGGCAATCTCAACAAAATGACAAATGAATGACCGACTTAGGCGGTAAAATGCTGTTAAAATTTTGACAGTTCCTTTGATCAGTGACCTACCCATAGACTTAATATACCTGTTAAGTCCATGGCCCTACCATTAGTACGTCATTGTGCAGTCATTGCTTTTAATTCGCCCGACCTATGATCGACCATTATGAATTTAGCAGATTACGAACTTTTAGCAAAATGATAATGGGATCGTGTTGGAATGATGAAATTATTAAAATAGCAGACTTGGCCCCCTGGGGTCTGTCTATACGACCGACAGACAAATATGACATGTTTACCACAAATTGCTGGATATAATCTTTCCCGATACCACCAATTCTACAAAGCGAAGTGTAAAGGCTATTAGCAAACAAATCACTGCGTAAAACAAACTTTTCAGTTACGTCAGTCTTCGGTCAAGGCCGAGTGAATCTGATTATACTTCGATTAGCGCTATCTTAGTTTACTGACTGCAATCACAGCAAAAAGCGGGTAATCGTATCGTAATTGCCTTGCAGAGAAAAAAGCGCTTAGTGTTTGCGCATATTTGACTTTATTGTATTCGAAGCTATATAATCACATTAATTAAAAAGTGTTACACTAGCAAAATTTACTTTTTCCTGTAACATTTCTTTCTATCGCATTCGTTGAATTGTTGGATGTCGCGTGTAAAAGCTACATTTATTTCATACATCAAAATAAAATAAACAAAAATTATTTCGTCAACTCGTCACGTGAAGCCGAATAAGCCGAATAAGCACTGCAGACTCCGGCCTTTCTGATATCATCTTCAGAATTCCGTTGGTGGTCCCCCTGAATCTACACATCAGAGTTGCTCCTTTGCTACGCAGCATTGTCAATACTCCGGACTACTGCGCTGCTGCAATTTTTTGTCTGCTCGTAATAAAATACACAAATTCACTCATTGGCATGTAAAATCAAGTTGGAAGAAAGCATCGAGTGTCGTGCACAATGATCTGGTACAGGTAAATGCTCTAGTGTATACAACCTACATTAAGAATGAGCAACACGAACTAAAAGCTCGTAATGTTGCTTACATTATGCAGTTACCTTATTAAGAATGAAGTCTAGGAACAAATAATTAAGTCTAGAATACCGGACGCTGTTCTCAAAACCTTGATTTATAAATAAAGATAGAAATAAAAGTGCAGAGAATTTTTTTGGCCTAGTAGATAAGACATGATCACGTAACCAGTGGGCTAATTCACTTACTAAACAAGTGCTGTTGCAGTGCAGTTGCAATTAAGTTTCGATCAAAACAACGCTTTTCGTATTCTCTACCGCTGTCAGACACGCTCGCGTCAAGTTCGCGTCACGCGAGCGCAATAAAGGCATTCTACTGTTGCGCGTCTTTGGCGCGTGCTTCGGAACGCAACATGATCGGTATTCTACTATTAGTTTAACGTCTCAAAATGACCGTTAAAAAGCATTAAAACCTGTACCGGGGTATTATTTTAATATTATAATAACATATTCATTAAAATGTAATCGATCGATATTTTTGTATCGATGTGGCTACACCATGCGTGTTTGGTAGACTTTGGTTGTCGTACTTTTGACGTGCACTTCACGCGCAGCTTACGCGCAGTTCAAAGATTACAAGAATACCGTTTATCACTCAAACTTGAACTTAACTGCAACTGCACTACAACTTCATCGGCGCGTCATAAAATTACGTGAATTAGCCCTCTAAACACAGAAGAGCCATTATCATCATCCATCAGCTTGAAGACGTCCACTGTTGAATAAAGGCCTCCTCCATAGAACGCTACAACGAGCAGCAACGTGTCGCTTGTATCCAGAAGATTTACCACATGTTTTCCAGTTATTGGAATACTGATATTACTAGAAAACTAGCCTCTACCCGCGACTTCGTCCACATGGAAGTCTAGTATACCATAAAACATAGCCATGCCTTTTGGCGTGGTGTAATTGGACCAATACTTCCAGATATTACTTCTTACAAACTTTCTCTTTTCCTCATCGTGCCTTCATTTCTAAGGATCATTGACTCTATTTGATCTTGTTCAGAGAGGAGGCAGATCGCAACTGATGGAGACCGATTGTTGAATCGGTCTCCATCAGTTGCGATCTGTCTCCTGGTGTGTGTGACACTCATAGGTATCTCTTCAGTTGTTCAGAGACCTGGCCCCTTATTCACAATCATTCGAATCGATTCCGTACCGTATCGAAAGTCAAAAGATATCGAAGATGTCTTTCAAACGCAATTCACAAATCCGAAACCGAATAATTTTGACAGTTCAAATTCGATACGAAGACTGAAGTCGGAAATGAGATTGTCGAATACGGTTCCGTACCGACACGGAAACGTATCGAATGGTTGTGAATAAGGGGCCTGGTCTGACCATCTTCTGAACCAAACTTTACCTGCAATAGCAGCCATACCAGCAAATGAGGCGATTTTGTTCGATGAGAGATGAGAAACTTCATCGAGCTATCAAAATATCGTGAGAGAAATTAATGCTTTTGTGTGATTTTCTTTTCTTTTCGATAAATATTTGCACGTTCCGAAGATATTGGTTCCGTGTCAGTCTATTCGTGTTCCGACTCTGTAATGGCGGTTACAAGGAATATACATTTGTGAAGCTTATTCCAATGCAGCTCTTAAATCACTCCATTCAAAGTTATTACGTTGTTTTATTCATTACGCATGCAGAAAATACCTTTTATGCTTTATTCTATGCTTATGGTAGTAAACAGACAAATGCATGCCCTATTTGCATGCTAATGTGGTAAATAGTGTTTTAAAATACTGTCATGCTTGCCCCTGGTGATTGATAAGTACAAACATGGAATTGTCTTAATCCGTAGCTTTACAAACCAGTCTGCGTGTCTCTAAATAAGGTATAATAGGTACTCTTTGCCTGTCCTGTAGGTTTCTTGGTCGCAAGTGCAACTGCTGCTTTAGGTACCGATCTCGATTCGCAAGTCTTGGTTAATTTAAGTGCAGTCCCCTGTGTGGTATCTGGGCCAGAATCTAGCACTCACCCATTTCAACCTGAGAGTTTCGTAGAAGGGAAAATCCAAGTTGGGCAGCAGCAGCTTCCGTATACTTAACAACCTCACTGCGATCCCCAAGACCAGACCCTAGCGTGGGTTTTATGGAAACTCCCCCCCCACCCCTCTTCACACTTTTGTGGAGGCGTTTGTCCAACAGTGGATGTCTACTGGCCGATGATGTGACACACAGCAAGAAACCAGCCACACTAATCCCAAACCACTGCAGCTTCTGTAACTAGAATCATCAGTGGCGACCACCAAAAAAGCGCCGAGGCAATAAAGCTAAATAAAAATTAAATGAGAGATGATGAATTTTACACAGTAGTCTGGAGATTGGTGGTGTGACACCCCCGTGCTTCAGAAATCACATAAAGCCGTTGGCCGTATGCCTGATCTCTCTATTTATAAACCTATCTTAGAGGACCTCTAATAATATTAATTGGTAATATTTGGAATATTTAATTTTTTTTTTTAATTTTTTTTTGTATTTCTGATGGTCTTTATCATTAGAAATACCTCGGAGATCAGCCGGCCAGAGCCGAGCAACGGTTAAGGGCGCCTCTAATAATTAGTTATTTTATTGGCTACGTGTCCGAATCTGATACACCCAATTCTGCATCCATGAAAAAACATAGTATGGTCACAGTATAAAATATTAGTACTACCGTACAGTAGCGACACGCCCGCCTCCCTCCGAAACACTGTTCCTCACCTCTTCCCGCGTCGAACGTGCTCTCGAAACTGCTTTTAGTTCTCGCGGCGCATAGACACGCACGCACACACACGCACGTATTTGTACTGTCTGTTATTTTGGTTGTAACGTAGGTAATTAGATCGTTTCGTTTGTAGGATGGAGTGTCGTAGGTGTGAGTGTAGTCTAATCCAATCCGTAGATCACACAACACGAAATGGCCATAACATTTCAAAGGACATCATGGGTGGCACACATAATAACAAACAGTAATTTCTCTGTATTCTCAGAATCCTTGATATCTATCTAGAAAGCGGTACATAAGATAACTTTATTAGCATAATAAATATTCACCTACATAGATAAGTTATAAGAGTTCATTGTCGTAAAATGATACCAAGATAACATAAAGATGGTACATAATGTAATTAATGGAATATTGTCAAATGTAATGGGCTGTGACAATGGAGTGACGTTTGTATGACAAGTATGGTGGTCATAAAAAGACGGCATTCAAAAGTTGTTTGGGACATTGAATTTTAATTGGACATGTTTTGATGACTTTGGACAAAGTCAAATAAAAAAAAAACGTGTTAATTCCATAGAAAAATTAGTATGACAAATCTTATAAATTATGTTGGTAAATAAAAATAATAGTTATATGATCCTTTATTAACCTGCACCTGCATAGCAAAGACAAAGCTTTTATTTTAGTTAAACCACGCAGACACACGCACACACACACACACATACCCACACACACACACACACAACCACACATACCCACACACACGCCAATACACACACACATGCATTTATGAATTATCAAAGAGTAGGTTAGTTATTCAGAAAAGTTCAAGCTAGTTCCGAAAAGTTATTAGGTCTATAAGAAGAAGAACGAGCAAGAAACTCTACAGTAGTACTATTTCAATGAAGATTTACAACATCACATGGGTGGAATGTACGACGGTGAATGATCGAAGAAACTAAAAGTAAAAAAAAGGTATTATGATATGATATTATGAAATTATGTGGGGACATTTTTCACACACGGCCATCTGACCCCAAACTAGGGAGACCCTGTACTACGGGTGTCAGACTGCTGATATACATACACAAATACATTTTCTTTTTGTAAATACTTACATATATAGATAAACAACACCCAGACACAAGGCAAACACAAGTGCTCATCACACAAATGTTTACCCTGGGCGGGAATCGAACCCGCAACACGCTGCGCAGCATTCGATCGTTCAGCCACTGCGCCAACCGTGTCGTCAAATGACACACACATGATGAAATGACAGTTTGAAATGAAACGCAAATAGGATGTATAATCCTACACACAAATATGATACAGGTATTAAACTTATTTGAGATGAAACATTTGAGGCGACAAATGTTAAAGAATGTCGCGCAAATTCCTTAACTACAATATTAAAAACAGATATTTCTACGTGTACGTATTTTTACTTGTTCTAAATATACACAGCATGATTTGTGTATGGAATGTCCACAGCCAGAATGTAATTAAAATTCTTCTAATAGTTACGGAATTCCACACTAATTATGCGTAACCTTAGAAACGTTTGTTTTTGACTTGTAAGGTGGACGAAAACTTGATATTTACTTGAATTTAATAGCACAGCAAACGATGATGAGCAGCGATATCCGCTATTGTTCCAAAAAAATGTTGCGCATTTAGAAAACCGAATCAGTGCTACAAAATTTCCATCATACTTAAAAGAAAATAATGTTGATCCCGGCCGTCATTCGTAGATCTTTGACAGCCGTTGTAGGTAACCAGAAGCTAGAAAATCTAACAACCAGTCTTACCAAGGGGTATCATGTTACCTATAATAATAAACCCGCCTCTGGCATCTGCAAAAAGTTACCATAGTCCCCATAGTGTTGTCCACAACAGGAGTAATACCAAAACTACTCCACCAGTCCCTAACTTCTCTGAACCTGCCCTCTAACACCTACCACCTGCTGCAGAAGGCAGTGATACTGAACACGTGCAGACTAGTAAGGAAGATCCTGCAATGTGAATCAGACCCGCATCAACATATTATCCATTTAAACATACTAATCTGTGGTTGCCCTGTTTTTGAACATGTCAATAGTACCAAGTATCTTGGTATTTACATAGACCAACACCTAACATGGAGTAAGCAAATCCAATCGGTCACTTCGCGGGTAAGGAAGCTTTTGTACATATTTAAAAGTTTACGATCTATAGCTGATAAAGATACGCAAAGGATGACTTATCTGGCTTTATGTCAGTCCGTGCTTAGTTACTGCATAATATCTTGGGGTGGCGCTGGTAAAAGTTACCTAATTACGGTTGAACGTGCACAGAGAGCTATCCTAAAAGTCTCTCATAGATTAGGAACCCGATATCCCACTGATATGTTATATCGAGAAACTAGGGTACTTACGGTGCGCCAACTGTACATTTTATCAGTGCTACTTAAATTTCATAAAACAGCTGCTGCCACAGAAGTAAAGGATCAGCGCACACGTAGAAAACCTAAGTGGAACAGAGTTTTCTGCAAACTTAAATTTGGTAATAAGGCTTTCACTTGTATTGGGCCACACCTATATGATAAAGTTAATAAAAAGCTCAAAATCTTCCCCCTGACAAAGTTTAGGTGCAAAAAACTGGTGCAGGATTGGTTGCTGGGGCTTAACTATGATGAGACGGAAGATCTTTTAACATTCAACCATTAAAACATTATCATTGCTTACACTCTAACACCCTTCACATACACACTCACACTCATCACATACATACTCACACTCATCACATACATACTCGCGCTCATCACAAACACTCATACATTTGGTTACCTTTTAGAATTAGTTTAAATTTAGTTTAGTTCAATAACTTATACTGAAACCGTTGCATTTGTTATCACATCTTATATAATTCACATTATCTGTCGAAAGAGACTGGATCCTGCGACACAGGGTATCCTAGTGCGGGATCCAGTGTCCTACCTAAATATTGTAACACCTGTTTTTTTGAATCAATAAACTTTTTTATTATTATTTTATTATTATACCCTCATCTCTCTCTCAAGCTACAATGCAAAACCGTATTGTACCTATTACTACCTCTTTAACTCATAACCCAGCTGATAATCACTTGGTTTAGGCCCGTGCTATCAGTACTTCCCGGCTAGCCAAGCAAAAAAAAAACGCATAGAAAATAATAATAATTTATTCACATTAAAAATACACAAGCCCTATGAAATCCCTGACTCCTGAGCTAGGTTCAAAGACCTGTGTTACAGGAGTCAGTGTCCTCTCCCAACAAAAAGAAAAGATGGAATGTGTTTATATGTGGAGTGTTGGTGTGTAGTGTGGATGTAGAAATATGTGTTGTGTTTTTCGATAATTTAAGTGTGGACGTGAGTATGATGTACATTTATTACATTACCTACATTCTTAAAATGGAGTGTATTCAGGGTAGCAGTTTTTCAGTTTGGTCATAGTCTAAACCTAGTAGCCAATGCTTTAGTAAAATTTTAGTATCGCGATGTGATAGTGGGTGTAAGTTTAGTATTCTATTAATTTTATTATATAAGTATGTAGACAAGAAGCAAAACCTAGCAACTGGGTTGTGGATGTCAGATAGGCAGTCGCTCCATGTAAAACACTGGTATTCAGCCGAATATCAGTCAAATCATTAATTTCAATTAGACCATTAAAACGCACTTTTGAACGTCATATGAGAAAATTTACTCTAGTTGCCGCTTCCAAAAGGTAGTTTTGTATGGAGAAGAATCGATAAGAAACTCTATGCTTACACTAGACTAGGTAAGACTAGAAGCCGACCCCAAAACAGTTGAAAAAAGACTAGGCAGATGAGACAGGCGGCATTACCACTTTGCTCACACATTTTTCCTATTCTTTCGACAGTTAATAATAGTTAAAGTTAGACAACAAAATCATTACTGTAGGACCATCCAATCAATGTGACAACAAAGGTCACACAAGACATGTACATGTGCTATCCATTGAATTGAATGGTACATGATCTGATGATGTCAATATTACATCATCGGTAACCTTGTTGACCGATGAGAATACAGGTTTAGGGTATTATTTGCTTGCTTAGCTATTCGATGAATTACCATCTATCTATATATATATATATATTTTTTTATGGGACATGCCCGCTACACTATTCCCTAACCACTGTAACTCCTGTAAGCCAGAATCAACAGTGGCGACCACCAGAAAAGCGCCAGAGCAATGAAGCTCGACGAGTCCCAGAGAAACGATTCAACTGTCTTGGATCCCGCAACGAAATTAATAGAAAAGAACAGCGGAGGAGTAAGAAAAACATATATACCAGAACTAGGCCAATAGGCACAAAGGGACGTTTACAACTGGGAGAAACCCAGTTGCTAAGCATCATGGATTATAATCTCTATATATATATATATATATATATATACTGTATGTGTATATGTGATGGCCTGAAACACAGGTTTTAATTAACCTAGATCGAGCGGGTCGCTACCTAACATTGTTGATTCCGATCCATCATAACTTGCACTAGTAATATAAATATTTTAATTTTACTTTATTAATAGGCATTAAATTTGTATGGGAATTATTCCTTCTGATGACTAAATGTACTTACACATTTGTAAACGTTATTTTAATAAATAAATCATTATTATAATATAATGAAGCTGAAAAGTGTGTTTGTTGAGCGAGTTAATCTACGAAACTGCTGGTCCGATTCTGAATCTCAATTGGAAGCTACGTTATCATTGAGTGCTTGAGGCTATATTTTATTATCTATACTAATATTATAAAGCTGAAGAGTTTGTTTGTTTGGTTGAACGCGCTAATCTTAGGATCTACTGGTTCGAATTGAAAAACTATTTTTGTGTTGGATAGTCCATTTATCGAGGAAGGCTATAGGCCCTTGCGAAGCCGGGTCGGGTCGCTAATCAAAAAATAAGAAATCTGTAAGAAAAATCACGCGAAGACGCGGGGAAAGAGCTAGTAGTTAAGTTACATACATAATTATATTAAAGCTGAAGAGTTGGTTTGAACGCGATCTAGGGATCTGTATAATCAGAATCAACACTTTGATTAAGTATTTGAGTATATTACTTTTACCTGGCGATTTCAACTGTTTTTTTTTACGAAATTGTATTAGTAATAAGGAAAAACGCCACAGGCATGGTGCAGAGGTGTGGTGGTACTCTTCTTCAAAAAGGGCGACAATGCTCGGTTGAAGAACTATAGGCCCATCTCACTTCTGAGCCATGTCTACAAGTTGTTTTCAAGAGTCATCACGAATCGTCTCGCGCGCAGGTTTGACGACTTCCAGCCTCCCGAACAAGCCGGTTTCCGAAAAGGCTTTAGCACCGTAGACCACATACATACGCTGCGGCAGGTTATACAGAAGACCGAAGAGTATAACCTGCCTCTCTGTTTAGCGTTTGTGGACTACGAGAAAGCATTTGATTCGATCGAGACTTGGGCTGTACTGCAGTCTCTCCAACGGTGCCAAATCGACTATCGGTATATCGAGGTGTTGAAGTGTCTATACAGAAACGCCACCATGTCAGTCCGGCTTCAGGACCAGACCTCGGAACCTATCCTTCTGCAGCGAGGTGTGAGACAGGGAGACGTCATATCTCCGAAACTGTTCACCGCTGCATTGGAGGATGTCTTCAAGTTTCTGGACTGGAGCGGGCTAGGCATCAACGTCAATGGCGAGTACATCTCTCACCTTCGGTTTGCCGACGATATAGTGGTCATGGCTGAGACCATGGAGGACCTCAGTACAATGCTCGGTGACCTCAGTAGAGCTTCCGAAAGAGTGGGTCTTAAAATGAACATGGACAAAACCAAGGTCATGTTGAATGCCCATGTAACACCCACTCCTATCAAGATCGGAGACTCTACACTCGAAGTTGTAGACGATTATGTCTACCTGGGACAAACGGTCCAGTTAGGTAGGTCTAACTTCGAGAAAGAGGTCAATCGTCGAATCCGACTCGGCTGGGCAGCGTTCGGGAAGTTGCGTGGTATCTTCTCGTCCAATTTACCGCAGTGTCTCAAGACGAAAGTCTATGACCAGTGTGTGTTGCCAGTGATTACATACGGGACCGAAACGTGGTCGCTCACAATGGGCCTCATCAGAAGGCTTAAAGTCACCCAAAGGGCAATGGAGAGGGCTATGCTCGGAGTTTCCTTGCGTGATAAAATCAGAAATGAGGATATCCGCAAGAGAACCAAGGTTACCGACGTAGCCCGAAGAATTGCCAAACTTAAGTGGCAGTGGGCAGGGCACATTGCTCGCAGAACAGATGGCCGATGGGGTCGAAAAGTTCTAGAGTGGCGACCGCGAACCGGAAGACGTTGCGTTGGAAGGCCTCCCACTAGGTGGACCGATGACCTGGTAAAGGTTGCGGGGATCCGCTGGATGCGAGTCGCACGGGACCGTTCAATGTGGCGCCACTTGGGGGAGGCCTATGTCCAGCAGTGGACGTCTTTCGGCTGAAATGATGATGATTAGTAATATGTGCAAAAGAAATCAGAATCGTAAAATCCAACTCATCATTTTTATTTTACAAGTAAACCAAGTACCCACCTGCCACTGGGGCAGGCTATGGCCTGCACTGCCCATATGTTGGAATGGAAAAAGTAGCTCTTCTAATCTTTTAGCATCAAATCCAAACATATTAGATGTTTGGATGCGATTTCGTATTCTAATTCGCCCGACCTTTCCAATATTCCCTTTTGCAATATTTTCGATTTGTTTCGTATCTTTTTAAAGCTAGCTTACACAGGTTGGATTTAAATCACATTTACCCATTCAATTTAATTACTGCTATTAAATTATTTCAAGGAATTTTCCATAATCATCATAAATCTTTTTGCCTGCCTGTACATTGTTCTCTTCGCTTGAATCTTCTAAGTAAATCAAACAAGTATTATGTACTCAACTGCCTTACATTTCCTTGGTTACTGTTTGTAAATCATCAAACAAAATATTTCAAATATTTACTCCTGTACAACACTTACACGCACGCGCGTTCTGACATCTATTCCATTGTCCACCTTCTCACATAGTTATAAGACTTAAATTCGAAAACTCGTAGTACATTTCGATGGTCAATTGTGATACCACACGCATGCGCGTCGGCCTACCCCACTTACAGCGACAGGGTTCTCAGTATTTCGATTTCCACCACTTTCTACTTTTCCTCTATGAAAATAAGGTTCTATTTTAGATCTGGTTTCATTTAGAACCGTTTCATCTTGTGTTTAATCAGCTGTGTGTCCCCAATTGATAATTCAGTTAGTGCTGAGGCTGCCGGCTTAAACCCAGGGCCTCGTTTTATTACAAAAAAATACGAAAAACTAAAAAGTGAAGTGTGAAATTGGTGCTAGTGTCTGTGATTGTCAGTTATAAAAATAGAGCTGCGAATTGAGGTTATTTATGATAAAAACATAGGTTATCTTTCGTGGAGCTACGTAATTTGGGATGTGCAAAATTTATCTGCATTTGTTTTCCTAAACGATACAGTATGTTTTGAATAGTGTATTAGTGAACTAGATCATTGTAATGGAAGCCATTTTTTGCGTGTGCCAATCTCTAATCCAATTTGTGTGCGCTCCGTGACCGGTCAATATGGATAAGATAATAGGGGAATGGCTTTTATTTACGTTGAAACGATCGAATGGTTATCTGGGAAATGAGACCAATTTTGTTATTTTATGCGTAGGTATTGTTTATTTCACATTATGTTACGATCGAGATAATTTAGAAAAAATAATATTGGAATTTCAATAACAACTATTATTACAGTATTATTTTCCTTAATATCTAGGTATACAATAGTCTGTACAATATACTTCCTAACTCCTTTTAAAGTTATCATAAATAATTATCAGGCATCTGCTAAACGACTGGTCATTTTGGTTCACAATTCTCGCCTAATTATAATAACGTGGCCTCGATTTACCTGATGCGAGGTTTGGCTTGGTTTCGACCAAATTCACTAATGTCTGCCGTAATTATTCCATAAACCTTGGGCTTGCAGACTTATGGGTTTTCCTCATACACATCGTTTTAGCCAAGGTTTCTTCTATTAATGGAAATAATTACTTTTCTATGTACTAGTGTAAAGTCTATTCTCGTCTGAACAACATATACCTTACATAGGTACCTTTGACATTTCGTAGTTTTGCAGATCCATATTTTTTATTTACCAAATACTTGGAAAGGGATCATTTCACTCATCATTATGAACCCTTTTCAGTCTTCTGGTAAACAAAAAGGAATGTATTATATGAAAAGTAGAAAGAATTGACTGACGCAGAATATCTGGTAAAAACCTATCGGTAAAACCCATGACGATTGATGCCAATTCATGACTGTTGCAATAGGGAAAGGATAGAGACACGGAAGGTCTGGGAAAGTAGACACTTGACATAATGCCACATGCACGCACACCCATAAAGAACTGGCCCGGTGACAACAGAAAAATACAACAAAAAAAATGTTTTCTCACCAAAAAAGACACACAAAATGTTTCTCATCTAAAATCGACTAAGAGAAGAAGATGAAGATACAAAGCAGTTTATAGTCACAACTAATGAACCAAGTAGTAGAATCCGCAGTTATTGTATACTATTCAGACTACTGCAAGCTTGTTTAACAAACCTGCAAATATTTAAATCAAATATTGTGACTGGCCGACCTGCTTGACGTCATAACTTTGTAAAGATGATGACTGATGTGTTAGATTAGAATAATGTATGTTTGTCCGTGACTGTAGTTCACGTTTTTAGCGAGTGAAGTGAGATGATATCCTGTTTCTTGTGTTTTGCTACAGTTACTGTCTTTGTGTAAAATGTCATTACTACCTTATTTGGCTTGGATGTTTTATGTTTTTGTCGTCACTTTAGCAAAAGACCATCCCATACCACTGCATCAATTTCTAGCTTTAAATTTCAGAACTTGATTAGCATTCGAATCAAAATTGTAAAATTGCTTGTGAATTTAAGGTTTAGACAAAAGTGCTAATTCTTTTATCATCTCAATCGTCTTCTTTTCTCTAGTGTTATCTAGAACATCAAGTCTTTACCAGTTCTGGAATCGAACAAGATTTACCTACTGGTCATTTGCACCTTTGTTTTAATTCACAATTCTCAAAATAGAACATTCAGTCAATATGTATTTATTATTTGATCTCCATTATATACTTTTTCTAAGCTATTTGGTTATTTAAATCATGTTTGCTCAATTAATATTAAAAAAGTCAGTCATGTATGCTCTCTCAATTATAGATGATCTAAAGTTTAATTGCATAATGGGCACTTACTTCGACGGTCTTCAACCACATTTCTATTTTAAATAGCTGAGTCGTGTATATATGATCAAACATGTTTGAATATGACTGCAAAGCAAAAAAGCCACTTCTAGTTTTGTCGTGATGCACATATTTTACAAAATATACGTACATGCAGGTTTCACACAACTATTATACAGGTTAATGTTTAAATAGTCGTGACTGCAATAAAATTTAAATTTGAACGTGGAAAAAAATTTAAGCAGGTAAACTATTAGTACTTCCTGCGGATGATAGAATGATAAGTGCATCATTTTTAAATTGATATACAATCTGTTACGAAGTTATTTCCAATGGGAGAGGTTTCTTCCAATAGGGGAATATTGATCGGGTTGTCCAAATCCTGTAACTTATTATTCCCAATGCTTTTGTTAGTGGAACAGACAGGCCGGTATCCAACATTTTATGGAACAGTGTTTGATAACCGGAAGCTGTGGCCTATATTTTCATCCCTGGCAACGTGCGGGGTTTTATAATGCAAATATTTAAATGCCTACGATTTTTACTTGTTGTGCCAACTAGATTACCTACCGTTTATGCCAAACATACTTTGAAGAGCCTAGGATGATTCAGAATGATGATATAACATTATGTTTGTACATCCTTAACGTAATCTTCCTCTATCATTCTTATAAAATCACGGTCACCTGTGTGTACAAACTCAATCGTTAGCAAAAACTACTGTTTACAATTTACATCCTCACTAGTTTTAAATCTAAGATCAAAGTCAATAGTTTCCGAAGTGTCACGTTCGAATGGAGCCATCCCGCTGTCCGTATCTCATTGACAAGAATCGTTTTCAATACCAGCGAAGCGAGACGTTGCGTCGCATTGTCGGCTGAATACTATCATGAGTTCCTCACATTTATCATCCGCTGGTTAACTGTCAAGTATTACAAGTTGTACGTCTGTTTGTGGATTTGTTGTACTTGGCTGTTGAGAAAGGTGAGGTGGAGTCTTATTGTTAGGTAGTTATTAATAGTGTTTATTTCAACAATGTTAGTATCTACATATTTTTCCTAGGAATCCTCATTCTCTTTAAACGTTTCATTTTCGTTGGTAGTGGTCAAAGAGCTGATTGTGTCTAGATTGGAACTGGGTGCAAGTATGATAATTAGGTAATTTTATAACCGTAACCGTATGATGGTTTATGTTATACATATTATTACACCGCTTGATGATGAATGAATATGTAAATATTACTTATTACGATGCCACTTACAAGTTATTCCTTCTGTAACCTTTCCAATAGTTCGGAAAATCGCTCAATATACCTTCAAAATACATTTAAACAGTATAAACTCGTCAGAAGCGCGACAGGCTGACAGAATTACAGCGATTCATTTCATTTACATCATTTCGTTCCGTATTAAAATTCATAGCGTGCTTATCATGCATGTAGCGGTCGCACGCGTAGCATTATAATGAGATATCTGATGTTAGGAAGTGTTCTCATCGGTAAAAAATCTCTGGCGATTTTTAGGTCCTTTTGTTTAAAAACTCCTCCTCCTCCTGAAACAGCGTTTTCATAAGCAGCACACAGACAACAGTCTTGTTCATTTCTAGTCACTCAACTTTCTCAATTGGTCTCCTGTTTGCTTGTGTTGTTTATTCAAGGCTGCTCAAAGTTCCTTCTTTATTGGACCTTCAACATACTTAACCGCTTCACTTAGAGATATTTTTAAACTCTATACTTCTTCTTTTCTTTTGATTCTTACTTTATTACATGATGCCTGGAGAAATCGTCAATAACGACATTGCTGAACTTTCCTTAGGAGTTTGGGTGGATTGAGTGACCTATTTTCCACCTTCACGCAAAATACACACTGAAACGTAGAGTAGCACAAGTGTACACAAGTAATATTTCCTGAGTAGTTTAATACACATTTATGTGAAACCTTTTCTTATTTTTGATGACAACATTAATTCTTTTTAGAGTAAAACTCCATTTCCACTTTGAGATAAATTCAACTTTTATAATTACATATTTTTCGAACAGATTTTTTAAATCATTAAATGTTTTATTCTCTAACAATTTAGAGTTATAACGATCTTTTTACAATAACAAATCTATGAGATAAAGAATTAAAACTGGAGGACGCATCGTTGGTAGGCCTCCTACCAGATGGACCGTCGACATCGTCAAGGTAACCGGTGGATGCAAGCGGTTCTATGGGGGAGGACTTTGTTCAACAGTGGACGTCTTCCGGCTGATGATGATGATGACGACCGAAAGTCAGTCAAGAGAATATAACTACGTATTATTTTCTGATGATGCCTGAAGGCTTTAAAATCCTATGTGTTTGTGTAAAGCTAGCACATTCACCAATGTGTCGTAACCCTTAGAAATAGAAACGATGGCTAGTTGCCGTCATATCCGGTTGTTCGCCGTCAACCATGGGATTACTGGTCTGTCATGCCGTGATTTGATTGGCAATGCTGCTCCTATTTTGACGGATGTACGATCAGCCTAAGTGCGTACTTAGTCTGGATTTTCCACATAGTGAGGCGAATGCTAAACTGTTGGAACAAATGATACTTTAGTATGATTAAAACCCTCGTGTAGTCGTAAAATGTTAGCTTTACAAGACAATCTGTGAAGTTTATTTGCCGATTAAATGACACATTTCATGTTGCATTTCGAACATAAATTTCGTTTCTATACTACCTGTTGTCATTTGTTTCTCATGGTGCTCATAACGAATAATAATTTGTTCAATTTACAACTTTGTATGAATGCACACAGCTTGGTCTGCACAATCTTCTTTTGTACTGTTCCGCTTCCTAATTGATTTTATAAGTACTTTATTATCATCATGCGCAGTATCATGCCTGCTACTGCTTCTCTGGCTGCGTTGGTCTTGTGGTCGCAGAGCGAGAGCTGAGCGTTTGATTCCCAGGCAGGTTAGGTAAAGTGTTATTTGGTTGTTACTTTAGGAATTTCTCAGGCAGCTATGCCCGAGGTCATGTCTATAATTTACATTATATTTTTTTACAACAATCTAAGTTCCTTCTTGCTTCCTTGAACTCTTCATCTTTAATAACTTTTCTGTAGATCTTTTTTCGAATTGAAAATACAACTAACCTATTGCATTTTGTTATTTTTACGTCAAACACAATTAGGGCGGTTCCTTCAACTATACATTACTAACCGGTAATAGTAAAAAATGGCGCTAACTGTTCTGTCGTCAAATCAAAAAAAGCTTTTTACAAAAAAGACAACCGCCTTCAAAAAGTGAAAAATAACTTTAGCACAGAACACACATTGACTTTAGTCAGTCAGCCAGTCATCGTAATTTTGTGTTGTCAAAAAGCTACTTCAAACATCAAAATATCATGGAATCTCTTTTTGAATATCTTTAACTGACGGATTTTTATGTCATGAAACAACCCGTTACATTTAACGTACGTTATGTTGTTGTTCTAATGACCGCAGGGATGTATGGCAGAGTAAGGAGCTTCACGGGCGCTTCTATCGGGCCCTACATGGGCCTGATGTAGACTTCTTGGCGTCCGTATCCTGGCTGCGTTTCGGTGACCTCTTTGGGGAAACCGAAGGTTTTGTCTGTGCGATTACTGGCAACACCGCCCGAGTGACACACCATAGCCCGAGTGGCACGTCATAGTAACTTTTTAACCGTCCGTATGTAACGTTAACCGACTGTTTTGAAACAACCAAAAGCCCTAACTCAGCCCACAGATGTAGTAAACATCAATGTTTCCGGACACAATTCGCAGGCGCCGCGCCATGATATTCGTGCCAAGCAATAAAATGGAACATTAGATCTAGACTCAACGTCGCCATTAAACGAGATAACGTTGATAGCTATCAGATACACTAAATACTAAATAAAATACTCAATAAACAACGGGAACATTCCCGTTACCTTTGATTTTAACCATTTTATATTCTAATTCATGCTGTAACACTTTTAAATCAACATAGATGTTTTATGAATGTTGTAAATTAAATGGAATTTTAAATGCGTGACCTCAGTGGAGTAAAGATAAATGTTAATTTATTAACTTACGCTTGATATTGAGTTATTGATGAGTTACAGATTTATTCATAGGTTTCTGTGAATGTCTTCAAACAGAATATTATGGTCCTACTAGCTTCTTTCCGCGACTTCGTCCACGGTTATTGGAGTATACAGTTGAAGTCACCCTATATAGCCCTTATTGGGTTTCAAGCTTAGTCTCTGTAACAAATTTCATCAAGATCGGTTCAGTATTTTAGTCGTGTAACAGTAATAAAACTCACTTTCGTATTTAAGTTTAATATTGTTTTGTTATGGATATGTAGTTATTATCACTGCAGTCGTACGTTTAATATGCATCGGCTTAGACTCCTTCATCAGAAGCGGCATGAACGAGTGCACTGACGTCCATTTTCAACAGACTTCAAAAAGAAGGAGGTTCTCAATTCGGCTGTGTGAACTTGGCGCCCGACTTTAAAAAAAAATTTTTTTTTTTGGTTAGTTTGATAGATTTCGGTAAGTAGTGGATAGTAGTGAAGATAACTTCGTTTGTAGTTGCACCAAAAAAAAATAAAAAAAAAATAAAAAAAAATCATCCCCCGACCTTGAAAAAAAAATTTTTTTTCGGCTGTTTCTTATAGTAAACCGTAAGTAGTGGATTGTAGTGCATTTTTTTTCGTTTGTAGTAAAATAAAAAAAAAAGTAAAAAATATTTTTATTTTAGGGTATTTTTCCAAAACGATATTTACTACATAAATGCAATTTAAAAGCCTATTCGAATACTAGGAAAGCTAAAACTGACTGAGAAACGATTGCAGAGGTCAATAGTAGCAGGTTTCTTAGGTGCAGTGGAATAAAATAATAAAATAATCTTAGTTTAAAACACGCTAATGCACTCACAACCACACACACTCACCGCTACACTCACATACACTCACCTTTACACACCCCATAAACCAACACACACTCACAAACACTTCACTTAGATTTTAAGGCTTGTTAAATTATGTTTAGTATCATTTTAAATAATGCAACTTTTTAGTAAGTTAGCTTTAGCTTAGTCAAAATTAAAATTAATGAGTGGTACAACTGAACATATTTACATATTTGCTTTGCTGGCATTTTCTGTTAACATTTCGAGGGAAAAGGCACTGAAAACCGAAATACAGGCTTTGCCTAGTTCGGTTGCAGTGGCTACATCCATTTATTAGAAATAAATATTGCCAAACTATTTCTGTAAAGTATTACTAAGTTTTTTGAGAAATAAATTGATTATTATATATATATTATTATATAGAAGTATACATAAGAAGCGATTAACCCGAGTAAAACTTGTTTCGGACTGAATTCGAAGTTACTTTCGATACAAAGGCACTACTAACGCTAAAACTGACTGAGAAACATTTGTTTAGGATAGCAATAGTATTAGTTAAGTTACTACGAATGATATTCATGTTACTACAAATAACTACTAACGAAAAAAAGTTAAACAAAAAGAAGATACTACAAACGAAAAGAAGTTACTACAAACGAAAAGAAGGTACTACAAACGAATATCTTTCTACTACAAACGAAAAGGAGTTACTACAAACGATAATCTTCCAACTACAAACGAAAAGAAGTTACTACAAACGAAAAGAAGGTACTACAAACGAATATCTTTCTACTACAAACGAAAAGGAGTTACTACAAACGATAATCTTCCAACTACAAACGTAAAGATGTTACTACAAACGAATTTCTTGTTACTACAAACGAAATGAAGTTACTACAAACGAAAATCTAGCTACTACAAACGAAAGGAAGGTACTACAAACGAAAAGAAGTTACTACAAACGAAAAGAAGGTACTACAAACAAAAAACTTGCCACTACAAACGAAAAGGAGTTACTACAAACAAAAATCTTTCTTGACGACACGGTTGGCGCAGTGGCTGAGCGATCGACTGCTGCGCAGCGTGTTGCGGGTTCGATTCCCGCCCAGGGTAAACATTTGTGTGATGAGCACTTGTGTTTGCCTTGTGTCTGGGTGTGTTGTTTATCTTTATATGTATGTATTTACAAAAAAAAAATATGTATTTGTGTATGTATATCAGCTGTCTGACACCCATAGTACAGGGTCTCCCTAGTTTGGGGTCAGATGGCCGTGTGTGAAAATGTCCCCACATATTATTATTATTATTATTATTACTACAAACGAAAAGAAGGTACTACAAACAAAAATCTTGCCACTACAAACGAAAAGAAGGTACTACAAACAAAAATCTTGCCACTACAAATAAAAAGGAGTTACTACAAACGAATTTCTTGTTACTACAAACGAAATGAAGTTACTACAAACGAATTTCTTGTTACTACAAACGAAAAAAAGGTACTACAAACGAAAATCTTTCTACTACAAACGAAAAGGAGTTACTACAAACGAAAAGAAGTTACTACAAACGAAAATCTAGCTACTACAAACGAAAGGAAGGTACTACAAACGAAAAGAAGTTACTACAAACGAAAAGAAGGTACTACAAACAAAAATCTTGCCACTACAAACGAAAAGGAGTTACTACAAACGAAAATCTTTCTACTACAAACGAAATGAAGTTACTACAAACGAATTTCTTGTTACTACAAACGAAAAAAAGGTACTACAAACGAAAATCTTTCTACTACAAACGAAAAGAAGTTACTACAAACGAAAAGAAGGTACTAGAAACGAAAATTTTTCTACTACAAACGAAAAGGAGTTACTACAAACGAAAAGAAGGTACAACAAACGAAAATCTTGCCACTACAAACGAAAAGGAGTTACTACAAACGAATTTCTTGTTACTACAAACGAAAACAAGGTACTACAAACGAAAAGAAGTTACTACAAACGAAAAGAAGGTACTACAAACAAAAATCTTGCCACTACAAACGAAAAGAAGTTACTACAAACGAAAAAAAGTTACTACACACGAATTTCTTGCTATCTTTATGAGATATGTAAAAAAGTTTTTTAGTCACATCAATTCCTAATCCAATGCGTTCAATGCGTTGTGTTTAACTTTCTGCGAAATGAAGTTTATGCTATCCGCTGTTATGTAAAATAATATTTAGACATAAAAAGTTCTGCTATAAAGGGTAGTCCCACAAGAAAAAAAAAACCCGAGCAGAAGACAAGCTTCCTAACATCGTTCAAAATTCTTGCCTACTTTCATAGGGCTGTCACTCGGTAATCCATACTTCCATTCTAATATTATAATTGCGAAAGTAACGCTGTCTGTAATGTTTTCACGATGAAACGGCTGAACTGATTTTGATGAAATTTGGTATGTCGGTCGACGTCACGTCGACGGAGCCCCGCTACTCGGGCTCCTATTTCTGTCTGCAGGGTTTAAAGGAACCAAACCAAACCTCGGGGTGCCCCTGACGTCGACCGACCTAGCGCCATTAGCGGCCTATTTATTTTTAATCTAAGGATAATAATTGTTTTTTTTTCCAAATCCTAGTTATGTACGCTGTACAGTCACGGAATTTAATTACTTGTCATTGGTATCATTTCCATGGTTTTCGGGGGCACTCATGCCGAAAATGAAGTGAATGTGTGTGAATGAACCTATGACAAATATTTCGTAAACCATTATAGCCACCATCTTGAATTTTGAATTAAACTTCTTTTTCGGCAAAAGCACCCCGGAAAACCATGAATACTACACCCATGACGCCCATTTCATAAAATTTCAGAAAGATTTTCGTTTGTAGTACCTTCTTTTCGATTGTAGTAACAAGAAATTCGTTTGTAGTAACTTTATTTCGTTTTTAGTAGACAGATTTTCGTTTGTAGTAACTTCTTTTCGTTTGTAGTTGGAAGATTATCGTTTGTAGTAACTCCTTTTCGTTTGTAGTAGAAAGATTTTTGTTTGTAGTACCTTCTTTTCATTTGTAGTAGCTAGATTTTCGTTTGTAGTAACTTTTTTTCGTTTGTAGTAACTCCTTTTCGTTTATAGTGGCAAGATTTTTGTTTGTAGTACCTTCTTTTCGTTTGTAGTAACTTCTTTTCGTTTGAAGTACCTTCCTTTCGTTTGCAGTAGCTGTATTTTCGTTTGTAGTAACTTCTTTTCGTTTGTAGTAACTTCTTTTCGTTTGTAGTACCTTGTTTTCGTTTGTAGTAACAAGAAATTCGTTTGTAGTAACTCCTTTTCGTTTGTGGTAGAAAGATTTTCGTTTGTAGTACCTTGTTTTCGTTTGTAGTAACTTCTTTTTGTTTGTAGTTGGAAGATTATCGTTTGTAGTAGCTCCTTTTCGTTTGTAGTGGAAAGATTTTTGTTTGTAGTACCTTCTTTTCGTTTGTAGTAACAAGAAATTCGTTTGTAGTAACTCCTTTTCGTTTGTAATAGAATGATTTTCGTTTGTAGTAGCTCCTTTTCGTTTGTAGTGGAAAGATTTTTGTTTGTAGTACCTTCTTTTCGATTGTAGTAACAAGAAATTCGTTTGTAGTAACTTTATTTCGTTTTTAGTAGACAGATTTTCGTTTGTAGTAAGTTCTTTTCGTTTGTAGTTGGAAGATTATCGTTTGTAGTAACTCCTTTTCGTTTGTAGTAGAAAGATTTTCGTTTGTAGTAGCTCCTTTTCGTTTGTAGTGGCAAGATTATTGTTTGTAGTACCTTCTTTACGTTTGTAGTAACTTCTTTTCGTTTGAAGTACCTTCCTTTCGTTTGTAGTAGCTGTATTTTCGTTTGTAGTAACTTCTTTTCGTTTGTATTACCTTGTTTTCGTTTGTAGTAACAAGAAATCTTTTTGTAGTAACTTTTTTTTTGTTTGTAGTTGGAAGATTATCGTTTGTAGTAGCTCCTTTTCGTTTGTAGTGGAAAGATTTTTGTTTGTAGTACCTTATTTTCGTTTGTAGTAACAAGAAATTCGTTTGTAGTAACTTCATTTTGTTTGTAGTAGACAGATTTTCGTTTGTAGTAACTTTTTTTCGTTTGTAGTTGGAAGATTATCGTTTGTAGTAACTCCTTTTCGTTTGTAGTAGAAAGATTTTCGTTTGTAGTACCTTCTTTTCGTTTGTAGTAACTTCTTTTCGTTTGTAGTATCTTCTTTTTGTTTAACTTTTTTTCGTTAGTAGTTATTTGTAGTAACATGAATATCATTCGTAGTAACTTAACTAATACTATTGCTATCCTAAACAAATGTTTCTCAGTCAGTTTTAGCGTTAGTAGTGCCTTTGTATCGAAAGTAACTTCGAATTCAGTCCAAAACAAGTTTTACTCGGGTTAATCGCTTCTTATGTATACTTCTGTTCCACTGCACCTAAGAAACCTGCTACTATTGACCTCTGCAATCGTTTCTCAGTCAGTTTTAGCTTTCCTAGTATTCGAATAGGCTTTTTAATTGCATTTATGTAGTAAATATCGTTTTGGAAAAATACCCTAAAATAAAAATATTTT
Source organism: Charanyca ferruginea (assembly GCA_947361185.1). Lineage (NCBI taxonomy): Eukaryota > Metazoa > Arthropoda > Insecta > Lepidoptera > Noctuidae > Charanyca > Charanyca ferruginea. Next base: position 60,462,261 of record OX376055.1, read on the forward strand.
TTACTATTTTTTTTATTTTACTACAAACGAAAAAAAATGCACTACAATCCACTACTTACGGTTTACTATAAGAAACAGCCGAAAAAAAATTTTTTTTTCAAGGTCGGGGGATGATTTTTTTTTATTTATTTTTTTATTTTTTTTTGGTGCAACTACAAACGAAGTTATCTTCACTACTATCCACTACTTACCGAAATCTATCAAACTAACCAAAAAAAAAAATTTTTTTTTAAAGTCGGGCGCCAAGTTCACACAGCTTCTCAATTCGTCTGTTTTTTTTTTTTTTTTTCGTATATTTATTACGCGATTTCTCCGGCAAATGTAAAGCTATTTCGAAAATTCTTTTTTTGATGGATAGGGTATGCCTCAAGGGTGGTCCCATATAAATTTTATCGAAATTGATTCAGCACTTTTTGTTAAAATCGACAGAAAGCAAAAAAATATACATGGATGATGTCACAGTATAGATATTGCGATTATGTAGTAATGTTCTCACCTTGTACTTTCAATCTCTGTTTTGACTGTGTTGCCATTTCTTAATGGATTTGGATGATAAGGAAGTACTAAAAAGCGAAAAATAAAAAAGCTTTTTTATAAAAAAGACAACCGCCATCAAAAACCAAAAAGTGAAAAATAACTTTAAAACAGAAAACACACATGACCTTAGTTTCGGAAGTCGGTGGCAATACAAAACAATAAATAGAACAGCCAAGCCACCCACTTCCGAAACTAAAGTCATGTATGTTCTGTTTTAAAGTGATTTTTCGCTTTTTGGTTTCTGAAGGCGGTTGTCTTTTTGAAAAAAGTTTGTTTTATATCGGAAATACGATAATTATATCCTATAGCATTTTAATTTTATACGAAAATCACAACAATATGAACGAGAATTTACAATATACAAATCGAATTTCTTCTTCTTTTCGAATCGATGGCCCGTACCGTAACGTTAATCGCGGCAATTTTTTTTTATTTTTTTTTATTGTTCTCTAAACTGCAGGTGTGGGTACATTTAGGGCACTAAAGTAAAAATCGTTCGTATTTACGTCACGTTTACTTCGTGCACCTGTGCTAGGTCCAGTCGAAGAATATATTTATGAAGAAACATTAGAGACAAGATTCTGGAGGCATATTCCCAGTTTTGCAACTTATAATTTATTCACCCACGGAAACTATCGACTTACAAGGGCCCTCGTTATGTTATCGATAAATTATAACAAATTACAACTGTCGCTAACCGCTATCTTTATGAGGTTTTAAGGAAGGCAATCAAATAATAAAGGTATAGTTTAAAACTGTACTAAAACTACATTTTCTACTTCCTAGACAACTTTTATTAGAGTAATATTTATTTGTTTTATAACAAAAATGAGAAGGATTACCTTACTATAGCATAGGTACTTGATCTTTCTCTGCTTTCTTTATGGAAAGATCTGCAAAAACTGTACAGAAATACTATGTCTAGGTAATGTATGCGCAACTTTTAAAAAAACCTTCTACAAAAATAACAAACGCCTTCAAAAACAAAAAGGTGATAAATAACTTTAGCACTGAAAAAGGATTTTATTTTTCGGATTTTAGTAGGTACAGACGCCAGCAGGTCAACCTACCCGAAACTGTCACATTTTCCCAATCAATCTTGAACCTTATTTTTTAACTCTAAAGTTGAAAATCGATTAAAGAAATGTGACAGATTGTAGTAGCTTGATGTGCTGGCGTTCGAAATGGGTGATAAAAAGGTACAGAACCTTTTTATCACCCATTTCGAAACGGCAACACTTATTGAACTCTCAACAACTTACTGTAGAGAACCACAAAACGTCATCTAGATGTATATTTTTTGCTTTTTGTTCATGTTTCCAAAAAGTGCTAAATCAATTTGCATAAAAAGTGATATGTGAGATGGGACCAATGAGTTATACAATATCCAACGGAGAAATAGCGCAACAAAAACTGCAAAATAAACTTTTTTTTTGAAGTCTGCCTATAATAAAAATACGCCTCTAATACCTATAATAAAATGATGATTAACGATACAAAACACTATGATTATTTTCAAAGTTATTAAAACCGAATAACACCTCTATTGTTTAAACAATCCCAACACCATTAGAAATGATACAGTATTAATTCTAACGTTCCACTTATCTATAATAGAGCAATTTAAATCTATGGCCGACCAGCGACCTTATTTCAAAGCTGTTAAGATCGTAATGAACCATCAAAACATTGCGTTTACTTTTATTTTTTTGTTTGAAGCTTCTCACGTAACTTTCTCAGTCGTGTCGTGAGAAATATCAACTGTTGTTGTGCGAATGTTAGTGTTGTGGTACACGGACTGTTTACTGTAAATGACTGTAATCACATACTACCGGTTTCAAAGGAATTGTTTACCAACTTCTCATGGGCAGTTGGCTTTATTGATTCAATTTAAGATTGCTAAACACATTGGAATTGAATCATTATCATCTATTTCATACCGAGATCCTTGCAGCACGTAAAGTCTGGTCCTGATTATCATTCGCTGATCTTTGACAGTCGTTATGGGTAGTCAGAAACCAGGAAGTCTGTTCAGCCGTTTGAAGATTATCGGCTCTATTTTAGCCACACACACTTGCCACGCTTGCTTAAGGCAGACTGGCGATTTCAGCCTTACATTAATTATAATACCTGGTTTCCCCACGATGTTTTCCTTCATCGATGTCTCTGAACTCATGCGAAGACTTGTATGGATGCTATAAAAGTTGAACTCCTGATAAAGTTGGACTCTTGCGAACAGAGGAAAATAACAATATGTGCGACGGCTCATAAGCTCGTGAGATGAGGTACTAACTTGTCTCTTCCAGCGATTGTTGTCCAATAAACGGTGACTTCCTACTTTCGTGATCTACTGTCCTCTTACGTAAATATGTAATGTGCTCCGTGCGTTGCCCCCACTTAATAGACTGGCAGTGATAGGGAAGTTTGGAAATTAGATTGTTTTTATTTTATCACTACCTACATAGTCATAGTTTATAACAAAGTCAATGTGGAGGTGAGTGGGAATTTTTGCCACCGCCGCCCGCTGTTATTTTCTGTTTAATTTATTTGCGGGATTCTAGACATGAATCGTTGCTTCGGGACTCGTCGAGCTTCATTGCCTTGTAGCTTTTCTAGTGGTTGTTATGGTAAATTCTGAAATTCTGTTCTGTTCCTGGAGTTGCAGTTGTTGGCAATAGAGTGACGGGTTTGTCTCAATAAAGGAAATAAAAACAATTTCTTGTTCCAAAACTTTCCTCCATACCAGTAGTTGGTGATGTTTATATTGTTGCGGTTAGCTTGCATCATCCCACAGCTGGGATATTAATTCCTCCATGTCTTCTAGTTAATAATGGTACTGTTCCAATATTTTAGTATTTGACAGTCAAACAATTTTAATTTCAAACCCGAATGTCTAGACTACCAGCCTTACCGTCGGGTATCGTGTAATCCAGTAACTCGGTTGTGGAATTCAGATAGGCAGTCGCTCCATGTAAAACACTGGTATTCAGCTGCATCCGGTTAGACTGGAAGCCGACCCCAATATAGTTGGGAAAAGGCTCGGCAGATGATGATGAGTTCCATAAAGTATGCTATGTCGTCAGAAGCCCAAAAGTCTGACCACCAGTCTTACCGTCGGGTATCGTGTTACCCAGTAACTGGGTTGTGGGGATCCGATAGGCAGTCGCTCCATGTAAAACACTGGTATTAAATGAATGAATGAACGAATGAATGATATATTTATTTGCAAGAATATAGGTAGGTAACATAGGTTCTTAAGTTAGGATAGTTTCACTATATTCGGCATTTCAGCCGTGCAAATGTTTAGATTTTACATCTTGGTTTATAGCATGCATGATTTATGTAACATTTAGTAATTAGCAATAGGAACTTAACAAAAATTATAAGTAATAGTAATGTTATATTTTAAATTTATTTTACAATTCAATTAATGAAATTAAATACGATTCTATTCAACTTAAATAATAATTTATCTTACAAATAGCGATGTCATGTCACTAAAAAAATAAATAAAAAAACAACAAGAATAATGAGATGTCAATAAGTAGATGTCATATTGAAATGCATCCAGATAGACTGAAAGCCGACTCCATCATAGTTGACAGAAGCCAGGCAGATGATGATGATACTTGAAATATTTGTGTACTTAAAGCTACTATTCCTCGAATTCTGTTCCTGAATGATTGATACTTAGCTCTGTAATCTGACCCTTATTCAGGTCACCATAAAGATAAACTATAAGGTCAGCGCGACTAACAGTCGAGAACTCGAGATGAGCCAAGGTACAGTTACCAATAGAATGCACATGTTTATGCAAACGACCACACACCTGTATATTTACCGTTACCCGAATTCCTCAATATGTGGGAAAGTGACTTTTCAACATGACTGTACATTGTTACACACATTCTTGCAATTATTCGGTGACATATCATGCTTGTTATGGATTCTTGAAATGTGAAATAACAAAATTGTGCTTGTTATTTGGTAAATAAAATATTGAAAGTGTGGGAGTTTTTATACAATACTAGCTTTTGCCCGCGACTTCGTCTGCGTAAATGTCGGTTATCGCGGATGCAGGCGAAGTTGCGGATTGTCTGAGCCTATGTCGTTACCCAGGTACCTACCAAATTTTATCGTGAAAGCGTAACAGGCAGATTTTCTTTCGAATTTATAATATTAGTATACATTTATTATTACGAAAAGGAAACATTTATATTAATTCAGTATAATCTCTAACTTGTGAACCCCACACTAGGTCGAGCCTGCCTCGTAGATGTCTTGCAAGTATTAGAACCGTTAAAAATCTAATGATTATTGAGGGAACTATCAAAGTCTGCCATCATCTTCGTACTCTTTTAAGAACTGGCGAAGATTATTTAACATTCTACCAATAAAACACTTTAATCTATTCTATTATTCAAACTAAAACTTGACTTCCATAATATTGCAATTAAATGACCAGGTCCTGTAGACACAATCCCTTTTCTGTTAGCGTTAACGCCAACTGTAAAATCAAATTGTATTCAGTTGACATATTTGCATCACGTGACATCTGGTAAGAAACGTCAACTCCATACAATTTGATTTTTCCGTACTAAAACACCGTACGTATCGAGACTTAAACACAGTATAAATAATTACATCAGACAAAACAACTGCTTTAGCAAAACAAATGCAAAACGAAATCCATTTCATAAACAGAAGTTCGATAAATGTAAGAAGAGCCAATACAATGAATAGAAGTAACTGAGCCAACAGTATAGTACCTAATATGTGCCAAATAATCCACTAAGTGCCACTGAAGATGGACAGCCATGGAGACCGCGACTCCAGGAGTTCAAGGGCTAGTGACTCCCCCGGAGACACCATGAACGATGTCTATGCAGCCTGGCGTGAGTTCCATGGATTAAATGTACTTTTGGCACCTTTGTTGTGTGTAGTTAAAGCACTGTTTCGAAGAGCTGTCTTTTTTTTGTAGTTACCTACTCATGGCTTCTTCTCTTTGTGTCATGCTTTCTGTATCCTGGGTTTGTAGCCTGCATTATGATCTGATTGTCTTTCCCCATGTACTTCCTAAGGCGCTGGACACACATAAAAGACGTAAGACGAGGACGGGGCGCGGACAGCGCGCAGGCGGGACGCCATCGGGACTTTTTAAAACACAGAAAAGACGAGGCACGGGAGATTACGCAGGTAGTTGTGCCGTTGTGTGTGACACAGCGACCACGCCCGCACCCCCGTCCGCTCGCGCCTGTGCCCCGTCCGTGCCCCGTCCTTTCTATATGTTTTTACAATAGGGCGCAGATGAGTAAGCGTCGTGTCCGCGCCCTGTCTTTTCCATATCCTGTGTCCTATATATTTTGTATGAAAGAGACGCGGAAGAGACATATGTCCGCGCCCCGTCCTCGTCTGACGTCTTTGTTATGTGTCCAGCGACTAACACATACTTATACTTTTGGACGCCACGCAACACGCACTCAAAAGATAAAAAATGTGCCCTCGGCGCCTGGCTACGAAATACTACTCTATTGAATTACGTTTCCATAATCGTTCGTTTTTCTAATTCGCCTGTCATGTAATCGTGACCGTGGCGTGCTCGGGACGTTTTGGTTTGTCATCTTTGCATGTGGCGGTCAAAAGATTATTAGAATATATTTAGATGCTAAATTCTGTGATACAAAAAAACAAATCATGGCTGTTGTAAGACGCAGAGTTCACGCTCTTATCAATAAGAGTCAAAACATTATGAAGACTAGGCACTAAGCCGAGGACAATTAAACAGTACTTAACATTCAATATAATTATGAATTACTAACGATAAACCTGACATCGTCCTAGTACCTTTCGACCTAGACGCATAGGTTAGATATATCATTATGTAATATCTAGAACACTTGCAAATAAAATAAAAGCAAAATAAACACAGCAAGTCCTTCAACAAGCGACTGCCGATAGGTATCTACCGTGACATTATACATATTCATTTACAAAACTATTTCCTTCACTCAAATTAACCTTTCTGCCTAAGACATAAAGTCTCAATTCCCATACACCTGATTATGCAATTTTTTTTCTTGCACACTCATTTATTCTTACTATTGTTTGGGACACAATCGTGTGTCAACTAAGGAGCTGAATTTGCAAACCAATTCTGTTGTACTAAATCGGTCGAGTGCTACATTGCTACATTGTGGTGATCGGTCGTCGTTGCCACACAATCAGGAGTAGGTAATGATAAAGTCATCAACGCTTATCCCCTTGTATAAAATTTGCGTAAGCAGATTTTGCAACCGTTACATGTTTATATAAATATATATATTTATATATTTTTTTAATCTATTGATAGGCATACGTATGACCACTATCTCACCTGATGGAAAGCGATGATGCGGTCTAAGATGGAGCACGCTTGCCTAGAAGTAACCTATTCACTCTTGACTTAAAGACTCCCAGGTTGTAGCTATCAGGAAACACAGACTCAGGCAGGGAATTCCACATCTTAGCAGTCCGCACAATGAATGTGTTCCCAAAACGTTTCATGCGTGTGGGTGGGATGTCCACCATGTACCGGTGGCGCATCGCCGTACGTCTTGTGGTCCGATGATGGAACGGGCTCGGCGGAATTAAGTTATGCAATTCCGTCGCACACTCCCCAAAATGCAACCGATAGAAAACCGACAGGCCAGCAACTCGGCGTCGATGCTCAAGACTTTGGAGCTTTGATTCGACGAGCCTATCATTGCCAATGATCCTCTTGGCGATATCGATCACCTAGTTACTTTTAAAATTCTTATCCGTCTCTATACTGTCTGCGGACCCACCATACCATACCACTGGCCATACCCCTGGTGGTATGGTGGGTATGAAATTATACCACTCACCTAACCCAAATGATCCCCCAACAATAGAAGGGATCTGGCGCTCGGCGGCCGCTACTGCGGCACCGCTCCCTTCCCTCAATCACCTTCGCGCTATAATGGTCACAGTTCTAAACTATCCTAAACGATTTCCTCAGTGGTGTACATGTCTATACTTACTAAGAAAAATAATGTCATGTTTGCATTATTTCCTTTCGATTCTCAGGATTAGTTTCATCAATTGATTCTTTAGAAACATGTCATTATCAATACTTCCTATTGACGTAAGATCATTTGTAACATTATAATTATTACCCTTGGCAGCATCGCAATCATTATTAAGAAACTCGTCAAATTGAACACGATTATCATGAGTTACGGCAATGTGTGAAAGCAAAATTAATTGCCGATAGCATTCTGTTAATTAATTTACCATCGATTGCTTTATAGAATACGTAAGAAATAATGAATTTCCGTGATTCGTCAATTTAATGGTCATTGCAACTATTACCTACTACTAGACCACACTGAGTGATAGCTGCAACTTAAATGAATAATAATGCAATATTTTTCTGTTTTACTTGAGATTATTGATTTTTTATATTATTTTTTATTTTTTTTTTATTTTTTATTTTTTTTTTATTATTTTAATTTATGTTTTTATAATTTTAACGGAACAAAGCAACAAACAGTGTGATAAGCAAATATTGTGCATGTCTATAATAGATGTAAACACTAACCTTAGTCTACTCAATTGTGAATGTCCTTATCTGTGTCCGTTTTTAAATAAATAAATATTGTAATTTATGGACTCCCGAATCTCGAGGATTTCAGTCTGTCAAGAGTCTGTCAGACTGACTAAAATAACACGGTGTCCCTCCAAACAATTTATTATTTGTTTGACCCACTGAGTTTAGTCCTACATAAAAAAATCCTGGGTCTTCCCAAACCATATGCTTCCTTTGTCCCAAAATATAATTGATATAATTCCTTCTGCGGCTCATATTTTTTTTGTATAAGTATGCCAAACTTACTTTTTTTGTACAATCGGCGTAAAAAGGTTACGTATTACTACCTCTGCCAAGATTTCTTGTTCTAATTTATTCACCAGGGTCGGAACAGAGACGGTGTCAAATGCTTTCTTCAGATCTAAAAATACTGTAATACATTTATATCCATTGTCAAGACTGTCTACTACTAGAGTTGTAAAAGCAGTTACTGCAGCCTCAGTAGTGACAGTGTGATAGTAGGTCAAATTTATTTAAATATTTAAGTAGTCTGATATTTATAAGCAACTCCATTATTGAAGTGAAAACTTCTTTAGCGGCGTTGAGCACTTTTTCTGTAATGGGTATAAAATCTTAAACTCGCGTCAGGACACGTGACCTGATCGAAAAAGCGTAAGACGGATGGAGAGTAGAGTAAAATAATTGTAATAGTTTTAAAGTGTTTAATTTTTAATGTAATATAAATTGTCATGTTTGTGTACGATAGCGCAATAAATGAATATTGTATTCTACCACATAAATGATAGTACTTTTATACTGATAAAGCAATTGGTGCAAAATTATTCCCTAACCATTCCAAAATATCAAACATGCTCAACGTTAATAATCAAGTTTTCACTTCTGCCGGCAATCCCGGAGTGCAACCCGTCTTTTTTTTTTTTAAATTCTCTCTGCAAGAGCGCTCACTCTCGGCAGGTATTATTTTAGACCTGCACAACCCTGTTACAATCTCCCTCTTTGAACACCTAGGTGAAGCTTTGTAAATCCCTAGCATCGGGACAGATGACAGCTCACTTCACCCAAGTGTTTACCGAGGGAGATTGTAACAGAATAGACATACTGATCACCTTCTGCGACGGTCACCCTACAGCCACATTGTCTCGTAACACTAACTTATCTTCTCTTTCTCAATTCCAGATGAGATGCTAGAAGGTGAGGGCGCGGGGCTGGCGGCCCGCGTGGCTGAACTGGAGGTGCGATGCGCTCGCCAGGCTGAGGAGCTGCTGTGTCTCCGGTCGACCCTCGCTGATGCCCTGAGGAGACTCAACGCTCTGGAGGGCAGAGCGCCCACCGCTCCCAGCACGGACAGGGGACAGAGAAATGGTGCTTATAATACTGGTAAATATCTATCTCTATACTAACTCAAGTTTAGTTTTTTTTCTTTGTTTGTAAGAGAAAAAATACATTCGCAACGGAGACAAGATCGTAGGAGACTACGATCTTGTCTCCGTTGCGAATGTTTTTTTTATAGCGCTTGGCAGTTCCTTGCCATGTTTTCATCTTTTGGGGTTCTCGGTAAGTAGTTGCTTCTCAGTAGCACAGAATACTTAATAGTATGTCAGTAGTTTAGGAGATTAGCGCGTTCAACAAAACAAACTCTTCAGCTTTATTGTATTGGTCAATCTATAGTATAGATTAGAGACCTTTTTGACTGGTAGAGACTGAGCAACGTTCCTAAAAAAAAAAAGAAAACCGCCTTCAAAAACTAAAAAGTGATAAATAACTTTAGCACAGAACACACATTACTTTACTTTTGGAAGTCGGTGGCGGTGGCTTTGTGTTTGTTGTGTTGTATTGCCACCGACTTCCGAAAGTAAAGTAATGTGTGTTCTGTGCTAAAGTTATTTAGCACTTTTTAGTTTTTGAAGGCGGTTCTCTTTTTTTTGGAAAAACTTTTTATTTTTCGCTTTTTAGTGTTGCCTTAACATCCAAATCCATTAAGAAACGGCAACACAATTAAAAGAGATTGTAAGTGATTGAAGAAACTAAAACGTCGTCTAAGTATTTTTTTTGGGAATTTGTTGATTTTCTCAAAAAGGGCTGTACCAATTCTGATAAAATTTCTATGGGACCTTTTCGAAATAAACCCCTTTCGAACAAAAAAAGAATTTTGCAAATCCGTCTTTATATGACAGAGTAATGCCCGAACAAACATTAAAAAAAAAAAAAAAAACATACGAATTGATAACCTCCTCCTTTTTGAAGTCGGTTAAAAACACTGGACACCGTGGAAAAACACTGTTTTCTACTGAGCTAGAAAACTGTTAGCATTCAAAGCAATAACGAAAATAAAATTAATCTTGACAAATAGCTGTAATGCAGACCGCAATTTATTTTTAATATGGTCATTAAAGTAACTGTAAATTCATTTGTTTTACCATATATCATATTGCTTTCACTGCTCATTACGACTTACCTACAAACGTTTATAATATACTAGTGACCCACCCGGCTTCGCATGTGCTTCAAGCAAATATTATCTATTTATGGAAACCGCATTAAATTCTGTTGCGTAGTTTAAAACATCTAAGAGTACAGAGGGACAAGTGGTGAAAAGCGACTCTGTTTTATACTATGAAGAGAGTAGATTATTCTCGCGATTTCATCCGCATTGAAGCCAAAGACCCCTAAATCCGTTCTTAGCTATCTTCTCCTACATATAAACTAGCTGCCTAATTTTACCTTTATAGGTACGTCTTGTAGTTTCCGACATTTTGTGTTCACTTTTAGAGAGTTAATAACTGTGCTTTCGCTTTTATATACATTTATGTATCTACTAGCCACCCGACCCGGCTTCGCAAGGGCCTATAGCCTTCCTCGATAAATGGACTATCCAACACAAAAATAATTTTTCAATTCGAACCAGAAGATCCTGAGATTAGCGCGTTCAACCAAACAAACAAACAAACTCTTCAGCTTTATAATATTAGTATAGATTATTAACAAAAATAAAAGCTAATTGAGGAGCTCGTAACTAAGTTAAAGCCGTACATATCGATCGGTCAAAGGTTAAGCTACGCTGGCCGTGGTCGGTCTGTGGATGGGTGACCATCCCTTTCATATCAAACTCCCTCCGTGCCTCGGAAAGCACGTAAAGCCGTTGGTCCCGGGAGTCATTCGTAGATCTTTGGCAGTCGTTACGGGTAGTCAGAAGCCAGAATGTCTGACAACCAGTCTTACCAAGGGGTATCTTTGTACTGTTACCCAGTTACTGGGTTGTGGAGGTCTGATAGGCAGTCGCTCCATGGTATTCAGCTGCATCTGGTTAGACTGGAAGCCGACCCTAACATTGGAAAAAGGCTAGGCATATTAACAAAATCCACAGCTCTTTCAACAAAATAAAATGGTCAATGTGGCGACACTTGGTGGAGACCTATGTCCAGCAGTGGACGTCTTTCGACTGAAATGTCATCGTCATCATTTATGTCATAAGATATTTTTAAAAAGAGCTGATGACAGCTCTTTTAAAAAATATCTTATTACATATAGATATAGATATATAATCTAGCCTTAAAGCCAATTACGGATATATCATTAAGATAACGAGTTGCGACAGTTATAATAATATGTTCGTACTACTAACTTATCATAATTCATTAATTACCTATTTAGTTGAAATATTTAAAAAGCCGCTACATTAAACTTTCAAGTTAAGCGTTGAATCGTTACGAAGCTCTTCTCTTCACGATCCCACGGAAGTTATCTATTTAAATGATTTGTACATCCAATAAGTTGATTACGGATGGGAAATAATGAAATCATGATGAGGGTAATTTCCTCTAGTGTTTGTGGGATGATTTTTTTGCGTAAACGTAGGTTGTGTGACCGTAAATCCATACTAATATTATAAATGCGAAAGTAACTCTGTCTGTTACGCTTTCACGATGAAATGGCTGAAAGGATTTTGATGAAATTTGGTATGAAGTTAGCTCGAACCCTGGCTTTTCAATCCGCGACTTCCGTCTGCATCCGCGGTAACCGACATTCACGAGGACGAAGTCGCGGGCAAAAGCTAGTAGACTATAAGTATACCAGCAATTTATGGAAAGACTGTCAGACGTGACTTGATGTAAAATCGTGTGCAATAAAATTATAACATGCATTACATGACCTAATAATTAGACTAGAGGTATGAGTAGGGTTGCCATTCGTCCCGATATATCGGTACTGTCACCGTCATTAGGTCCCGACGTCCCGACATAGCACTATTACATTACGTCCCGTTATTCCGCGCGGTCACGGCAGTTCAAATACGCGCGCCAGATTCTACTCGGGTGAACTATTCTAAGGCTGAAAAAAAAAAATGAAAAATCTGTAATTTATTTTAGGTGGTCTCTACCTAAAATAATTTCAGATATTTTTTACCCGACTACGGCAAAGCCAAAGGAGGGTTATGATTTTGACAGGCTATGTATGTATGTATGTATGTATGTATGTTCATCTGTTCGCTCATAGCTCCTAAACTACTTATCAGAACTGAACAAATGAGGTATCGTTAGAAGCGTCTTGATCGTCCGCTGGTTATAGGCTATATGACGTATCACCGAATCCAATGTGGCGCCCTCTGGCGGAGAAAAAAACCAATATAAAAAAAAAAATGAAGACAAGCATACCGTGTTTGGTATCATTGGAAAGGGGTTCACTTGTACATTTCAAATATATAATATTTAGTGGTGATTTGTCACAAATTATTGTAAAAAAAGGAAAGATTACCAAATAAATTAAGATACGCATACCGTGTTTAGTATCATTGGAAAGGGGTTCACTAGTACCTATTAAATATATAATACTTAGCTGTGACTCCAAAATGGTTTAAATAAAAAAATAAAGTTTAAAAACTAAAACCCGACCACAACAAAAAGTGATCTAAAAAGTACGAAACAAGAAAATATTTCACACAGAAATCAAGACATAGGTACAAAATGATCAAGGTAAGCCGTGGTTGCATGCCATTATATTCATGTTCATCGCACTCATATGGGATACAGGCATGCAACCTTGACCATTTTGTACCTATGTCTTGATTTCTGTGTGAAATATTTTCTTGTTTCGTACTTTTTAGATCACTTTTTGTTGTGGTCGGGTTTTAGTTTTTAAACTTTATTTTTTTTTTCAAAGTCCGATCAGTGAACTTTATTTCCTATTTGTGCAATCAAATCTGAAATATTGTTCCTCAAAAATATAAAAAGCGTCGAGAACAAAGTGTCAATAATCGAAATAAATCAGATTTTACAGCAAACACATTTTTTTTTATTAAAATTTCAATATAACCAGATATTTTTCTTTTTGCGTCCCGACACGAGGTTTGCCGAATATGGCAACCCAAGGTATGAGGAACAGGGTGAAAAGTTCCTCCTCCTCCGTTGAAATGGAAGAATCCTCCGACCAGACGGATGTTATGTCAGGTGGACTACAGTTACTGCCGGCATTTGCTGTCGGGATTTTATATGCTTAAGAGGAAATACCACGGGCTAGAGAATTGAAAATTAGGTATTTGTAAAATCTATTGCTGTCGCGCGATGCCCGAACACGAACCGCAGAGCGCGATAGAGACAACTGCAGCTTTGACCGAAAATACCTATTAAAAGTACACAAAATCAATGATTCGTAGTCCCCTGATTTCTTCTCCAAAACTTAACCGATTTAACTGCTTTTTTCATTAAAAAATAAAGAAAGGCTTTTGCCGTGTTCCTATGTTTTCTATTTTTTATATAATCAAGTCAAATTTGTTTTCTGAATGTTTGAACACAGCGGAAAATCATGCCAATTTTTTAGGTTTTTTAATATTCTTATCTCTTTTAATAATACATTTATGAGAAAAAGGAAAACATAGGGACATGCTAATCGTAGCCATGGATATTTAAAAAAAAAATTGATCTACTGGCATTATCCAGGGAGGAAACAGGGGACTAAGTTTGTATGGAAAAACGGCCCTTGTGTTTCCTCTTAAGTACTAGCTGATGCTTTCTCCGCGTGATTGTCGATTATCAGCGGGATTTTATTTTTATTGCGCGGAACCCTACTTTTTTATAAAATAAAAGTAGCCTAAGTTACTCCTTATATTAAAACATCAGCTATCTCCCAGTGTCCAGTCAAAATCGGTCAAGCGTTTCAGAGATTAGCCGGAACAAACAAACAACAGACAGACTAAATTGATCCTTCGATATTAGTTCCGTATTTTCATTGCATGCATTTAGTAAAAAGCTGCTATTTTGACATTACAAACAGACACTTCAATTTTATTTATATATTTTTAACAGATGTCGAGAAACTTTGATACCGCGATGTGCGATGCGATCAGTTCAATTCATTTATTCCATGACCAGCGCCCGTGCGGTGTAGGTACTAGTCAGAGCAGCGGACCTCGCATGCGTAGCTGCACGTATTGGTCTCGATTCCTAGAACGCGCAATTGGGCTTTTCTTGGAAATGTTCGTTTACTAGGAAAATAGAGAATCATTAAACCCTTATAATATAATTCTCATTTCACTGTATTCAATAACGATCTTTACATCGTGTCTGAATTACTATAACTAAATAATATTACAAGAACAATCATGCATGCAATCCATTTTTGAATAATTACAATGATCGAAATTAAAATTAAAATCAGAACAATACATAATAACAAAAAAGAAATAATAAAAAATTAATGTCAAGTCAATTCATTCAATACAATAAAATTTCCATGTCAAGTCAATAATATTATGTCACTTTCTACTTTTGTAATGATTTATAATTCATCAATAGAATATAGACATTTATTTAACAAGAACCGTTTAAGCTTATTCTGAAACCCACTTGTATATACTAGACTTTTTATTTCTGTCGGCAGTTTATTAAACATTTTTAATGACTTGTGGTAGGCGCTATGCTTTGCAACATTCAGGTGAGGTACTTGCTTTATCTGGAGATCTTTCCTTCTTGTGCTCTCCCATTTTTGTCTTTCATCTTCAGTCTCATATTCAAAGATATATTTTGATAAGTGACTAAGTAGGACCAAAATGTACAAACTTGGGACTGTCAATATATTTAAATCATTAAAATAAGGTTTACATGAATCTTGTTGTTGAATTCTAGCTATGGTTCTGACTGCTTTGCTTCTCGTTCGCATGTGGTGCGTTAGATGTCTCCACAGTCGGTGTCTTTCTGGCAGATAATCTCAAACGCTCGTTCTGTTTTAATAAATCTGGCAGTTAGTCGAATCTGTCGTCCTGACACGTTAAAACAGGCTCGTTTGAAAGATTCATCGGTTAAAACTTTAACAAACTCCTCCTTTTCTACAAATAAAATTATCTTATCTTATCTTCCAGGGTCTACTACGGGTACTCCAACGAGGGAGCTACGACTGCGGCAGCCTTCCTACCGGGAGACTGCCAAGAGGACCTCTAGCTATGGATCCAGTACATCCTCATTACCACAAAGGTGAATAGTTTTCTATATGGCCGCTTGAATTTATTGGCTGCCCACGATCTTTACAATCGAGAACCCTCCGGTTTTCTATAAGTCAGGAGCATTCCCAGTAAAGAACTAATAGCTGTCTGGCCATGATGGGTGTTATAATAGACGACTTAAGGTCATATGACATCCATCAAACGGCATTTAACCTTTTGACCGCCCTAGTCATGTATCTAGATGACAAACCAAAATGTGCCCAGCACGCCACTGTCACGACTACATGACCGACTTTTATACGTAAATAAAGCTTGTTAAGTTTAAAAAGCTTGTATCAAAAAGTCGAGTCATATAGTATTTGTTATCGAAGTCCTCCGAAACGGCTTGACTGATTTTTATGAAAAAAAATCATAAAAATCGGTCAAGCCGTTCGTAGCTCAGAAAATAGGTAGTAGGCTATTTTAGGGTTCCGTACCCAAAGGGTAAAAACGGGACACTATTACTAAGACTCCACTGTCCGTCTGTCTGTCTGTCTGGCTGTCTGTGGCTTCGCCAAATTGCTTAAGCGGTTCTTACTCAAAAGTTTGTAAACTATGATTATGAATGTGGTTTACAGATGGATGAGAAAGAACGAATGGGCAGTTTATAAGTAGTTTTATTCTATTTTAATTTTTCTTTAGTGTCCGCAATTATAATAAAATGTATTTTTGTGACTGTATGGTTCGGTTCCCCCAGACAAACCGTAAAAAAGGTTTTGTGGGGCATAGTTCTAAGTTAAGATTTTTGTAAACTTTGTTTATAATAAATAAATAAAATAAATAAATAATAATAGTTGAAATTTTCATAAATGATGTATTTCTGATACAACTATGACAACAAATACTAAAAACAGAATAAAATAAATATGTAAGGGGGCTCCCATACAACAAACGTTTCGACGATTTTTTGCTGTTTTTTTGCTCGATGTCTAATGTTGTTATAGTTAATGGTACGGAAACCTTCGTGCGCGTGTCCGACTCGCACTTTGCCAGTGTTTTTTTTTATTTATAATGGCAAAACAAAGTTTGCCGGGGCAGCTAGTTTACGTATAAAAGTTACGTACAAAACATTGTTTCTTTTTATTTCTTTTGCTAATTATGTTCCTTGACTCTTTCTATTTAATATTAGTTGAACTTCTTTCTTTATATTTCATCTATGTTAACTTAAGATGTCAAAAACTAATACCAATTAAAGGAAGGATGAATTTCGTACCCAAGGGCACGTTTTTGATTTTTTGTCGTGGCGGTCAAAAGATTACCCGAGTGGTGGATAACGTCCTGCTCCCTTCCACAAAGACGCTCTCCTAACAGTGGAAACGTTATAGTCGGACTTTAGACTAAGGCTATATATCACTGGGACATCATGGCGGTGCAAACAATCGCCGCCACCAACAAAATGTATGCCACTCTATAGAGCATTAGAGCGTATGGTGTCCGCTTGGTTATTGGTTGAACCAGCAAAAAATCATACATTTTGTTGGTGGCAGCGACTGGTTGCGCCGCCATGGTGTCCTAGTGAAATAGGACCCCAAGTAAGGGTTATGTCAAGTGTGTGCAGTAGCTTCCTCTTTCTAAAACGAGCATATTTTGACAAGACACCACTGCTTACCAATTTGCCCAACGTGATGGCATTGAGCCTTGACATTTTGAGACACAAGGGGCAGCTATCGGGGAGGTGGGACCCGCCGAGGAACAGCGGGCCAAGGCCGGTCGGGGGAGCGGTGAATGCTTATGCGAAACCGACACTCCCGGCCATAGGACCTAAGTAGTGGTAGAACCGCGGTGGTTTTAGCCGGTAAGAGTCCGGCATGCCCCTCCGTCACCCCCACGATGAAGGAAGTCTATGAGGATTTCCACCGCGCCCCGAAACGGGGCAGGTTTAGAAGTCTTCAGAAATCATTCTCCAAAATGATCTCTGTGCTAATTTCAGTTTGATTCTTTTCAGACGCGGTCCTCAGCACCAGTCCACAGGCTCGCTTCAGTCAGACTCGCCGGCATCGTCGTCGTCCCTGTCGCCCGCGCCCTCTCCTTCCCCTCGCGCCACTCCTGCGCCACACCACGTGCCGCATCCACCGCAGCCTTACAGGTATACTACCAGCGAGGTAGTGTTACTGCTGTTGTGCACTGGCTTAACTGAATATGAACTTTGTGGCTCTAGTGAAGAGGCTGTTTTTAGTAAAATCAAACTTTAAAATTAATGATTTAACTAAAGCAATTCATTTTCCCCACATGTATAGAACTAGCTGATACCCGCGACTTCGCCCGCTTAACAAATTATATACTAAAACTCTCCTGTTGTATCACTCTATCTATTAAAAAAAACCGCATTAAAATCCGTTCCGTTATTTAAAGATCTAAACATACAAAAGGACAGACAGACGCGGTGGGGGACTTTGTTTTATAATATGTAGTGACTATTCCTATCTTTTACCACAAACAAAAGAAATGGAATAAATAATAAATCGGTGAAAATTAACTTCACTGCATATTATAAATTAAAATCTCCTTAACGATGAGTCTGTGTTCGTTCGCGATTATCTCAACAACTCCTATATGGATTTTCATTTGGTTTTCACCAATAGAAAGATGAATTATACAAGAAGGTTATAGGCTATAATTTATTAGTGTTATCCGTGCAAAACCGGCGTGCGTTGCTAGTCAGATATAATTTATTTATTTATTTATACTTCATCAAGAGATAGCATATTAGTTGAGTCAGTGCGCAACAGGTAGCAATTACTAGCAATGGTGTTTGCTGATAGTAGAGGATGATGAAGTAGTTTGGTAAGGAAAAAAGAAGATAATTTTCGGGACGCATTCAGACGTGTCTCAAAAGATTTTCTTTCGTGCTAGACCTACAGTACTTTCTTCCAAAACAATATGGCAACATAAAGACTTTGCATGTAGTTCTATGCATGTATGATCGATCAGCTACTGATGAATTGGCATGTTTATCGTGTATCGTTGCTAAGAGTCGCCACGAGTATAAACTGAATATGGTAAGAGAGAGTAACAAGATGTTGCAAGGTGTGTCGTACGGGCTCTATCTAGCACAACACTACAGTGACAAGAGTGACTGAAACAGAATATAGCACGAGGCATGACACGTCATATTGTTGTACTATGCATGAGCTCATATGATCAAATATATTTAGGCAGGATTAAAGATTTTGTAGAACAGGTAGAATAGTTCGTTTTAGTAGATGTTTGAAATGGTGGTGGAGGGGATAGAAGAAAATACACAGCATGATACAGTTTGTTTTGCAACAATGTGCCTAAGGAAAAACTTGCATAAGAACATATAGTATTCGTTTATCCAATAAATTATTGTTCTACTGTAGAAAATTAAACCTTAGCCCTCGCCACATTACTTTTGTACATGCAAAAGCTTTCGTAGAAAGTGGCCACCTACCTTCCCAGCTTACTGTAAAAGCCATAAAATGCTAAGAGATTACTTCAAAGTCAGCAAAGTAAAGCTTTCTATACGCTATACGATAAATCGGCTCTAACCAACAATTTGGAGGTTAGGGAACTACGTGCTGATTATAATTATCATAAGCTTGAGTTTTGATGTTATGCTGGTCAATATTTGTGATAGATATACCACAATCCAAGCCTAAAAGTAGACCTAAGCGCTCAGCTTGCTTCATAAGCATAGTAGCCCATTAGCTAAGCGCCAGTATCGTAGTGATATCATTGGCATTTAGATCACGAAACAACTCTACGTCCAGTAACCAGAGCGTCTCGCCCGGGGTCAACAACCTCACCAAGCGGTGGAACTCCACGGGAGACTTCAACGCGCAGGGACTGCTGCCTAATAGCAGGTATGTGGAGCATGCCTGGGAGTTAGCGGTGTATAAAAAGGTGAAGGGTTAAAAGAGTGCTGTAGCTACCTACCGGGCGAAATTAGAAACAAAGTAAATGGAGGTCTAATAAAAAAATCGGGTCATGACGTGAACCTTGTGTAAACCGATAAAGATAAGCAAATTGAGTACCTTGACTTGGCCCGCGAGGTTTTCAACATATGGAATGTGGACTCTGCGATCATTGTGCCGATAGTCGTAACAGCCAATAGCTTACTAGCCAAGAGCCTCTACCAATAAATAAAGAGGTTCAGAAGGCAGTGTTTCCGGATACGACTCGCCTTGTTAGAAGGTAAGTAGGGTAGGTAAACAAGGTTCAGGGACCACCCTGTTCTTGGTACCGGAGGGCTAGTATTTTATTAGAAATGTAGATAAGTATATAAGAACTAGAATAAAGGAAATAATACCAAGATGGCGATTGGCGGCAAAGTTTTCAATCAAACGCCATACAGTTTTAGAGCCGACAGATTTTGAGCTTTAATCAAAATTCGCAGAAATGAAAGTTATTTGAGATTGTTTGTAAATTTTAAATTATAATTAAGCTTCTGAAAAAAATCACCGCTAGCTTCGAGGCCTTAATACATAAATACAAAAAGCTTTTATCATTCCAATATCTCTTTACATTTCACACAGCGCTAAATATCCGTGCTCTGTGCCACAGCTCGTCACTTCTTTGCTATTTCATATTCTTCTATTATTTTCCTGTAATGTCTAATTGTTTTTTGTGCTCTCTTTAGATTTACAACTACAAAGTCGTTGCTAAACTTATATTCTAAGCCGTCACAAAATGGACCGATTCTGAAACATGGGTAAGTTCGTACAAATGTTTGTGCAAATGTTGGTGGTGGGAAATAACAGATTTGGGAACTAATGTGAATGCGTTTGGAATTGGTTTGAATTACATATTTATTTTATTTTAAGTTTTGATAATTGTGGTGGTGGTACTAAAAATGGTTTTAGTATTATAAAAGGTTATTTTTAAAACACTGATAACCTCTCGAAGGACTAAATAACTAGCATAACAAACAATAACTTTAAAAACTGAAAACGCGTAAGAAAAGTCTGCCAACATCCATACTAACTCGACAAAATATCGAGATACCTACGCGAATATAAATGTAAGGATAAGCAGATTTTTTTTACGGTTAACAATAATATTTACTTAGCCAGGAACCCCTCTCTGTACCAATCTCCTTCGGAGAAATATACCTAAGTGAAGTGATCTTGAACATCTGTGCTACTCTGTTACAATCTCCCTTGTGGAACACCTAAGTGAAGTGAGCTGTCTTCCGTCCCGATGCTAGGGATTGATAAAGCAGACGGACGGATGACAGCCTGACCTACAGGACACCTAGGACAGGATGACCTAGGTATAGGTAGGATAGGTATTCATAGGTAAGATGGTAGTATGGTAGGTAGGTATACATCATAGACATAGGTAGGATAAGACAGCTGACCTAAGCTCATTACATCTAGATACAGACTTTCACAGAATAGACCGGCTATAAATATATGGTTGAATGGTAAACTCTCAGATCATGAAATAAAAGGCAGATAGACCGTGCAGTACACTGAGAGTGAAGCCAAAACTGCGGTCATTCTGCCTTTTGTTTCATAATCTGAGGGTAAACAACTCACACACTGTATACATCTAATCATCATCATAATTCCCCTCCATTCCCTATTTGGGTTCGGTTCTCCTGATACTTGATCGCCACTGTCATTGCTGAGGTTAGGCCACAGAATACTTAATAGTACTACGTGGTTAGGCCTAGCATCGTCATGTCCTTGGAGATGGTTCTAGTCCAGGCAGTTGGTGGGCGACCTCTGCCCCTCTTGCCCTTGTCTATAGCCATCCATCACTCGTCTCGTCGTATAGTGTTCATCCCTGCGCATTACATGACCATACCAGCAATCAGCGTAAAAAGTTAAAAGTCAAAGTCAAGTCACTTATTTCAATTAGACCATTAAAAGGCACTTTTGAACGTCATATTAGGAAAATTTAATCTAACCGACCTTTCTGCATCTTATAATATCCTTCCACTTTAAATGTACTCATGGACATCATCGTGATCATCACCAGCCGCAAGACGTTCACTCCTCCCCATAGAACGCCACAACGAGCAGCAAGCCTGCCCCTTGCATCCACCGGTTACCCGCGACCTTGGTGATGTCGTCGGTCCATCTGGTCGGAGGCCTACCAATGCATTCGGACATACATACATCCAATAAAATACTCCTAAAAATGAACCACAAATCATTAGTACGTTGTAAAAACCGACAATTACAGGTAATTTAGAGTTGACGCATGACTTACAGATGCTCTTCAACTCGACGTAAATGATGTTTAGTGACCTTCAACACAATTGGTTGAACGATACGACTAGTCATATGGTCATTGTGAAGATGTGTGTTAAATAGAATTATCTGATTCTGAAACAATATAAAGGCGAATCCACATAAGATCATTTGCCCGATCCGATCACCGTATTTGTAACATGATCGCCTATCTGGACGGGTGATGATACACGATCATGATACACAGTCTTGTTACGCCGCACATAGGAGTATTTTCATGTAAAATCCGGTCAAAAGTCGAAATATCGAAACAAATACATCTTTGCAGCTTAATAACCGGTCCATCGAATAAGAAACAAATTTGTAACTCAAGTAGTCACCTCTTCTCGTACGTGCAGTCGGAACCCAGTCGTTGGTTCAACCGCAATTCTTTGTTCTCGGCGTTTGTTTTTTCACTGATTTGGAGTCTGAGCTGTACTTTGGTGTGACAAATTGTGGATAAAAAACATTATGAATGTAGAAGTACAAGGTATTTTGATTATTTTAACATAACAATTAGTTAGTCAATATTTTATTTAAGGGTTTAAAAAAAAATCGAAAGATGAACCGAAAATTTGAAAAAAATGCATTAAATATTTATTGAATCGTCTTTTTGTTTATTTGTCAAGGCTTGTCAAGATTTTATTTTACTATTGATATGATCTCTAGGACATGTTTTAGTGATAACAATAAAAATTTGCCGCGCCAACGCGCGCCATTTTTATATTAGGTTATTTAAAGATGTTAACGTAAAATGTGGTTATATTTAACTTTATGTTGTTTTATTTTTCTATGTTTCAGATAATGTAGTTCAGTAAACTGTTAATTTTAACAGAAAATACCATTAATTTTATCAGAGACATCACGGTGACTATAAAGGACAGAAAATTTAAGAAAACTCAGAGTTTATGGTAACTTAATTAGTTGAATTGACTCAATACCCAATGATAAAAAAGTATTTTGGATCGTGCTTTTGTAATGTCTTTTTTATTATCATTAAAGATTACAATTTATCGCATCACCATGTTTTATTATTAAATAAGCCATGAAATAATTTTGACCGGATTTTACATCACAATTATACTCCTATGTGTGCCGCGATATTGTACGATCAACGTATCTTGGCGAGTCTGAAGTTAGCTGTATGGCTGCGCAGTGGAACTTTTAGGAACGAAATTGTCTACTGCGCAGCTAATTGACTAACTTCTGACTCGCCAAAATACGTCGACCGTATTGTACGTCCCGTTCAATTTCGAGTCGGTTTTTGTCCGATCATCAACACGGTTTGCAGATACTTTTTCTTGAGGATACGACAGGTACGATACAGATTAAAATACAAGCGTCCATAACTAGATACGGAACTTGATACAGTACGACGAATGATGCGGTGATACGGATAGAGCGGTAGGATCATAATGTGAATCCGCCTTTAGAAAGAGAAATTAATTTGTTGCAGACTCTTTGATTTCTCTATCTTTTATTTTAAACAAATATTTGGCGTATTCTAGGCTCCTTGTACAGTCAAACACGTTGATTATTGATCAGATGACATGGCGACACACATGACAGTTGTGATTTGAATGAAAGTTGACAGGTCAGCCAATTTGTTTTTTAGTTGGGTAATCAATTGACTTACTTTTTAAGGGGGTGGGGAAATCCCCCATTAATCAGGTATTGACAGCTCAAGCTCAAACAACTGGCAGAAACGGCTATTTATACTTATGACGTCACTTGTAGGTAGTCATTTGCCAACTGTATTGCAAATAAAATCGTATCGAAGCCAAAACTGTACATTAAATGTCTTTAATAAATTTAGCACCACGTGTCTTCCATTGTTAATTATTTATTGATTTCAAAGCATCCAAAATGGATTTTTACAATAAATTTAAAAATACATCCCATCTTTCTAGCATGTCGTGTTGTTCTGGGGCGGCTGCTGCTGGTGCCGAAAACCTCAAACGGCATAAAAATAACAACCTTCTTGGAAATTATATGTTTGAGCCGTTTGGAGTTGAAACACTAGAGCCATGGGGCCCGAGTGCTCACCTTGTTTTTAGGGGGATTGCTAAGTGGCTGGTCGACTCTTCACGTGACCAGAGCTAAGCGGCTGGTCGACTCTTCACGTGACCAGAGCTAAGCGGCTGGCACGTGACGTGACACGTGAAGAGTCGACCAGCCGCTTAGTAATCCCCCTAAAAACAAGGTGAGCACTCGGACTCTATGGCCTTTTCTTGGGCCATTGCCCATTTACCCCCAAAATAATCTAAAAAAAAACAAGTGTTTTATAAAAAGTTCTGTCTTCGATTTTTTGGTTAACGGTGTCATCTACCCAAATATAATAGTTTTATATCTATTTAATATACAGAAATAAAACTTCAAACTTATCATTATATCAATACTCACAGAATACTAATACTATAAAGAGGTGGATTTTGTTAGTTTGGATGTAGCAGAATCTGCTTATCCAATTTCAAATATTCTTTCACCCATAGGAAGCTATCTTATCCCTGAGTGCTATATATATTTACGCGAATTAGTATTATAATAAAAAAAAACTTGTACGGTCGGGGGACTACGAGTACATTGTCTTTAAATCTGGAATGAATAGGGTATTTCGTTATAGTAAGTAGATATTCTTCACTGCACTAAATTACATTACTGCTTACCACCAAGTGGAGTCGTAATTATGTCAATCACTGATAAGGATATTCTTATGTGCACTGTGCAACCATTTATTGCGAAATCAGACCAGGTCTTGAGGAGAAAGCTAGCAAATATTGAGACTAGATGTCTCAATATTTACAAACTGAACAAAACATATTATAAAGTAAATCTTGCAAGGTATGTAAATACACCTATTCTATTCTATAAAAAAATAAACTCTGTGAGTATTTTCTGTGCACTTATATTGTGACGTAGTAGCTAAAATTTTTTTTTGTTAGGGTGAAAGCACTAGGTTAGCTCGTGAAATTCAAGTATTCTTACGTTTTTTGCAATTTTCGATCCAGTATCTAGTTGTGTGGTGATAACAACTTAGACACGATGGAAACGATTATGTGTTTAGACAAAAAATAATTAAAATCACCAACATAGCTCTCCAAGTTAGCATAATCCGTAAATGTGCCTATTTAAGGAAAATATAATGACGTTTACGGATTATATTAACTTGGAAGGTCATGTTGATGATTTAGCGGGCTACTCTGGCGCACCCCTTAAGAAGCGGTAATCTCGGAGGGTCACTTCCAGAGATTGTTATTAAAAAATATTTTTTTACGCCGGCGACCTTGAGCGACCAGAGAATCGTATGCGCTGCGTCCAAAACTCAGTTTAGTCGAAAAAATTAAATAAAAGATAGTATTCTTTAACTTAAAAGATGGCGTATACTAAAAGATAGATAATAAAATTGTATGTAACATAGCAAAAATTTCGTTTAAATATTCCTGGTAGATTTTGTGTGATTATCAATGTTTTGTCCGCGTCAGACACAACTTCACGATTTAATTAAACTATTTAATATGAACTCAATCAAAAATATTCACATACTAAATGATTAAGAGAATGTTCTAGTTTAACATAAGTATATTTTTTTCAAATCATTTATACTGCACATTTTGACAATCACGTCAAAATGTGTAGGCTAACAAGCCACAATTGCAAAAGTCTCTTGTTAGCCTTAAAAAAAATCACTGAGGGAAAGCAATATTATTGCGGAGTCATTGGATATGTTTAATTGCTTACTTGACTTCACGCCGACGAAGTCGCGGGCAGAAGCTAGTCTATACTAATATTATAAAGAGGTAAAGTTGTAAAGGAGAATACCAGAAACTCTATAGAAATTTGCCCCTCTCAATACACTTTGCCGAATGTCATTGCCTCATTGTATATGTTTTATGACCCTGTGTCAACCTCTATGGAGGTTTTTGTTTTAATAATTCAGAGCACAAAGCGGAGCTCCGTCGAGCAGGATACATTTTACCGCCTCAATTTTTAAGAATTGTTTAGAATGAGATTTCTTACCGACTTATTCCGATTAGTTAGGCTGCCCATTCAGTCATATTTCTGGTTTTTTTTCATATTTGTTTACTGCTAAGTTTTTACTGCTGAACTTTTAAATAAATACGCATTTTAGTTTTTAACTTAACAATTCTACCATATACTTACAACTGCAACTATAAATCAATGCTGTTATGTTATACTTGGCTACCACGCAGTCGAAGTCGCGAGCAGAAACTAGAAGGTATTAAATAATTTGAGGCGTCTTTTAAAAAAACAACTCCCTATCGGAGTGGTTTGATCTCCTCCATCTACATTCGTATCTGCATACATTGACAGTCGTTTAGGTTCTCATGATACTTTGTTCGCTGTGTTGTCGGTAGAGGACAAAAAACGTTTATTGTGTAACTTTGCCCACGCCAGCGCATCTGATTACTCTGTAATAGACGTCAGCCGTCACACCGCAACACTTGGTTTCGGGGACTTGGTTTCGGCTCTGACGATATCGTATTCGGCTTTCCGCACAACAAAAAGTGTAACACATAGATATATTGGATCAATGTTTTGAAAATTTTGTCGCAGACGACGACACGGTTGGCGCAGTGGCTGAGCGATCGACTGCTGCGCAGCGTGTTGCGGGTTCGATTCCCGCCCAGGGTAAACATTTGTGTGATGAGCATTTGTGTTTGCCTTGTGTCTGAGTGTTGTTTATCTATACCTATATGTATGTATTTAAAAAAAAATGTATTTGTGTATGTATAACAGCTGTCTGACACCCATAGTACAGGGTCTCCCTAGTTTGGGGCCAGATGGCCGTGTGTGAAAATGTCCCCACATATTATTATTATTAGTTAAATAAATACATAGGTTTATTATATATTATATATTTATTATTATAGGTCAATTATAATAAATTAAAATAAAACTTGTTTACTATGGGCAAGGGGATTAACTAATTAGGTTAAAAAGGTGTAATTATACAACAGTTGATAGTAATGGGAATTCTCATTATCCGATTACATTTATCAACTGTGATTTTTCTAGATGAGAAATTCAATATCTGTCTGGAAAATCTAATATAGACACTTACCTAAAAACACTAACTTTACCGCTTTGTAGGTAATTATAACGCGTGGGTGTCAAATAAAACCATGAAACATATTCTTTGACGCTCAGCCATAGTGTCTATATTGCTGAAATATATTCTTTTAAATTGAATGTATTCGTATGGCCGATTAGACTATTCCTGTCCAATAGAGTATTTTGCCAAAAAAATCTAATTAGTCCTTCAGAGTTAGATTATCAAAAAATATTACATACGTATTTTTTGTTTTATCAAATCAATAAAAACTGACGAAGATAAAACGCATCAAAGATCATGAATGGGGGTTTGTGACGTCACTTCGCCAGTAAAAGTGTACTGACATAGTGATGTCACACGAGTTTTCGACGCACTGTATCGTCTTAATTTTTTGTTTAGGTGAAAAAAAAAAAAACATGTCTGATATTTTTTGGAAATCTATCTGACGGACTAATTAGATTTTTTTTGGTAAAATACCTTATTAACCACGTACTCACGTCTACTTATCGTACAGTGAGTGTTAGATATTAGGTGTTTTCGGGTACCCAACGCTAAACTGAAATGTGTAGACGAGGTTTACAAAACTACATAGGTACTTAGGAAGTTATTGAATTCTGTTTTAGGGATTTTAATAGGATGACGTTGGAAGTTTGCGGACATTACCTAAGTACATTATAGGGTGGATTTTTTAAAATAAGCGGTATTGGTTTCGACCTTAGAGCCTACCTCATTCCAACACTAGTGGTTTAACTAGAAAAATGTGTTGAATAGAACTTATAGAATAATAGCGGCACTTATTTGTCACGTGTGGGTGGATCCAATATATCATTTTGTCACAGGAAACTGTCAGAACGTGAGAAATTGATGGGTATTTATCTTAAAAATAATTCTAGCCACCGTGGAATTTGACAAGTCTTTACCGTTTTTGGTAGTGTTGCCTCCTGTATTTATCCGACTCTAGTTAGTTTTTATCAAATTAGAACCTTATTTTTATAAGCGTATTGCTTTAAATAATTGCATTTTATTTTAAAAATAAGTAGGTACTAACATGTAAATGATTTGGGCTGTTTTCCTCATTACGTAAATGTTTTTTATTTAAACAAGGAAAATATGAAAGGAAAATGTATTATTCACACGTAGCTACTTACTGCAAACTCGGTTTGAAAAAACCGGTGTGCAGTGGTTTTAAATGTGTGGTGTACGTGTCTTGTGTCCTTGAAAAGGACATCTAAAATTAAAAAAAAAACTGACTTAATTTTCTAATTTATGATCAGCTTTGTCCTTTATCTGACCGCGGTAACAATGTACTTTATCTAACCGAGAGTAAACACCTGTAAAATGGTAGTTTCCTTAAAACCAAGTATATACCTACGTCATTGTTGTGCATTAAAATCATGAGGATGACTCACTAGAACTACCTATACTAAGCATTTGCGAAACTCTTACAAGGATACTTGAATCATTCAGACAATATCCATTACTTGAACTACATTGCTTTTTTGCCACTAGATTTAAGTATAGAGTTTTAGCGAACACAGCAGTGGATTTCGAATTATTCGAACAATTCGCGGTTTAAACCTTCACGGTCCGTTACCTCCTGACCGCACGCAGTCTGTCAGAGATATTCTTGGCAGCCGGTTGCATGACTCGCGTTTGTGCTTCGAATACCGGTTTTTAGTAATTTCGCGGCCGTGTGCTCGGTAACTTTGCCTTATTTGGAAGGTTAAAAAAAGTTTTCGTAATCTTTTGGCGCCATGGAGGAAGGGTAAAAAAACTGTTGAAATATTCATAGTTCAAATTTTCTTTAATGTTGTTTAGATTCACCGCGGCACCTTTCGTTGTATACGAAAATAAATTCTTTAATAATATCTACACTTTGTATCACTAATACAATTAAATAGATTGCTGTACAATTTATTAGGCAGTAGTTTGTAAATAATGTACATAAAGTTAGTTCATAAACTATTGAATGCCTATTGTACAAACAATGATTTTTATCAGTGATCATTATTTTAATGTAGTTGAGTATAAAAGCGTAACACATGTATATTTTATTTTAGATTAATTTCTATCGCCTAGTTGGATATTCGGTGGCTTACTGCGCGGGTGGTTAATATTTTTTTTAAGTGGGCAGATTATAAGCGCATCTTGACAGTAACAATGTCATTCACCTCAATGTAAGTTGCTTGGGTTTTTTTTGCGAATTCAGGCTTTTGGATGTATGTTGCCGGTGTTATTAATGTTTGCTTTTGTTTACTAATGCTTGATTTACTTTATAATTAGGTATACAGTGTGAAAGTTTGTCAGCATAATTTTTTTTTTCACTAGTTTGGCTTTGTATACCTATACTGTACTTATTTATTTATTCATTCAAAACATACAAATATCATTACAGGCAAGACCCAATGCGATATTGCAGCACATTTAAAAAAATATATAGTTCCACTCTTTGTACCATAGCAAATTCTGAAGGTTATTCAAATTCACCCGAAGTGCAACAAAATTTATTTATTTATTTGTACCAACTTAAACTATCATTACAGGGTTTACCCTAATGCGACAGTTAAGACCTTATAAATACTAATTAAACTATACACTTAAAATAATATGTCGGCGTCCTCAGCAATGAGGTTGAGACTTACCGATGTAAGGCGATGTAATAGGTAAAGTGGTTTTGACCTCATAAAATTACTAGGGTAACAGTTAATGGGTAACATAGAAGGTCCATGGGAGTAATAAAATATGGAAAGTGTCTGTTCATTTATTAAATTGGCTGTAAATTAAGTACATACCTAGATACCTTGAGTAAGTCATCATTATGAAAAAAAACCTTAATTAAAATTGACGCAACTAAAATACCTACTACACTTGTATTTAATTAAAGACTAAGCGTTATTATTTTGTTATTAGAATTAGGAAGTATTTAATATTGTCATCGTCACTTTCCATGTACAAAAATCCCTTGTAATTATATAAAGAATTGAAAAAATAATGCTTTAAGGATTAAAATATTTAAAAATAACGTACGTACGTAGAACAATACGTACAGTCAGTGCCCTATATTACCTGACCCCTCTTAGAAACCAAAACTTAGGATCAAGTTATGTAGGGAAGAGACTGTACATAACCATTTTTTACTACTATTTTTGGGGCAGATTATGGTATGTGATGTCATCTAACTTTTGCATGTAATTATGGGACTGCAGGTGTTCGCATCTTGCCATGCTACATTAACATTGTCTAACATGTTGTCTGTATGTATTACAATTGATTCACAAACCACTACTATTGACTAATTCATTTACGATTTGTTTACCTACGTATTATGTAAAACGATTCATTGATTAACAAGAATTGTAATTTATACATTGAAATTTTATGTGTTTTCCTTTAAAATAGTCACGTCATTTGAGTTCTTTTTCTTTTTCGGAAAAAAACATAAAATTGTAAGGAATAATATTTTATCAGAATTTTGTTATCTTTGTAAATGTGTTATCACATCTCCAAACACTCAGGCGGGCTTATATACCCTGACATCATTATCAGGTGTGACCAGAGAAGGAGTCCAATTTCCTTTTAGAAATTTTATTTAAAAGAAGTCCTGTTCCCATTGCCTTTTAAAAATAAAACATCCTGAACAACAAAGGCTACAAAACCATAAATCCAAAACCATATTCCTTAGCCCAATAATCTTACTCAATATCCTTTACAGCACCCACACATGCCAATACAATGAAGAAGATGGGTCCATGCGGATGTACCTTCGAGGTAGACCGGTGGTGCTGTACGGCCCCAGCGAACACGAGGGTCTGGACCCTGCGAAGGTGGCACCGCCGCCGCAGAATAAACTGAAACTGGAGTGGGCGTATGGGTACAGGTAAGGATTCTAAAGATTTGTTAGTTTTGCTAAAATGAGCCATGCTTCCAACGTACCTCAATAATTCAATTAATTGTAATGACGACACGATGGGCACAGTGGTTGAGCGACTGACTGCTGGGCTGCGTGTCGCGGGTTTGATTCCCGCACGGAACAAATATTTGTATGGCCTACAGATAGTTGTTCCGGGTCTGGCTGTTTGTGTATGTGAGTTTATATGTTTGTAAACGCAACCACGACACAGGAGAAATTCTTAGTGTAGGCAGCGGTTATATTTTATTTAGGTTTTTCTAGAATTATAAGATAATTCCAATTACTATCCACCAACAACAGTTCAATGACGTGATGGCCCAGTGGTTAAAACACCCGCCTTTCATGTATATGGTTGCGGGTTTGATACCGGGCAAGTTCTTTGTGTCTATTTTCAATTCTAAGTTTATCTTAGACGTCACTGCAGGAAAACGTTTTGAGGTAACTTGCACTTATCTTTTCTACTTCTATCTATTCTATATTATCTATCTATATAATAAAAATGAATCGTTACTGTAAGAAATAATCAATTGACAGGACGTCTGTCGGGTCAGCTAGTAATCTATACCAATATTATAAAGAGGAAAGATTTGTATTTTTGTATGTAACGAGTAAACTCAAAAACTACTGGTCCGATTTAAAAAAATCTTTCACCAATCGAAAGCTACATTATCGCTGAGTAACATAGGCTATATTGCATTATTAAAAAATTAGGGGTCCTTGGGAAAATACAAGCGGTATAGGGTAGGTGTAGGGGTAGCTGTAGGGTAGGTGTAGGGTAGGTATAGGGTAGGTGTAGCGTAGGTGTAGGATAGATGTAGGGTAGGTAGGTAGGTAGTTTGGTAGTGTAGATAGTTAGGGACAGGACAACGTCTGTCGGGTCAGCTAGTAATAAATATAAATCTGAAATCGCCAATCCACCTAGAACAAATGTGGTGCTGGTAATCAATGCTCGTACCTTCTCTGTATGAGAAGAGGCCTATGTGCCCTGCAATGAGGAAATATACGCTGGTATTATTTTCGGGATGTAATTTAGTATTTTCCTACCATTTTTCGAAATAACTAGCTGATGCCTGCGATTTCGTTCGCATGAATTTCGGTTTATTTATTAACACTTCAAGCACAAAGCACAGAGGCGGACTTAATGCCAATAGGCATTTTCTACCAGTCAACCTTTGGGTGATGCAGAGACAAGCAGTGGTAGGTGTAACAGAAAATAATTAAATTAATACGAAGCTAAACTACAAGGATATAAATAAATACTAAAAGTATATAGGTATATGTAATGATATTATTCTGTTCCTGCTTTTACTTCCAAATAAGTTTTAATGGATAGAGAAATAAAAGGCGTAATTGCGTTTCTTTGAAAACCTAAGAAACTACATTTAATGCCAATTATTATTGTTTATATTATTCATCACGTTTTTCTTACACAGATTTCAACTTCAACTGTCACCACAGACTAATTAAAAATATGACTGCCACTAGGCGTTGTCTTTCTCTATAAGAGTGCAGTAAACCTCTTTACATATATATAATATTAAACTACATATATATTACTGTAAATAGATATATACACGGATATACAAAAATAAAAAGACAAACAATGAAGAGAACATTACCGTTGTGATGAAACTGCCATCTGCCATCCATCCATCCATGCCATGTCTGTGTTATCTGTGGGGTTTTTTTTTTGCACGGAACTCTATTTGGTTTTTCTAAAATAAAAGCCTACGTTATATCTGAGAACATCAGCTATCTGTCAGTAAAAGTCCCGTCAAAATCGGACCAGCTGTTTCGGAGATTAGCCGGAACAAACGGACAGACACACAAAAACATAAAAATAGTTTTTTTTGTAAACATTCAAATGCAGCACTAAAAACCTGTTATTTTAACATTACAAACAGACGCTTCAATTTTATTTATTTGTATTGATGATATAGATTCCATTATGTATTATCCTTGTCTACCAGTACTATCACGTCAATCACATTATATATTAATGAGACCAACTTTGAAAAGGCCTTGGTACTTTCTAGTTTTAATGTCCAGCAATTATAAAGCAGGTTGTTAGTCCAGTCTAACTTAATGCAGCTGAATACCAGTGTTTTACATGGAGCGACTGCTTGTCTGACCTCCACAACACAGTAACTGGGTAACACCCTTGGTAAAACTGGTTGAGCCTTCTTACTTCTGACTATCCTTAACGACTGTCCTATCTCTGTTCCCTGATAAGTATAATCTGGGTATCTTTAAGGCACGAGTGAACCGGTTCATCTTAGGCAAGCGTGTTCCAACTTAGGCCGCATTATCACTTACGATCAGGTGAATTTGATAACACGTTTTTTTAACAAATTTGACGACACGGTTGGCGCAGTGGCTGAGCGATCGACTGCTGCGCAGCGTGTTGCGGGTTCGATTCCCGCCCAGGGTAAACATTTGTGTGATGAGCACTTGTGTTTGCCTTGTGTCTGGGTGTTGTTTATCTATATATGTATGTACTTACAAAAAAAAATGTATTTGTGTATGTATATCAGCTGTCTGACACCCATAGTACAGGGTCTCCCTAGTTTGGGGTCAGATGGCCGTGTGTGAAAATATCCCCACATATTAAAAAAAAAAAAAAAAAAAAAATAAATTGCGGTCAAACGCAAGCCTATTTAATAGTAAAAAAAAAAAAGAGACTGTCAAAGATCTACGAATGATAGCCGGGACCAACGGCTTTACGTGCTTTCCGAGGCACGGAGAGGTCTCAATATGAAATGGATGGTCAACCGTCCACGGAATGACCACGGCAAGTGTAGCTTAACTATGACTATCGGCTCTTACTGAGCCAGGAGTCCTTCAGGGTTATGCAATAGCTAAATATTATAAGTAGTATTGAGAGAGTATTATGAGCTTTTGCCCGCGACTTCGTCCGCGTGAATGTCGGTTATCGCGGATACAGAACAAGTCGCGGATAAAAAAGTAGCCTATGTCCTTCCTTGGGGTTCAGGCTATCTTCATTCCAAATTTCATCAAAATCGGTTCAGCCGTTTCGACGTGAAAATTTAACAGAGTTACTTTCGCATTTATAAAATTAAAGTATGGATGGAGTGTTTATTATACACTGTAACTGTATTCATTCCAGGTCGTTATCAGGCTATACCAAAATTCATCAAAATCGGTTTAGCCGTTTAGTCGTGAAAATGTAACAGAGTTACTTTCGCATTTATAATATGAAAGTATGGATAAGTGTAGTAGGTAGTTAGGTATACCTACCCAGGTAGGATATACCAGCGTTAGGTTCTATATTTTCATACTAAAAGTTTGCACAAAGATACAAACATATTGAAAGAAAGAAATAATAAAAAATAATAAACGAAACCACTTATTATTATATCAAACGTTATCGACCGCTGTGCCTTACCAAGGTCAGAGATATGGTGATAACATGTCCATTTATTCATTTATACTAATTAAGTTATGTATGTAATGGTCAGGGGCCTACCACCTCCCTTTCACTTTGTCCAAGTCAAAAAATATTTCAATTAAACCATTAAAAGGCACTTTTAAACGTCATATAAGTTAAAATACTTAATCTAGATGCTTTTTTACAAAAGGTCGTTTCGTATGGAGAAGAATGAGCAAGAAACTCCATACTTACACTACTTAAACCTTTTGAAAATGTTTACAAATTTTTGTTTAATTACAGAATTTATTGTAATTGAATACGTGAATACGATGCACCTTGCATGAACACTATATTATAGTATGTCTTACGCCCTGTTGGATTTTCATCACCTTTTTAGGGTTCCGTACCCAAAGGGTAAAAACGGAACCCTATTACTAAGACTCCACTGTCCGTCTGGCTGTCTGTCACCAGACTGTATCTCATGAACCGTGATAGCTAGACAGTTGTTTTTTTTACAGATGATGTATTTCTGACAACAAATAAAAACAGAATAAAATAAATATTTAAGGGGGGCTCCCATATCTACAACAAACGTGATTTTTTGCCGTTAAAAAAAAGGCTATAATATAGTGTCTCATTTTGTATAGATAATGGTACGGAACCCTTCGTGCGCGAGTCCGACTCGCACTTGGCCAGTTTTTTATTACTTTGCCTCACTCTAGGAATTTTTCCTGTATTGTGGCTAAGTTTACAAACATATAAACTTGGCGCCAAGTCTGCTATTTTTATAAGTTCGTCATTCCGACAGAATCCCATTGTCATTTTGCTAAAAGTTCGTAATCTGCTGAATTCATAATGGTCGATCATTGGTCGGTCGAATTAAAAGCAATGACTGCACAATGACGTTGTAATGGTAGGTCACTGATCAAAGTAACTGTCAAAATTTTAGCAGATTACCGCCTATGTCAGTCATTCAGTTGTCATTTTGTACGAGATTACCATTCTATATCATTTCTTTCAATGGTGTGTCAGTGGTTGACCATTGGGAAGTCATAATGACGCCATTATGTTAGTAGATTACCAAACTTGTCAAAATCAACAATTATGAAATCAATGATAGACCATTTTGACACTATTGTATTAGCAGACTTGAGGCCCTGTAAGTCTTACAAATATTTGAAACCGTGACACGCAGTCGCAGTTGCACCCAAAATTCAACAGCGAAAATTACGAAGTAATATTAAAAGAATACTGTTAGAGGTTATGGTATGCACCCAAGACAACACACCCTGTTGTCAAGGTAGATAGTCTAGATAAATAAATTGTACAAATAATGAGTCATGTTTTACAACACCCATGTGGGTGGTGACAAGTAGTGTCCCCAAAAATTGATATGTAGAGGACACACAATGGTATCTATAGGATAACATCGATGTTATTCTAACATGGTATTGACAACTAAATATTTAGTTGCTTTCATATAAACCATAGCTGTCATTTTCCTGTATGTTTAGTCCGCTTTTAGAAAATAAATCTGTCATATTTATGACTATACAAGGCTAGCTAAACTAGTACTTCTATCTTATAATAAAAACTACCTATGTTTCATAATAAAGCAGGTTTACATCAGTACTACGTCTCCGTCACACACAAAAGTCCAGTTGAAAACCAGCGTCAGGCACAAGTGGTCTGGCATTTTATGCTGAACTGGGCCTGTTTGGCGCAGCCAAGGGGCACACAATAATGTTTTTTGTTATTGAATAACCTTTTTTTTATTATTATTGTTGTGACGTCGCCAAGGGGCGGCAGAGAGGGGTTGTCTCCCCCCCTCCTAGAGATTCCAAAAGCATCATGTGTCTTTAACTGTATTCCCCCCCCCCCCCCCCCCCCCCTAGGCCATCACCAGGCGAAGCTCTTGGCAAATCTCGACTGGACTAGTCTAGTTGGGGAAATCGTTAAGATTACCATCTTTTTATTCTCAGTTGGCTAGCCAAGCTTAGCAAGCCAATTATGGAGATATAAAGATAATGTAGGTGGAAGAGAGCGATCAATCGCATTTTTTCTCTAAATTAGAGTTCTGTGTCAAAGAGTATCCGGGCAGACAATACAGGCTCTGACTTGTAATTTACTGGCCGGCGGGGAGTCATAGTAGTCATGAAAACGAACAAATTTTACGATCGGATCAACTCCAAAACATGAAAAAGAGTGGGTTGTACCATCATCATCTGCGTAGGATTTTCCCAATTATGTTTGAGTTGGTTTCCAGTCAAACTGGATGAAGCTGAATACCAGTGTTTTACATGAAGAGCGTGCTTGTCTGACCTCCACCGCCCAGTTACTGGGTAACACGATAGGCCTTGGTAAGACGAGTTGTCTTACTCTTAAAAAAAAAGAAAGATAAGTCTTCAGACTCACTGGCCCCTGACTACCAATTAAGTCTGTCAAAGATCTTGGTTGGAATGACAGCTCGGACCAACGGCTTAACGTGCTTTCCGAGGCACGGAGAGGTCTCGATATGAAATTGGTGGTCGCCTATCCAAGGTCCGACCGCGGCAAGCGCAGCTTATGTGCAACCTATCGATCTGTGCGGTTCTTACTTAGCCACGAACACTGAGTACCTACCATAATAGGTTTTAAAGAAATTACTTACCTAGGTACTAATGTAATTAACATCATTAAGTCTAGTCTACCTACCTAAACCTGCTATATAATGTACTCATGAAAAGGAAAATAAAGAGTTACTCCAGGGAATTAAACACGTCATTGTTGTTCTTTTATTATGTTACGTGACACAGAAATTGTGTCATTAATTTTCTGTAGACACTTCATTACATTATACCTTAGTTACATGCTCACCTTTACGTCATTATACATGAACAAAACCGTATATACACAAAGATACCAAATTGCTGGAACTCGTTTCAGATTGGTACAACAGATTCGGCAATGATACCTAAAATGGTCAAGCTTGCACGGCTCGAATACCAGATGGTGCGATAATCGAACAAAATAAAAATATTGAAAGTAGCCTGTTACAAAACAGACAACACTTTATAAAGTACTAACTTTTGCCCGCTACTTCGTCCGCGCTATATGTCCGTCCCTATGTTTCAAGATATGTTGATACCAAAGGAGTTGTTTCAAAATGAGCCTGGGCCCAGTCCTTGTACACCATACTTAAAAATAGGGAAACACATTTTAAATAGTTCTCAACTGTCCAATTAATTTAAAATAGCTTTGTGAGCAGGTTAAACACAAGAAATTGCACTTGAAATTGCAACACACAACAAAAAGCAGTCATGGCGGTAAGTTGTCATTTTGATTGATTATTGACGTTTGACATTTATAATTCTGATTTTCGATTTGTGGATAGCCAGGTAAACAGATGAAAAAGAAACTGCGTTAAATTCAAAAAAACGAAAGGGAAGTTGTTACAAAGTACTATAGAAAGTAGAAACAAAACGAGACGAAAGTGACTGAAGTGAGACTGTTGTGACACAGACAGCTGACAGTTCTCTTTCTATGATCAATGGTCGATCTATGGTTTATAGAGTAGCTAAATCTGAGTGACGCCATGTTGAAAATCCATAAAAGATATTGTTAAATTACCAATTTACTACCAACACAGTATACATTTAAATGAAATATCTGTATTTTTCCCGCATTCTACGGATTTTTCTCTTTTTTTGAAGTGGTGTACATAGACTGGGCCCAGTATGAAACATGTCCTTTCATCAAAATCTGCTCTGTCGTTTCGTCGTGAAACAGAGTTACTTTCGCATTTATGATATGGATATGCAGTATGGATACAGATTTGACTGTATCGACCTTGTTCACCGATAACGTGACGAGGTTATAACAAACTGCTAACATTAGTTTACTTACCTCCTATTCTGTTATCCCCATAGCCAGTAGCCATAAGCTCTATATTAAATGAAATTCATTGGTCAATTTACCAATTGTTCTGCCCCATACAGTAGTAATTTGCGCCTACACGCGATCCTAACTCGGAATTATTCCAAAACGCGACACCGTTTCCGTAATCATCCCTTTTAATGTCAGTAATTATGTGAATGTCGCACGATTTAACGTATAAACGTTTATCCAATTTGTGTTAATATAGGCTATTAAGGGATACTTTAGAAGTTGACATGTAACTGTTTTTGTACTGTGTTAAGTATGTCAGTGGAATTATACATGCCCGCATAACGAAACGGTGATAGATGGTGACAGAATAGGTACAACGAAATCGCTAATTGTAATGTCTGATTTCACAAACGTGGAAAGTCGAAAACCATGATAGATAACTGTAAAACTATTAATAACTTATCAACTTGTTAGAATCATCCTCCGAATTATTTCGGAGGTGTTCTTTTTCCACTTCAACATCTAATCCAAAAATGTACTATCATACATCAACAACTTAGAACCACGAACGTGGAATAGGATTTGTTAAATAAAAAGAATTCAGTTTCACAAGTGCGTTAACCTTGTAGCGAAACTAACCGATCCCCGAGCAAACCCAACTTATTACCTCGTTCCACTATTACCAAGCTCTGTCAGCAGAAAATTACACCTTTGTCTTAGCAATACTGCAATCTTTACTGCTGATCCAAGGTTGCTGACGCTTGGTCACTCAAGCTCTTCGAGGAATTGAGTAATTGATTCTGTGTCACCACTGTCCACAACTACAGCTGTTCCACTTATCATTGGTTCACATTGGTTTGATTGAAGACCACATTACTTAATCACTTTCGATTTGTGGACTTCAATTAATTGCCTACGGTAAAAGTAAATAGGATATATTCATATCTATTTCGATGGATATAGGCATCTCCTAATTGGAGAAGTCAAATGCCCGGTTTCTGCTTAAAAAAATAGCCATCGTGGCAAAGAGCCTTGAGTTAAATTGGTCAAAATTATTGCCTATAAACGTCACTCCGCTAGCATTCAGAATATATTTCATAGAAACGCTAACAAGAGCTTATCGTTCTTTGAACTTAATAAAAAACACCTTTTTGTTAGCATAAGTCGTTGTACGAATATGAAACAGCCAGTACATTGAACTAGTTATGAGACACGCAACCAAAATGTAGGACATTCAGCTAAACACACGAAATTCAAACCTGTTCTAGTTTTTACAAGGCAAGGCTTTGCCGCAACCGCAATGCACACATGAGTTTCAGTATTAAAATACTAAATCAAGTTAATATCATCGTCGTCATCCTCCTGTCCTTA
This sequence comes from Charanyca ferruginea, assembly GCA_947361185.1. Classification (NCBI taxonomy): domain Eukaryota; kingdom Metazoa; phylum Arthropoda; class Insecta; order Lepidoptera; family Noctuidae; genus Charanyca; species Charanyca ferruginea. The sequence continues at coordinate 60,501,691 of OX376055.1, forward strand.
TACCATTTTATTTGGAGTCGCCATTACAAATTCTACTTCCACACATCTCAAACTGCCGTCATCATATGTATATTCGTTCACTCAAGAAGATTCGAGTTCACTCCTATTTCTCTTATACAATACTCGGAATACTCCTCTTGTATAAATCTGGAAGAACATTTAATATCCCATTGATTTTCAAGAGTTTATTTTCGTCGATACATATATTACAGTAAATATTGATAAACCATGTTAAAAGAAAATATTTGAATGACTAGATAACGTCTGTATTCCAAGCCTGCTACTTTGAGAAGAAACCCATAAACAAACTCAGCCATCAGTCTTTTTAAAAGGTATGAGATATGTCCGCCGTGGTACCCAAGCAAAGACAGATGTTCAAAGGGACCATGCATCCAACCAGTTCTTACTTTACACGAAGGTGAAGTAACAAGAGATGTAACAACTAAGGAAGACGATACAGAAAGCATGACAGCTTAAGAAACTAGTAGTTTTACTACAAACACGTCTCGATTCGCCAGAGTGACCACAAGCCGGTCCATTCAAGGCCATGAACTCCCAACAATCACAGCTTGGTTTGAAACAAAAACAGACATTACAATGATGTTAATTGTGATTGTACGTGCTGAATCATAACTCATTAGTTTTTTAGGTTCTGATACATAATCATTGTTTATAAATACTTCTGAGCGCTTTTTCTGTATGTTTATGGCATGATATGATTTACGTTTACGCACTTGAGCGTCGTAGTTTTTTTATTATCTCCTTGGAATCATTACTATCATACAAGAGTGAGACTCTTCTGGTAGTCTTTGTCAGGGATATCAAAGTATAGAAATGTTCGATTATGAACGTTTCTATATCATCATATCATCATCAGCCGGAAGAAGTCCACTGTTAAACAAAGGCCACAACGAGCGGAAACCTGCCGCTTGCATCCACCGGTTACCCGCGACCTTAACGATGTTGTCGGTCCATCTGGTGGGAGGTCTACCAACGCTTCGTCTTCCGGTTCGTAGTCGTCGCTCGAGAACCTTTCTTCCCCATCTTTTATCGGTTCTTCGAGCGATGTGGCCTGCACATTTCCAACTTCAACTTGCATATTCTGAGAGCTATGTCGGTTACCTTAGTTCTTTGGCAAAGTTTTCGCGTTCCGGATTTTATCACGCAAAGAAACTCGGAGCACAGTTCTCTCCATGGCTCGTTGCATGACTTTGAGCTTCTGTAGAAGGCCAGCAGTTAAGGTGCCATAAGTCAACAGTAGCAACGCACACTGGTTAGAGGACTTCATCGTTATGCACTTCGTTTTGGACGAAAAAAGTAGCGCCCCGAATGCTGCCCATCCGAGTAATATTCATTTCAATACAAGTACTTTTATTAGTCAAAGGTTTTATTGGGTTAGTAATTTCTCTAATAGTAGAGTTCGGAAGTTGAAGGTGTGATAACCCTGTGCCTAGAAAGCACGATACACCATTTGTCCTGCGCCAGATCTCTTCCAGGTTGTGGTGGGTTGTTATCCCAACAGATTATGCGAAACAAGTGTGTGCAAAAATACAGGCGCTCTGCCTGTATTTTTGCACACACTTGTACTCAGTAAGATTTCCTGCGTTGGCTTTAGTCTCCATTGAAGTCATCCACCGTGGCCGAAATTCGATTGGTAAAATATGATTATTTTTAGTCCAAAAACATTTCGTAGACTGTTCTCCTGTCAATCATTCTTCATAGTCTTCATAACCAATCGATAGTCCTTCAACTAACATCAATACTGTCTTCTGAATAATTGATCAGTCGTGGTTACTTTCAGCTGTGACCGCCGGTGACTTTCACGTATTCAATTGATCGTTCGTGACTCATCCGTCAGTACAGTTGACCACTGAAGCGAGACCACGACCTTGAGTAAAGCTAACTGGGAATTTTGGACTGCGCTTTCCTTTGACTAGTAGAATTAAGACTGATATGATGCAATTTGGATTCGATCTGGTCGAAGTCAAATCATTTATTTCAATTTGACCTTTGATAAGCAATTTCGAAAGTTATAAAAGAAAAATATGATCTAGTTGTCCCCTCCAGTGATTTAGTTTTAAATAGAGAAGAATGGGCAAGAAACCATACTTTTTTTATTAGTCTATGCTGTCCCACTGCTAGGCAAAGGACTCCCCCAAGTCCTTCCAGGAACTTGTGACTAGCGCCACCTCAAACCAGCAGTTGAGGTACGCGTTCAGGTCGTCTCGAAACCTCTAGGAAGAGGTGACGGGATGACCCAGGAGGGCCGTCCTCGGCGACGACGCCGCCCATCTTCAGGCACCCATTGCGTGGAGACTCACGCCCAGCGGTCACTCTGCATGCGGCTGACGTGACCCGCCCAATCCCATATTTTTGCCTAATATGCCCGATTTAGAACGCAGCATGGTATTCCTGTCGCTTTACACCCAGAATGCTGCATCTCCATACTTACTCTTTTAAAATAACTAGTAACAACATAATAATGTATAATTACAGGAATTATATCAATAGACGTGAATACAATGTACCTGGCATAAAAACCACTATATTAGAGCATGTACCAAGTATTACAAGCTAAGATAATCACAAGACACCTAAGTTATGCTTTTGTTTTAGTTGACTTAACTTTAATCCAAGATCTCGAAATCGCCGTTTTAGCGTGGCTGACGTAAGTCTGGTGACATAAAATTGATGTAAACTTATGACATTTTCATCTAGCAATTTCGACAATTTAATAGCGACAAAGCGTCGGTAGTTTCATCTAATCAAATTCGTAGCAAGTGGTTATTTCTAGCCGACAATTTATTTAATGGGTGTGCAAAAAATTGTCATCGGAACAACTGATGGAAAGTGGTTACCAAGTCAAATTATATTGTAGTAGATTATGCATCAAGGGGATAAAGTAGTGTCTTATGTAGCGGGCGCCGTATTGAATCCCGAGTGCACTGTGGGATTCAAGGTCAAGACGAAGGCACCTTTATCCCCGAGGAGCATACTCTACTTTTCACACCATCTACGAGACATTAAAAACAATAGTACTAGAATTAAGAGTAGGTTGTTGGTAATACGAATAGCTTCGGATTTAATGTACTCCGGAGTCAAATCACTATCGTCACATTTTTGTGAGAATTTGCAATTTTCAGTGTTCGCGCCTCAGATTATGAAACAAAAGGCAGATAGACAGCACGGAACACTGACTGTGAAACCAAAAAAGCAAATACAAATTCAAAAGCGAATACGTATAACGCGCTTCGTGAAAAATAACAAATACAAATACATACAATCACGAGATTGTAGGTAAGTATTCGCTTTTGCATTTGTATTTGCTTTTTTGGCTTCATATGTGGGTCATAATGAAATTCTGTACAACATTATTGCCCTGCTAGACCTCAGGTCTTAAATTACTTACTTTAGGTTAGGTTTGCATGACATATAATTTGACATTGTCGAGCAGGTGGTGTGAACAATTCTTTATTTGCTCCCACTGTTAGTACATAAAGAACCTTACAGAGGGCAGACTCATTTATAATTTAACCCTCTGGGCCAGAAAGAGGTCGATAGGATACGTTTTAAATTCTTCACTACAGTGGTTCTCCCCCGAATGTCAATAACACGGGCCTTGTAAAGATATTGCTGACCTAAATATAAAATCAAGATCCTTCAACGGCCATTGGCGATGCAATAACATATTCGGAAAGCTATCACTACGTCACTCTTATGTCCACCATCAAGTAATAATAACAATACCATCCTATAATTATTGTCCCACTGCAGGACAAAGTCCTCTTGTCATACAGAGAAGGCGCTTGCTCAATTCATGGCGGATTGGTTATTTCATAGTAATATTATTTTAATCATTCGTTCATTCACGAACGAGCAAGAAACTCAGAGAGCCGAGGCTCTAAGAAATGCCCAGTACCAACTGACGGCGCCGGTTCACGAACATGACAAAAGTTATCCATTGCTGGCCCATTAAGACAATTAAAAATTCGAGTTAGAAAGAGTGGTATGTATTTTCAATAAATAATGTTTCCACTTGTTCCAGGGGCAAGGACTGTCGCAGCAACCTTTACCTACTCCCAACCGGCGAAATAGTATACTTCGTAGCAGCAGTCGTGGTGTTGTTCAACGTTGAGGAACAGTGCCAGAGACATTACACCGGCCACACGGATGATGTAAAGTGCCTGGCCATACACCCCAACAAGATGGTGATAGCTAGTGGCCAGTGCGCTGGTCACGACCGGCTTGATGCTAGGGTGAGTCGTGGATATTTCTGTTGAGAGTCACGGTTGACACAGAAGCTGAGCGATTTGCTGTTGCGGTGCGTGTCATGATTTCGATCCCTGCACGGAGCAAATATTTGTATATCGTACAGATAGTTGTTCCGAGTTTTGTTGATTGTGTATGTGAGTTTATTTGTTTGTAAACGCAGCCACGTTATAGGAGAAATTATTAGTGTGGGGCAACAGTTTTTTTTATAAAACGAACTATATGTGCATTACTGTTGCTATGACCAATATTATGTAGGTATTAGGTCAGTCAGAGCCAACAAGGTGTTAGAAAGGTTGGCTGCTCAGGTAAACCAAAGCGAAGGTACATTTTAGCATCGCCCTCTGCTTACTCATGAACGTTAATTCAATACGCCTTTTGTAGTAACTGAAAAATTCTGCTGAAAATACAATAAATTTCGCAATTGGCGATACCTAATACCTAGTAGGTAGTTTAGTTGCCCAGGGAGCGCATAGATATAACACATAATGGAGGTGGCTTTAGATATTGATTGATTTTAATAAAGGCTTGTCGGTTGTCACTATAAGGGAAGGGAGCAGGGCAGGATTAACCTTGTCGGGGCCCCTAGGCAATGCAATTCTCAAGGCCCTTTTACACATTTGTAACTTCCTAAAATGCATATGTTCTACCACTATTAATGATATATGTATTTAGTTAGGTACGCAATTTTTTTTAACTACATTACGTTTGCGGGTTTAACATTTAAAAAATAAAACTCGTTGTACGGGGCCCGTGGCCTATGAGGGGCCGTTAATCAATTTTTTAATCTGCCTTAAGGATTATCCGGCCAGTAGGTTAGCCGTAGTCGTGAATGCATCGTTTATTATTATTGTTAAAGGTACAATGGGGTTGGCGTATCCTTGTGGATAAAATTTTCCCCCAAAATTAATAAAGATATAAAAAAGGATAATCCGGCCTTGGATAGGAGTCAGCTACCCTGGGATATCCATGCACACAACTAACCTACGTTCACCACTCCTCAGCCTCACGTCCGCGTGTGGAACTCCGTGTCCCTGGCCACCCTGGCCGTGGTCGGCGCGGGCCACATGGAGCGCGCGGTGTCGTGCATCACGTTCTCGCGAGCTGACGGCGGAGCCCTGCTGGCGGCGGTGGACGACGGCCCGGACCACACCATCTCCGTGTGGGAGTGGCAGCGACCTGACAAGGGACATTGTCTTGCTGAGACTAAGGTAAATGGAAAAGACTTTAAATGTTATTTATTAGCTTCTGTTCGTACAAAAATCTAAAATTACCCAACGGGTACATATAAAAAAGGTCCTGTATGTGTGTTTAGCTAGATCAATATCTACGCAGTGTAAAATACACATCACATCATAACCGTTAACAACTTCACTGTCCGCGAAACAGACACAATAGTTAAACAATCAACATGAATCATATGTGACTTATCATCATCATCAGCCTGAAGACGTCTACTGTTGAACAAAGGCCTCCCCCATAATGGGGGGGGGGGGGGTTGCCATAATCCCCACGCTTGGCAGGTGTCTTGGGGATCGCAGTGAAGTTGTTAAGTACACGGAAGCCGCTGCTGCCCGACTTCCGGGAATTCGCCTTCGACGACACCCTCGGGATGAAATGGGGGGGTGCTATTCTAGCCCGGACACTCCACGGGCAATGTCCATGTGACTCATGGGACAGGGAAATGGTTAACGTATACTGCCCACCATCATCATATTATATTATGTCAACCTTTAGACGCCCACTGCTGGGCATAGGTCTTACCCCAAGGAAGCCGTAATCGCCAAGCTGGGCCAATGCATGTTGGCGATCGCAGTAGGTGTTATGGTACAGTCAACAGCAAAAGTAGATGATCAAAATCAGAAATTCAATACTAATTTACTAACACTAGTTTATATAATTTATTACTAGTTTATTTATTAAAAGTATGTGATTGTCACACACATACTTTTGAATCACTTCGACGCCACACAGTTCTGACGCGAACTCTGTTCATTTGTATTGAATGTCTGATTTTGATCATCTACTTTTGCTGTTGACTGTACCTAGAGGGACGCTGCTGCCCATCCTCTGGTCACAATCCCTCTGTTGGCTTCTACCCGTGGGCAAACTAAGCTTAAATGATTGCTAGAAAAGACCTTTATTTCTGGTGTGACAAATCACTGTTTCTCGCGCAATGTAACGCAAAACATCGTGCAACAGCACAGTGGGGCGTAGGTGTATTCAACGTTTTTAGTTATAGTATTTAAAATTTGTTATGGTAAAAAAGAAACTAAAAGTTGGACCGAAAAAAACTAAAAATATGTCCGTAACCGGAATCAGGTATCTTTGTTGAGGCTTTGTGTGGCGTGGCGTTGGCGTTTATTGCTCTGGCGCATCCCCTTTAGGAGCGCCCATCCCCGTCAAGCGAACTTGGACGCGAGCGTGATTGAGTTTGTTTTTGGTAATGATGATGATAATGTTTGTAATTTAGAATCTCCATTACATGTGCAGGGTTTCTATGAAGCTGTTTTTTTTACTTTTTCAATGTATGAGTGCATTATGAACTGTCAAAGTTTACATACAAACTGATTTTCAGACGTGGTTACTGAATTTGTTTCTCAAAAAAGTTTATTTTTGGCTTCATACAAACCTAGTTTTAAACCACAAGATACCTGTGGGTTAAAATATTTGGAGAATAATTTGTTGTAACGTCGTAATAACGTACGAGCGTTTGTATGAGAAATATGATAGGATGGTCGCTCTTAAGCAATAGTATATTTGGTGACGAGATTTATTTTTATCATAAGTCTTTCCATGTTCCAGTGCTCAGTGGACACGGTAGTAGCGGCCGAGTTCCACCCTCTGGACCGCAACCAGATCGTGACGTGTGGCAAGAACCACATCGCGTTCTGGACGCTGGACCAGACCAACATGCTGTACAAGAGGATGGGCGTGTTCGAGACGAGAGACAAGCCCAAGTACGTCACCTGCCTCGGATTTAATCATAATGGTGAGTGTTACACGTACACACACACACGTACACACACACACACACACACACACACATTTACACATACCTATACACAAATCCTATACTGTCATACATCCTTTGCATGTTTCTTAAGAGGATTGTGAGGTGGCGATGCTCGCTCTACCTCCCTCCGGGTAAACAATACAAATGCAATATGCGCTCGAGGAAGATTTTAAGTCAAAAATGTAGATATTTAGATGATAATCACTCAATATTTTGTGAAAAAAACGTAGTTTTCCATTATATCTACAACATTTCCAAAAATTATGAAAATTGGACTAAGTTTACGAGGGGTAAAACGTTATCGCTTTTTGTATGAAAATTTACAGCCTCTTAAATAGAAAATAAATAAACATCCTATTTGTAATACTTTTATCTAAAAAGAATTATAATGAACTAGAACTTTGCCTTCGACTTTGCCCTCGTGTATTTATTTTCATAAGGACCATAACCAATTTCTTACAAACATAAAAATCTTTCTTCTTTATAATATTAGGGAAGATTAAATAGTAATGAATGAATTAATACTACTTTGATAACCAAAACATCTTGTGAATAAACAAAACGTCTCCAATACAACACCTTGAAATATATAAATTGTTAAGAACCTGGCGACCTGACTTACTGGCTGGTCTATTCTTGGGCTAAAGAATCTACTTTTCCATACAATATGGCAATGCTGCCAACCTGTTGGGCACGTATCCCGTTGACAGCGATGCGGATGAGTTTTTTAATGCCCCAAGAGCAACTCCACCCCTTTTATTTAAATTATACGTACATTACGAACATTTCACACACGGCCATCTGACCCCAAGCTAGGCAAACCCTGTATTATGGGTGTCAGACAGCTGATACGAGTATACATACACAAACAAATACATGAATAGATGCACACACAGATAAACAACAACCAGACACAAGGTAAACACAAGTGCTCATCACACAAATACGCAATTGTATTACTAACAATAATAACAATACAATCCATGCGCAACATGTCACCTTGTTCAAGTACTGAGTGCAATTTTTTTTAAATATTATTTTCGTTTATCATAACATACTACTTTACGGTGCTTTAAACGTGACAATACGGGGAAGCGGGAGGAGGGTCGTTTTCGAGCCCTGGGCCCTGTTTAATAAACATTACAAATTGAAAATTGTAATTGTATTTTACAAGTTACAAATCTACAAGTTTCTGTTTAATAAAGAAAACAACTTACAAATTGTACCATGGTGGAAAAACATTTTCTCTTTACAGATGACAATTTACATATTTCTAGAGAAAACTGATTTTATTAAACGCATAATTGTAATTACAAATTTACATTTAAATTGTAGGAAAATTCCGACAGGTGGACTCGCCTTGTGTCAGAACTTTACAATTTTTGACCTCAATTTAATAAGTGACAAAATTTATTGGAATACATAAAAAATGGTTCTAACAACTAGAAGTGGAAGTGACAGTAGTGATAATGAATGTAGGAGTGAATGGCAACAGCGAATTTTTCGTAAATTTTTAATTTTGATGTGCGAAAAATTTCGAGTTAGCAAAACTACCGTCGAATATTTGGTAACGAAACTAGGACATGATCTTGAATATGATTCTAAGAGAAATGCAGCCCTTACATTACCATTAGCAAATTTACCGAGTGAAACATCCTTATTTTCATATGTTAGAGACAGAATCGTTGTTATTGTGCGAATCAAACAAATAGAAAAAATAAAAATATATAAAATTGTAAGATTTTGGAAATCTTACAATGTAGGTAATTTGTAACTTACAATTACAAATTTGTAGTTACAATATGGTCATCAAAATCTACAAGCATTTTCTACATATATTATGTAAACTTTTATTAAACAGCATTTGTAATGGTAGGTAATATTTGTAAAGTTTTTACTTGTAAAATTTTTACATAATTGTAAGGTTTATTAAGCACCACTTGTCATCGTCATTTCAGCCGAAAGACGTCCACTGCTGGACATAGGCCTCCCCCAAAGGAGGGGTTTTGCCATTCTAATCGCCATGCTTGGCAGGCGGGTTGGCGATCGCAGTATAGTTGTTACAAATGCACAGAGAATGCTGCTGCCCATTCTCTGGTGAGTCCCATAGTCGCCTCTTAGGCACCCACGGGAAGATATGGGATGGTGCTATTCTTTACGTCCGACACCATACGGACAACTTGTCTACGGGCACTTGTCATACAATTTTACAAATATGTCACTTATTTACAAAATTGTCGGATTGTAAAGTTTATTATACAGGGCCCGGAAGCCATGTTAATGCGCACGGGTTATAGACTTATTTCACACATCTATCAATACAAAATAAAATAACTATATACAAGCATATTCTAATGCCAATTTGGACGTATGGTATCCAACTTTGGGGCTGTACTAAACAAAGCAATGTCAAAATAATCCAACAATTTCAGAATAAAGTACTCAGGGATGCTGTTAATGCACCCTGGTACATTAGAAATGACGACATTCACCGTGACCTTAAAATGGAATCCGTCACCAACATTATCCAAAAATTTGCTGAAGCCCACGAACACAGACTTCACCGACACGTGAATGTTGAGGCAATTCAGCTGCTAGACAACACAGACTTAGTGCGTAGGCTAAAAAGAACTAAACCATTTGAATTAGTGTAGTGTACAAAGTGAATGAATAATAGTAACAATGTTGTGCTATACATATAACACATGAACATAGTGTTTCTATATATTATATCAGACTCTAAGAAAGTGCTACGGACTTGTAAAAAAAAATCCATATGGACACTATTTTTAGTTTTAGTTTATCACGTAACATATTAAGTCAGAGATAAATTGCTTATTAGTCTTTTAGGCTAGATCGTAATTAATTATTAAGAATTTAGTTCTTATTAATACAGTACAAAAAAAAAAAAAATCACTCATCTTCGTCTTCACCAGGCGACGTCCTGTCCGGGGACTCGAACGGCAACATAATAGTGTGGGGCCGCGGCACCAACACCATCCACAAGCTCGTGCGCGGCGTGCACGAGGGCTCCGTGTTCTCCGTGTGCGTGCTCAAGGAGGGGCACGTCGTCACGGGGGGAGGGAAGGACGGACGAGTCGTCATGTTCGACCCGGACATGAACGCGGCGGGCATCGAGAATGTTGTGAGTATTTTTAACCGACTTTATAAAAGAAGGAGGTTCTGAATTCCACTCGTATAAACACACATCAACATTGTCCAGGGATATTTGAGATTTTCATAAAAAACATGAATATTGAAAATGACAATGCCAGATCCTGCCCCACCCATGTACAGAAAAAGTAACCCCTGTACAGAAAAGTAAATTAATGAAAATAATTGTAATGAATATAGAACCTTTCTATAGTAAATTGTTTTTCTTTAGAACTTGCGGATTACGAAATACCTACCCACAAAATACAAACTCATTTTACCTAAAATACAATTTAACCTATAATCAATGTCATTATTGTTTTTAGATTTAAACGGAAACCGCAAGTTCTACAGTCACTAAGACTAATTCAATTCAATTCAAAACATTTATTTCAGACTTTAGGTCCATATGGTGTTAGTAATACATCGAAATACCTTAAAACTATGTTAGTATCTTACACAGCAGCAGCAGTTATCAGCAATAAATAAACAGTAAGATGCTACATATTGCACATAACTTTTATTGAGTGGGGCAAAGTTCTATAGAGTTTCTGGCATTGTTTTTTATACAAATGTATTCAAGACTTGTATATGATGGAAAGTTTCAAGGCTGGGGAGCACTGTCTTTATTCTTTCTGTTCACATAGACGATCACTTTCGTAAATGTTTTAATTTGTGAAAATGAAGTACCAAACGTTATTTTTTAAAATGGTACAGATAGCGAGAATGGTGATTGCTTAATGTTCCACAAAAAAGTTCCGAGCTACAGATCTGATGAAGCCCAACTGTATTTTTTTAAAGAGAAATCACCTTTCTCGCTATCTGTACCATTTTTAAATATCCCTAAAAATGTTCAAATATTCCTAGGCAATGTTGAGCAGTGTATACTTTTTATGTTTGACTATGCGTAACTTTTAACTGTATAGTTCGATTTCGAAAAGTATTTTTAATGCTATGTAATTTCATGAAAAAAATCCACCTTCTAAGGGTGGAAAGTTAAGAGATGACTTTAATTTATTTAGTGTAACTGTTTCGTAATTAATTGGGATGATAAGAAGTAGGCACACGGCACAAAAAAGCGTAAAGGAAACTTCGTTACAAAACAGACAACCGCCTTCAAAAACTAAAAAGTACAAAACAACAATCAGAACCAAAGCCGATTTGCCTTGCCTTTTTCTTGTAATTAATTGTATACTTTCATTTGATATTGTGATGGCCCAGTTATTCAGGCAGCTCTTATACACGGAGCTATGGGTTCTCTATTCTATATGTACTAAGTCTATTATAAAAGTTGTGATGTCTTGATGGCCTAGTGCCACCACCCATGCATGAGTTTACAGGTTCGATAACGGGCAATTACTAATGTGACTGTCAATTCATACGTAATTTAAAACGGACATCGGTGAAAAAAACATCAAATTTCATTTCATCACATAGATATATAATCGAGTGGCGAAGTATAATCAACTGACCACATACTGCATTTCATTGTCATGTAAAGGTGGATCCACATATCATTAGCCCGATTCGATCGCTGTATCCGTATCTAGACGAGTGATGATACACGGTCTTGATACAGACCGCGATACGGCTTGTTCTATGAGGGAAAAGCACGGATGTAGATAGGGTATTTATTGCATAGAAAAAGTGCATCAGGGCCATTTATGGACTCCGTCCTGACGAATTTTGCGAACCTTTCTTTAAAAGGCTAGGTTTGTTACCACTTTCTGCACTTTGATAACCAATTTTTAAAACGGAAATGAAGTAATCTCTCGTCCAACAAGGGATCCACACAGACTTGTAATAAACGATATCCATAAATCAGCCAAGTATGCCAAAAGCTGCCTTGTGACGTGTGCCATCTACAACAAAAATTAAAAAAAAAAAAATGTGTAAATAACGCAAATTTATTTGAAAACAAGCTGCATAGACATAATTTTCATGACATCAACATTTCATAAATTTCTTTGACTTGAAGATATAATTAATGAATCCATTAATTAATATTATGACTCATAGCCGCACGCATAGCCCTAATAATTACCTACTTTTACATGGAATTGGTTCATATTGTGTATAGCTAAACTTGTGGACATTGTTTTTAAACCGGACTTTAATACCATGTTTAAAGCAAATAAAGACTTATCCCATATCGAATCAGTTTTTGTCCGATCATTAAAGGAGATATGGATACGGCACGGTTTGCCGATACGTTCCGAGTCGTATCCTATACGACAGGTACGATACGGAGTAAAATAAAAGCGTCCATAACTATACCCTGTTCACAATAAGATTAGACATTTACTCAAACCTTTTTTACAGTCCGTTCAACCGATTTTGACTTCTATTGCGTCGGTAGGATGAAAAATGGTAACTGCAGTAAACAGTTGTATTGTAACCACTTTTTTTGCCCTCAAAATCGGTTGAAGGGACTGTAAAAAAGGTTTGTGTTATGTCTAATCTTATTGTGAACAGGGTATAGATACAGTACGACGAATAATACGGCGATCGAATCGGACAAATGATCATAGTGGATCCGCCTTGACATGATGACTATAGAGCGTGTGAATGGAATGGAGCAGTAAAATCATCTCATCAGTGATTTGTATAAGGGATCAGTAATGGTGGTGTGTCTGCAGATCGAGGGCCACTACGGCGGCGTGCGGGTGGTAGCGGAGGGGCGCGGCTCGCAGCTGTTCGTGGGCACCACCAGGAACTGCATCCTACACGGAGACCTACAGCTGGGCTTCTCGCCCGCTGTGCTCGGTTCGTGACTTTACTATTCATTATATTTTAGGTTTTATTTTATCTAGCCTATGCTGTTCCACTGCTGAGCAAAAGCTACCTTCAAGTCCTTCCAGCAAATATTGTCCTGCACCAAGAACCACCATTAAGAGCGCCCATCCCCATCGGCCGAACTTCGACGCGAGCGTGATTGAAATTTTTGTTTCAAACAACGCAAAGCTCGAAAACCAACGAATGAGTGAGAACGCGATAACATCGCAGGAAAATTGGCGTGCGGAGATTTCACAAAACTTGTTCCAGGAAATACGTGTTTTTGAAAAAGCTTTACAAGTTTTGGTAATAGTAATTCTAAAGAAGAATCTCCATTACATGTGCAAGCTGTTTAATTTACTTTTTCAATGTATGAGTGCATTATGAACGGCCAAAGTTCAGATAAAAACTGTGCAAAAAAGCTGATTTTCAAACGTGGTTACTCAATTTGTTTCTCGATAAAGTTTATTTTTGGCTTCATACAAACCTAGATTTAAACTACAAGATACCTGTGTGTTGCAAATATTTGGAGAATAATTTGTTATAACGCCGTACTCACGTACGAGCGCTTGTATGGGAAATACGACGGGATGGGCGCTCTTAAGGTGGCGCTGGTACGCGTCCACGTCATCAGAAATTGTACTTATTATTTATTTATTTATTTGGACCTTAATAATCCACCCCGCCTACGCCCACTGCTTGGCATAGGTCTCCCCCAAGGGGGGATTCAGCCTTAATAATAAAATAATAATAAGTTTATTTGTACACAAAAATTAAACAACAACACAGTACATTGCGTATGGAATCAGGGGATAATCGCCATGCTTGACCGCGGCGATCGCAGTAGGTGTCATGGTACTCAGTAGAATGCTACTGCCTATCCTCTGGTCAATATCCCTCTGTCATCTCCTGCGACACCCACGGGTAGAATGCTAATCGCGTTCGGTGCCACACGGCTTAGTAAAAATATGACAAAACAGAATTTTAAAAAGAAATTAACTTACAAAAATAATACTTGTAGATGAAACGTATCTATCTTATCTTTCGAATGACATGAAACGAGTAGTTTATTTATTTATTACCCCGACTGCAAGGAAAGGGTTATTTATAATTTTAAATTAAGGTACAAAGGCCTAATCATTTGTCATAATAACTATAATGTACCTACTCACGTCGGTGAAAATAAAGAAATATTTCGATTATCTAGCTACCAGTTCTAAGATATCAGTGACGAAATATCAATTTTTATTCAGAGCAATTATTAGTAGGTACACAGTACTGGCTGTCTACTAATAATTGCCAAATAGTTTAGCCACACTGCTGCGGGTATTTTAAATGAACCATCGAATAAAGAGTTTAAATAAGATATACCCTGCAACGTAGTAGACGTAGTACGGTTCTATAAGTATCTATTTGGTTGCGAAACCATTGCGATATTCATCACCACTATCATCACTTATGCCCCCCCGCAGGTCACGTGGACGAGCTGTGGGGGCTGGCCACCCACCCCACGCTGGCGCAGTTCGCCACCGCGGGCTGGGACAAGCTGCTGCAGCTGTGGGACGGCCTGTCGCACTGCACCGTGTGGAGCAAGGACATCGAGGTAGGCACTACATGTCATATTTCCTCTCGCAGAAACTAATTTTCCGCGACATTCGCATAATAATATGTTACACAAATTCCCTAATACCGTTAGGTAGTAGCCCACCGAAATTACACCCTACCGGTCGGAGCATTCTCCATTAAAAATAATAATAGAAAAACACGCTTTACTTGCAATTCGAACTAAAAGGTAGAAAATAATTTAAAAATATGAATAATTTGCTATGTAGAATTCACCAGTTGATGATGATTATGGAATTTTAATAATTTTTGTAACAACTACTAAGTAGTCGTTACTGAAAATATACTACCATTATTTGGAGTTCTCGGTAGCATTTTAGGAAGGTTGTCAGTGATTTCGAAATGATCTTGTGTGAACAGTACCGCCTGACCTAGACAACAATATTGACCAAACACATAATTTAAATTGACTATTTTAACTAATGGAAGAATGCGATTAATCAATCGTTGCTTCTGATTGTGATGCTCGATGTTCAAATTCATATTGGCGTATATTCTGTAGATGAGGTAGTCTGTCGTCTTTTAGTTGTGAGGCTAGATATTCAGCACCATATCAGCGCATTTGCTCTGTATTTTTGTTTGTAATATAAAGTTCTGTATCTTGTCATATAAAGTCGCTGTTTATTCCTCATCTCAAAAACTTGATCATTTGAGAATTTTTCTATTTTTTATTTGTTTTCTTTTTCATTCTGGTTCCCACGAGTTTAGGACAACTAAACGATCAACTGCCTCAGAGGTCCGTTAGAAGAGTAAGGCTCTTACACAACGGCGACATGTGTTCCATGAGGTTAACGCTAGCAAGATGACGTATTTAGGCAGCTTCTTGCCATTCATCCTCTGGCACGTTTCTCATCTATATATTTGATTGGGTGCGTTCCACGTAAACCTCTAATGCCCTGCATAATTTAAGCTGCATCGTATAGCTTGTATAGCTGTTTCCCATGTGCATGTACCTACTCACTTAGTTTTTTGTCTATATATTTAAAAACGTAGCAATATTAATAGACAAAATCATAAGCTGCCTGCATGAACAGCAAGTTGCAACATTTAATGTTTTTTTTTCAAGATTCACTTATTTCAATTCTTACAAGCCCAAACACGAGTGCAATATTTTGCTCCGTTATGGAGTACCAGAGTCTATCTTCCGGCTCCATCATCAGACCTTAAAAACTGATCATGGTCAAAGTGTTTCTCAAGACAGTTCTAATAAGTCCAAACAAGAGTAGATATTGTTGTTCTGTTATGGAGTACCAGTTCCTATCTACCGGCTCCATCATTAGACCTTAAAAACTAATCATGGACAAGTGCATCTCAAGACAGTTCTAACAAGTCCAAACACGAGTAGAATATGTTGTTCCGTTATGGAGTACCAGTGCCTATCTTCCGGCTCCATCACTAGACCTTAAAAACTAATCATGTATAAGTGCATCTCAAGACAGTTCTAACAAGTCCAAACACGAGTAGAATATGTTGTTCCGTTATGGAGTACCAGTTCCTATCTACCGGCTCCATCATTAGACCTTAAAAACTATCCATAGACAAGTGCATCCCAAGACAGTTCTAACAAGTCCAAACAAGTATAATATGTTGTTCCGTTATGGAGTACCAGTTCGCCTACCTGCCGGCTCCATCATCAGATCAGTTCAATGGTACCATATTATTGCATTGTCATCAGTCCTTGATAAATTTGCGAAGTTTCGAATCAATCCGACGTTTCGAAGGGGATGAAAGTCGAGTTCTAAAGTTCTGATACATAAATCCGAAGCTAATAAAACGTGCGTGAGCGTGTTAAAAAGAGGCTCCTCAACGACCGAGGAACTTTACACCCCGTTCCTCGTAACTAGAATCATATCAATTTGTACACATTTTTTTTTAAAGATTATGTATGGAGTTTCTTACCCATTCTGCTCCATACAAAACTGGAAGGGGCTACTAGAATCATTTTTTGTTTATATGACGTTTAAGAGGAAATACCACGGGCTAGAGAATTGAAAATTAGGTATTTGTAAAATCTATTGCTGTCGCGCGATGCCCGAACACGAACCGCAGAGCGCGATAGAGACAACTGCAGCTTTGACCGAAAATACCTATTAAAAGTACACAAAATCAATGATTCGTAGTCCCCTGATTTCTTCTCCTAAACTTAACCGATTTAACTGCTTTTTTCATTAAAAAAAAAGAAAGGCTTTTGCCGTGTTCCTATGTTTTCTATTTTTTATATAATAAAGTCAAAATTGTTTTCTGAATGTTTGAACACAGCGGAAAATCATGCCAATTTTTTAGGTTTTTGAATATTCATATCTCTTTTAATAATACATTTATGAGAAAAAGGAAAACATAGGGACATGCCAATCGTAGCCATGAATATTTAAAAAAATAATAATTGATCTACTGGCATTATCCAGGGAGGAAACAGGGGACTAAGTTTGTATGGAAAAACGGCCCTTGTGTTTCCTCTTAAAAGTGCTTTGGTCTTATGAAATAAGTGATTTGACTTTGTCTTCAATCATGTAATTTGACATGAGTTAGGAGCTTCATTCGCAACTTCTTTTGCATTGATTTGACTGCTCTTTATTTGGTCTACTTATAAGGGAGTTTTTATGTTTATTGGCAATCAAGCTTTCCTGATACCTAATGATGTAAGTGGTCAGTAATGAATATAAATTGCCAGAAGCATTGTATTTGCATTGCATGTCAGTGAGAAAGTTGAAATACATGGTGATAGTGGTTTTTCGGAAGAGCTCGTTCACTATAGCTACTGTTCCTCTTCCAGGAGCGTGCTCAATGCGTGTCGTGGTCACGTGACGGCCGCGTGCTAGCTGTCGGCTGTCTGAGCGGGGCGTGGCGCGTGTATGAGCCGCACTCGCGGGAGCTGCTCGCCGCGCAGCAGGACGGGTATGCTCCACACACATATTGTATGCTCCACACACATATTGTATGCTCCACACACATATTGTATGCTCCACACACATATTGTATGCTCCACACACATATTGTATGCTCCACACACATATTGTATGCTCCACACACATATTGTATGCTCCACACACATATTGTATGCTCCACACACATATTGTATGCTCCACACACATATTGTATGCTCCACACACATATTGTATGCTCCACACACATATTGTATGCTCCACACACATATTGTATGCTCCACACACATATTGTATGCTCCACACACATATTGTATGCTCCACACACATATTGTATGCTCCACACACATATTGTATGCTCCACACACATATATATTGCTAGCTATCGGCTGTCTGAGCGGGGCGTGCATATTTATCATCGTTTTGTAACCCCCGCCAGCTGCGAGCCGATCCAGACGATCCAGTACTCTCCCGACAACAAGCTGGTGGCGCTGGGCTCCCGCGACAACTTCATCTACGTGTACCGCGTCGACGACGACGGAGCGCGGTACAGCCGCCTCGGGAAGTGCTTGGTGAGGACGCACTGACACTATTACTAATATGTCATACATGGTGGAAAGGGCACACACGAACCATGAAAACAATACATAATTCTACACCTTTTCGTTGTATAACAGCTTTTCCATGCATAAGTGGAATACCTAGAACAACTCAATAGTTTTTATTAGCTGTGGTGTGGTTTTTGTCTGTAGTAAAATTTTGTAAGCCGATCAAAAGCCGATGACCTTTCCACCACCCATTAAAAGTATTTGCAGCAGCTGCAGGGCCTAACCCGTTTTTGGCGTATTTCTAAAGTGATGCCAATTTATCACTACTGTGAAATATGCAACTTTCTTACTTTAGTATTTTAAATTAGTTCACTGTAAGAGATTTTCAGTCATAGAATAGGCATTTTTTTCTTAGGTAGCTTTAATACCTAATATTTTCCAAACCCCATAGCAAATAAAAAGACTACTTTTTAGTCCAATATTACTATTTTATTTCCGTATATTAGTATCTTTAGTTAGATGTTAAACCGAGGGACTCGTGATTAAGCTACACTTGCCGCGGTATGTCTGTAGATGGGTGACCATCCATTTCATTCCGAGACCCCTCCGTGCTTTGGAAAGCACGTAAAGCCTCGGCTGTCATTCGTAGACCTTTGACAGTCGTTATGGGTAGTCAAAAGCCAGAAAGTCTGACAACCAGTCTTACCAAAGGGTATTCAGTTATCTAGTAATTGGGTTGTGGAGGTCAGATAAGACAGTCGCTCCATGTAAAGCATTGATAATCAGCTTTACCTGGTTAGACTAGAAACCGACCCCAACATAGTTTGAAAAAGGCTTGGCAGAGTACTACCTTTAGATGTTATCTTTAATACCCTTCATAACCTTCAAATTAATCAGTTATTTATTAACTTGTACAATTTCACGCGACATAGTGCACGGAGAAAAAACTTAGAAGGGTAACGTTACATACATTTTGCATGTTAAATAAACTACCAACGTTACGCTATAGACAGCTTTCAAGAATGAAACCCTAGTAGACCTTTAACCCTAGAATTTTGAATGAACTGCAAAAAATACATCAATCCTTGCTCTGAAAATGTGATTGTCAACCTATTGTAATATACTTATTTATAAATAAACTATAACAAGCTTCATAATACTATGCTTGTTTTTAGATCCTGCTATTTATATATTTATAACACTGGCAATCTGCTATATAGAAATATGTACCTATTAAAACTTCGAGCCAAATGCTTGCACACACCTACTAATCTATTTTGTCAAATGGAAGCCTGCTATGAGAATACAAAAAAATCTAAATAATACACTTCGGAGCAAATAAATCGAGCCCCACCGTTTTTACGTCTCCTGGTTATTAGTTTTGTTTTCATGAATTAGGTATATAATTATTAGCATTCTGGAAAATATATCATCTGAAACCTTTTTGAATGATAAATTATTGACTCTGAAAGAAAAATTGTATTTTCATCGAAAATTAGGTAGGATTAAAGTAGTCCAAACAGAAAAACAAAAATACAAAATTTCCTCGTCGGTATTGGTTAGTACTTAGTTAATAAAATTCAATTTAATCATTTCTTAATGAAGTGCAATCAGAATTTCATACGCAAATGAAATGCGTTAATGTTATTCTACCCTCAAAACTTTAATTTAAAATGAGAAGCTGACAACGCACAATCCTCAAATGGTTATCAAATAACCTTTAAGGCAATATGTGTCTCGAATTTATACACGTTTCATAATACCAAAAACCATCACACGTGAAAAATTAACGTGGCTCGATTTATTTGCTCCCAAGTGTATATCTATTGAAATGTATCTATTGAAATGTATCTATTGAAATAAGCTTGTAGTGCATACAGTAGGTTGGTGTGTCTCGAAAATAGTGCAGCGAGTGGTCAAATACCGGCAGCTAAAATAAATAATACGAGTAATATGCTCCTTCTTAATGTGTGAATATTTTTTGGTCTTTCCAAAATTACTCTATTTCGATTGCATTAGGGTAGCCGCCAGATAACGCTACAATAAAAGTCGTTGACCCCTTTCTACCAATGTACTCTAATATCTCATAACCATACAAAAACAATGAAAACCAGTGTGGCTATCGCATCGCGGTAAGGGTCGTCCTTGACGCAGTATTTGGTATTATGAAACTCAACCGAAGCAGTATTAGCGACTATTTTGTATGACGAGCGATTTGTATCGTTTAAGTTTCTGGACTTTTTGGTTCTAGTCGGTTCAATGACCTTTATTGTAGGCGGCTACCTTAGTAACAATAAAAAAATAAATTGTACATACGTAGTGCTAGTGCTGTAAATGTCTATCCAATTTAACCGGCAAACATCTTTAACAATCATGGCGTCCAATGCGAAGGTTACGTTCCTCAAATTAATATCCGTCCGTAGGGTGTCTTGCTCGTTCTCCATAGAGACCTACGTACATGATGGAACGAGCAACTAGCCTAGCTTTAACATTTCCGACTCTTTGACAATGAAAGCTATCGCGTATGAATTCGCCGCTAGAGGCGCTATTGTAGCGTGAGGTCTCTGAAATATAGACTGTCACTGTTTGTTGTTGTGGGTGGGCCATTGCGGGTTTATTTCTAATTAGAATATTGTTGTGAATATTTTGCAATACCTGAGATTAATTATGGCAAATATGAGTTACGAGTCAATAAATATTAGTGCTCTTTATTTATTTAATTAATTAAATAGGAACAACAAACAGTTACATTATGCAACATTACAACAGAAAAACACAAGTAATTTAGGTAATAATGTAGCCCACAGCGCTGTTCACAGATTACCATTAATAAACAAAACTATAAAGTCACTAGGAGGTAAACTAATGACACACATACTTATTATAAAAACAATAGAAAAAAGAAAGAAACCTTAAGTTCACATTAAAAAGACAAAAAAAACAATGAACAATGAGACTAATAGCTCAAGTGTCTTATACAAAAGGCTACAAAACCTTATCAAAGAGCATGCTTTGAAACTGTTTTATCATTCGAAAACTTATGTTCTTTTTTTACCAAACAAAACATCTGGCTGGATAATTTTACGGATGATATAAATGTAAACTTTGTTTTCACGCCCGTAATGAAAAAACTTTGACAGCTATACTTCAGGACCTTACTCGACAGTGGCGCCCACTGGTGAGCACAAAAACTGATAGCCCAGTGCCTGTAAATGGTTTAGTTGAAATACATAAATGCTTTGGCTTTGACAGATATTATTATTGGAACGAAGTTCCTTATCGTGCGTTGTGAAAGGGGGCTAGACGGAAAAAATTCTTACGAAAAGTTGTCACGACACTTTTTTATATTTGATTTAAGAGCCATCTATTAACGTTATTGGCGCAACTGTGCTCTTCGAGATCGAATTACGAACGGCCAATAGATGGCGCAGAAATAATTTATTGGTCTTTCTATCTAAATAACTACGCATTGTACTAACATGTTAGAAAATGTTAATCTTTAAAATTACTTACTTACAATATAATTAGTGAAGGATTTGTAATAAAATTTTATTACAATTCCTTCACTAATTAATCGAAAGGAACTTCGTTCCATCCGGGTGTCCCTTGACACCTCTCAAGTTTTTTATAGTTTTACGCGCATGCTCAAGATGTTTGCTGGTTATTATTACAACTTAATATAAGAGGTGTTGATGACATTCGCAGGGTCACTCCAGCTATATCACTCACCTGGACTGGTCGGAGGACAGTCAGTATATAAGAAGCAATTCAGGAGACTACGAGCTGCTTTACTGTGAGTATACAGTCAATTATGAATCTCTGACTGCATCGTTGGTCTCATGGTCGCAAGCGCGACTGCTGAGTGTGTGTCCTAGGTTCCAGCCGTTCCAGGTCGGGCAAAGTGATAATTATTGAGTTCATCAATTAGGAATTTCTCAGTAACAGCCCGGAGTTTGGAAGTTAGCGGTGTGCCTCGGAAAGCATGTAAAGCCGTTGATCCTGCGCCTGATCTCTCTCCGGTCGTGTAGGATTGCCGGCCCATCGGACTGTGAGAGTGAGGGTAGAGGGTGTGTTTGCACACACACTTGTGCACTATTATACCTATCTAATGCCTACCTCGCTGCGAAATTCGATCGGCAGAATTACACAATAAAGTTTGTTTCATTTTAATCTTAAGTTCTGGTGTTGGCGAATAACCGCGTCATAACTAATGGTGATGATATCAAAATGCTGTTGCTGCGATCAATCAATGAGTTATGGGATTAGGCTTGAAAGAATATTATGTTTGTGGTTTACCCTATTATATTATGTATGAGAAAACTTAATAAATGATAAGTATCTTCATAATACATATTGTCATCTTCCAGGGAACGCGACAACATGTCGCCAGATCCCGGCCCCAACATCCATGCGTGATGTGTCGTGGAGCTCCAACACGTGCCCCATCACGTTCCAGACCATCGGCGTGTGGCCCGAGAACGCTGACGGCACTGACATCAACTCCTGCACTAGGTACGTCTAGCACTTGTCTATGCACCAAATCGGATAGAACCACAAACTAAGGGCGGGTTGCTTCAACTATAATTTACTGACCGGTAATAGTCAAAAATGGCGCTTACTATCGTCAAACCAAAAAATGCGTACGTTAAAAGGTTATTAATATTACCCTAACCGATGCTTCATCCACCAGTCAACGTAATTTTGTGTTGTCAAACAGCTGCGTCAAACATCAAAACATCTACTCATGCTACTCTCTTTTTGAATAACTTTAACTGACGGATTTTTATGTCATGAAACGACCCGTTACATTAAACGAACGTTAAACATCTCACGTCATAGTAATTTTTAACCATCCGTCTTTTAAACAGTTGGTTAACGTTACAACGTTAACCAACTGTTTAAAAGAACCCGCCTAAAGTGAAAAGAGTATCTGTGGAGTTTCTTGCTCGTTCTTCTCCATAGAGTCCTGTCAGAGAGTGTGCTTTGTAAGTGCACAACTTAATTTCCCCATCCCCCATTCCATCATCGGACGAGCGGTATACGGCGACGCGTCACCGCTATACGGTTGAAGTTCCACGGTGTCAAACCAAGCGCTTTGCTTCCACATTTATTGTGCGAACTGCCAGACTGGATCCCACTGCCTGCCTCTCTGTTACCCGATAAGTGTAATCGGGATATCTTTAAGGCACGAATGAACCGGTTCATCCTAGGCAAGCGTGCTCACTTTAGGCCGGATCATCATTTAAGATCAGGTGAGTTGTGGTCAAACGCAATCCTATTATAATATTTAAAAAACTATTTCAAAATACCCTCGAAAAATTAATAGACTAAAGAGAGATTTGGCACTGTCTGTCTGTGTGTTATTTAGACTTCATGCACAAAGGTACAAAAGTGGAATTAATACCTTATGCATTCTCTACCAGTCAACCAAGGTCTTACAGTCCGTAAACTTTTAACGTCAATGTATGTTTGCAGGTCTAACGACAGTCGCCTGGTAGCTACGGGTGATGACTTCGGCAAAGTGAAGCTGTTTGCATACCCGGTCACACAACCTAAGGTAAGTCTACTAGTGCTTTTATATTTATTCCAAATTTTTAGAAACATTTTTAAATATCGTAAACCGTATTCTTTTATTTATGAAATATGTTAATGTTTCCAGTCCCTGTGTCACCAATACGGCGGCCATTCTTCGCACGTGACGTGTGTCCGGTTCCTTCCGGACGACTCGCGTCTCATTACCACCGGCGGGCTCGATACCAGCGTGCTACAGTGGGTCGTCGACTAATCATACAGTGGTTTATTCAGCAGATTGGTTAAAAGATGGAATTTATATCAAGAGGGTGATTGGAAACTTTGAATACGGCAACGCGTACTAGAACAGAGTCGAAGCGCCAATCTGAAACTTAACATAGCAAATTCACCCTTATCTCCACAACATAATATACATATTTCTTATAAAATAAAAAAAGACGCGCGAATTCGTGCGCATTCGACAGAATTCACGTGCATTCGACAAAAATGTTTTTTTTATCTATTTAGATAAGGGTGAATTTGCCATGTTAAGTTTCAGATTGACGCTACGATGTGCTTCCGACTCTGCTCTAGTATGAATTGACCCTTAGGCTCAAGGATGCTACGTTGTCAAATTGCCCTCCATGTATAAATTACGCCTTGACCACATAAAAAGTTTTAAGACCAATTTTGTCATTAAGAAACTGACAATCAAGGTATTCATTCACTTTTTGACTTAA
The DNA here is from genome assembly GCA_947361185.1 of Charanyca ferruginea. NCBI lineage: Eukaryota > Metazoa > Arthropoda > Insecta > Lepidoptera > Noctuidae > Charanyca > Charanyca ferruginea. The sequence continues at coordinate 60,526,208 of OX376055.1, forward strand.
TATTAGTCGGACACGTTAATTGTCAAAGAAATCATTAATTGCTTTTGTTTTATTTAGCACGAAGTTAACGATCGCTTTTATTTGTAATATTAAAAAAAATCGTTAATATTAACGTCTTATTGCGATTTTTTGCAAAAAAAAAGCACTGTATTTTCACCGTCTTTTATCACTTTGTGATCTGCGACGCCTATTTCAAACGCCTATTTGATAAATATAATGTTATTTCAGTTTTTATGCAAATTGTACTGTATTTTAATATTTATGACGATTAATTTTTAAAGATTGTACACCTAACTAGCGTTGCATAGATGCACGGTTGTGATCAAAACGAGCTACGTAGAGAAAGTGAAATGTTAGTTTATTTGTAAACATTTGTTTGAGAATCCATAATAATTTAACCAAGAAAATTTTAATAAACAAAAAAATACAAATGTTTACTCATAAATAAAATAAGAGAATCCGTCGATTTTAACACTAAGTGTAGAGCGTGTATGGCAACACTACTAACGTTTTTAACGAATTTTACACACTTGCAACACTGTGTAGTTAATTATTATGTGATTGAGCTTTTTGGCGCGTAATTTTAATATTTTAGGCATAATTATGTACACATACTTTACATAATTTTAAGTCATGATAAGAATTTTAATACAAATTAGATTATTTTTTATTTTAAGATCTGCGTTTTGTAAACATCAATGTTAAATTAAACTGTCTAACGTCCGTATGGTTGACAGCAATTTTAAGATTAATTCATTTTATTTTTATTGTTTGAATGACGGTTTAGTTATTTCTGTATAATTTTTAACGATACCAACTTATGTTGATGCAGCTTACAGTACAAAGAGAAGCTAACACTTTTTATTATCTTGCGCCTTCCATAAAATTAATTATAGACTTTTTTTTCTGTTAGTACCGAATAGATTCCTTGGCACTAACTAATAAGCATTAATTAGTGGAAGTTAACACTAAAATCAACATTTCCAATCGTACATTCCACAAGCAAGCCTAATATAGTTTTTATTTACGTATTTCATTAGGAAAGTTAAGGTTTAGTAGCCTAGTCACTGCGTCATCAGCATCGGTGTCCTCACGAGTAATGTAGCACTAATGTATTTGTAAATAATATTGTATTGTACGACGGCACCACCGTCTGTTCATTGTGCCTCCAATATAATTGAGTATTTAAAATTATTGCTGGTTGTTTTCTTTCCCCCACCCATTATAATTCCTTCGTGGTTGAATGATAAATCTTACTAATATCAATGTAAAAGTTTTTAGGTTTGTTACTCAATCATCGCACATATCATCGTACTACAACCACAAAATATAAAGGGTACAGAAGGACCGCTCCCGCCATCTTCAAAAATAATTACCTAAACTTCAAAGGCTGCTACTGTATTCACTCTGTAGGTTTTATTTGTGACAATATGATTTTTTTTTGACACTGGTTGGAACTCTGCAATTTTTTTTATTACAAAATTTTCCTGTTTGTCATGAAATGTCAATTACTTCATTTATTCATTTTGGCAACACGTGACAGTCGAGACTGAAGTCTGCTTGAGAATGCCTATAAACGTAATGTCAATGTGTGTGTGCGAAAAATGGCGGTTTGTTCCGAGTGGTCTCTCTGCTCGGGCGCGCCGCAGCCTTATGGTGTGTACACACGTACGCAGTACTCGATTTAAAGGTCTCACCTTTAAAATCGCAAGTCAAATCAAGTCTGTGTCGAATCTCATCTTTCGTGGCACGTACTATACATGCTCGATAAACTTGCTCGATCTCGAGCAAGTACGAACGTGTCTACCAGGCATTTTGGTTGGCTTCGAGCATTTGTCTTGAGACTTGCATGGTACACACGTTCGTATTTGCTCGAGATTGAGCAAGTTTATCGAGCATGTACGTACGTGTAGTGTACACACCATACTTACTTTGTGCTACAACCGACGTTTTCTAGATCGCGCAACCAGAGCTCTCCGCGACATTAGCATACAAAATCCCGACTGCAACCGTCGGGCAGTTATTGCCAACCAGACATAACACATCCGTCTAGTCGGAGGAACCTCTCGTTTCTATAGGGTATGAAGAAGTTTCCACTCTGTTCCTCATTCATACCTCCACAACACTCGACTGAACGGAATTGCTGAAATTTGGCAAACAGATACTGGTCTAGCTCAACACAGGATTTTTATACCGTTAACGTGTTTCCGTAGGATCACTTACGACTGCGTATTCCAAAGTGTGCGTTTCGACCGCGCGGCCACGGCGATATTTTGAAAAAAAAAACTATTCCAAGATTATGTAATATTTTGTAATAACTGATTCCCAAAACCATAAATTTGTCGAAGTTAAGGTTAAAAAGTTATAAGGGTTTGAACGCGGCCGCGCCATTGAAACGCGGAGAACCGCGCGGCCACGGAGATCTTTAAAACTAAGCGTAGCAGAGAGCTGAAATTCAGGTAATAACAGATTGAATTTGTAAAAAAAAATGTAAAAATACAGAAATAAGTCCTAGGTTTATATTTTAGGAGCTGCAAGACAAAAACCCCATGGCCGCGCCATTGAAACGGTGAATCACACTCTAGCGCCGGTATCACGCTGAAAATGCATTGCAGACGTCTAAAATTCATTGTAAAATCTAGATTTGAATTTGTCGAAAATGGAAAAAATGTACAAAAAATACCTAGGTTTATATTTTAGGAGCTGTATGACTAAAACCCCATGGCCGCGCCATTGAAACGGTGGAAAACACGTTATCGCTGATATCTCGCTGAAAAAGCATCGCAGAGGTCTGAAGTTTTTTGTAATACCTAAATTTGAATTTGTCGAAAATGAAAAAAATATACAAAAAATACCTAGGTTTATATTTCAGGAGCAGTAGTGCGGTATCGCGTAGAAATAAGTTTTAATTATCTATCGGAAAAAGTAAGTATTAGCGAGATCTTTTTCTGTAAACAACACATTTATATATGCAGAACTATCGACAATAAGCAAAAGAAAACTTTTCTTTTTTATAAAATGTTTTTGCCTTCAAAACGTACTGAAGGTTTTATATTTTTTTGCCTATTTAATATTTTGGTGCCTATTTAAATTTGTTAGCCTATTATCGATAGTTTTGGGAATCTGCTTTTACAAAATATTACATAATCTTGCAATAGTTTTTTTTTCGAAATATCGCCGTGACACAATTCTAAACAGTACGCAGATGAAGCCGTGGGCAGAAGTATATAAATTATACAATAGGGTATTACACCCATTTTTGAAGTGTCTCAATGAAATTCTGTAGTGTTAATATGCCACCAAAAAGAAACACAACATTTGTATTCAATCGGTAAGTGCATCTCAATTTTAAATTTTCAAATTTCGCGCGTTCTTTGACGAAAATGCCTCTTACTGGACGTGGACGCCATATTGCTCAGCGTAAATGACGTCAGTTCGTTTTGTATCAAAGGAGCTCATATTATATATGATAATTGTATATAATTTAAAAATCACTAAATGCATATTTTGTAACATGTGTAATAATGAAAAAATTACGTTAGTTACGAAAATAATAAAAGTACAAAGCCTATATTACGCCAATCGGTTGACTGACAGTTGTAATTTTTTTGTTTACACAGCCGTACGGCGTAATAACATGGCTGCTACTATTTCATGGTGTTTTATAACAGATTAAAAATACTGAAAACTTTGAATTGAATTTAAAAATTGGTTTTGTTATTTTATGAACTAAAACTTACATTTTCCGACTGCTTTATGCCTAAACTGTCGCATTAACATATTTGTAGATTTTTTCTCGAATAGAGTAAAATACCCTATTCTGACAAATCGTCCCGTCTCCGCTTTGTTAGAAGCCAAGATAACATTACCGCACAAACGGTAACCAACTAAAAAAAAAACAATGTATGAGCAAGTAGAAAGAAATCTCTAAGAATCGGAAATCGCTTATCTTTGAATGTTGGGTCTCTATCAAGTCTACGCTCCAACGACAGAAAGCGACGTTTAGCCATCTCAAAGGAGTTACCTAACGCTTCGGGAGACTCCTTTAAAGGAATGGTGACAACAAAACGTCCATCTGCGTTACGTCTAGTAGTGGTCTTGTAATTTTGTTCACATGCTCGCTCTTCGGATGTATAATTGAACTTAGGCGAGATGGAATCAAGTTCCCAGAATCTTGATAGATCCATGGGCGCTTGTACGTGTGTGGTGTGCCTGTCACGGGCGACCATACATAATGATGAGTGGCGTTCCGACCCATCACTTCCTCTCAAAACTTACACGCTAAACACCGTCACTTACGGAACAGCATCTGCTCCGTTCATTAGTACACGATGTTTGTCACAATTGGCGAAGGAAGCCACGCACACACGTACGCAACAGTCTATACAACACGACTTTTACGTGGATGATTACCTGTCAGGAAGTGACTCTATAGAGAGTACTATAGCGCTATGTAGAGATGTCATCAGCACACTTAAGACTGCACAACTCAATCTTCGAAAGTGGCAGTCTAACAATTCACAAATACTTCAGGCAGTCACTACAAGCATCGCACACCCTTCACCCACTCAACCCACATCCACATCACATACAGATACACCTAGCACAGTCAGCTTAAGTATTGACGAACCAAGTAAGACACTCGGTCTTAATTGGCATTGTCATACTGACTGCCTTACATTCTCCATTCATGTACCGGAACACACAGTTACTTTAATCACAAAACGACACATCCTTTCCACAATAGCGCAAGTGTTCGATCCTCTGGGTCTTGTCTCTCCATGTATTATCGAAATTAAGATAATCTTGCAAAAACTATGGATAGACAAGTGCGCATGGGACGACGAGGTTAATGAGGACATTAAAAGGTTGTGGCTGAAGTTCACACAAACATTACCACAGCTTAATCATCTCAGCATACCACGCTGGGTGGTATCAGATAGCCCTACCTCTGTTGAAATGCATATTTTTACAGATGCGTCAGAAAAGGCATACGGAGCTTGCATATACATTCGTTCTGTAGCTAGAAGCGGCACCGTTCATACTCATCTGCTTACGTCTAAAAGTAAGGTAGCACCGATCAAGTCGACCACAATCCCAAGGCTAGAACTCTGTGGTGCCTTATTAGGGACAAGGTTGTGTGCGAAGGTACTAGAGTCGTTAACACTTAAACCCGACAAATGCATATTCTGGTGTGACTCAATGATTGTTCTAGGTTGGTTGTCTGCTTCACCTAGTACACTTAAACCGTTCGTTAGGCATCGAGTTTCGGAGATACGGAAAGGTTTTGGTGATTACACCTGGCGATATGTGCCGTCTAAGGACAACCCTGCAGATCTGGTTTCCCGTGGTTTAGGCGCTGACCTGATAGGTCAATCTACCATGTGGTGGTCAGGACCTTCATTCTTGTTGACAGACTCGGCTCTTTGGCCTTTAATGCCTAACTCGGAAGCTGACGCAGTGCTACCGGAGCTCTTAAAATCACATTTTACGAACATTAACAGTCAATCATTACCTATTACCAACACTAATCTTAATACAAACACAGAAAATTCATTTCATACTTTAATTAATAACTCATCTAATTACTTACATGTACAACGCCTACTAGCATACGTATTTAGATTTATTAACCGGTCTAAAAGAGAGCATAACCACAGTCCTACCCTTACTTGCTCAGAGCTAACTTACAGCGCTGAGTTTATGGTCAAAACAGTTCAGAGGGAAATGTTTCCTGAGGAGTACGAACTGCTTTCATCAGGTAAACCACTGCCAAACAAAAATCGTCTTAAGAAATTGTCACCTTTCATTGAATCTGGCATTATACGAGTCGGAGGCAGATTAGACAATTCCTGTTACGACTATAATGTCAGACACCCCATCATTATATGCAGCAAACATAACTTCTCTAAACTCATTTTTAATTTCTTCCATTTACGTCTATTTCATGCTGGTCCACAGTTACTCTTAGCTACGATTAGACATGAGTATTGGCCTTTGGGTGGTAGAAACCTTGCCAAAACAACTGTCCATAAGTGCGTGAAGTGCCAACGATTCGCCGGCAGAACCGTTCAACCCATCATGGGCAATCTGCCTAAGGAACGGGTTCAGCTGGAATTCCCTTTCCTAGAGACTGGTACAGACTATGCCGGACCGATCCTCATAGCCGACCGCAAGGGTAGAGGATGTAGATTAATAAAATCATACATATGTGTTTTTGTGTGTCTAGCCACAAGGGCAGTTCATTTGGAGCTTGTCTCTGATCTTACAAAACATGCCTTTATTGCAGCTCTGAACAGGTTTATTGCTCGTCGTGGTAAGCCTAGAACAATTTACTCCGACAACGGTACTACCTTTGTTGGCACCTGTAACGAAATAGCCGACATATTAAAACAGGACCTCTCTTCAGAAATGGCAAATTCAGGTATCAACTTCAATTTCATCCCCGCATACACCCCACATTTTGGGGGCTTATGGGAATCTGCCGTGAAGTCTATCAAACATCACCTTCGACGTATACTAGGCTTAGCACATCTCACGTACGAAGAGATGTCTACTTGTCTGATTCAGGTTGAGGCAATTCTAAACTCTCGCCCTCTCACTCCTCTTTCCACTGATCCATCAGACCTATACCCTCTAACTCCTGCCCATTTCCTTATTGGGAGATCTCTCACATCCTTGCCGCATCCACAAGTCAGCAACCAGAACGTCTCCAGCCTGAAACGTTACCAGCGCATAGAACACTTGAAGCAACAGTTCTGGAATAGATTCTCTAACGAGTATATCTTTTACCTCCAACAGAGAACCAAGTGGACGGACTCCGATGGGATGCTCGAAGAGGGAACCATGGTGGTACTCAAGGAGAAGCTTGCACCACCACTGATGTGGCCACTCGGCCGTATCGTACGTCTCATACCTGGGAGAGACGGAATAAGCAGAGTCGCAGACGTCAAGACGAAGAAAGGAATAGTCAGACGAGCTTACAATACCATCTGTCCTCTTCCAGCATAACTCTTGAAGACTAGTCTTCAACGCCGGGAGCATGTTAAGACATCACTAGCTCCCGCCGACATCACTACACGCCGGGCGGCCGCGGGCGGAGCAGCGGGTGCAGGGGGGGCGCTCGAGCTGCGAGCGCGCACCGGCCGGATCAGCTGACACTGCGTCATTCACCGCCGTACTAAGCGCGCGCTTCACCCTTTCGCGTTAATCCATTATTCTAACTGTCAACCGTTTGTTTCTTCGATGTTTTAAATATAGTCCTGTAATACAAATTAGCACCGCGTTTTCGTCCTATCACCACCATTAGGGCTTACCCACTCCGATCTATTTTTTAGGTTTGTTACTCAATCATCGCACATATCATCGTACTACAACCACAAAATATAAAGGGTACAGAAGGACCGCTCCCGCCATCTTCAAAATAAATTACCTAAACTTCAAAGGCTGCTACTGTATTCACTCTGTAGGTTTTATTTGTGACAATATGATTTTTTTTTGACACTGGTTGGAACTCTGCAATTTTTTTTATTACAAAATTTTCCTGTTTGTCATGAAATGTCAATTACTTCATTTATTCATTTTGGCAACACGTGACAGTCGAGACTGAAGTCTGCTTGAGAATGCCTATAAACGTAATGTCAATGTGTGTGTGCGAAAAATGGCGGTTTGTTCCGAGTGGTCTCTCTGCTCGGGCGCGCCGCAGCCTTATGGTGTGTACACACGTACGCAGTACTCGATTTAAAGGTCTCACCTTTAAAATCGCAAGTCAAATCAAGTCTGTGTCGAATCTCATCTTTCGTGGCACGTACTATACATGCTCGATAAACTTGCTCGATCTCGAGCAAGTACGAACGTGTCTACCAGGCATTTTGGTTGGCTTCGAGCATTTGTCTTGAGACTTGCATGGTACACACGTTCGTATTTGCTCGAGATTGAGCAAGTTTATCGAGCATGTACGTTAGGAGTGGGCGTTAATTCAACGAACGGCTTTTTTTAACTGTTAATCTAATGTTAACAAATTAACAGCTTTTTGTTTGCCGCAAAACCCGTTAAATCTATCAACTGTTTCATTCAACGATTTTGGCTTCAAAAGTCGCTAACTTTATCTGAACTGAAGCTGCTAACGCAAAACCCGCTAAAATTATTTGTTTCTTTTCTTCTGCGTCTCGTTCTCGCTCACGTTCTACCAATGATATTCTAATAAACAGATATGTTATACACTTACAAAACAAACGAAAAAAGTGTTCCGCGCAGCAGCGGCTGCACACATACACACTTTTCATTCATTTTACCATTCACTACAAGTCAAAATGTTGAAAAGGGATGGCTTGAGAAAACCAACAAGAAAAAAAGAGACAGTTAGTGTTGTCAATTGCGCGTGAATGTAAACAAACATTATCCTGGCCACCAATCACCGCGCCTTGGCATCATAGACTAACACATTTAACGAGACAGACGGTACAAACCGCGAGTTCATTTAAACACGCGGTTTGTACCTAAAACAACTAATAATAAACAAGACTAAAGGTATAATAATATTATATAATAATATATAGAGTAGAAAATATTTACTTTGTAATAAAATTCATTTCTTTGTTTAACTACGAACAAATGCGATCCATTCTTGAAGCCAGATCTCATTGGATAACCTTAACGAAAAAGGATAATAAATATCTGTTGTCACATTGTTTAATTTCTAATTTCTAATTAAGTATATAAATGTTTAAATAAAACAAAATGATTAAACATTACAAGGTTAGAAAAAAGGAAACAGAACTGTGGGTAAACAATGACTTTACTGCCTACGATATCGCATCTGTACTTTTATTCTATGTCCGGAGTGAACGCGTCCTTTTCTTACTCACGTGAAAAAATGTATTTCCATTTCTTTCTTTTTTTCTAACCTCCAAATATAAGAATATTAGGAAAATAATTGAAATATGTAAATAAATCGATGTATATTGCGTAGTTACATGTGGTATGAGATCCCTTGTGCTTTATTAAATTTCGTATCATAATTGGTACACTTTTTAAATACACAAAATAGCATTTTTTTTATTGTTTGTTTAACAAAGCGTATCACTCGTTGCCATGCGTGACGCAGACTAAAGGCAATACGTCCCAATTAGGACGTTTTCGAATCTTCAAAATTGGGCGCTCATAACATATCTGTTTAATATAATATCATTGCGTTCTACGAAATATGCCGAGTTGACGCGAGGGCCGGGGCGCCTATGCGAGCGAGCGAGACGCCGCTAGCTTAAAATTGTACGAGCGAGAGTGAGAGATATCTATGTTTCTAAGTTCGCTTGCTCCATGGCTCGCGCCGCTCTGTCTTGCCGAAACGAACAGGTTTTTACTTGTAAACATTACAATCAAATTAGTTTGTTTGAGTGACAGGTTGAAGGTCAACACTTTTTTATTTGTTAAGTGAAAGTTTAAGTTGTAGATTTCGTTTCGTAGTTAATTAATGGTTTCTGGTTTGACGTTGTTATATAGTTTTAGTATTGTTAAGTGTACAGTGTACCAAAATAAATTAATAAATATTTGTTATAAGTAGGTAAAATAGATACCTAATTCATTTGCAAAATGTCAGCAGCGGCACGTATAAATTCAAGCATTTTGTGGCGTCATTATGAAAAAGACAGTGATAGTGGGAAAGCTGTATGTAATATTTGTAGGGAAAAAATAAGTTACAAGACAACAATTTCTAATTTAAGAAGTTATTTAAAAAGAAAACATATTTCAACTTTTACGTCTATTGTATCCGAGGAAATAGGAGTGTCGGAATCAACTAGAGCTGTCGAAAATGAAGGTGAGCCTGATACATGTTCCGACCTGCCAAGTACTAGTTCCGTCCTGCCAAGTACTAGTTCCGTCCTGCCAAGTACTAGTTCCAGCCAATCTCATTTATCACCAGCTCCAAAGCGTCAAAGGGCTTTGGACACATATGTACATAAAAACATAAGCTTGGAACAGAAAAAAAAAATTGATCGCGACTTACTGGATCTCTGTATTGATGGATTTCATCCCTTTTCATTGGTAGAAGAACGCTCTTTTATAAAATACTCACGATGGATACCAGGATATAAATTGCCGACAAGAAAAACTTTGTCAAATTCTTTGTTACAAGAGGCTTACACGCAGACTGAACATATTGTTAAAAAACAAGTTGCTGAAGAAGTACAGACTATGTGCATAACCACCGATTTATGGACGTCACGAGTGACGGAAAGCTACATTGCTGTGACAGGTCATTACATAACTAAAGACCTAGAATTTAAAACGGTATTATTGGGATGCTGCCATTTTTCTGGTAACCACACTGCAACGAATATTGCCGATGAAATTAGTACATTAATTGAAAATTGGGGACTTAAAGACAAAGTGAATTTCGCGGTTAGTGACAATGCGACAAATGTTGTCAAAGCAATAAAAGAGGGCTTAGGGTGGAAGCACTTTGGTTGTTTCGCACATACCCTTAATTTATAGTTAATGATGCGCTTGTACTGGTAAAGGGACTTATAGAAAAAGTTAAAACAATTGTTGCACACTACAAAAGAAGTACTGTTTCTTCAGACAGACTCTCAAAGTATCAAGTCCAACAACAACTACCACCAAAGCATTTAATACAAGATGTGGAAACAAGGTGGAATTCCACTTTTTATATGTTACTAAGATTTATAGAATTGCAGGAGGCTGTACGTTCGACGCTAGCGTTAGTTAATAAAAACCTGCCAGTAATCACCAATGATGAATGGTCTACCTTATCTCAGCTTTGTCAGATTTTACGACCGTTTGAAGAAGTAACAAGCATGATGAGCGCACAAAATTATTTAACAGGAAGCTACGTCATTGTTATGACGCGATGTCTTATTGAATCCTGTAACAAAATATTGGCAAAACCTGACTTGTCGAGCAACGTGTATGATGTAGCCCTATTATTAAAATCAGGCCTTGCCGAAAGATTCAAGAATATTGAACAAAGTGGAACTTTGTCAATAGCCACATTTATGGACCCCCGATTTAAAATTCAAGCTTTTTCCGATCGGAATGAAGCCGTTAGAACGAAGGAGAAAGTTAGAAACCTTGTGGCAGGAATTATTTCCAAAAAAGATACTTATACTGCACAAACCATTCCGGAATCCAGTACTAGTGAGAAAGATGAATTAAGTCCTTGGGAGATATTCGATTCGATAGTAAGCCAAGGTCAGAGTCAAGGTACACCAGTCTCTGCGGCTATAAAAGAAGTAGATATGTATTTGTCGGACGAATTACTTCCGAGAAAAAACATTACAGGCGCATGGAACTGTCCCCTGGAGTGGTGGAAACACCATCAATACGTGTACCCAAATTTAGTACAAATATTTATCAAAAACTGTAACATCGTCGCGACTTCAGTACCATGCGAGCGAATGTTCTCAAAAACTGGTCTGATTATAAATCAGCGCCGGACACGATTAACAACTAGTAAAGTCGAAAAATTGATGTACCTAAATGTAAATATGAACCCTCATAGGTTTAAATAAAACGAAGACTGTGTAAAAATTATTAAACAAGAAATAATAAAAAAATAACAAAAAATAATAAAAAAATAACAAAAAAATTAACAAAAAAAAAAAAACATAATATAAAAATTAGGATGATTATGTTTATTTATAAAAAATTAAAATGATTATGTACATAAAATGAATTAAACTTTTAAATACGCCTGGTATATCCTTTTTTCGCCAGCCAGTCCTAAGCCTGGAAAAGTATGAAGGGAAGTTTATTTCATTTAAATGTCAACTTTTGATCATTATTTAAAATTGACTAGTCACTCAAACAAGCTAACTTCAAAACACGAAAACGTTGTTTTGGTTTTAGCAGCCCGCGTAACGTCAGCTCCTTTTTCAATTTGAACAAAGTTTCGTCTATTAACTGCTACGTACATTAATGAAAACCTGTTAATTACGTTAACGGCTTTTTTAACAGGTTAACAGGATGAAATTAACGGCTTCGTTGCGTTGACCCAAAAATCGTTAACGACCCACCACTAATGTACGTACGTGTAGTGTACACACCATACTTACTTTGTGCTACAACCGACGTTTTCTAGATCGCGCAACCAGAGCTCTCCGCGACATTAGCATACAAAATCCCGACTGCAACCGTCGGGCAGTTATTGCCAACCAGACATAACACATCCGTCTAGTCGGAGGAACCTCTCGTTTCTATAGGGTATGAAGAAGTTTCCACTCTGTTCCTCATTCATACCTCCACAACACTCGACTGAACGGAATTGCTGAAATTTGGCAAACAGATACTGGTCTAGCTCAACACAGGATTTTTATACCGTTAACGTGTTTCCGTAGGATCACTTACGACTGCGTATTCCAAAGTGTGCGTTTCGACCGCGCGGCCACGGCGATATTTTGAAAAAAAAAACTATTCCAAGATTATGTAATATTTTGTAATAACTGATTCCCAAAACCATAAATTTGTCGAAGTTAAGGTTAAAAAGTTATAAGGGTTTGAACGCGGCCGCGCCATTGAAACGCGGAGAACCGCGCGGCCACGGAGATCTTTAAAACTAAGCGTAGCAGAGAGCTGAAATTCAGGTAATAACAGATTGAATTTGTAAAAAAAAATGTAAAAATACAGAAATAAGTCCTAGGTTTATATTTTAGGAGCTGCAAGACAAAAACCCCATGGCCGCGCCATTGAAACGGTGAATCACACTCTAGCGCCGGTATCACGCTGAAAATGCATTGCAGACGTCTAAAATTCATTGTAAAATCTAGATTTGAATTTGTCGAAAATGGAAAAAATGTACAAAAAATACCTAGGTTTATATTTTAGGAGCTGTATGACTAAAACCCCATGGCCGCGCCATTGAAACGGTGGAAAACACGTTATCGCTGATATCTCGCTGAAAAAGCATCGCAGAGGTCTGAAGTTTTTTGTAATACCTAAATTTGAATTTGTCGAAAATGAAAAAAATATACAAAAAATACCTAGGTTTATATTTCAGGAGCAGTAGTGCGGTATCGCGTAGAAATAAGTTTTAATTATCTATCGGAAAAAGTAAGTATTAGCGAGATCTTTTTCTGTAAACAACACATTTATATATGCAGAACTATCGACAATAAGCAAAAGAAAACTTTTCTTTTTTATAAAATGTTTTTGCCTTCAAAACGTACTGAAGGTTTTATATTTTTTTGCCTATTTAATATTTTGGTGCCTATTTAAATTTGTTAGCCTATTATCGATAGTTTTGGGAATCTGCTTTTACAAAATATTACATAATCTTGCAATAGTTTTTTTTTCGAAATATCGCCGTGACACAATTCTAAACAGTACGCAGATGAAGCCGTGGGCAGAAGTATATAAATTATACAATAGGGTATTACACCCATTTTTGAAGTGTCTCAATGAAATTCTGTAGTGTTAATATGCCACCAAAAAGAAACACAACATTTGTATTCAATCGGTAAGTGCATCTCAATTTTAAATTTTCAAATTTCGCGCGTTCTTTGACGAAAATGCCTCTTACTGGACGTGGACGCCATATTGCTCAGCGTAAATGACGTCAGTTCGTTTTGTATCAAAGGAGCTCATATTATATATGATAATTGTATATAATTTAAAAATCACTAAATGCATATTTTGTAACATGTGTAATAATGAAAAAATTACGTTAGTTACGAAAATAATAAAAGTACAAAGCCTATATTACGCCAATCGGTTGACTGACAGTTGTAATTTTTTTGTTTACACAGCCGTACGGCGTAATAACATGGCTGCTACTATTTCATGGTGTTTTATAACAGATTAAAAATACTGAAAACTTTGAATTGAATTTAAAAATTGGTTTTGTTATTTTATGAACTAAAACTTACATTTTCCGACTGCTTTATGCCTAAACTGTCGCATTAACATATTTGTAGATTTTTTCTCGAATAGAGTAAAATACCCTATTCTGACAAATCGTCCCGTCTCCGCTTTGTTAGAAGCCAAGATAACATTACCGCACAAACGGTAACCAACTAAAAAAAAAACAATGTATGAGCAAGTAGAAAGAAATCTCTAAGAATCGGAAATCGCTTATCTTTGAATGTTGGGTCTCTATCAAGTCTACGCTCCAACGACAGAAAGCGACGTTTAGCCATCTCAAAGGAGTTACCTAACGCTTCGGGAGACTCCTTTAAAGGAATGGTGACAACAAAACGTCCATCTGCGTTACGTCTAGTAGTGGTCTTGTAATTTTGTTCACATGCTCGCTCTTCGGATGTATAATTGAACTTAGGCGAGATGGAATCAAGTTCCCAGAATCTTGATAGATCCATGGGCGCTTGTACGTGTGTGGTGTGCCTGTCACGGGCGACCATACATAATGATGAGTGGCGTTCCGACCCATCACTTCCTCTCAAAACTTACACGCTAAACACCGTCACTTACGGAACAGCATCTGCTCCGTTCATTAGTACACGATGTTTGTCACAATTGGCGAAGGAAGCCACGCACACACGTACGCAACAGTCTATACAACACGACTTTTACGTGGATGATTACCTGTCAGGAAGTGACTCTATAGAGAGTACTATAGCGCTATGTAGAGATGTCATCAGCACACTTAAGACTGCACAACTCAATCTTCGAAAGTGGCAGTCTAACAATTCACAAATACTTCAGGCAGTCACTACAAGCATCGCACACCCTTCACCCACTCAACCCACATCCACATCACATACAGATACACCTAGCACAGTCAGCTTAAGTATTGACGAACCAAGTAAGACACTCGGTCTTAATTGGCATTGTCATACTGACTGCCTTACATTCTCCATTCATGTACCGGAACACACAGTTACTTTAATCACAAAACGACACATCCTTTCCACAATAGCGCAAGTGTTCGATCCTCTGGGTCTTGTCTCTCCATGTATTATCGAAATTAAGATAATCTTGCAAAAACTATGGATAGACAAGTGCGCATGGGACGACGAGGTTAATGAGGACATTAAAAGGTTGTGGCTGAAGTTCACACAAACATTACCACAGCTTAATCATCTCAGCATACCACGCTGGGTGGTATCAGATAGCCCTACCTCTGTTGAAATGCATATTTTTACAGATGCGTCAGAAAAGGCATACGGAGCTTGCATATACATTCGTTCTGTAGCTAGAAGCGGCACCGTTCATACTCATCTGCTTACGTCTAAAAGTAAGGTAGCACCGATCAAGTCGACCACAATCCCAAGGCTAGAACTCTGTGGTGCCTTATTAGGGACAAGGTTGTGTGCGAAGGTACTAGAGTCGTTAACACTTAAACCCGACAAATGCATATTCTGGTGTGACTCAATGATTGTTCTAGGTTGGTTGTCTGCTTCACCTAGTACACTTAAACCGTTCGTTAGGCATCGAGTTTCGGAGATACGGGAAGGTTTTGGTGATTACACCTGGCGATATGTGCCGTCTAAGGACAACCCTGCAGATCTGGTTTCCCGTGGTTTAGGCGCTGACCTGATAGGTCAATCTACCATGTGGTGGTCAGGACCTTCATTCTTGTTGACAGACTCGGCTCTTTGGCCTTTAATGCTTAACTCGGAAGCTGACGCAGTGCTACCGGAGCTCTTAAAATCACATTTTACGAACATTAACAGTCAATCATTACCTATTACCAACACTAATCTTAATACAAACACAGAAAATTCATTTCATACTTTAATTAATAACTCATCTAATTACTTACATGTACAACGCCTACTAGCATACGTATTTAGATTTATTAACCGGTCTAAAAGAGAGCATAACCACAGTCCTACCCTTACTTGCTCAGAGCTAACTTACAGCGCTGAGTTTATGGTCAAAACAGTTCAGAGGGAAATGTTTCCTGAGGAGTACGAACTGCTTTCATCAGGTAAACCACTGCCAAACAAAAATCGTCTTAAGAAATTGTCACCTTTCATTGAATCTGGCATTATACGAGTCGGAGGCAGATTAGACAATTCCTGTTACGACTATAATGTCAGACACCCCATCATTATATGCAGCAAACATAACTTCTCTAAACTCATTTTTAATTTCTTCCATTTACGTCTATTTCATGCTGGTCCACAGTTACTCTTAGCTACGATTAGACATGAGTATTGGCCTTTGGGTGGTAGAAACCTTGCCAAAACAACTGTCCATAAGTGCGTGAAGTGCCAACGATTCGCCGGCAGAACCGTTCAACCCATCATGGGCAATCTGCCTAAGGAACGGGTTCAGCTGGAATTCCCTTTCCTAGAGACTGGTACAGACTATGCCGGACCGATCCTCATAGCCGACCGCAAGGGTAGAGGATGTAGATTAATAAAATCATACATATGTGTTTTTGTGTGTCTAGCCACAAGGGCAGTTCATTTGGAGCTTGTCTCTGATCTTACAAAACATGCCTTTATTGCAGCTCTGAACAGGTTTATTGCTCGTCGTGGTAAGCCTAGAACAATTTACTCCGACAACGGTACTACCTTTGTTGGCACCTGTAACGAAATAGCCGACATATTAAAACAGGACCTCTCTTCAGAAATGGCAAATTCAGGTATCAACTTCAATTTCATCCCCGCATACACCCCACATTTTGGGGGCTTATGGGAATCTGCCGTGAAGTCTATCAAACATCACCTTCGACGTATACTAGGCTTAGCACATCTCACGTACGAAGAGATGTCTACTTGTCTGATTCAGGTTGAGGCAATTCTAAACTCTCGCCCTCTCACTCCTCTTTCCACTGATCCATCAGACCTATACCCTCTAACTCCTGCCCATTTCCTTATTGGGAGATCTCTCACATCCTTGCCGCATCCACAAGTCAGCAACCAGAACGTCTCCAGCCTGAAACGTTACCAGCGCATAGAACACTTGAAGCAACAGTTCTGGAATAGATTCTCTAACGAGTATATCTTTTACCTCCAACAGAGAACCAAGTGGACGGACTCCGATGGGATGCTCGAAGAGGGAACCATGGTGGTACTCAAGGAGAAGCTTGCACCACCACTGATGTGGCCACTCGGCCGTATCGTACGTCTCATACCTGGGAGAGACGGAATAAGCAGAGTCGCAGACGTCAAGACGAAGAAAGGAATAGTCAGACGAGCTTACAATACCATCTGTCCTCTTCCAGCATAACTCTTGAAGACTAGTCTTCAACGCCGGGAGCATGTTAAGACATCACTAGCTCCCGCCGACATCACTACACGCCGGGCGGCCGCGGGCGGAGCAGCGGGTGCAGGGGGGGCGCTCGAGCTGCGAGCGCGCACCGGCCGGATCAGCTGACACTGCGTCATTCACCGCCGTACTAAGCGCGCGCTTCACCCTTTCGCGTTAATCCATTATTCTAACTGTCAACCGTTTGTTTCTTCGATGTTTTAAATATAGTCCTGTAATACAAATTAGCACCGCGTTTTCGTCCTATCACCACCATTAGGGCTTACCCACTCCGATCTATTTTTTAGGTTTGTTACTCAATCATCGCACATATCATCGTACTACAACCACAAAATATAAAGGGTACAGAAGGACCGCTCCCGCCATCTTCAAAATAAATTACCTAAACTTCAAAGGCTGCTACTGTATTCACTCTGTAGGTTTTATTTGTGACAATATGATTTTTTTTTGACACTGGTTGGAACTCTGCAATTTTTTTTATTACAAAATTTTCCTGTTTGTCATGAAATGTCAATTACTTCATTTATTCATTTTGGCAACACGTGACAGTCGAGACTGAAGTCTGCTTGAGAATGCCTATAAACGTAATGTCAATGTGTGTGTGCGAAAAATGGCGGTTTGTTCCGAGTGGTCTCTCTGCTCGGGCGCGCCGCAGCCTTATGGTGTGTACACACGTACGCAGTACTCGATTTAAAGGTCTCACCTTTAAAATCGCAAGTCAAATCAAGTCTGTGTCGAATCTCATCTTTCGTGGCACGTACTATACATGCTCGATAAACTTGCTCGATCTCGAGCAAGTACGAACGTGTCTACCAGGCATTTTGGTTGGCTTCGAGCATTTGTCTTGAGACTTGCATGGTACACACGTTCGTATTTGCTCGAGATTGAGCAAGTTTATCGAGCATGTACGACATGTACGTACGTGTAGTGTACACACCATACTTACTTTGTGCTACAACCGACGTTTTCTAGATCGCGCAACCAGAGCTCTCCGCGACATTAGCATACAAAATCCCGACTGCAACCGTCGGGCAGTTATTGCCAACCAGACATAACACATCCGTCTAGTCGGAGGAACCTCTCGTTTCTATAGGGTATGAAGAAGTTTCCACTCTGTTCCTCATTCATACCTCCACAACACTCGACTGAACGGAATTGCTGAAATTTGGCAAACAGATACTGGTCTAGCTCAACACAGGATTTTTATACCGTTAACGTGTTTCCGTAGGATCACTTACGACTGCGTATTCCAAAGTGTGCGTTTCGACCGCGCGGCCACGGCGATATTTTGAAAAAAAAAACTATTCCAAGATTATGTAATATTTTGTAATAACTGATTCCCAAAACCATAAATTTGTCGAAGTTAAGGTTAAAAAGTTATAAGGGTTTGAACGCGGCCGCGCCATTGAAACGCGGAGAACCGCGCGGCCACGGAGATCTTTAAAACTAAGCGTAGCAGAGAGCTGAAATTCAGGTAATAACAGATTGAATTTGTAAAAAAAAATGTAAAAATACAGAAATAAGTCCTAGGTTTATATTTTAGGAGCTGCAAGACAAAAACCCCATGGCCGCGCCATTGAAACGGTGAATCACACTCTAGCGCCGGTATCACGCTGAAAATGCATTGCAGACGTCTAAAATTCATTGTAAAATCTAGATTTGAATTTGTCGAAAATGGAAAAAATGTACAAAAAATACCTAGGTTTATATTTTAGGAGCTGTATGACTAAAACCCCATGGCCGCGCCATTGAAACGGTGGAAAACACGTTATCGCTGATATCTCGCTGAAAAAGCATCGCAGAGGTCTGAAGTTTTTTGTAATACCTAAATTTGAATTTGTCGAAAATGAAAAAAATATACAAAAAATACCTAGGTTTATATTTCAGGAGCAGTAGTGCGGTATCGCGTAGAAATAAGTTTTAATTATCTATCGGAAAAAGTAAGTATTAGCGAGATCTTTTTCTGTAAACAACACATTTATATATGCAGAACTATCGACAATAAGCAAAAGAAAACTTTTCTTTTTTATAAAATGTTTTTGCCTTCAAAACGTACTGAAGGTTTTATATTTTTTTGCCTATTTAATATTTTGGTGCCTATTTAAATTTGTTAGCCTATTATCGATAGTTTTGGGAATCTGCTTTTACAAAATATTACATAATCTTGCAATAGTTTTTTTTTCGGTCTTGTAATTTTGTTCACATGCTCGCTCTTCGGATGTATAATTGAACTTAGGCGAGATGGAATCAAGTTCCCAGAATCTTGATAGATCCATGGGCGCTTGTACGTGTGTGGTGTGCCTGTCACGGGCGACCATACATAATGATGAGTGGCGTTCCGACCCATCACTTCCTCTCAAAACTTACACGCTAAACACCGTCACTTACGGAACAGCATCTGCTCCGTTCATTAGTACACGATGTTTGTCACAATTGGCGAAGGAAGCCACGCACACACGTACGCAACAGTCTATACAACACGACTTTTACGTGGATGATTACCTGTCAGGAAGTGACTCTATAGAGAGTACTATAGCGCTATGTAGAGATGTCATCAGCACACTTAAGACTGCACAACTCAATCTTCGAAAGTGGCAGTCTAACAATTCACAAATACTTCAGGCAGTCACTACAAGCATCGCACACCCTTCACCCACTCAACCCACATCCACATCACATACAGATACACCTAGCACAGTCAGCTTAAGTATTGACGAACCAAGTAAGACACTCGGTCTTAATTGGCATTGTCATACTGACTGCCTTACATTCTCCATTCATGTACCGGAACACACAGTTACTTTAATCACAAAACGACACATCCTTTCCACAATAGCGCAAGTGTTCGATCCTCTGGGTCTTGTCTCTCCATGTATTATCGAAATTAAGATAATCTTGCAAAAACTATGGATAGACAAGTGCGCATGGGACGACGAGGTTAATGAGGACATTAAAAGGTTGTGGCTGAAGTTCACACAAACATTACCACAGCTTAATCATCTCAGCATACCACGCTGGGTGGTATCAGATAGCCCTACCTCTGTTGAAATGCATATTTTTACAGATGCGTCAGAAAAGGCATACGGAGCTTGCATATACATTCGTTCTGTAGCTAGAAGCGGCACCGTTCATACTCATCTGCTTACGTCTAAAAGTAAGGTAGCACCGATCAAGTCGACCACAATCCCAAGGCTAGAACTCTGTGGTGCCTTATTAGGGACAAGGTTGTGTGCGAAGGTACTAGAGTCGTTAACACTTAAACCCGACAAATGCATATTCTGGTGTGACTCAATGATTGTTCTAGGTTGGTTGTCTGCTTCACCTAGTACACTTAAACCGTTCGTTAGGCATCGAGTTTCGGAGATACGGGAAGGTTTTGGTGATTACACCTGGCGATATGTGCCGTCTAAGGACAACCCTGCAGATCTGGTTTCCCGTGGTTTAGGCGCTGACCTGATAGGTCAATCTACCATGTGGTGGTCAGGACCTTCATTCTTGTTGACAGACTCGGCTCTTTGGCCTTTAATGCTTAACTCGGAAGCTGACGCAGTGCTACCGGAGCTCTTAAAATCACATTTTACGAACATTAACAGTCAATCATTACCTATTACCAACACTAATCTTAATACAAACACAGAAAATTCATTTCATACTTTAATTAATAACTCATCTAATTACTTACATGTACAACGCCTACTAGCATACGTATTTAGATTTATTAACCGGTCTAAAAGAGAGCATAACCACAGTCCTACCCTTACTTGCTCAGAGCTAACTTACAGCGCTGAGTTTATGGTCAAAACAGTTCAGAGGGAAATGTTTCCTGAGGAGTACGAACTGCTTTCATCAGGTAAACCACTGCCAAACAAAAATCGTCTTAAGAAATTGTCACCTTTCATTGAATCTGGCATTATACGAGTCGGAGGCAGATTAGACAATTCCTGTTACGACTATAATGTCAGACACCCCATCATTATATGCAGCAAACATAACTTCTCTAAACTCATTTTTAATTTCTTCCATTTACGTCTATTTCATGCTGGTCCACAGTTACTCTTAGCTACGATTAGACATGAGTATTGGCCTTTGGGTGGTAGAAACCTTGCCAAAACAACTGTCCATAAGTGCGTGAAGTGCCAACGATTCGCCGGCAGAACCGTTCAACCCATCATGGGCAATCTGCCTAAGGAACGGGTTCAGCTGGAATTCCCTTTCCTAGAGACTGGTACAGACTATGCCGGACCGATCCTCATAGCCGACCGCAAGGGTAGAGGATGTAGATTAATAAAATCATACATATGTGTTTTTGTGTGTCTAGCCACAAGGGCAGTTCATTTGGAGCTTGTCTCTGATCTTACAAAACATGCCTTTATTGCAGCTCTGAACAGGTTTATTGCTCGTCGTGGTAAGCCTAGAACAATTTACTCCGACAACGGTACTACCTTTGTTGGCACCTGTAACGAAATAGCCGACATATTAAAACAGGACCTCTCTTCAGAAATGGCAAATTCAGGTATCAACTTCAATTTCATCCCCGCATACACCCCACATTTTGGGGGCTTATGGGAATCTGCCGTGAAGTCTATCAAACATCACCTTCGACGTATACTAGGCTTAGCACATCTCACGTACGAAGAGATGTCTACTTGTCTGATTCAGGTTGAGGCAATTCTAAACTCTCGCCCTCTCACTCCTCTTTCCACTGATCCATCAGACCTATACCCTCTAACTCCTGCCCATTTCCTTATTGGGAGATCTCTCACATCCTTGCCGCATCCACAAGTCAGCAACCAGAACGTCTCCAGCCTGAAACGTTACCAGCGCATAGAACACTTGAAGCAACAGTTCTGGAATAGATTCTCTAACGAGTATATCTTTTACCTCCAACAGAGAACCAAGTGGACGGACTCCGATGGGATGCTCGAAGAGGGAACCATGGTGGTACTCAAGGAGAAGCTTGCACCACCACTGATGTGGCCACTCGGCCGTATCGTACGTCTCATACCTGGGAGAGACGGAATAAGCAGAGTCGCAGACGTCAAGACGAAGAAAGGAATAGTCAGACGAGCTTACAATACCATCTGTCCTCTTCCAGCATAACTCTTGAAGACTAGTCTTCAACGCCGGGAGCATGTTAAGACATCACTAGCTCCCGCCGACATCACTACACGCCGGGCGGCCGCGGGCGGAGCAGCGGGTGCAGGGGGGGCGCTCGAGCTGCGAGCGCGCACCGGCCGGATCAGCTGACACTGCGTCATTCACCGCCGTACTAAGCGCGCGCTTCACCCTTTCGCGTTAATCCATTATTCTAACTGTCAACCGTTTGTTTCTTCGATGTTTTAAATATAGTCCTGTAATACAAATTAGCACCGCGTTTTCGTCCTATCACCACCATTAGGGCTTACCCACTCCGATCTATTTTTTAGGTTTGTTACTCAATCATCGCACATATCATCGTACTACAACCACAAAATATAAAGGGTACAGAAGGACCGCTCCCGCCATCTTCAAAATAAATTACCTAAACTTCAAAGGCTGCTACTGTATTCACTCTGTAGGTTTTATTTGTGACAATATGATTTTTTTTTGACACTGGTTGGAACTCTGCAATTTTTTTTATTACAAAATTTTCCTGTTTGTCATGAAATGTCAATTACTTCATTTATTCATTTTGGCAACACGTGACAGTCGAGACTGAAGTCTGCTTGAGAATGCCTATAAACGTAATGTCAATGTGTGTGTGCGAAAAATGGCGGTTTGTTCCGAGTGGTCTCTCTGCTCGGGCGCGCCGCAGCCTTATGGTGTGTACACACGTACGCAGTACTCGATTTAAAGGTCTCACCTTTAAAATCGCAAGTCAAATCAAGTCTGTGTCGAATCTCATCTTTCGTGGCACGTACTATACATGCTCGATAAACTTGCTCGATCTCGAGCAAGTACGAACGTGTCTACCAGGCATTTTGGTTGGCTTCGAGCATTTGTCTTGAGACTTGCATGGTACACACGTTCGTATTTGCTCGAGATTGAGCAAGTTTATCGAGCATGTACGTACGTGTAGTGTACACACCATACTTACTTTGTGCTACAACCGACGTTTTCTAGATCGCGCAACCAGAGCTCTCCGCGACATTAGCATACAAAATCCCGACTGCAACCGTCGGGCAGTTATTGCCAACCAGACATAACACATCCGTCTAGTCGGAGGAACCTCTCGTTTCTATAGGGTATGAAGAAGTTTCCACTCTGTTCCTCATTCATACCTCCACAACACTCGACTGAACGGAATTGCTGAAATTTGGCAAACAGATACTGGTCTAGCTCAACACAGGATTTTTATACCGTTAACGTGTTTCCGTAGGATCACTTACGACTGCGTATTCCAAAGTGTGCGTTTCGACCGCGCGGCCACGGCGATATTTTGAAAAAAAAAACTATTCCAAGATTATGTAATATTTTGTAATAACTGATTCCCAAAACCATAAATTTGTCGAAGTTAAGGTTAAAAAGTTATAAGGGTTTGAACGCGGCCGCGCCATTGAAACGCGGAGAACCGCGCGGCCACGGAGATCTTTAAAACTAAGCGTAGCAGAGAGCTGAAATTCAGGTAATAACAGATTGAATTTGTAAAAAAAAATGTAAAAATACAGAAATAAGTCCTAGGTTTATATTTTAGGAGCTGCAAGACAAAAACCCCATGGCCGCGCCATTGAAACGGTGAATCACACTCTAGCGCCGGTATCACGCTGAAAATGCATTGCAGACGTCTAAAATTCATTGTAAAATCTAGATTTGAATTTGTCGAAAATGGAAAAAATGTACAAAAAATACCTAGGTTTATATTTTAGGAGCTGTATGACTAAAACCCCATGGCCGCGCCATTGAAACGGTGGAAAACACGTTATCGCTGATATCTCGCTGAAAAAGCATCGCAGAGGTCTGAAGTTTTTTGTAATACCTAAATTTGAATTTGTCGAAAATGAAAAAAATATACAAAAAATACCTAGGTTTATATTTCAGGAGCAGTAGTGCGGTATCGCGTAGAAATAAGTTTTAATTATCTATCGGAAAAAGTAAGTATTAGCGAGATCTTTTTCTGTAAACAACACATTTATATATGCAGAACTATCGACAATAAGCAAAAGAAAACTTTTCTTTTTTATAAAATGTTTTTGCCTTCAAAACGTACTGAAGGTTTTATATTTTTTTGCCTATTTAATATTTTGGTGCCTATTTAAATTTGTTAGCCTATTATCGATAGTTTTGGGAATCTGCTTTTACAAAATATTACATAATCTTGCAATAGTTTTTTTTTCGAAATATCGCCGTGACACAATTCTAAACAGTACGCAGATGAAGCCGTGGGCAGAAGTATATAAATTATACAATAGGGTATTACACCCATTTTTGAAGTGTCTCAATGAAATTCTGTAGTGTTAATATGCCACCAAAAAGAAACACAACATTTGTATTCAATCGGTAAGTGCATCTCAATTTTAAATTTTCAAATTTCGCGCGTTCTTTGACGAAAATGCCTCTTACTGGACGTGGACGCCATATTGCTCAGCGTAAATGACGTCAGTTCGTTTTGTATCAAAGGAGCTCATATTATATATGATAATTGTATATAATTTAAAAATCACTAAATGCATATTTTGTAACATGTGTAATAATGAAAAAATTACGTTAGTTACGAAAATAATAAAAGTACAAAGCCTATATTACGCCAATCGGTTGACTGACAGTTGTAATTTTTTTGTTTACACAGCCGTACGGCGTAATAACATGGCTGCTACTATTTCATGGTGTTTTATAACAGATTAAAAATACTGAAAACTTTGAATTGAATTTAAAAATTGGTTTTGTTATTTTATGAACTAAAACTTACATTTTCCGACTGCTTTATGCCTAAACTGTCGCATTAACATATTTGTAGATTTTTTCTCGAATAGAGTAAAATACCCTATTCTGACAAATCGTCCCGTCTCCGCTTTGTTAGAAGCCAAGATAACATTACCGCACAAACGGTAACCAACTAAAAAAAAAACAATGTATGAGCAAGTAGAAAGAAATCTCTAAGAATCGGAAATCGCTTATCTTTGAATGTTGGGTCTCTATCAAGTCTACGCTCCAACGACAGAAAGCGACGTTTAGCCATCTCAAAGGAGTTACCTAACGCTTCGGGAGACTCCTTTAAAGGAATGGTGACAACAAAACGTCCATCTGCGTTACGTCTAGTAGTGGTCTTGTAATTTTGTTCACATGCTCGCTCTTCGGATGTATAATTGAACTTAGGCGAGATGGAATCAAGTTCCCAGAATCTTGATAGATCCATGGGCGCTTGTACGTGTGTGGTGTGCCTGTCACGGGCGACCATACATAATGATGAGTGGCGTTCCGACCCATCACTTCCTCTCAAAACTTACACGCTAAACACCGTCACTTACGGAACAGCATCTGCTCCGTTCATTAGTACACGATGTTTGTCACAATTGGCGAAGGAAGCCACGCACACACGTACGCAACAGTCTATACAACACGACTTTTACGTGGATGATTACCTGTCAGGAAGTGACTCTATAGAGAGTACTATAGCGCTATGTAGAGATGTCATCAGCACACTTAAGACTGCACAACTCAATCTTCGAAAGTGGCAGTCTAACAATTCACAAATACTTCAGGCAGTCACTACAAGCATCGCACACCCTTCACCCACTCAACCCACATCCACATCACATACAGATACACCTAGCACAGTCAGCTTAAGTATTGACGAACCAAGTAAGACACTCGGTCTTAATTGGCATTGTCATACTGACTGCCTTACATTCTCCATTCATGTACCGGAACACACAGTTACTTTAATCACAAAACGACACATCCTTTCCACAATAGCGCAAGTGTTCGATCCTCTGGGTCTTGTCTCTCCATGTATTATCGAAATTAAGATAATCTTGCAAAAACTATGGATAGACAAGTGCGCATGGGACGACGAGGTTAATGAGGACATTAAAAGGTTGTGGCTGAAGTTCACACAAACATTACCACAGCTTAATCATCTCAGCATACCACGCTGGGTGGTATCAGATAGCCCTACCTCTGTTGAAATGCATATTTTTACAGATGCGTCAGAAAAGGCATACGGAGCTTGCATATACATTCGTTCTGTAGCTAGAAGCGGCACCGTTCATACTCATCTGCTTACGTCTAAAAGTAAGGTAGCACCGATCAAGTCGACCACAATCCCAAGGCTAGAACTCTGTGGTGCCTTATTAGGGACAAGGTTGTGTGCGAAGGTACTAGAGTCGTTAACACTTAAACCCGACAAATGCATATTCTGGTGTGACTCAATGATTGTTCTAGGTTGGTTGTCTGCTTCACCTAGTACACTTAAACCGTTCGTTAGGCATCGAGTTTCGGAGATACGGGAAGGTTTTGGTGATTACACCTGGCGATATGTGCCGTCTAAGGACAACCCTGCAGATCTGGTTTCCCGTGGTTTAGGCGCTGACCTGATAGGTCAATCTACCATGTGGTGGTCAGGACCTTCATTCTTGTTGACAGACTCGGCTCTTTGGCCTTTAATGCCTAACTCGGAAGCTGACGCAGTGCTACCGGAGCTCTTAAAATCACATTTTACGAACATTAACAGTCAATCATTACCTATTACCAACACTAATCTTAATACAAACACAGAAAATTCATTTCATACTTTAATTAATAACTCATCTAATTACTTACATGTACAACGCCTACTAGCATACGTATTTAGATTTATTAACCGGTCTAAAAGAGAGCATAACCACAGTCCTACCCTTACTTGCTCAGAGCTAACTTACAGCGCTGAGTTTATGGTCAAAACAGTTCAGAGGGAAATGTTTCCTGAGGAGTACGAACTGCTTTCATCAGGTAAACCACTGCCAAACAAAAATCGTCTTAAGAAATTGTCACCTTTCATTGAATCTGGCATTATACGAGTCGGAGGCAGATTAGACAATTCCTGTTACGACTATAATGTCAGACACCCCATCATTATATGCAGCAAACATAACTTCTCTAAACTCATTTTTAATTTCTTCCATTTACGTCTATTTCATGCTGGTCCACAGTTACTCTTAGCTACGATTAGACATGAGTATTGGCCTTTGGGTGGTAGAAACCTTGCCAAAACAACTGTCCATAAGTGCGTGAAGTGCCAACGATTCGCCGGCAGAACCGTTCAACCCATCATGGGCAATCTGCCTAAGGAACGGGTTCAGCTGGAATTCCCTTTCCTAGAGACTGGTACAGACTATGCCGGACCGATCCTCATAGCCGACCGCAAGGGTAGAGGATGTAGATTAATAAAATCATACATATGTGTTTTTGTGTGTCTAGCCACAAGGGCAGTTCATTTGGAGCTTGTCTCTGATCTTACAAAACATGCCTTTATTGCAGCTCTGAACAGGTTTATTGCTCGTCGTGGTAAGCCTAGAACAATTTACTCCGACAACGGTACTACCTTTGTTGGCACCTGTAACGAAATAGCCGACATATTAAAACAGGACCTCTCTTCAGAAATGGCAAATTCAGGTATCAACTTCAATTTCATCCCCGCATACACCCCACATTTTGGGGGCTTATGGGAATCTGCCGTGAAGTCTATCAAACATCACCTTCGACGTATACTAGGCTTAGCACATCTCACGTACGAAGAGATGTCTACTTGTCTGATTCAGGTTGAGGCAATTCTAAACTCTCGCCCTCTCACTCCTCTTTCCACTGATCCATCAGACCTATACCCTCTAACTCCTGCCCATTTCCTTATTGGGAGATCTCTCACATCCTTGCCGCATCCACAAGTCAGCAACCAGAACGTCTCCAGCCTGAAACGTTACCAGCGCATAGAACACTTGAAGCAACAGTTCTGGAATAGATTCTCTAACGAGTATATCTTTTACCTCCAACAGAGAACCAAGTGGACGGACTCCGATGGGATGCTCGAAGAGGGAACCATGGTGGTACTCAAGGAGAAGCTTGCACCACCACTGATGTGGCCACTCGGCCGTATCGTACGTCTCATACCTGGGAGAGACGGAATAAGCAGAGTCGCAGACGTCAAGACGAAGAAAGGAATAGTCAGACGAGCTTACAATACCATCTGTCCTCTTCCAGCATAACTCTTGAAGACTAGTCTTCAACGCCGGGAGCATGTTAAGACATCACTAGCTCCCGCCGACATCACTACACGCCGGGCGGCCGCGGGCGGAGCAGCGGGTGCAGGGGGGGCGCTCGAGCTGCGAGCGCGCACCGGCCGGATCAGCTGACACTGCGTCATTCACCGCCGTACTAAGCGCGCGCTTCACCCTTTCGCGTTAATCCATTATTCTAACTGTCAACCGTTTGTTTCTTCGATGTTTTAAATATAGTCCTGTAATACAAATTAGCACCGCGTTTTCGTCCTATCACCACCATTAGGGCTTACCCCACTCCGATCTATGGTCCTTCGAGGTTTTCGGCGAGTAAACAAGCCAGTAACGAAGAGTGACAAGCGGTTTTTCAAAATTTGAAAACGGCCGTTGGTAAAACTGGACTTCGAGATCAAGACGACATCCCGCCCTTCGTGCGAGCTTTGTTCCTGTCTTCGGTCATCATCTTCGGCGCCTTTGTGAAGAAGCGCATTTTGTGGAGCGAGCAAGTTCTTCAGTGGTCATCATAGCAGGGTCATCGCAGCGTAGCAGCCCGAGCAGAGCCCAAGAGCATCGCCATCCATCACAAGCAAGAAGACGTTTAGTTCGGACACGCAGTCAACGGATTTTGTGAGATCTTTCCATATTCTTACTAACATTTGTACACAATCATATACTAACATAACCCTTTGCAACCGGAAGTAAAAAAACTCGCATAGATCAGTAAAAACTTAGTTATCGTTTGGAAAGTGTTCAGAGACCCTGGAAAAAATACTGAAAAAAATCTCACGCAAGCTGGTCTTCAGCAATCAGACCCTCACATACGTGAGGTTCAGGAATAATTTGCAAGTCGCACGATCGTGAGTATATGTAAATAATCAATGATTAAGAACGAATTAATGAAATAAATATTATCAATTAAAATAAAATATGAATATTTCAGTTTTCTTACAACTTTAATCAGTCTTTATTACAAAATAAACTATATGAGTATTTATAAAATCACGAGTAACAAATGAAATCTTCTTAATTTTTTAAATTAGAACAAAAATAAACTATGTTACTTCTTAATAATCAACAAAATCTTAATTTTTAGTCACTACAATCAATGAGATCGACATAATTATTGTCCAAATCCAACATCAATCCCTCACTAGTTGTCAGGACGAAGTTTTTAAACCCTACAGGCCTAGGTTTGTTTTTCACTACCTGACGTAGTTGACAGCGGCCTGTAAATGGTATCATCTGCTCATCGATTGAGTAAAATCCCGGCACCCTTTCTAATTTATTACAAGCACGTTTAATTTGATCGATCATGGGTTGAACCTTCCATAGTGGATTACCAATTTCAGTTGGAGGTGGAGAATCTGAATCAACTACGTGTAGTGCATTACGAAGGGTTAAAAACCTGTCCCGTGACATTAAACCGCCGATAATTTCCAACCTAGTACCAGCCCTCCAATACATAGGCAGTCGGGGATAAGGAAGACATCCCATGAGTATTTGTATTGCAATAAGCTTCGCGATCTCACTGCTTGTACTTTTCAATTCACGGCCTGTAGTACGTAAGTAATATAAGTTAGTACAGTGTGATATCCTTTCTATGAACTCGTTATCTATGTAGTCACGAAAGTACTCGATGGGACGCCTTACTGGTTTTGTAGGCAATGGAAGATAGTTGTGCAGTTTATCTACAAATGGAACCTGCTTCCATATTCTTTTCCTAATACTTGGTGTTGATGCCGATCTTTGTCCTTGAGAACGTGATGCTGTCACTGTTCTTCTTTCCTGAATACTGGTGGTTGATCTCGAACGTTCAGAGGATAAATTTACTGACCTTAGTCGATGTAAAGGACGACGAGACGTAGATGATAACGATGGGCAAGGCGACTGCATTGTTGATGGAGATTCAGTCGTTGTTGGAGGAGGATGTTGCGTCATTAATGAAGCAGAAGGTTGCGGTATCGATGTAGACGGAGGCTGCATCACTGGTGAACATATCAATGGTGATAATTGGTGACTAATTTCTTCATCTTCATTAGGAATATCACCATCGGAGAGATCTTCGCATGCCAATTGATCAAACAGATTATTTGGTTCAAAATCCAAGTCATCGTCGCTAAAATCTTCAATCTCCGATAGATTTCCGTCCAACAATTGTTCAAATATTGCATCATCCGTAATTCGAGCCCCTAATACAAAAAAAAGCAATTTTAATACCAGATAGAATCAAAATAACAAATAAAACACAAAACAACGAAATGTTATAATATCACGTCCTACGACCGATGTTGCATGATCGTGCGTGTTTAATTTTGACGATAAATAATTACGAAACTAATACTTTCATTTGCAAAAACTTGATGACTATATCTACAGAAACTCGTATTTAATCAAAAAACATCAAATAAATATGAATAATACAATAGAACTACTAAAAATTGATCTACTTACGTGCGGAGGCGCCGGGATTAAAAGACGCAGCCATCCCTCATGCGGGTTTCAACGAACTGGCAGGACGAAACGTGTGCGCAAAGAGCAAAACTATTTTTTGTCTCATTCTTAGATAGTGTCACGATAGATCGACGCCGGTTGCGTCCGCTAAAGTCGTTTACAAATTTGCTTAGAATTTTGTAAAGTCGAAACTCACGATCGTTTTAACTCGGTTGGAAAGGGATAATATCATTCCACCAGAGTGTTAGATAGTGCATTAGACCAGAGAATCATTCATTAGTATTCGTCTCAGTGAGTAGTATCATCCTACGTTAATTACAGTAGCTTGTTTTGTCCAATACAATCATACATTTAAACTACATTCTGTCATAATCATTATTATTTCAATACTCAACACATTCATGCACAAGTAGATTTTCCTTTCCCATCAAAGTAGAACCCCATTATTTAATCATTATTAGTAATAAGTGCTTAATATAATAATCATAATCATCTAGTAAAAATATTCGAAAAAATATTTTTTTTTAAGGTACCCGCTTTTTTTGACTTTTCTGTTTGAATTGATTTTTTTTTTCTAAACGCCTAACGGTATTGAATAGCATCGCTTCATCGGTCAGCTGTTCGCCTTTGTTTTGCAACAGGCGCATATTCTAGTTTGTTTCAGTGCCTTTAGCATTAATTCTTATTCTGGTTTTTCTTACTTCCCTTTTTTTTCTTCTTTTTTCTAGCACTTAAAGCTATACTCCTGTTTAGCCATGACTGAAGAAGTAACGGTTAAAGAGCTTACGAGGAAACGTGCCTCAATTAAATCTCAGCTTACGCAATTTACAAACTTTTTAGCTACCGCTAAGTCTTGCGAACAGCTTAGTGAGGAACAACTTGTCGAGCTAGACATCAGAATTGAGAAAATAGTTACCGTATATGCCACCTATGATCAGTTACAGAGTCAACTGGAGTTCCTGTCCGCTAGACCCGACGAGCAATTTACTGAACGTGAGCAATTCGAGAGCATCTACTACAGGCAACTAGCAGCTGCCCGCGCGCTTCTGTCACGGCATCGTGCGCAACTGGGATCTAAGGTAGGCTCCAATGAGCAACTGTCAGTGGTTACTAGACATAATAATGTTAGACTTCCTAAGATTAATTTACCTCACTTTAGCGGCGGTTATAGGGATTGGTTAGAGTTTAAAGATATTTACGTGTCACTGATTCATGAAGAGAAATCTATAGACAATATAAACAAGTTTCACTACTTACGATCATCACTTAATGGCAGCGCAGCACTAGTAATTAAAAGTTTAGATTTTAGAGGGGACAACTACGATAATGCATGGCAATTGTTATGTGAGAGGTACGATAACAAGCAGTTATTAGTGAATAATCATGTTCACGCTTTATTCAACGTGGAACCACTTCAGAAAGAGAGTAGTCAGGGCTTACGTGAAATTGTCGACGTGACCAGGAAAAATCTTCGGTCATTGGCAACCCTGGGTAGGTCCGTACAACATTGGGATGACATGGTGATACATTTAATGGCATCAAAGTTAGACACTGTCACCAGCAGGCAGTGGGAAGAACATAGGAACTCATTAACTGAGTATCCATCTTTAGACGAATTTATTAAATTTATTTCTAACCGTTGCAATCTTTTAGAAACACTTGAGGAAGCTAAGAGCATAAAATCAAAGCCGGAGTCATCGCACAGTAAGCCTAAAAGCTTCTCTGTATTAACAAGTAAGGGTAAATCTGATATTTCTTGTCCCCTGTGTAAACAGAAGCACTACATATTTACTTGTGATCAGTTCAAGGCACTTGCAGTCGCTGCACGCTTATCTAAAGCGAAGGAATTCAAACTTTGTTTGAATTGTTTACGCCCAGGTCATTTTGAGGCTACTTGTCCACTCGGGCACTGTAAATACTGCAAGAATAGGCACAATACAATGTTGCATTCTCACGATGATAATCCTAGCTCTAGCAAAGAGCATATAACTTTAGCTGGTACTAACTATGATTATTCATCTCGTCATGTTTTACTTTCCACAGCTTTGGTAAGAGTCACGGACAATTCCGGGACGCCGCACAGCGCCAGAGTCTTACTTGACAATGGAAGCACGGCAAACTTTGTTACCAAGGACCTTTGTGGTAAGCTACATTTACCTATTCGTAGTGTAAGCTCACACGTTGCAGGCATTAACAGTCAAGTGTCCACCATAACACAATCATGTACTGTACATCTACAATCGTGCGATGGGTCATACAACATTGACATTGATTGTTTTGTCTTGCCCAACATAACCACTCATATACCTCATACATACATAGACTTAACGGACTTGCAGATACCGGCAGGAGTAAGTCTGGCCGATCCATCTTTCAATGTCCCTTCCACCATCGACATACTTGTTGGAGCCGACATATTTTGGGGTGTGATTGGTCGCAACCGTATACAGTTAGGTAGACATATGCCAACGCTATTCGAGACAAAGCTCGGATGGCTCATATCAGGCGCCATACCTCAACGTAACTCAACCCACTCATCATTATGTATGGTCGCCCATGACAGGCACACCACACACGTACAAGCGCCCATGGATCTATCAAGATTCTGGGAACTTGATTCCATCTCGCCTAAGTTCAATTATACATCCGAAGAGCGAGCATGTGAACAAAATTACAAGACCACTACTAGACGTAACGCAGATGGACGTTTTGATGTCACCATTCCTTTAAAGGAGTCTCCCGAAGCGTTAGGTAACTCCTTTGAGATGGCTAAACGTCGCTTTCTGTCGTTGGAGCGTAGACTTGATAGAGACCCAACATTCAAGCGTCGCTATGTAGAGTTCTTGCAGGAGTATGAAGCATTAGGTCATATGAGCGAAGCCTCTCAGCCTTCTTCATCTCATTCATACTTCCTTCCACATCATGGTGTTTTCAGAGAGTCCAGTACAACGACAAAGCTTCGAGTTGTCTTCGACGCTTCAGCCGTCACAACGTCGGGCAAGTCGTTTAACGACATCCAAGGCATAGGACCTAGAGTTCAGGACGACTTAATATCCATACTACTAAGGTTCCGTCAGCATAAATACGTCATATCGTCAGACATCGAAAAGTTCTTTCGACAAATTGAAGTGGACGAATCGCAGCGACCTCTACAACAGATATTGTGGCGTTCCGACCCATCACTTCCTCTCAAAACTTACACGCTAAACACCGTCACTTACGGAACAGCATCTGCTCCGTTCATTAGTACACGATGTTTGTCACAATTGGCGAAGGAAGCCACGCACACACGTACGCAACAGTCTATACAACACGACTTTTACGTGGATGATTACCTGTCAGGAAGTGACTCTATAGAGAGTACTATAGCGCTATGTAGAGATGTCATCAGCACACTTAAGACTGCACAACTCAATCTTCGAAAGTGGCAGTCTAACAATTCACAAATACTTCAGGCAGTCACTACAAGCATCGCACACCCTTCACCCACTCAACCCACATCCACATCACATACAGATACACCTAGCACAGTCAGCTTAAGTATTGACGAACCAAGTAAGACACTCGGTCTTAATTGGCATTGTCATACTGACTGCCTTACATTCTCCATTCATGTACCGGAACACACAGTTACTTTAATCACAAAACGACACATCCTTTCCACAATAGCGCAAGTGTTCGATCCTCTGGGTCTTGTCTCTCCATGTATTATCGAAATTAAGATAATCTTGCAAAAACTATGGATAGACAAGTGCGCATGGGACGACGAGGTTAATGAGGACATTAAAAGGTTGTGGCTGAAGTTCACACAAACATTACCACAGCTTAATCATCTCAGCATACCACGCTGGGTGGTATCAGATAGCCCTACCTCTGTTGAAATGCATATTTTTACAGATGCGTCAGAAAAGGCATACGGAGCTTGCATATACATTCGTTCTGTAGCTAGAAGCGGCACCGTTCATACTCATCTGCTTACGTCTAAAAGTAAGGTAGCACCGATCAAGTCGACCACAATCCCAAGGCTAGAACTCTGTGGTGCCTTATTAGGGACAAGGTTGTGTGCGAAGGTACTAGAGTCGTTAACACTTAAACCCGACAAATGCATATTCTGGTGTGACTCAATGATTGTTCTAGGTTGGTTGTCTGCTTCACCTAGTACACTTAAACCGTTCGTTAGGCATCGAGTTTCGGAGATACGGGAAGGTTTTGGTGATTACACCTGGCGATATGTGCCGTCTAAGGACAACCCTGCAGATCTGGTTTCCCGTGGTTTAGGCGCTGACCTGATAGGTCAATCTACCATGTGGTGGTCAGGACCTTCATTCTTGTTGACAGACTCGGCTCTTTGGCCTTTAATGCCTAACTCGGAAGCTGACGCAGTGCTACCGGAGCTCTTAAAATCACATTTTACGAACATTAACAGTCAATCATTACCTATTACCAACACTAATCTTAATACAAACACAGAAAATTCATTTCATACTTTAATTAATAACTCATCTAATTACTTACATGTACAACGCCTACTAGCATACGTATTTAGATTTATTAACCGGTCTAAAAGAGAGCATAACCACAGTCCTACCCTTACTTGCTCAGAGCTAACTTACAGCGCTGAGTTTATGGTCAAAACAGTTCAGAGGGAAATGTTTCCTGAGGAGTACGAACTGCTTTCATCAGGTAAACCACTGCCAAACAAAAATCGTCTTAAGAAATTGTCACCTTTCATTGAATCTGGCATTATACGAGTCGGAGGCAGATTAGACAATTCCTGTTACGACTATAATGTCAGACACCCCATCATTATATGCAGCAAACATAACTTCTCTAAACTCATTTTTAATTTCTTCCATTTACGTCTATTTCATGCTGGTCCACAGTTACTCTTAGCTACGATTAGACATAAGTATTGGCCTTTGGGTGGTAGAAACCTTGCCAAAACAACTGTCCATAAGTGCGTGAAGTGCCAACGATTCGCCGGCAGAACCGTTCAACCCATCATGGGCAATCTGCCTAAGGAACGGGTTCAGCTGGAATTCCCTTTCCTAGAGACTGGTACAGACTATGCCGGACCGATCCTCATAGCCGACCGCAAGGGTAGAGGATGTAGATTAATAAAATCATACATATGTGTTTTTGTGTGTCTAGCCACAAGGGCAGTTCATTTGGAGCTTGTCTCTGATCTTACAAAACATGCCTTTATTGCAGCTCTGAACAGGTTTATTGCTCGTCGTGGTAAGCCTAGAACAATTTACTCCGACAACGGTACTACCTTTGTTGGCACCTGTAACGAAATAGCCGACATATTAAAACAGGACCTCTCTTCAGAAATGGCAAATTCAGGTATCAACTTCAATTTCATCCCCGCATACACCCCACATTTTGGGGGCTTATGGGAATCTGCCGTGAAGTCTATCAAACATCACCTTCGACGTATACTAGGCTTAGCACATCTCACGTACGAAGAGATGTCTACTTGTCTGATTCAGGTTGAGGCAATTCTAAACTCTCGCCCTCTCACTCCTCTTTCCACTGATCCATCAGACCTATACCCTCTAACTCCTGCCCATTTCCTTATTGGGAGATCTCTCACATCCTTGCCGCATCCACAAGTCAGCAACCAGAACGTCTCCAGCCTGAAACGTTACCAGCGCATAGAACACTTGAAGCAACAGTTCTGGAATAGATTCTCTAACGAGTATATCTTTTACCTCCAACAGAGAACCAAGTGGACGGACTCCGATGGGATGCTCGAAGAGGGAACCATGGTGGTACTCAAGGAGAAGCTTGCACCACCACTGATGTGGCCACTCGGCCGTATCGTACGTCTCATACCTGGGAGAGACGGAATAAGCAGAGTCGCAGACGTCAAGACGAAGAAAGGAATAGTCAGACGAGCTTACAATACCATCTGTCCTCTTCCAGCATAACTCTTGAAGACTAGTCTTCAACGCCGGGAGCATGTTAAGACATCACTAGCTCCCGCCGACATCACTACACGCCGGGCGGCCGCGGGCGGAGCAGCGGGTGCAGGGGGGGCGCTCGAGCTGCGAGCGCGCACCGGCCGGATCAGCTGACACTGCGTCATTCACCGCCGTACTAAGCGCGCGCTTCACCCTTTCGCGTTAATCCATTATTCTAACTGTCAACCGTTTGTTTCTTCGATGTTTTAAATATAGTCCTGTAATACAAATTAGCACCGCGTTTTCGTCCTATCACCACCATTAGGGCTTACCCCACTCCGATCTATGGTCCTTCGAGGTTTTCGGCGAGTAAACAAGCCAGTAACGAAGAGTGACAAGCGGTTTTTCAAAATTTGAAAACGGCCGTTAGTAAAACTGGACTTCGAGATCAAGACGACATCCCGCCCTTCGTGCGAGCTTTGTTCCTGTCTTCGGTCATCATCTTCGGCGCCTTTGTGAAGAAGCGCATTTTGTGGAGCGAGCAAGTTCTTCAGTGGTCATCATAGCAGGGTCATCGCAGCGTAGCAGCCCGAGCAGAGCCCAAGAGCATCGCCATCCATCACAAGCAAGAAGACGTTTAGTTCGGACACGCAGTCAACGGATTTTGTGAGATCTTTCCATATTCTTACTAACATTTGTACACAATCATATACTAACATAATATCATTCCACCAGAGTGTTAGATAGTGCATTAGACCAGAGAATCATTCATTAGTATTCGTCTCAGTGAGTAGTATCATCCTACGTTAATTACAGTAGCTTGTTTTGTCCAATACAATCATACATTTAAACTACATTCTGTCATAATCATTATTATTTCAATACTCAACACATTCATGCACAAGTAGATTTTCCTTTCCCATCAAAGTAGAACCCCATTATTTAATCATTATTAGTAATAAGTGCTTAATATAATAATCATAATCATCTAGTAAAAATATTCGAAAAAATATTTTTTTTTAAGGTACCCGCTTTTTTTGACTTTTCTGTTTGAATTGATTTTTTTTTTCTAAACGCCTAACGGTATTGAATAGCATCGCTTCATCGGTCAGCTGTTCGCCTTTGTTTTGCAACAGGCGCATATTCTAGTTTGTTTCAGTGCCTTTAGCATTAATTCTTATTCTGGTTTTTCTTACTTCCCTTTTTTTTCTTCTTTTTTCTAGCACTTAAAGCTATACTCCTGTTTAGCCATGACTGAAGAAGTAACGGTTAAAGAGCTTACGAGGAAACGTGCCTCAATTAAATCTCAGCTTACGCAATTTACAAACTTTTTAGCTACCGCTAAGTCTTGCGAACAGCTTAGTGAGGAACAACTTGTCGAGCTAGACATCAGAATTGAGAAAATAGTTACCGTATATGCCACCTATGATCAGTTACAGAGTCAACTGGAGTTCCTGTCCGCTAGACCCGACGAGCAATTTACTGAACGTGAGCAATTCGAGAGCATCTACTACAGGCAACTAGCAGCTGCCCGCGCGCTTCTGTCACGGCATCGTGCGCAACTGGGATCTAAGGTAGGCTCCAATGAGCAACTGTCAGTGGTTACTAGACATAATAATGTTAGACTTCCTAAGATTAATTTACCTCACTTTAGCGGCGGTTATAGGGATTGGTTAGAGTTTAAAGATATTTACGTGTCACTGATTCATGAAGAGAAATCTATAGACAATATAAACAAGTTTCACTACTTACGATCATCACTTAATGGCAGCGCAGCACTAGTAATTAAAAGTTTAGATTTTAGAGGGGACAACTACGATAATGCATGGCAATTGTTATGTGAGAGGTACGATAACAAGCAGTTATTAGTGAATAATCATGTTCACGCTTTATTCAACGTGGAACCACTTCAGAAAGAGAGTAGTCAGGGCTTACGTGAAATTGTCGACGTGACCAGGAAAAATCTTCGGTCATTGGCAACCCTGGGTAGGTCCGTACAACATTGGGATGACATGGTGATACATTTAATGGCATCAAAGTTAGACACTGTCACCAGCAGGCAGTGGGAAGAACATAGGAACTCATTAACTGAGTATCCATCTTTAGACGAATTTATTAAATTTATTTCTAACCGTTGCAATCTTTTAGAAACACTTGAGGAAGCTAAGAGCATAAAATCAAAGCCGGAGTCATCGCACAGTAAGCCTAAAAGCTTCTCTGTATTAACAAGTAAGGGTAAATCTGATATTTCTTGTCCCCTGTGTAAACAGAAGCACTACATATTTACTTGTGATCAGTTCAAGGCACTTGCAGTCGCTGCACGCTTATCTAAAGCGAAGGAATTCAAACTTTGTTTGAATTGTTTACGCCCAGGTCATTTTGAGGCTACTTGTCCACTCGGGCACTGTAAATACTGCAAGAATAGGCACAATACAATGTTGCATTCTCACGATGATAATCCTAGCTCTAGCAAAGAGCATATAACTTTAGCTGGTACTAACTATGATTATTCATCTCGTCATGTTTTACTTTCCACAGCTTTGGTAAGAGTCACGGACAATTCCGGGACGCCGCACAGCGCCAGAGTCTTACTTGACAATGGAAGCACGGCAAACTTTGTTACCAAGGACCTTTGTGGTAAGCTACATTTACCTATTCGTAGTGTAAGCTCACACGTTGCAGGCATTAACAGTCAAGTGTCCACCATAACACAATCATGTACTGTACATCTACAATCGTGCGATGGGTCATACAACATTGACATTGATTGTTTTGTCTTGCCCAACATAACCACTCATATACCTCATACATACATAGACTTAACGGACTTGCAGATACCGGCAGGAGTAAGTCTGGCCGATCCATCTTTCAATGTCCCTTCCACCATCGACATACTTGTTGGAGCCGACATATTTTGGGGTGTGATTGGTCGCAACCGTATACAGTTAGGTAGACATATGCCAACGCTATTCGAGACAAAGCTCGGATGGCTCATATCAGGCGCCATACCTCAACGTAACTCAACCCACTCATCATTATGTATGGTCGCCCATGACAGGCACACCACACACGTACAAGCGCCCATGGATCTATCAAGATTCTGGGAACTTGATTCCATCTCGCCTAAGTTCAATTATACATCCGAAGAGCGAGCATGTGAACAAAATTACAAGACCACTACTAGACGTAACGCAGATGGACGTTTTGATGTCACCATTCCTTTAAAGGAGTCTCCCGAAGCGTTAGGTAACTCCTTTGAGATGGCTAAACGTCGCTTTCTGTCGTTGGAGCGTAGACTTGATAGAGACCCAACATTCAAGCGTCGCTATGTAGAGTTCTTGCAGGAGTATGAAGCATTAGGTCATATGAGCGAAGCCTCTCAGCCTTCTTCATCTCATT
Source organism: Charanyca ferruginea (assembly GCA_947361185.1). Classification (NCBI taxonomy): domain Eukaryota; kingdom Metazoa; phylum Arthropoda; class Insecta; order Lepidoptera; family Noctuidae; genus Charanyca; species Charanyca ferruginea. The sequence goes on from OX376055.1 coordinate 60,566,325, forward strand.
CATACTTCCTTCCACATCATGTTGTTTTCAGAGAGTCCAGTACAACGACAAAGCTTCGAGTTGTCTTCGACGCTTCAGCCGTCACAACGTCGGGCAAGTCGTTTAACGACATCCAAGGCATAGGACCTAGAGTTCAGGACGACTTAATATCCATACTACTAAGGTTCCGTCAGCATAAATACGTCATATCGTCAGACATCGAAAAGTTCTTTCGACAAATTGAAGTGGACGAATCGCAGCGACCTCTACAACAGATATTGTGGCGTTCCGACCCATCACTTCCTCTCAAAACTTACACGCTAAACACCGTCACTTACGGAACAGCATCTGCTCCGTTCATTAGTACACGATGTTTGTCACAATTGGCGAAGGAAGCCACGCACACACGTACGCAACAGTCTATACAACACGACTTTTACGTGGATGATTACCTGTCAGGAAGTGACTCTATAGAGAGTACTATAGCGCTATGTAGAGATGTCATCAGCACACTTAAGACTGCACAACTCAATCTTCGAAAGTGGCAGTCTAACAATTCACAAATACTTCAGGCAGTCACTACAAGCATCGCACACCCTTCACCCACTCAACCCACATCCACATCACATACAGATACACCTAGCACAGTCAGCTTAAGTATTGACGAACCAAGTAAGACACTCGGTCTTAATTGGCATTGTCATACTGACTGCCTTACATTCTCCATTCATGTACCGGAACACACAGTTACTTTAATCACAAAACGACACATCCTTTCCACAATAGCGCAAGTGTTCGATCCTCTGGGTCTTGTCTCTCCATGTATTATCGAAATTAAGATAATCTTGCAAAAACTATGGATAGACAAGTGCGCATGGGACGACGAGGTTAATGAGGACATTAAAAGGTTGTGGCTGAAGTTCACACAAACATTACCACAGCTTAATCATCTCAGCATACCACGCTGGGTGGTATCAGATAGCCCTACCTCTGTTGAAATGCATATTTTTACAGATGCGTCAGAAAAGGCATACGGAGCTTGCATATACATTCGTTCTGTAGCTAGAAGCGGCACCGTTCATACTCATCTGCTTACGTCTAAAAGTAAGGTAGCACCGATCAAGTCGACCACAATCCCAAGGCTAGAACTCTGTGGTGCCTTATTAGGGACAAGGTTGTGTGCGAAGGTACTAGAGTCGTTAACACTTAAACCCGACAAATGCATATTCTGGTGTGACTCAATGATTGTTCTAGGTTGGTTGTCTGCTTCACCTAGTACACTTAAACCGTTCGTTAGGCATCGAGTTTCGGAGATACGGGAAGGTTTTGGTGATTACACCTGGCGATATGTGCCGTCTAAGGACAACCCTGCAGATCTGGTTTCCCGTGGTTTAGGCGCTGACCTGATAGGTCAATCTACCATGTGGTGGTCAGGACCTTCATTCTTGTTGACAGACTCGGCTCTTTGGCCTTTAATGCCTAACTCGGAAGCTGACGCAGTGCTACCGGAGCTCTTAAAATCACATTTTACGAACATTAACAGTCAATCATTACCTATTACCAACACTAATCTTAATACAAACACAGAAAATTCATTTCATACTTTAATTAATAACTCATCTAATTACTTACATGTACAACGCCTACTAGCATACGTATTTAGATTTATTAACCGGTCTAAAAGAGAGCATAACCACAGTCCTACCCTTACTTGCTCAGAGCTAACTTACAGCGCTGAGTTTATGGTCAAAACAGTTCAGAGGGAAATGTTTCCTGAGGAGTACGAACTGCTTTCATCAGGTAAACCACTGCCAAACAAAAATCGTCTTAAGAAATTGTCACCTTTCATTGAATCTGGCATTATACGAGTCGGAGGCAGATTAGACAATTCCTGTTACGACTATAATGTCAGACACCCCATCATTATATGCAGCAAACATAACTTCTCTAAACTCATTTTTAATTTCTTCCATTTACGTCTATTTCATGCTGGTCCACAGTTACTCTTAGCTACGATTAGACATGAGTATTGGCCTTTGGGTGGTAGAAACCTTGCCAAAACAACTGTCCATAAGTGCGTGAAGTGCCAACGATTCGCCGGCAGAACCGTTCAACCCATCATGGGCAATCTGCCTAAGGAACGGGTTCAGCTGGAATTCCCTTTCCTAGAGACTGGTACAGACTATGCCGGACCGATCCTCATAGCCGACCGCAAGGGTAGAGGATGTAGATTAATAAAATCATACATATGTGTTTTTGTGTGTCTAGCCACAAGGGCAGTTCATTTGGAGCTTGTCTCTGATCTTACAAAACATGCCTTTATTGCAGCTCTGAACAGGTTTATTGCTCGTCGTGGTAAGCCTAGAACAATTTACTCCGACAACGGTACTACCTTTGTTGGCACCTGTAACGAAATAGCTGACATATTAAAACAGGACCTCTCTTCAGAAATGGCAAATTCAGGTATCAACTTCAATTTCATCCCCGCATACACCCCACATTTTGGGGGCTTATGGGAATCTGCCGTGAAGTCTATCAAACATCACCTTCGACGTATACTAGGCTTAGCACATCTCACGTACGAAGAGATGTCTACTTGTCTGATTCAGGTTGAGGCAATTCTAAACTCTCGCCCTCTCACTCCTCTTTCCACTGATCCATCAGACCTATACCCTCTAACTCCTGCCCATTTCCTTATTGGGAGATCTCTCACATCCTTGCCGCATCCACAAGTCAGCAACCAGAACGTCTCCAGCCTGAAACGTTACCAGCGCATAGAACACTTGAAGCAACAGTTCTGGAATAGATTCTCTAACGAGTATATCTTTTACCTCCAACAGAGAACCAAGTGGACGGACTCCGATGGGATGCTCGAAGAGGGAACCATGGTGGTACTCAAGGAGAAGCTTGCACCACCACTGATGTGGCCACTCGGCCGTATCGTACGTCTCATACCTGGGAGAGACGGAATAAGCAGAGTCGCAGACGTCAAGACGAAGAAAGGAATAGTCAGACGAGCTTACAATACCATCTGTCCTCTTCCAGCATAACTCTTGAAGACTAGTCTTCAACGCCGGGAGCATGTTAAGACATCACTAGCTCCCGCCGACATCACTACACGCCGGGCGGCCGCGGGCGGAGCAGCGGGTGCAGGGGGGGCGCTCGAGCTGCGAGCGCGCACCGGCCGGATCAGCTGACACTGCGTCATTCACCGCCGTACTAAGCGCGCGCTTCACCCTTTCGCGTTAATCCATTATTCTAACTGTCAACCGTTTGTTTCTTCGATGTTTTAAATATAGTCCTGTAATACAAATTAGCACCGCGTTTTCGTCCTATCACCACCATTAGGGCTTACCCACTCCGATCTATTTTTTAGGTTTGTTACTCAATCATCGCACATATCATCGTACTACAACCACAAAATATAAAGGGTACAGAAGGACCGCTCCCGCCATCTTCAAAATAAATTACCTAAACTTCAAAGGCTGCTACTGTATTCACTCTGTAGGTTTTATTTGTGACAATATGATTTTTTTTTGACACTGGTTGGAACTCTGCAATTTTTTTTATTACAAAATTTTCCTGTTTGTCATGAAATGTCAATTACTTCATTTATTCATTTTGGCAACACGTGACAGTCGAGACTGAAGTCTGCTTGAGAATGCCTATAAACGTAATGTCAATGTGTGTGTGCGAAAAATGGCGGTTTGTTCCGAGTGGTCTCTCTGCTCGGGCGCGCCGCAGCCTTATGGTGTGTACACACGTACGCAGTACTCGATTTAAAGGTCTCACCTTTAAAATCGCAAGTCAAATCAAGTCTGTGTCGAATCTCATCTTTCGTGGCACGTACTATACATGCTCGATAAACTTGCTCGATCTCGAGCAAGTACGAACGTGTCTACCAGGCATTTTGGTTGGCTTCGAGCATTTGTCTTGAGACTTGCATGGTACACACGTTCGTATTTGCTCGAGATTGAGCAAGTTTATCGAGCATGTACGTACGTGTAGTGTACACACCATACTTACTTTGTGCTACAACCGACGTTTTCTAGATCGCGCAACCAGAGCTCTCCGCGACATTAGCATACAAAATCCCGACTGCAACCGTCGGGCAGTTATTGCCAACCAGACATAACACATCCGTCTAGTCGGAGGAACCTCTCGTTTCTATAGGGTATGAAGAAGTTTCCACTCTGTTCCTCATTCATACCTCCACAACACTCGACTGAACGGAATTGCTGAAATTTGGCAAACAGATACTGGTCTAGCTCAACACAGGATTTTTATACCGTTAACGTGTTTCCGTAGGATCACTTACGACTGCGTATTCCAAAGTGTGCGTTTCGACCGCGCGGCCACGGCGATATTTTGAAAAAAAAAACTATTCCAAGATTATGTAATATTTTGTAATAACTGATTCCCAAAACCATAAATTTGTCGAAGTTAAGGTTAAAAAGTTATAAGGGTTTGAACGCGGCCGCGCCATTGAAACGCGGAGAACCGCGCGGCCACGGAGATCTTTAAAACTAAGCGTAGCAGAGAGCTGAAATTCAGGTAATAACAGATTGAATTTGTAAAAAAAAATGTAAAAATACAGAAATAAGTCCTAGGTTTATATTTTAGGAGCTGCAAGACAAAAACCCCATGGCCGCGCCATTGAAACGGTGAATCACACTCTAGCGCCGGTATCACGCTGAAAATGCATTGCAGACGTCTAAAATTCATTGTAAAATCTAGATTTGAATTTGTCGAAAATGGAAAAAATGTACAAAAAATACCTAGGTTTATATTTTAGGAGCTGTATGACTAAAACCCCATGGCCGCGCCATTGAAACGGTGGAAAACACGTTATCGCTGATATCTCGCTGAAAAAGCATCGCAGAGGTCTGAAGTTTTTTGTAATACCTAAATTTGAATTTGTCGAAAATGAAAAAAATATACAAAAAATACCTAGGTTTATATTTCAGGAGCAGTAGTGCGGTATCGCGTAGAAATAAGTTTTAATTATCTATCGGAAAAAGTAAGTATTAGCGAGATCTTTTTCTGTAAACAACACATTTATATATGCAGAACTATCGACAATAAGCAAAAGAAAACTTTTCTTTTTTATAAAATGTTTTTGCCTTCAAAACGTACTGAAGGTTTTATATTTTTTTGCCTATTTAATATTTTGGTGCCTATTTAAATTTGTTAGCCTATTATCGATAGTTTTGGGAATCTGCTTTTACAAAATATTACATAATCTTGCAATAGTTTTTTTTTCGAAATATCGCCGTGACACAATTCTAAACAGTACGCAGATGAAGCCGTGGGCAGAAGTATATAAATTATACAATAGGGTATTACACCCATTTTTGAAGTGTCTCAATGAAATTCTGTAGTGTTAATATGCCACCAAAAAGAAACACAACATTTGTATTCAATCGGTAAGTGCATCTCAATTTTAAATTTTCAAATTTCGCGCGTTCTTTGACGAAAATGCCTCTTACTGGACGTGGACGCCATATTGCTCAGCGTAAATGACGTCAGTTCGTTTTGTATCAAAGGAGCTCATATTATATATGATAATTGTATATAATTTAAAAATCACTAAATGCATATTTTGTAACATGTGTAATAATGAAAAAATTACGTTAGTTACGAAAATAATAAAAGTACAAAGCCTATATTACGCCAATCGGTTGACTGACAGTTGTAATTTTTTTGTTTACACAGCCGTACGGCGTAATAACATGGCTGCTACTATTTCATGGTGTTTTATAACAGATTAAAAATACTGAAAACTTTGAATTGAATTTAAAAATTGGTTTTGTTATTTTATGAACTAAAACTTACATTTTCCGACTGCTTTATGCCTAAACTGTCGCATTAACATATTTGTAGATTTTTTCTCGAATAGAGTAAAATACCCTATTCTGACAAATCGTCCCGTCTCCGCTTTGTTAGAAGCCAAGATAACATTACCGCACAAACGGTAACCAACTAAAAAAAAAACAATGTATGAGCAAGTAGAAAGAAATCTCTAAGAATCGGAAATCGCTTATCTTTGAATGTTGGGTCTCTATCAAGTCTACGCTCCAACGACAGAAAGCGACGTTTAGCCATCTCAAAGGAGTTACCTAACGCTTCGGGAGACTCCTTTAAAGGAATGGTGACAACAAAACGTCCATCTGCGTTACGTCTAGTAGTGGTCTTGTAATTTTGTTCACATGCTCGCTCTTCGGATGTATAATTGAACTTAGGCGAGATGGAATCAAGTTCCCAGAATCTTGATAGATCCATGGGCGCTTGTACGTGTGTGGTGTGCCTGTCACGGGCGACCATACATAATGATGAGTGGCGTTCCGACCCATCACTTCCTCTCAAAACTTACACGCTAAACACCGTCACTTACGGAACAGCATCTGCTCCGTTCATTAGTACACGATGTTTGTCACAATTGGCGAAGGAAGCCACGCACACACGTACGCAACAGTCTATACAACACGACTTTTACGTGGATGATTACCTGTCAGGAAGTGACTCTATAGAGAGTACTATAGCGCTATGTAGAGATGTCATCAGCACACTTAAGACTGCACAACTCAATCTTCGAAAGTGGCAGTCTAACAATTCACAAATACTTCAGGCAGTCACTACAAGCATCGCACACCCTTCACCCACTCAACCCACATCCACATCACATACAGATACACCTAGCACAGTCAGCTTAAGTATTGACGAACCAAGTAAGACACTCGGTCTTAATTGGCATTGTCATACTGACTGCCTTACATTCTCCATTCATGTACCGGAACACACAGTTACTTTAATCACAAAACGACACATCCTTTCCACAATAGCGCAAGTGTTCGATCCTCTGGGTCTTGTCTCTCCATGTATTATCGAAATTAAGATAATCTTGCAAAAACTATGGATAGACAAGTGCGCATGGGACGACGAGGTTAATGAGGACATTAAAAGGTTGTGGCTGAAGTTCACACAAACATTACCACAGCTTAATCATCTCAGCATACCACGCTGGGTGGTATCAGATAGCCCTACCTCTGTTGAAATGCATATTTTTACAGATGCGTCAGAAAAGGCATACGGAGCTTGCATATACATTCGTTCTGTAGCTAGAAGCGGCACCGTTCATACTCATCTGCTTACGTCTAAAAGTAAGGTAGCACCGATCAAGTCGACCACAATCCCAAGGCTAGAACTCTGTGGTGCCTTATTAGGGACAAGGTTGTGTGCGAAGGTACTAGAGTCGTTAACACTTAAACCCGACAAATGCATATTCTGGTGTGACTCAATGATTGTTCTAGGTTGGTTGTCTGCTTCACCTAGTACACTTAAACCGTTCGTTAGGCATCGAGTTTCGGAGATACGGGAAGGTTTTGGTGATTACACCTGGCGATATGTGCCGTCTAAGGACAACCCTGCAGATCTGGTTTCCCGTGGTTTAGGCGCTGACCTGATAGGTCAATCTACCATGTGGTGGTCAGGACCTTCATTCTTGTTGACAGACTCGGCTCTTTGGCCTTTAATGCCTAACTCGGAAGCTGACGCAGTGCTACCGGAGCTCTTAAAATCACATTTTACGAACATTAACAGTCAATCATTACCTATTACCAACACTAATCTTAATACAAACACAGAAAATTCATTTCATACTTTAATTAATAACTCATCTAATTACTTACATGTACAACGCCTACTAGCATACGTATTTAGATTTATTAACCGGTCTAAAAGAGAGCATAACCACAGTCCTACCCTTACTTGCTCAGAGCTAACTTACAGCGCTGAGTTTATGGTCAAAACAGTTCAGAGGGAAATGTTTCCTGAGGAGTACGAACTGCTTTCATCAGGTAAACCACTGCCAAACAAAAATCGTCTTAAGAAATTGTCACCTTTCATTGAATCTGGCATTATACGAGTCGGAGGCAGATTAGACAATTCCTGTTACGACTATAATGTCAGACACCCCATCATTATATGCAGCAAACATAACTTCTCTAAACTCATTTTTAATTTCTTCCATTTACGTCTATTTCATGCTGGTCCACAGTTACTCTTAGCTACGATTAGACATGAGTATTGGCCTTTGGGTGGTAGAAACCTTGCCAAAACAACTGTCCATAAGTGCGTGAAGTGCCAACGATTCGCCGGCAGAACCGTTCAACCCATCATGGGCAATCTGCCTAAGGAACGGGTTCAGCTGGAATTCCCTTTCCTAGAGACTGGTACAGACTATGCCGGACCGATCCTCATAGCCGACCGCAAGGGTAGAGGATGTAGATTAATAAAATCATACATATGTGTTTTTGTGTGTCTAGCCACAAGGGCAGTTCATTTGGAGCTTGTCTCTGATCTTACAAAACATGCCTTTATTGCAGCTCTGAACAGGTTTATTGCTCGTCGTGGTAAGCCTAGAACAATTTACTCCGACAACGGTACTACCTTTGTTGGCACCTGTAACGAAATAGCCGACATATTAAAACAGGACCTCTCTTCAGAAATGGCAAATTCAGGTATCAACTTCAATTTCATCCCCGCATACACCCCACATTTTGGGGGCTTATGGGAATCTGCCGTGAAGTCTATCAAACATCACCTTCGACGTATACTAGGCTTAGCACATCTCACGTACGAAGAGATGTCTACTTGTCTGATTCAGGTTGAGGCAATTCTAAACTCTCGCCCTCTCACTCCTCTTTCCACTGATCCATCAGACCTATACCCTCTAACTCCTGCCCATTTCCTTATTGGGAGATCTCTCACATCCTTGCCGCATCCACAAGTCAGCAACCAGAACGTCTCCAGCCTGAAACGTTACCAGCGCATAGAACACTTGAAGCAACAGTTCTGGAATAGATTCTCTAACGAGTATATCTTTTACCTCCAACAGAGAACCAAGTGGACGGACTCCGATGGGATGCTCGAAGAGGGAACCATGGTGGTACTCAAGGAGAAGCTTGCACCACCACTGATGTGGCCACTCGGCCGTATCGTACGTCTCATACCTGGGAGAGACGGAATAAGCAGAGTCGCAGACGTCAAGACGAAGAAAGGAATAGTCAGACGAGCTTACAATACCATCTGTCCTCTTCCAGCATAACTCTTGAAGACTAGTCTTCAACGCCGGGAGCATGTTAAGACATCACTAGCTCCCGCCGACATCACTACACGCCGGGCGGCCGCGGGCGGAGCAGCGGGTGCAGGGGGGGCGCTCGAGCTGCGAGCGCGCACCGGCCGGATCAGCTGACACTGCGTCATTCACCGCCGTACTAAGCGCGCGCTTCACCCTTTCGCGTTAATCCATTATTCTAACTGTCAACCGTTTGTTTCTTCGATGTTTTAAATATAGTCCTGTAATACAAATTAGCACCGCGTTTTCGTCCTATCACCACCATTAGGGCTTACCCACTCCGATCTATTTTTTAGGTTTGTTACTCAATCATCGCACATATCATCGTACTACAACCACAAAATATAAAGGGTACAGAAGGACCGCTCCCGCCATCTTCAAAATAAATTACCTAAACTTCAAAGGCTGCTACTGTATTCACTCTGTAGGTTTTATTTGTGACAATATGATTTTTTTTTGACACTGGTTGGAACTCTGCAATTTTTTTTATTACAAAATTTTCCTGTTTGTCATGAAATGTCAATTACTTCATTTATTCATTTTGGCAACACGTGACAGTCGAGACTGAAGTCTGCTTGAGAATGCCTATAAACGTAATGTCAATGTGTGTGTGCGAAAAATGGCGGTTTGTTCCGAGTGGTCTATCTGCTCGGGCGCGCCGCAGCCTTATGGTGTGTACACACGTACGCAGTACTCGATTTAAAGGTCTCACCTTTAAAATCGCAAGTCAAATCAAGTCTGTGTCGAATCTCATCTTTCGTGGCACGTACTATACATGCTCGATAAACTTGCTCGATCTCGAGCAAGTACGAACGTGTCTACCAGGCATTTTGGTTGGCTTCGAGCATTTGTCTTGAGACTTGCATGGTACACACGTTCGTATTTGCTCGAGATTGAGCAAGTTTATCGAGCATGTACGTACGTGTAGTGTACACACCATACTTACTTTGTGCTACAACCGACGTTTTCTAGATCGCGCAACCAGAGCTCTCCGCGACATTAGCATACAAAATCCCGACTGCAACCGTCGGGCAGTTATTGCCAACCAGACATAACACATCCGTCTAGTCGGAGGAACCTCTCGTTTCTATAGGGTATGAAGAAGTTTCCACTCTGTTCCTCATTCATACCTCCACAACACTCGACTGAACGGAATTGCTGAAATTTGGCAAACAGATACTGGTCTAGCTCAACACAGGATTTTTATACCGTTAACGTGTTTCCGTAGGATCACTTACGACTGCGTATTCCAAAGTGTGCGTTTCGACCGCGCGGCCACGGCGATATTTTGAAAAAAAAAACTATTCCAAGATTATGTAATATTTTGTAATAACTGATTCCCAAAACCATAAATTTGTCGAAGTTAAGGTTAAAAAGTTATAAGGGTTTGAACGCGGCCGCGCCATTGAAACGCGGAGAACCGCGCGGCCACGGAGATCTTTAAAACTAAGCGTAGCAGAGAGCTGAAATTCAGGTAATAACAGATTGAATTTGTAAAAAAAAATGTAAAAATACAGAAATAAGTCCTAGGTTTATATTTTAGGAGCTGCAAGACAAAAACCCCATGGCCGCGCCATTGAAACGGTGAATCACACTCTAGCGCCGGTATCACGCTGAAAATGCATTGCAGACGTCTAAAATTCATTGTAAAATCTAGATTTGAATTTGTCGAAAATGGAAAAAATGTACAAAAAATACCTAGGTTTATATTTTAGGAGCTGTATGACTAAAACCCCATGGCCGCGCCATTGAAACGGTGGAAAACACGTTATCGCTGATATCTCGCTGAAAAAGCATCGCAGAGGTCTGAAGTTTTTTGTAATACCTAAATTTGAATTTGTCGAAAATGAAAAAAATATACAAAAAATACCTAGGTTTATATTTCAGGAGCAGTAGTGCGGTATCGCGTAGAAATAAGTTTTAATTATCTATCGGAAAAAGTAAGTATTAGCGAGATCTTTTTCTGTAAACAACACATTTATATATGCAGAACTATCGACAATAAGCAAAAGAAAACTTTTCTTTTTTATAAAATGTTTTTGCCTTCAAAACGTACTGAAGGTTTTATATTTTTTTGCCTATTTAATATTTTGGTGCCTATTTAAATTTGTTAGCCTATTATCGATAGTTTTGGGAATCTGCTTTTACAAAATATTACATAATCTTGCAATAGTTTTTTTTTCGAAATATCGCCGTGACACAATTCTAAACAGTACGCAGATGAAGCCGTGGGCAGAAGTATATAAATTATACAATAGGGTATTACACCCATTTTTGAAGTGTCTCAATGAAATTCTGTAGTGTTAATATGCCACCAAAAAGAAACACAACATTTGTATTCAATCGGTAAGTGCATCTCAATTTTAAATTTTCAAATTTCGCGCGTTCTTTGACGAAAATGCCTCTTACTGGACGTGGACGCCATATTGCTCAGCGTAAATGACGTCAGTTCGTTTTGTATCAAAGGAGCTCATATTATATATGATAATTGTATATAATTTAAAAATCACTAAATGCATATTTTGTAACATGTGTAATAATGAAAAAATTACGTTAGTTACGAAAATAATAAAAGTACAAAGCCTATATTACGCCAATCGGTTGACTGACAGTTGTAATTTTTTTGTTTACACAGCCGTACGGCGTAATAACATGGCTGCTACTATTTCATGGTGTTTTATAACAGATTAAAAATACTGAAAACTTTGAATTGAATTTAAAAATTGGTTTTGTTATTTTATGAACTAAAACTTACATTTTCCGACTGCTTTATGCCTAAACTGTCGCATTAACATATTTGTAGATTTTTTCTCGAATAGAGTAAAATACCCTATTCTGACAAATCGTCCCGTCTCCGCTTTGTTAGAAGCCAAGATAACATTACCGCACAAACGGTAACCAACTAAAAAAAAAACAATGTATGAGCAAGTAGAAAGAAATCTCTAAGAATCGGAAATCGCTTATCTTTATAAAAAAAATCTAAACATGTATTTTTTTTTGTTGGCAAGACTGGATATCATTCTGAAATAGGGATGTGTAATGGTGAAGTAAGTAGGTATATATGTCACACTAATTAGTCACAAGTCTCAACTCTTAATTAGTCACAACTACTTTTGACTTTTTTTTAACGGGACAAGCCCGCCACACTATTCCCTAACCACTGTAACTCCTGTAAGTCAGAATCAACAGTGGCGACCACCAGAAAAGCGCCAGAGCAATGAAGCTCGACGAGTCCCAGAGAAACGAATCAACTGTCTTGGATCCCGCAACGAAATTAATCAGAAAAGAACAGCGGAGGAGTAAGAAAAACATATTTTCCACTTCCCTCCAAATCAAGCAGGAGACAGAACAGAACTAGGCCAATAGGCACAAAGGGACGTTTACAACTGGGAGAAACCCAGTTGCTAAGCACCACGGATTATAATTGACATAATTAATGGGTTCTAAAAAGTGAGCTGTTACATTAAATTTGATTCCAATAATAGGTATGGCAAAATCGCTTGAACGCACGGAAATTAGTTCTAGTTTCCACAAGGTCCGCATAATAAACTGCTCCGCATGTAGCCTGTACACTATCCAACATAATATTGCGTTCTTTCTGCCAAAGAGTACACTCCCATAAGATATGATGTGCAGATTGTTCGTATTCACAGTCAGATGTAGAACATGGACACAAAGGCGAAGCAACAAGCTTGAAAGAAAATAATTTACTTTTAAAGTTGCCATGTCCTGTTAGAAATTGGGCAACACAGTGGTCCACCTCCAGCCATGTCCTGGCCAGCCGCTTACGAACGGATGGAAAGAACTGATGAAGGTGACGGCCCTTGCTAGAATCATCCCACCTACACTGCCACTCGGATAAAAGTTCCTCCCAGACGTCAGTCTGTGGCTTAAATAATCTAGAGATCTTAGCGCGGTCACGTTGAGTTAAAAAGTTTGCGTCCATGGTCTCTCGCGCGGAATAGTACATTGCAGCACGTCGTTGCACCTCAAGATCGACTGGAAGCACGCCTGCTAGAACCGGAAGGGCTTCAGTACTAACAGTCCTATATGCTTTACATAAAAATATTAAAGCCAAACGTTGACTTTGAAGCAATTTACGTCGTACCGCCCCTATGGTGGCCCTATCAGCCCAAACAGGTGCCCCGTAGCACATACATCCCAAATAGGTAGCCCCATAAATAGTTTTTACAGTTAAAAATGATAGACCCCAAGTGGCTTTAGATATACTCGTCAAGGCATAAAAGTTCTTTTTAGCTTTTTCACCAACTGTTTTTATGTGATCAATAAATGAAAAGTTTTTCTCTAAGACCAGACCAAGGTAGCACACTGATTGTTTTCTTTTAACGGGAACGTTATTAAATTTAATACTAGGCCATGATTTAAGATTACCTTTTAAAATAGGTTGATAAGTTTTGTGAGGTGCAAAGGTTAGACGGTTTCGGTCGCCCCACTGAGATATTAAGCGAAGGCAAGTGTCAGCCAAATTCTCAAGCTCAGCCCGGGTACTTGCCTGAATAAGCAGAAGGCCATCGTCCGCGTAACCAGTTAATGAACAACCGCAAGGAAGTGGAATCGCAAGCAAATCATCAAAACCTACATTCCATAATTAATATGGACTGATAACTGAACCTTGAGGACATCCCATGGTTAGAGCCTTCGACATAGAATGATGTCCAAGTTTGAGCTTCGCGGAGCCGTTTAAAAAGTACGAGTAAACAAGAGTATAGATGTTTCTGTAACAACCACGGGTTTTCATCTTAAGTAGTAGCATAGGCGACCATGCGTTATCGAAAGCCCCTGAGATATCCAGAAAGATCCCAATGACGTATTTATGTTCGGACGAATTAACAATTTTTCTAACAGATAGTGCCGCGTCGACGGTAGATTTCCCTTTGGTGAAACCGAATTGATTATTATGAAATTTTGGTCCATCCGGTAGCAAACGTGGAACGATAAGGCGCTCCAGGAGTTTTCCCAAAGATGGTAGTAGAGTTATGGGCCGGTACGACTTCGGGTCATCCGGGGGCTTATCGCCACTCTTTGGGATAATCCGTATAAAGCCACATCGCCATATACGAGGAAAAATACCTTCCGCAATGCACCGGTTATAAACAGTTAAGATCGCGTCACCCGCTGTTTTACACGCTTCTATAATCATTCTATTAGATATTTTATCTTTACCTGATGATTTGTTGACTGGTAGTCTCTTGACAACGTTTATGAACTCGTCAGTGGATGGTAGATCTGACGCTGGTGATTCAGGTGGCACCGAAGCCCACGCTCTGATCTGTTGGTGGTATTCGTTGTCGTTCATAGGTGAATCATCGGGTATCAGAGTATTAAGTAGAACTTCCGTTGTTTCTTCGATACCGGTGGTATGTTTATTATTTACTTTAATGTTTTGGACATACGCAAGTTCGACTGATCTATTAGCCTTGAACTCGTGATATAAAGGAGACCACGGACCTTCTTTATCTAGTTTTACAACAATTTTACGCAGTAAATTACCATTAGATTTTTCCACCGACGCTTTGTAACGTGACTTGGCAACTCTAAACGTATTTAATGCAAAAGTCAGCAGGTCCCCGGTAACCTTACGTTTTTTAAGCTTATTAAGCTGTCTACGCGCTCTGCGATAAATTTTACGTTGTTCAACTAAATAGTCACTCCACCAATCACATCTCCGAACGTTGGTCATAGATCCGCGACCAATGGCAATGTCAGCACAGTAAGTAAAGGTGTCTAACATAATTTCAGCACTCTCTTCAGCTGACAATCCGATGTGAGTGAAGTCTTTGGCGTGGCACGCAAAAAGCGAGCTAAAGAATTCCCAATTCGCGCCTTTACATTTATATCTAAAATTACCACTAATATGCGACGGACCTTGAGTAAACATCGGAACAAATTCGTACACGATCAGGCGATGGTCGCTACAAGACGCGTCCGGTAGGACACGCCACCTATCCAAGCGTACGTCTGCACTAGAAAGTGTGACGTCAATACAAGATTCGCCCATTGGGCCGCAAAAAGTAGATGGTGCGTCAGGGGTGTTATGGATCGATAGGTTCATTTCAGCAATGAAATCCTCGACAGCGCAGCGTCGTTCGGAATCCGTGGACCGAACCTTGCCATACCACAGGGACGATGACGCGTTAACATCCGCGCCAATGATGACTTTGTGGCCCGCAAGCGACCGCAAGACGTGACGGAGATTATGTATATGACGAGCAACAGGATCAGAATATTGAAAGTGACAGCTCACAACATAGACTTTAAAGGAAGCTGAAGAAATCTCTGCAACGGCACAGTGATGAGTCATAAGGTTACGTAAAGATGTTACTGTAGAGTTAGAAGATCGTGAAACGTAAATTCCGGCTCGTGCTTTGCAATCCAGCTGTACCACTTTGTGACGTAAGCGCGCGTTTTGATATTGCTCTTGAACAAGTACTATGTCTAACTTGTAATCGATAATTAATCTATCCAACTCGGATGTCGCCACTCTATCATTGTGAAGATTTAATTGACCTATGCTTAAACTATCCATCTTATTAGTAGTTAGTCAAAGTCAAAGTCAAATCATTTATTTCAATTAGACCATTACAGAGGCACTTTTGAACGTCATAATAAAAAAATATAAAGTTGATTCTAGTTGCCCATTCCAAAAGGTAGTTTCGTATGGAGAAGAATGGGCAAGAAACTCCATACTTAGTCTTTTTTTAAAAAATGTGTACAATATTTTGCATTTACAGTTTACAGTTATATAACTATACGTGAATACGATGGACCTTGCATAAAAACACTATATTGAAGTATGTACAAAGTATTACAAGATAAAGAATGACAGCTAAGTTGTATACATATACATAGTGTTCACATATTATTATTTACAATTATTGTAAAAGTAGACAACCACTCCATACATTTTAACAAACTATGAACCTATGAACCAGTGTGTGACCCAAAGCAAGAATTAAATATAATGTATATACTAAGTATAAATTAAGTAGTTTTAATTAGCAATCCGTTTGATTTTGTCTAGACTGTAGATTGTCCTATGGAGCCCGGACCAGCATGTTTCCAAGCATTCTTATCATGGATATAATCCTCTAAACTGTAATATGCTTGTTCACAGAGTGTACTTTTAATATATGTTTTAAATTTTCTTTCATTTAGTTGCAATATATCACTAGGAATTTTGTTATAACACTTAACACAGAACCCCATAAAAGATTTATGAACTTTAGACAATCTAAAATATGGTTGAGCTATTTTGTCTTTGTTTCTAGTATTAATATTATGTCTATCACTAACCTTATTAAATAAATGTAGGTTTTTTCTTACGTACATAATATTTTCATAGATAAATTGGCAAGGCACTGTCATTATACTGGGTGGCGCAAAAGTAAAGACCCTATTTGGTTCAGCTATAACATTTTTTCTAAATTAGAAAACTAGATTTAGATTTTTTTAAATGTATATTTGTGCCATTAAATTTCGTACCATTAGGATTTAAAGATGATGTCTTTTAAATGGTGACCTCCAGAGTTGATACACATTTGAGCCCTATTTATGACATTTTGCATAACTTGCCGTAACACTTCCTGCGATATGTTCGTTATTTCTTGACGAATGTTTTCTTTTAGAGCTGCGAGAGTCTGTGGCTTGTTCACATACACCCGAGATTTCAAAAAACCCCAAAGAAAGAAGTCTGGACTGGTCAGATCGGGTGATCTTGCAGGCCAAGGCAAATCGCCAAAACGAGAGATAACTCGGCCTGGAAAAGCGTCCCTCACTAAGTCCATAGTGTCGCGCGCTGTGTGTGCCGTAGCGCCGTCTTGTTGAAACCAGATGTGCTCCAGCCCCAATTCGTCCAAACTGGGTATCAAAAACTCACGTAACATGGTTCTGTAGCGTTCTCCAGTGACAGTAATCGCATTGCCTCCAGCGTCTTCGAAAAAATAGGGTCCGATCACTCTGTCAACACAGATGCCACACCATACAGTAACTTTTAGTGGGTGTAGAGGTGTTTCTTGAATAATGCGCGGATTATCAGTGCCCCAGAACCGAGTATTCTGCTTATTGACATGCCCTGAGAGATGGAAATGCGCTTCGTCACTCATAACCAATTTTGAAGGACTCAAATGTGTATCAACTCTGGAGGTCACCATTTAAAAGACATCATCTTTAAATCCTAATGGTACGAAATTTAATGGCACAAATATACATTTAAAAAAATCTAAATCTAGTTTTCTAATTTAGAAAAAATGTTATAGCTGAACCAAATAGGGTCTTTACTTTTGCGCCACCCGTTATTAATATTTTTAAATAGTTCCCTAAGAGAATCGCGGCGACGTAGATTATAAATGGCTCTAACAGCTCTTTTTTGTAAGATAAAATAGTGTTTAGGATAAGCTGTTCGAGTTTGAGTTTAAAGGTCGCACAATCTTCAGACCCGCACCGGTGGTCAAACGGTTTTTTGAAACGCTTACACGCCACGCAAGTCGGTTTAAAATTTAAATTGTCTTTATGAGGGCAATCTTGTGTTTCATGTGCTTCCGAGCAATCAGCACACGCAGGTGATTTATTATTGCAGTATTTCTTAACGTGACCGAATTGTTGACAATATAAACAACGAACTACCTCAATATCATCTACAAAACGGCAAGTGGCCCAGTCAATAAATAACTTATCCTTCGTAGATACTAAGTGTTTACGTACGGCAGATTCGAGTTCTATGCCAATCCATTTACGACCATTATAAGCAGAACGCCTACGAATTATTTTGGTAGATTTTATAAATTCATCCTCTTTGATAGGCGTCTCGTCTTTAATGTTTTGACGGTACAAAGCGAGCATAAAAGCGCTGTCTTCCATTGAAGATGGAATATCTTTAACTAATATGCGTGGCATACGGCCTTTTGGTTTTTCTAAACGTAAGCCAGCGGACCTGATGGCATCGACCGATTCTAACTTTTTTGAGTTTCGTTAGCGACACGCAGTACAACGCCTGACTTGGCGGTTTTTTTAACTCCTACGATTTGAAAACCGTCATCACTTGGTTTAATCGCTTTCATAAGGGCTTTTTTAGTCGCGGATGATGACGCATAATCAGCTGAGCGTTCCGCCGTGGGATAAGCAACGACACACGGCAGCGGCGCCCGCGACTCTAAGACTGGAGTCACTTTAGGCAAGCGAAGTTTTAACGAGTCCGCGTAGGACACCTTTTTGTTTTCGGTATTGACATAATTATTATTAACAGTATTGATAGCGGGATTCAATTTAATTTTGTCCAATTCACGTTCCGTATTTGCTAACTTCGTTTCGTTGCACGATGATTTTAATGCTAACATAGAAACGATAGCCGTTACTCGCTGAGACATATCCATGATAGCAGATTTATTTGCAACATTAATGCGGGACCCTTGATCGTTGACAAGGTCGTTTATTTTTGACAGATACGCAGACGCTTCGGAAACTAAATAACAATAGTCGGTATTGTTCGCATTGCTGGCGTTGCTCGCATTACTTACATTTAATATTGGCGAGGACTTTTCGAAACATTCGGACGTTTGAAGCCGTTTGGACCTATCATCGGGCGAAACGTAGGATGGAGACATTTCACTAAACAAACGTTTACTATTAGCGGAGGTTGACGCGGGCGCGGCGGCCCTTGGTGTTATTGCATTTCTACCGAATATTTCCCCGCCACGATCAGGCGGGTCATCATTATTGGATAACATCAACAATTTAGAGCAAACAAACCAGTAGAAAGTGAAAATTAACGTACAAATAAATTATTTCGCGATACCCTTACACTAAAGAAAATAATTGTACTCACTGATAGCTGACAAAATTAACTAATTACCAGTAATTACGGAAGCAAACACGTATAAAAACTTACGATACCAGCACTTAGCACAATAGCACACAACCAGAAACAACTCACGAGCCAAAAATCTATCACGGAACACGATAATCGTAATTATAATCAGCAGCGTAAACAAATCACATCTGCATCGATCGCGCGCGGGGAGGGAAGTCGACAACTACTTTTGACTGTAGAAATCAGTAAATAGTACTTTTGAACGGTTTAAATTTATCCTTAATACTTAGAAACCTATTAGGTTGGTAGGTTTTTTTTTGGAACTTTTAAAACTTTTGTTTTGTAGTGATTCTTGTGTGTGTTCCGTATTTTTGTTTTTGTAATGCAAACTCGTTTTATCTTATTAAGGGTTTTGACTGAAGCCAGGCAAAAGTAGTTTTGACTGTAACATATATAATGTTTTTATTAATATACTATACTACTACTGTTATAACTTACTTCGTGGCTATGGACATACTTTATATGAGCCTTACAACTTTAGCATAATTTCAAGCGCTCAACTTCCGATGCTTGTCAAATTAAACTGTATTTGCCAAAATAACTCGCTTGTTCAAAACTAAGCCTGCGTCACAATAAATTATCAAACAAAAAATAAATAAAATCCAAAACAAACCATAAAAATAAAACAATTTATTAAAATAAATAATAAATCGTACGAAACGAACTAATAATCATACAAAATAGACATAAATTATTACTCAAAACATAATGTTACTCCAGAACCTTTCCTTACAACAATCACTATTTCATGTTACGTTATTTGTATTTCATTCACCATGACCGGTAGTACTATTTCATTGGATAGGGAAGTATTTAGCCAATATAGATACTGTACTTTTAAAACAGAAAATGAATACACTGTAATGTAGACTTTACAGAGAGCAAAGGTTTCAGAGTATTAAAAAACTTAAAAGTAAATTCCTGATTGAACACAGCTGTAATCCGATTGCAAACGAAACTATATGTAACTTCTGGGATAGCTTAAACATGGTACATTATTTACATTGGATGGTAGATATACCGCTTTGGTAATATATGTGACTGGTTACATAAGCGATGCATGTGTTTCATATCTAGACTTTCTATCATCATTTAAGTCTCATTTAATTATGTATCTGTTACTGTAAAAGCTCAAACTATAGTAAATGCTAAGATTTTCTAGTAAAACCTAAGATTTACCAAGACTTAATGGTAAAAGTCCGAATTGCCTATCGTTAATTTCAGTCTTTTATTAGCATGCACTTGGTAAATCTTAGGTTTTACCGCAGATATGGTTAATGTTGAAAATTGTCTCTGCGCATTTTCGTAGTCGCGGTTCTATTTAAAATATTTTAGTATTTCCAAAACCAACATCTACTAATAATCTTTAGTAAAACCTAGCACGTGCCGAACTTCAATGGTAAAAAGTCCAAAAAATCGTGTCATTTAAAACATTCACTAATTTATGTTGATAAAACCTAAGGTTAACCAATTTTCGGGTTTTTACAGTAACATATTATTTATTCCATAGACTTCGTATCGTCATTTAAGTCTCATTTAATAATGAAATATTACCAAGACTTTCGTATCGTCATTCAAGTCGTATCTAACAACTAAACTCGCTATATTTCACGTAACAGTCGGTGTTAGTCGCAACACAAGCTTCACTATTTCCGCGGAACACATCCGGCCGAACATTTCATCTGATGTTGCGTCCTGGTAGGAAATGGACAGGTTTACGAAAACCATACAATTAAATGTCAACGATTTAATTAAACTCTACATTAATTCACCTATATTAACTGTTCTACGCTACTGGCGGAGAGCTCGAGCAACCGCCAGGCTGCCTTAGGGTTGAGCTCCTGAGGGTCGCGACACAGAACCCACACGTAGTTGACCCGCATGACCTTGTCGGGGTCCCCCTCTATCACTTTGTTCTTACTGTCTCTGACGCACATGATCTGCTGAGACTGGAATGTGATCACTAGCACAGGTCCTTGGTCCATCATCTTGCCCATCACGAGCTCGATCTGTTCGATGTCCAGGATCTTGGAGTCCAGGTGGTATCCGAGTTGACTGCACTGCTTGATAGGCGTCGCTAGGATGTTGAACACGCCTTCGTAGCACCAGTCTTTTAGTATGACTAAGTCTCCTCGTACCATTGCTTCGAGAATATTCGGTATAATATCATTCGCACAATCCTCTAGGAACTTCTGGGACGTAAAGTTGGGGTCGATTTTGCATATTTCTGTGAGGGTCTTGGAAAGTTCTGTCTTCTCGAATATATTGCCAAACAAACTGCCTACCTTCTCAGTGACGAAACGTGAAGCTTTTACCACAGCGTTATCCGATTCTTCGTATTTTATTTTCCAATCGAGTACCTGTAACACAACATATACATATAGGGTATTTTACTCTATACGAGAAAAAATCTATAAATATGTTATTGAGACAGTTTAGGCATAAAATAGTCGGAAAATTTAAGTTTTAGTTCATAAAATAACAAAATATTTTTTTAATTTCAATTCAAAGTTTTCAGTTTTTTTTTATCTGTTATAAAACACCATGAAACAAAAAATAATGTCAACTGTCAGTCAACCGATTGTCGTATATAGGCTTTGTACTTTTATTATTTTTCTAACCAACGTAATTTTTAAACTATTAGACCTATCACAAAATATGCTTTTAAATATTTTTAAATTATATACAATTTTCATATTTAATATGAGCGCATTTGATACAAAACGAACTGACGCCATTTCCGCTGAGCAATATGGCGTCCAGTAAGAGGAGTTTTCGTCAAACTACGCGCGAAATTTAAAAATTTAAAATTTTGATGCATTTGGCACTAATCGATTGAATAAAAATTTTGTGTTTTTTTTTTGGTGGCATATTAGCACTACTGAAGGTAGAGACAAAATAAAGTGTATTTTATACCTTAAAACTAACCCATTCACCAGTTTGAACGTTTAATCCAACATTTGGGCCAAATAAGCTGGGTATGGCGGTCGTTGTCCTACTAAAATTTATCGCTTCACTACATCATCGTCATGCCCATACATGGCCGATGCATGTTGTCTTCACTACATAGGTATTATAAATATAAACTAGAACTAAGTCCGCGTGATTTTTTCAAGGATCCCTATTTTTTCAATTGATAAATATAGCGTTACTCCGGGATAATGTAGCTAGAATTTTTAGAATCGGATCAGTAGTTTATGAGTTAAATCGTAATAAACAAACTAACAAATCTTCTCTCTAAACTTGTGTTCGGTTGGGTTAATCTCCGAAGCTGCTGAATCAAATTCTTTCTTTAATAATCATCACAATAAGGTATTTTGAAGATACGGGTAAAGAAGTATTCACATTCAAAATAATGTGTTTTACCTTGTTAAAATACTGGTTATTGTTCTTGAAGTCCTCCCACTGCTGGTAGAACTTGGAGTCTTTGTGTAGCTCCACGCCCATCGTCTCTGTGTCTGGGGAGAATGTTCGCTCGTCTGTATTAGCAACCTGCACAACATACAAAAAAATTAAGTAAACAAATAAGTACTTTATTTTTCATGTATTACTTTAGCCCAAACGTAAGTAACATACATTCACTATTAGTAACGAGAAATGAGATTTCATACAGACATACCATCTAGAGAGCACAGATGTATACTATATAAAGACACCCATGTATTACTCTATCTAGACCAAATTTATTTATAATGGATAGTTAAGTTTATTAAGATTATATCACACGTTTTTACTCCCGAGAGCGGGGGACTCGAAGTCAAATGCCAAGACGGCGGTTGCAATATTTTACAAAATATGCGTCATGATCTCATTTCTTGGTGCGCTGATGCCATAAAGCCATGAATGATTCCGCCATACGGCTGAGTAAACTCAACTGACTATAAAATAATGTCATTACACTATGGTATTATATTCGGACACCCGCGAGTCAGTGGTCACTTGAACTACGAAAATCGCCCTTACAACAACGCAATAAAGGCGCTGTCAATGTCAAATTGTTACCATGGACTAATCTCTTGACAACGTTAGAAGTCCGATTTGACGTTTCTTCTTTCGAAGTAGTACGTAAGAAATAAAAAAACAAATTTCATAATCCTAATTAATTACTATGTTAGCCATACACTATAATAACGAGTATCATTCGTAAGCATCAAGTTTAACTTTCTATTGAAAAAAATGCACTCAAAAACACAAATTAATCGTTGATTCATATTCAAATATGATAATTATGTCAAATGGGACTTCTTAGATTGTCAAACAAAACATGTCAAAATGTCACATGGAATGATTTTGAAAAGTTAGGGCCCTTTTTCTGTCATTCGTATTTTCGACCGCACACGGATATGGTCCGTATGCGGGTGATAGCACATTCCTGGCCACACGCAGGACAAAGATTTCGTTTGCCGCTGCATTGTCGTGCGTGTCGCCAGTGACTAAACTCGTGCGTACGACCGGCGTTACAGTAACAACAACACTGAAGGCAGAAGAACGCCGCTCGCATCCGGTTAGCACGCACGCGGGCTCCACACATTATAGGAAAAAGATATATGAAATGATAGGATGCGAGCAGCCTGCATGTGGACCTGGTCCCTTATTCACAATCATTCGATTCGATTCCGTACCGAATCGAATGTCAAAAGATATCGAAAGATGTCCTTCAAACGCAATCACAAATCCGAAACCGAATAATTTTGACAGTTCAAATTCGATACGAAGACTGAAGTCGGAAATGAGATTGTCGAATACGGTTCCTTACCGACACGGAAACGTATCGAATGGTTGTGAATAAGGGGCCAGATACGCGTGCGGGCAAAAAAACAAAAGAGATTATAAGTAACCATTGTCGTCTGATATAGCTGTTCAAGATAAGAAACCGATGGATGTTTCTAAATGAAATGTTATTTTATGAATGAACTGTTTATTCTCTAAACTGTGACTGTACATTGAGCTGTTATAGACTGATAGTAATGGACCATTTGGAATATTGAATCCAATGTAATAGTAATAGGGTTGATTACGCAAAGTTAGTCTCAGAGGGCGCCACCGAACTATAACGTAATGGATATTAGCGTATTTTATAGAAGTAGCGTTACGAGTGTTTTGTTGTAATATATTATCAAAAATGGATGATAATAACGGACGTTTAACTATTCCGGAATTGAAAAAGCTGCTCCGGAAGCTACAAAATATAATTTTGATGCACTCACCAAAAGTATTATCATGTCAGTGTCCCTATGTTTACGTTATAGTTCAGTGGCGCCTCTCACGGAAAAGTTTGGCAGTATTTTTCCTAACTACTCTACCTACAATACATACCTTACCCTACCTACCCACCTACCCTACCTACCTAAAAATTTCTTTTATACAAACCTTTTCCTGACAATGACGAACACAAAAAAAAGAATGATCCAATTTGGTCCAGGCGTTCGGAAGTTATGCGCTCACATACATTTCGGCGATCAATTTTTGTTAATATACTTACAGGTGAAATTGAATTCATTAGCAAAATTTTATGGAGTGACTCAGACCACGAACCTGAACAACATTCATTATGGAGCCAACTCAAAGAGCGCGAAAAAAAATAACTGCTGTTCCATACAGAAGTGCAATAGGTACTCGGCCGAAATGTATGGAACAGCTGTTTTTTTTTTCACGCTTTGAGTTGGCTCCATAATGAAAGAGGTCAAGTTCGTGGTCTGAGTCACTCCTTAATTTAATTTCATTCTGTAGATTGTCCCGTTTTAAAAAAATTAGCTACAATAAAGAAGAATGCAAATAATATTGACCTCGACACGTTTCCGTAAAGCTGACGGTGCCATGTACACGCGGCCCTCCAGCCCTCGCGGCGATATTTCTTCCTTCACCACCGCAGTCGCCTGCAAACACGTTACAACTAAATTATTATCATTCACACAACATTTTTTTAAGCAACTGAGGTCAGTCTGTTATGGTAAGAAACAGAAGCTGACCTGACCTTCACACATCCTCATCTACCTAGCCTACTCCTAACTATGTCGGGGTCGGTTTGCAGTCTAACCGGATGCAGCTGAATACCAATGTTTTACATGGAGCGACTGCCTATCAGACCTCCACAACCCAGTTACTGGGTAACACGATACCCCTTGGTAAAACTGGTTGTCAGATTTACTGGCTTCTGACTGGCCATAACGACTGCCAAAGAGAATGAATGATGATGAATGAGAGCCGAATCCGGGTTACGTGCTTTTCGAGGCATGGAGGAAACTCGGTATGAAATGGAGTCACCCATCCACAGACCGACCGCGGCAAGTGCAGCTTAACCTTTGACAGATCGATCTGTTCGGCATTTACTTAGCCACGTGATTCCTTCACTACACTACGAAAATAATAATAATAAACAAGACGAAAAAATTATTAAAGTTTTACTTACTTGTGAAAAAGTTTTGAAAGCACTTGTCTGGCCCAGTTTGGACCCCCTGTCTGCTATGCTTTCAGCCGCGTCCTTCGCGGTCTTGGACCAATCATCCTTAAATTGTCCTGGAGAGAGAAATTGTTTTATGTTTGTGATCTTTTCAACAGGAATTTGGATTTAAAGGAGGAATTTGGATAAGACTGAACGAGGCGGGTATTCTCAATGATACAACTATTCAATGGATTGAAGGATACAGCGGATCGCGCGGTAACGATGCTTCGGACGAGCTCGCTAGAAGGGGGTTGAGTACAATCATGGTGGGTCCGGAACCTATAGTGCCAATCCTCTTCGGTCACCTACGCACCATGGTAAGGAAACGTACCAAGGATCTACACCAAACACTGTGGACCGAGCATGGCGAGTGCAGGCAGGCCAAGGAGGCTTCTGTGATTGAGGGCCGCTTCACAAGGCAAGCCCTCCGACTGTCCAAACAACAGCTACATGTGGTCACAGCCGCCATAACTGGCCATGGGTCTTTCAATAATAATAATAATAATAATATGATGAGACAGCAGCCCATGTGCTTCTGAACTGCCCTGAATTTGCGTCATACAGGGCAAAGTACTTCGGTAACCCAGGTAACCTACGGGAGATCGCCAGCGACGTCAAGGTGCTGCTGGCCTTTCTTGGGGAGCAGAGGTGGATCGAATGATTTACTTCCCACCTGTACGCAAAATACGCGCTGAGTCGTGGAGTTACGGACATCAGCCCGTTATACTACTAACATTACATAATAACTAGCGACCCGACCTGGCTTCGCATGGGCCTATAGCCTTCCTCGATAAATGGACTATCCAACATAAAAAGATTTTTTCAATTCGAACCCGTAGATCCTGAGATTAGCGCGTTCAACCAAACAAACAAACAAATAAACTCTTCAGCTCTATAATATTAGTACAGATGCTTAAACTGATTCTTACCAGCTTTCTTAGCAATATCACTTTTACTAGCTTCCTCGAAGACATGTCCCATCTTTCCCTTGAGGCCTTCAAATGTCTCTTTCAGTACTTCAGAACTCTTAGAAGCTTCCGATTCAACGGCATGAAATTTTCTTCTGGCAGCCTGGGAATTACATTACAAATAATTATGATATATGACTGCTGATTGAGATAAGTTATTTTTATTAATAGCATATCGTCGTTGAGCGTGCAATTCCGCATAACTAAAATTTTTAAATACCGCGAAAGAACACTTTCGCTGATTTAAGGGCGCGTATTCGATTTAGCGCAACTCAAAATCTAAACGATTGCTAGAACGACGTAGCAGCATTGACACACACTAGTACAATACAATGGTCTGTTTGTGTGCATCAGAAAAAAAAATTTGCACGAAATAAGCACGAATCATTGAAATTGATCGGCAAACCAAAGCGCGCGATGTTTTACAGTGCTTTTTAAAATAATTGTCTAAAATAAATGAACTCGTATAACGGACTGAAAAATATTCTGTATATTAAACATAACTTTTACTTTCATAAAATGAATATATCAGTTATGTTTTTATTCATATACTGGTAAAAAAAAATTGACAAAGTGAACCGATTTTCTACTTTTTCAACATTTTTTCAATTTTCGCTCTGTAGCTGTCTTTAAGACTGTATATACTGTTGGAAAAACGCATAAAACAAAATATTTTGGCATATTGTAATGGTTGTAAATGTATTGGTCCTAACAGTTAACTCGGACGTCTATTTTCGTAAAACGATATGAAAGAATTGTCTTCGCTTTAAAAAACCAAAGTTAAAAATTATACTTTTACTCTGTAGCTGTCTAAATCAAGACTTAATCTTTCTAAAACTGTAAATTGTCTTTAAATAATCTGCTCACATAATTACGATATTGCTCTGGGCAAAATGCAAAAATATGAAGTTTTCATCACGAATCGAATACGCACTCTTAACATAAGGTCGAAATTTGCGGTATTTAAAAATGTTAGTTTTGCGGAATTGCACGCTCAACGACGATATGACGAGAGGCATACAAGTAGTAACTCTATAAAAATTAAGTAGTTTAGTGTGAATTAACAATACTTATTTAATATTGTAATTCCAAGATGAATATCAGTTTCAATCACGTGAGAAGTTTCGTAATACTTATAGCATCAACATAAAACTTTTTTTTTTTTAAGTATAGGATCAGTGTCAACCTGACCTATTATTTTCATTTTCTTAACCAAAAACTGTAATTATGATTGTTCAGAAATGTACTGGAAAGTGTCACATCGGGGTCACCACTTTCCAGTACTTATATTTCTATAAGGTTTTATGTTCATGATTAATACGAAAAGAAAAATAAATATATTTTAGGCAAATGTAACAACCAATAAAGCTTCTGAGTTCTCCAACTTCTGTGCCTCTTCTCTGAACTTCTTGATGTTCTCCTTCATTTCCTTGTTCTTGGCCATCTCCTCCTTGATGTTCTCGAACATGGAAGAGAAAAACCCCTTCCGCGCTGAGTATTGACGACATTCTGGCACTTTGAACTGAAACATTTAGAGGTCTAGTTTGTTTCATTGCAGTTTGGTTAGTATGACAATTATTGACCGGGTACACGTATAATATTAGAAATAGTTTCAGCTGCCTAATGCCTAGTAACATAAGGTTACGATATTATTACGAATTCTTATGAGGTTATCATTGGAGAAGATAGGGGATAACAAATAATTTCTATCAGATTACACATTGTTTTTATGAATGAAACATCAACAGATTCTTTAATTTCTCCGTAAGCTCAATCCTGAGAAATTCTAGTTCTATTAGGCTGTGAGTCTTTCTTAAATAAAATAGTAAAATTTCATCACTGTTACGCGCAAAATTAATAAATATAACTTACTCGGTCTACTTTGTGGGCGAGTACTGCCGTTTTAGTATTGGTGGGAACTGCGGACAATACACATTTCCATCGAGCTGGGTTGATTATCAACTGTCGACATGCATGCTAAAATATTAAAAAAAAAATTAATAGTAGCATGAACCAAGGACATTGAACATAACCTAACCTAAAAACTCGTCCATTTATTCTCACCATTTTTTGTAAATACCCTAAGAAATCGCACGAAGTATATGGAAAAACTGTTTTCTACTATGTTATACTATTAGAAATCCTGACTATGTAAAATAAATAATCGAATTTTAGGACTTCAGAAGAAAACTTATTCATAATCCGTGCAATAATCTGTCAAAAGAACTTGAAGTCTGTTTTTATCGACTTTGTGCTGCTGTAAAAAATAGAGATTTTCTTTGCCAATGTTTAAAATGACGTACATCATAACAACCAATCACAAAAATTTTATTAAATGAATGACGAATTAGAAGCCTGTTTTGTCACTGAGGATCGATGAGGACTCTATGGGACTATGGTTGAGGAGAAATACGCTCTATATTTAACGTCGACCATAAACAATAAAAAAATAAAAAGTGAATAATAAAAAGACATATTTTACTACCGATTATATTAATTAAATTATACAAAATGATGTAGGCATTTTGTATTATTTTAAGTTTACAGTCTTTGTTCAAAAATGTAAGAATTTGAAATCAAACCGCAGTGGTCAAGCATAGAGCATAGACACAACGAATATTTAAAAGTTTTTGTATTTCCTGCTGCCAATTTTATTTTGGAGTGAATTTTTCGCTTGTTTTTATGTTTATTGCAGTTAATACATCATAAAATTTTCTGTTACTACTTAAAGTCCAAAAAACTAGAGATGAAATATTTTTGCAGCATAAAATCGTCCATCCTAAATTATGAGACAGTCGTTGTATCAAGTTTAAAAAAAATGCCCGTTTCCGGTGTGAAGGCAGTTCAAGAAACATAAGAAAGTGTATAATTTTCATTTATTTTCTGTCGTCATATTTAGACACGGAAACGTGTTGAGTTTGATGAAATCTCATTTATTTTATGTTCACTAGTAGTCGATCGTGATCCTTGTTATATTACGCGTTCCAATTCCAAGTGCACGGCGAGGGTGGAATAGCGAGGTGCTTCGTCATAGACAGTGGAAGGTATAGCTAGCGACGTAATATCGAATATCTTTAGTTCATATTTACGTATAGTATAGTAGGTATCGCAGACCGTGGTGACCACGTTTTCGCCAGCTGGTGCGTACATTGCTGCAGTAGAAATTGGTTAGAATAGTTGGAAATGTTGCGTAGGGATAGTGTGTGTGTATTTTTAGCTGATTGTGGTGTTACTGATTGCGGCAGGTAGTGCACCCGGCGTGTGCGAGGCAGTTCATCTGATCTGAAGCCAGCTTCCTCGAAGCCAGTATCAACAATTGATCCCGTTCGTCAGCTCTCGTCCATTGGGGCGTTACCGTTTTATATGACTTTAGCAAGATATAAAGGTGAGTGAAATTGTGTTTCTGTAAGCTTTTCAACTATAACCCGCCGCGCCCGCATGGACTTTGATAACGTATTCGAGATTTGTTCTAACCAAAGTGGAGATTGCCTTCATCAATGTGCGTATTGGCATCATTGAAACCTTAGGTCCACAATAAACCGAGTTTTACTCAAACATTTGTGATAAACGTGTCGTATTTTACTTGCTTGCATGATTATGCAAAAAAAAAACAGATTGTACTTGTGGCAAAAAAAAAAACTGCAAATATATAATTTAAGAAATACAGCATAAATAGGTTGGTATTTATTGAGATTGTATTTGGTTGTACAACTCTGAATTTATTAATTGTTGGATAAACATAATTTTACAAATTAATATCTTGAATAATATCTCTATAAATTGTATTACAGACCTAAGATGACGCTTTGACTGCATTTTCTTGTTGGAATTTACTGCTATAATTTTGCACTTACTGGATCAATAAATTCAAATAGATTAGATAGGTGCAAACTGGTAAATTGTGATCCAATCTAAAATAAACAGCATGAAAAAAAAAACCTTATGTAATTAAACTTAGTATTATTACTTCAACACAATGTAGGTATGAAAATTGTACTTATCAATGGTAAGTTATCTCTAAATTGATGTTACAAAACTTGTACTCAGTCAATTTTATCATGACTTGTACAGCCATCTTCAGCAATCAATAAAATTTAAGATAGTGGAAGATACAAGAAAATTAAAGTAGAAAGGTTTTTGGTATTATTAAAATACCTTAACAAGAAATAGTGTTTATTTTTATAAATCTATGTTTTAAAAGTCAAAGTATTTATTTGTGCGATTTCTGGTGATAACAGGTCTTACAGATTTTTACAGAAACTCAAAAATCTACCCTTACACACATATAGCAATTTCAAATTTAACAATAATAATTTCATATAATGTAACAATACTAGACAATTATATCAATAAAATAAATTAAACAAACTCAAAACAATTCTACTAGATTAGAGGCCTCAATGCTCTTTTGATGACTATGCCAACCTCATAGAATCAAACATATTGAAACATAATATGGCATGTAGTATGCATGATACCAAATGTAACTCAGTATCTAGTAATCTTACCTACTTTACAAATAAAAGAAATTGTGTTGAAATTAAAAAAAAACCTTCAAAATCAGTACTCAACGAGTCTCTGGCAAGCTAATTATAAACATAATGTGAAATAAATGATGATTATAATTTATTTATTAATATTGGTCTTATCTCTCGGTTAATTAACTTAGCTGGTAGGTAGTAAATGCTTCAAATAACATTGTGTGAAATTACTGATAGTAAGCAACCTACTTTGTTATTGTGTAAATCTCAACTGTGTATTTATCATATTTTGTCCAACCTCATAGTCTGCCCATATTTTGATTTATAATAGAAATACTAACGTCTTGTACAATTAACACATGATTTATACTTGCCAAAGTGTATATGCAAATGTACACCTTTGGTATTAATTCAAATTCAAAAACTTATTTTGAGAGAAGACTCAAGCAGAAATGAAATTATAAATGTGCAGGAAAAAAAAATCTTTATTTTACTGTAAATGCTTCACAAAACAACTATAATGTTGATATGAAAAACTTGCTTATCAACAGTAACTTATCCTAAATTTATTTTTATAATACCTGTACTCAGTCAATTTTATCATGACTTTTGTACAGCCATCTGCATTGATGGGGCAACACAGAAAAAAAAACATATATTTGACATGTCTGTTTAGAACAATAGCTACCCTTTTAATATGGAGCTCAATAATTAGAAATTAAAGACCTGATGTGGCTGACCATACCTATTCTATAAAAATATACTAGATCCAGGGCTGAAATCAAGTACCTATCCCTGCAAATACCTGACATGTCTCTTCTT
The DNA here is from genome assembly GCA_947361185.1 of Charanyca ferruginea. NCBI lineage: Eukaryota > Metazoa > Arthropoda > Insecta > Lepidoptera > Noctuidae > Charanyca > Charanyca ferruginea. The sequence continues at coordinate 60,598,039 of OX376055.1, forward strand.
AACTTCTTTTTCCAGGAGTAAGCACTACTTTTGTGGTTACCAATACTGTATGCACTTAGTGCAATTGTCACCTTCCAATTTTTTTATCAATGCCAACCTATCTTAGCTTCTTATGCACGTGACTTGAAAACACGTTGGTACCTACTTTCTAAAATTTCTGCATTCTACGTCTTAAGAATATCGATGCCAATGCTCTCAGCTTGACAGCTGCATCGGACGTCTCTTATCAATGCAACTATTTTAATAGCCACCCATTAATCGCCATGTCATTTAAGGTTGGGCGGAATTTCAAAACTATTGCAAGATAGTTTTGTTATCATCGTAATTGCTGGTACCTATTGTTAGACTATGACAATTGAATAAATAAACTTGTTTCTGACGCCGTTGAGTATACTCGAGCGATGCATTCCCTTTGCGAATATAGCATCTTTTTAATTTTCTACACTCATTACTCGATAGGACATTTACGACAAATTACTTAATAATATTTTATGCACCAAATACGAGAGCAGGATTTTCAATAGAGTCACCTGCCGTCTATTAATTTGAGACGGAAAGTAGCAAGCGAATGTTGGTGCCTTGTATGCTGGAAGTTATTATTTTTGTGTGACACTCTTTATTTCCATCAAATATAGTTTCGAGAGCTACATCGATGATTTAACGATGATTACGTAATAAATGGGTTTTATCACAATTCCCGCATATGAATAATAATAATAAATATATTTATTTGCTTAAAAACAGAAAATACAACGTTAAACAGCGCTGCAATTCTCTAAAACGTAAGAAATCTTGAATTTTGCGGGCTACGGGGAATAAAGACTTGATAACGTAAAGTAAGACAATCACAATTAATACTAACGTTTAATTTCAAAGGATAAGGATGCCAAGTCATTTTCCGGTTTATTTAGTCATGGATTGTCGATAAACTTTGACATTACATCCATAATAATATCTTCTATAATGAAGATCCGCTTCCAAGTCGTAACTGGCTAATTCTGACGCCACGCGCAAGTTACGAGTAAAATGTCATTAAGCCTTATGATATTATTTTCTTAGCAAATGATTTATTCTTAAATTATCGAGAGATCTTTGAACACTCTAGTGGCATACATAATCCTCAAACTCCTCAGGTGTATACATACATTTTTTGGTATGTATAGAGGATTATCTTAAAATTCTTTCTTCTTACCAATGTAGTTATTCCATTCGCGTACCACACATACATTCCTCGATTACACGTCTTATTTGACTTAGAACGTACCTCACATCATAAAAGCTTAGATCCTGAATACACGATTCTGATGTAAATCCTAGCAGCGTGATTTTCATGCAAATGCCGTAGAGATTGAGTGAGATCCAATAACGATTTACATGTGTGTACCTCGCGCGACACGTCGCCTTTTAGATATGTAAATGCTTACAGCATTCTGGATCTAGAGATCTATGGGTATTCTAGACCTGTAAATAAAAAAAATCGATTTGTCATTCATTTCAAATTCTATCCAAAACTAACTAAATAGAGATTAGTCCACCCACAAAACTAAATTAAGTGCGCAGTAAAACTAGCTCATGTGTAACGTACTAAAGATTTATGGACTAGAATTTAAAACTTCAATGTAAGCGTGGCTAACCGCGCTCCACGTGTCAGCTCGCGAGCGCGGCCGCTGCAACCCCCGCTCTAACATCTCGCACACGATCAATACACATTTTGCACAGAATTATATTGAGTTACATACACCTTTAGGCTGCGTTTCCACCAGAGATGTGCAAAGACTCATCTTTATCTTTGCACATCTCTGGTGGAAACGTCAGCGAGGGATGTGTGATAATGACCAATGATACCGCTTCCTATTCATAACTTGTACTAAACTAGCGTTGTAATTGGTTAGTTTTACACACATCCCTTGCTACCAGTGGCGTGCCTAGGGGTCACAGTTAGGGCAAGCCCGACAGATTCAAGAATAAAAACCCTGAGCGAGACGATTAATTCATCGTTCCGCAAAACCACATTTTCATGCTAACGTTATCATCACAATTAAAAATGTTTATTGTTATCAATTCTTGATAATGATTCAATACCACTTAGAGGGTTTTTCTTTATTTTTATTTATCGTTTCGCGTTATGATAGCAATCCTGGCTATTCGGCTTTAATGAAAGGCACGCTGGCTACACATCCTTGCACATCTCTGGTGGAAACGCAGCCTTACGGTTCGCGAGTACCTCATCTACTGGAAACTCGATATTACGTACTATAATAGACTGTGTGGGTTTCAGTCTTCAAGCTTGATTGGAAAATATGATGGTATATCCGTCGGCTCATAATAATTCTTCATTATAAAATGGTCGCTCTGAAATTCTGTGGCGCTTGAGATAAGACGCACTTATTTACTTTTGTCCCTTAACCTTTAAAAAGGTCTTCTCTCGCACAAAATCTTTTTAGATTTGTTTTTTAGGGACAGTGAGTGAAAGATGACTTTGGGAAATGAAATTTTGGTAGTCAGAAAAGATACCGATGCCTTCTATCGTAATTCATGAAAATTATCTCAATATTCTAAAAGCATTGAGACGAAAAATTTTTCAAGTTTGAATGTAGATGCCAGCCGTTGCATTTGATTTACCGCATGGCTGACTCGACACTCGATGTTATTGAGAATACAGGCCGCCCGCTTCGCAAAGTTCAAATTCTAGTTGAAAACGCAAAATCTATATCTATATTTATAAAAGAAAGTCGTGTTTGTTACAACACTTATAACTCGAGAACGGCTGAACCGATTTGGATGAAAATTGGTGGGGAGGTAGCTTAAAACCAGGAGACGGACATAGGATACTTTTTTTTTTTTTTTTTTTTAGGTTTAGGGTAGGTGTGGGGTAGGTAAATAGGCAGGTAAGTAGGTAGATAGGGACAGGACAACGTCTGTAGGGTCAGCTAGTGGTTTAAAAAAAAAACAGTTTAACATCAGCATTATTTTTAGAATACTGTCTAGGTGGAAAACATATTCCAGTATTCCTGCATGTATGAAGATGTTTAGAACTGTATTACGGCTTTGTTTCCCAACTTCTTCTTTTATCGAGAGACCAGTGCATTCATGCTCTTCGCCTAGTATTCTGAAATAAAATCCACGTAAATCAATAAAACCAATCGGTGATTTCTGTGCATTCTATACACTCGTCATCTTGTCATCCGAGGTATTAGTATCGGTAGGGCTTCGTTCACATCAGACTTGACTAGTTCCGTTACTGCCTGCAAAGTTAAAATGTCGAATTAAAATGTAATGAAAGTGGTTTCGCAGAGCGCACCGGCTGCATCCAATTGCTGTAACAATCGAGCCTAGTGTCGGCCGTTATCGCTATTTTCAATTATTTCTGTGCCTAAATGTTCTTTAGATTTTGTGCACTAAAGTTTTATGTATTGTGTTTTTATAGTGTTCCAAATAGTTTTAAGACTTTTATGCTGGTACCAACTGATTTATAGGCGGTCGGCTATGGTGGGCTACAATAGAGTTGATGACACCATTCTGCGTGTATTAAGTAATTTATCAACTGTACTAAATTAAATCTGCTCTGGCATACTGTTGCTCGGACTGTTAAGAGGCATTAGGAGCCATCAAACTGTCAAAACTGTTAACCAGCTCTCAAAATTGACAACCAGCTCCCAAATCTGTCAACCAGCTCCCAAAGCTGTCAACCAGCTCCCTAATCTGTCAACCAGCTCCCAAATCTGTCAACCAGCTCCCAAATCTGTCAACCAGCTCCCAAAGCTGTCGACCAGCTCCCGAAACTGTCAACCTGCTACCTAAACTGTCAACCTGCTACCTAAACTGTCAACCAGCTACCAAAACTGTCAACCAGCTCTCAAAACTGTCAACCAGCTCTCAAAACTGTCAACCAGCTCTCATAAACTGTCAACCAGCTACCAAAACTGTCAACCAGCTCTCAAAACTGTCAACCAGCTCTCAAAACTGTCAACCAACTACCAAAACGGTCAACCAGATCTCAAAACTGTCAACCAGCTCCCAAAACTGTCAACCAGCTACCAAAACTGTCAACCAGCTCTCAAAACTGTCAACCAACTACCAAAACTGTCACAACCAGCTACCAAAACGGTCAACCAGCTCCCAAAACTGTCAACCAGCTCCCAAAACTGTCAACCAGCTCCCAAAACTGTCAACCAGCTCCCAAAACTGTCAACCAGCTCTCAAAACTGTCAACCAACTACCAAAACTGTCAACCAGCTCCCAAAACTGTCAACCAGCTCCCAAAACTGTCAACCAGCTCCCAAAACTGTCAACCAGCTCCCAAAACTGTCAACCAGTTCCCAAAACTATCAACCAGCTCCCAAAACTGTCAACCAGCTCTCAAAACTGTCAACCAACTACCAAAACTGTCAACCAGCTCCCAAAACTGTCAACCAGCTACCAAAACTGTCAACTAGCTCTCAAAACTGCTCCAAAAACGTGCTAGATATACCAATACCTTCCAATACATGTATACGCGTCTCAAGATATTATGGTAATACAGCAGCGGTCTAAACACATCCATTCATCATCTATCGCCGCACACTTATGTAGTCTCATGAATAGGGAAGCTGTTGACAAGGTCCGATTTCATGCGAATACGACAAGGTCGACCACACATCGCGAACCCCCGTATTTACCTTACCTTGCCAGGCCTCTGCATTCGCAAGAGAAAACATTTGCTAGTTTTATTTCTTTTCGACGGTCGATTGTCGTTTCTGTGAATTTATGGTGAATGGAAAGGAGTGTCCTATTAATATGGCAAAATTTTGTACTTCTTGAGTGAACATGCCAACGTCGGTTATGAAAACCAAATAAGTTCCATTGATGTTAGCAAACTACTAGCATTTTCAATGGTATATCATGCTGTCATTGCCACTTTGATGATCATTACATATGATGATGAAGAATTAAAGGCTAAAAATATCGCCCGAGCATCATTTTATAGGTTAATCCTATAAAATGATACTCGGGCGATATTTTTAAAGCCCCACCCACCCACCCTTGAAAGTGTTCTAGTAATAGACTGTCATGTGGAAAGACGTGGGAGGCAACAAATAAATATCAATTGTGCGTATAACCTAATACTACAGCCTCTTGCCACAAGGTTTACAAAGTGATGTAGCTTCAATATGATTTCATTTGTCAAAACCATTAGAAGGCCAGCTTGTTTTCGTCGCCTTCTAAGAAATGTTTACAATTTTTTTTGCGCTTATTAAGTGTCGTGCGCGCTTTGAGTGTTTCTTTGACTCGTTCCATCATTACCGTGCTTGTGTACTATGTAAGTTGGTAGATTAAAATGGTTTTATTGCATATATTATCGATCGCCTGAATGTCGGTTGTCCCGGATGCATCGCGAAGTCGCGAACTAAAAAGTAGCCTATGTCCTATTCCAGGGTTCAAGCTATATTCATACCAAATATCATCAAAATCGGTTCAGCCGTTTCGTCATGAAAACGTAACAAACAGTGTTAATAATATTAGCATGGATAATTTCGCTGACACGTCGATTTGTTACTGCGCAGCGATTCGCCTCGTGTTCAGAGTTCAAAGCTATCATAAAGTTTCTGTTAGCTTTGTCAGTTCCTTTCAGGTTTGATGATAACTTTGGAAAAAAAAATCACGACCATTTCAAATTCATCTAATGTTACAGAAAACGCGTGTTGTGGTAAAAATCTAAAATGTATCTCGCAAATATTGTTTAAAATATAATACAAAGAACCTGGTTTTTTTTGTTTATTTTTAAGCTTTTCTCTGGACGTTTCATGTATTCCTGATTTTCAAATAGTTGCATCCAGAAGGTAAAACAAGTCTGCTTCTTCGGTAGTTATGATAAATAGCCAAACTTTGAAAAAAAGGAGGCTCTCAATTCGACACTGTATATTTTTTTTTAATGTTAGACCTCGCATAATAACGTGATCAACACTATTACGTAACATTGAAGCATTATTTAAAAACTCATTTGACGGATTACTGATCTTTCATCTGTGACCACATTAACACGGCGCCCTCATTTTACTCTTAGTCTGACATTTACATTTTGTACTTTATGTATTTAAAGTACATATAGTCACGTCAGGTGTTATTCCACCTGTATTCTGAGAGCACATTGAGAGGTCCCTTCCCTCACCCCATATGTTTAACATATCTTTGAGAAACTGCGACAATGATAACAGCACCTTAGTCAAAATGAACACGAACCTCGACCTGTGTACCTTCGCAACCCTTTTACACATTTACATACTCCCAGTCTATGTACACTTCATGAATAATAATATTAAACCCATGTAAGACCCCCCCCCCCCCCCCCTTCCTGTAAGTGCGAAATAAATGACTGTACATTTTAGTGAAATTTTGCACACACAGGCAAATACTCCGCATAAACATACGCAGATCGTGTTTTTGGTGTCCATATGTAAGTAGGTAGTAATTTCTTTGAATGTTGTAATATGCTTGAATAGTTAGCGAACTATTGCATAAGATGTAGCGAGTTGAGTCATTGAACGAGTCGTAAAATGATAATGAACTTTCAGTGTTTGTGCCTATCCTTCCCAACCATATATTATTGGGGTTGGCTTCCAGTCTAACCGGGTGCAGCTGAATACCAGTGTTTTACATGGAGCGACTACCTATTTACTGGGTAACACGATACCCCTTGATAAGATGATTGTCAGTCTTTCGGGCTTCTGATTACCCGTACAGATTTCACGTTTTTTATCCACATACCTACATTTTATTTTCTATCAGTACAGCAATCTATAAAACACTTGGAAATTAGACCGGGAGTCCTCGACCTGTCTGCAATAAATAAAGATACTTTTATAACATGCAATGTATTATTTCATGGTTAACAGTAAAATTTCACGCACATCCTAATAAACATGTAGAATAATCGTAAAATCGTGAGTGAAATACATGAGCAACACTTTCCTTTTAATGGCACTAGACTAGCGGATCCCTTGGTTGAGTGTTACAAGCGTGGCCGAATCGTGGTTATGTCATGCGGGATCAACGACCGCCTTTCACGTTTATTACGCGATGTCGGCTCTTGGAGACGAACCTCGTCGTCTCTAGATATTTTGTGCAAGGAATTTGCCTTAGGTATAGATAACTTATCAAAAGTTCTTGATACTAATTAGATCGCCTCTCCGGCCCATAAAGTTCAATTCAAATTATTTTTTTCCCATTACCTTTAAAACGCACTTTTTGAAGATTTGAATCTACGTTATTTTGCCCCTTTCCACAAAGTAGTTTCGTATGGAGATGAATGGAATGGCAATTTTGCTTTTTTGTTTAAAATTACAAATATAAAAGTAAATTGATTATTATAAGTACTACAAATTATGCAATGACACTACACTATAAATTAATTGTACCTATAGGTACATGGTACTCACACATTTACAAAATTATGACTAGACGATCACTGATATTTAAAAACCACGAGATAAGATTGAAGCTATTAGAACTAAAAGATAAAATATTGATTTTCAGAAGCTTTCAGCAAAAAACTTCAGTTTAATCATTCAATAGGATCGTCGAACTGTAAAGTGTGCTGGAAGCGATCCTATTGACTTCGCAGCTCTTTTCCGTTCATTCTTACAGCTTCAATCCTTTTGTCAGTTACTAACGAGATCTTATTGTTCCCAAAGAAAATTCCCATTTGGAGTTTGCTCTTCTTCGTCTATATCCCGACCGCTTAACTGGGACCCCGGTCCTGAGGTAGCTGCGCGGTGCGGGAGGGGTGTGATAACAACTGTCACCCCTCCCGCACCGCGCAGCTGCTCAGAAACGATCTCAGTTAAGGGGCTATTTAACGACTTTTACAGATTTTAAACTGACAGTCACGTCAAAATGTGCAGTGTAAATGATTTGAAAAAAATATATGTTAAACTAGAACATTCTCTTAATCATTTAGTATGTGAATATTTTTTATTATATTCATATTCAATATTTTGGACGCAGCGCATGCGATTCTCTGCGTTCAAAACTCTCCAAGTGTAGTCGAAAAAATTAAATAACAGTAGTATTCTTTAACTTAAAAAAAAGGCGTATACTAAAAGATAGATAATAAAATTGTCTGTTTGGAAAGGAAAAGGAAAATTTTGTGTGATTGTCAAAGGAAAATTTTGTGTGATTGTCAATGTTTTGTCCGAGTCAGACAACTTCACGAGTTAATTCAACTATTTAATATGAATATAATACAAAATATTCACATACTAAATGATTAAGAGAATGTTCTAGTTTAACATATAAATAAAAATAAAAAGCCTTTTATTTCATGCATTTGACATATTATTTACATTGTACACATTATTATTATGTACTAGCTGACCCGACAGACGTTGTCCTGTCCTTATCTACCTACTTACCTGCCTATTTACCTACCCTACACCTACCCTACAATTTTTTTTTTTTTTCTCTCCATAAGAACCTTCTTCGTACTTCAAGGAATATTATAAAAAAAGAATTATCCAATTTGGTCAAGCGGTTCGCAAGTTATGCGCTTACCAACACATTTAGCGATTCATTTTTATATATAAGACTAGCTGACCCGACAGACGTTGTCCTGTCCTTATCTACCTACTTACCTGCCTATTTACCTACCCTACACCTACCGTACACCTACCCTACACCTACCCTACACCTACCCTACACCTACCCTACACCTACCCTACACCTACCCTACACCTACCCTACTTACTTTTTTTTTTTTTTTCTCTCCGTAAGAACCATCTTCGTACTTCAAGGAATATTATAAAAAAAGAATTATCCAATTTGGTCAAGCGGTTCGCAAGTTATGCGCTTACCAACACATTTAGCGATTCATTTTTATATATAAGACTAGCTGACCCGACAGACGTTGTCCTGTCCTTATCTACCTACTTACCTGCCTATTTACCTACCCTACACCTACCGTACACCTACCCTACACCTACCCTACACCTACCCTACACCTACCCTACACCTACCCTACACCTACCCTACACCTACCCTACACCAACCCTACACCTACCCTACTTACTTTTTTTTTTTTTTTTTTTTTCTCTCCGTAAGAACCATCTTCGTACTTCAAGGAATATTATAAAAAAAGAATTATCCAATTTGGTCAAGCGGTTCGCAAGTTATGCGCTTACCAACACATTTAGCGATTCATTTTTATATATAAGACTAGCTGACCCGACAGACGTTGTCCTGTCCTTATCTACCTACTTACCTGCCTATTTACCTACCCTACACCTACCGTACACCTACCCTACACCTACCCTACACCTACCCTACACCTACCCTACACCTACCCTACACCTACCCTACACCTACCCTACACCAACCCTACACCTACCCTACTTACTTTTTTTTTTTTTTTTTTTTTCTCTCCGTAAGAACCATCTTCGTACTTCAAGGAATATTATAAAAAAAGAATTATCCAATTTGGTCATGCGGTTCGCAAGTTATGCGCTTACCAACACATTTAGCGATTCATTTTTATATACTGGGTGGCGCAAAAGTACTGGCACTAAAGAAAATACATTTTTTTTTTTTATATGACATTTTCTGTCATTCTGTTGTTGAAAATTGTGTAGTGAACAAATGTAAAATACACTGAAAATAAACATGGACCGTTTTACTCCCCAAGAACGTGGAATAATTGTGTCAATGTTCTTACGGAATAATTCATCAGTGATAAGAACACAACGTGAATTTCGTCGACGATTTCCCCACCGTCCGGCACCGATTGGTCGCACAATTCGACGCTTTGCCACACGCCTTGAAGCAACTGGCTCAACATTGGATAGACCTAAGTCTGGGAGACCAAGAACAGGCCGTTCAGCTGAAAATATCGATGCTGTGCGCGAAGATGTGGAAGAGTGTCCAGAAACATCAACGAGGCGACGTGCCACGCAATTGGGCATTTCCAGACGGACCCTGCAGCGTATTTTGGTGAAAGACTTAAAGATGTTCCCGTATAAAACTCAAATGACTCATCAGCTGCTGCCTGCTGACCACCGAGCTCGTCTAGATTACTGCCAGCGCGTCATAAACCTCAACCTTGAAGAGGATGATTTTCCTTCAAAATTGGTTATGAGTGACGAAGCGCATTTCCATCTCTCAGGGCATGTCAATAAGCAGAATACTCGGTTCTGGGGCACTGATAATCCGCGCATTATTCAAGAAACACCTCTACACCCACTAAAAGTTACTGTATGGTGTGGCATCTGTGTTGACAGAGTGATCGGACCCTATTTTTTCGAAGACGCTGGAGGCAATGCGATTACTGTCACTGGAGAACGCTACAGAACCATGTTACGTGAGTTTTTGATACCCAGTTTGGACGAATTGGGGCTGGAGCACATCTGGTTTCAACAAGACGGCGCTACGGCACACACAGCGCGCGACACTATGGACTTAGTGAGGGACGCTTTTCCAGGCCGAGTTATCTCTCGTTTTGGCGATTTGCCTTGGCCTGCAAGATCACCCGATCTGACCAGTCCAGACTTCTTTCTTTGGGGTTTTTTGAAATCTCGGGTGTATGTGAACAAGCCACAGACTCTCGCAGCTCTAAAAGAAAACATTCGTCAAGAAATAACGAACATATCGCAGGAAGTGTTACGGCAAGTTATGCAAAATGTCATAAATAGGGCTCAAATGTGTATCAACTCTGGAGGTCACCATTTAAAAGACATCATCTTTAAATCCTAATGGTACGAAATTTAATGGCACAAATATACATTTAAAAAAATCTAAATCTAGTTTTCTAATTTAGAAAAAATGTTATAGCTGAACCAAATAGGGTCTTTATTTTTGCGCCACCCAGTATAAGATAAGAAGATTAAGATTGAATGGTTAAAAAAATTATTGGATAATCATTTCGTTCCTAGTGAGTCTGTGTAATGTATGTGTAATATTATTATTAGTTATTTGTTAATTAATTGTGTAACCCAAATATGGATAACTTATTGAATTCATTTTATCTGAAATAAAGAATTTGATTTGATTTAATTATAACATAAAATTAAAATGACTTAAGTTACCAAAATTTGATTAATATTAGGGTATTACACCCATTTTTGAAAAGTGTCTCAATGAAATTCTGTAGTGCTAATATGCCACCAAAAAAAACACAAAATTTTTATTCAATCGATAAGTGCCATAAAAATGCATCTAAATTTTCAATTTTCAAATTTCGCGCGTAGTTTGACGAAAACGCCTCTTACTGAACGCCATATTGCTCAGCGTAAATGACGTCAGTTCGTTTTGTATCAAATGAGCTCATATTAAACATGATAATTGTATATCATTTAAAAATAATTAAAAGCATATTTTGTAATAGGTGTAATAATGAAAAAATTACGTTGGTTACGAAAATAATGACAATACAAAGCCTTTATTACGCCAATCGGTTGACTGACAGTTGACAATTTTTTGTTTACACAGCCGTATGGCGTAATAACATGGCCGCTACTATTTCACGGTGTTTTATAACAGATTAAAAATACTGAAAACTTTGAATTGAATTTAAAAATTTGTTTTGTTATTATATGAACTAAAACTTACATTTTCCGACTGCTTAATGCCTAAACTGTCTCAATAACATATTTATAGATTTTTTCTCGTATAGAGTAAAATACCCTATTAGATTTAAAGCATGCATGAACCCCTCAAGAAGTGAGGGTGAAGGCCTCCTCCAGAGAACACCAGTGGTCTCGGTCTTTAGCTTTTGTCAGCCAGTTTAAATTTTTTTTTTTTTTTTCAAATCATTTACTCTGCACATTTTGACGTGAATGTCAGTTTTAAATCTGTAAAAGTCGTTTAAATAGCCCCTTAAGTAGTCGGGCTAAAGGTTTGGTTTCAATTTGGTTAATTGTCATAAATATGGACATAAATGGTGTTTCATCAGTTAGTCACTTTCTTCTTTATTTGTGTGTCATTTGGACATACTAGTTTGAATGAAGCTTTCATCATAAAAGCTGAACGCTTCTATATTGCTAGCTTTTGCCCGCGTTAATGTCTGTTATCGCGGATGCAGGCGAAGTCGCGGATTCAAAAGTAGTAGCAGTCCTTTGTTGGGTTTAAGGCGCGTCCCTGTGCAAAACGCAGCGCTAGCCGTTTTTGTTCAGTTTTTCGGACCTAAATACTCTATATCTAAAAGAAATATCAACGAATAAAAAACATATTAAATTTCTACATAATCTTGACTCCAAAATGGTAGATCTGATTTTTGTTTACGAAGTATAGTATTTAACTAATCTCCTCACAATGAAACCACAGAAATGAGAAATAATTATTGAAAACATGCATCTCCTCGGCAAGTAACCATTGATTCGATTTTTTACTAACACTAATGGATAGGCAATTTATTAATGAACATGTTGGTAGATTTTTTTTCAAAATTCCAAAATGTGATTTTATATAGATTTAATTCTAAAATCTGAGCGTATTCGCTACTGTATCTCTTGCGGGGCGAAGATGGAACGAATGCTCAAGGTTATTTGCTCAGGGTACCGCCTTAAGCTTAGTCCAATTTTTATCAAAATTGGTCCAGTAGTTTATAATAATTTATTATAATATTTGGATAGATGGATTTATTAAAATCACCCGTCTCTCGCAAAAATAAGTTATTATAATGAAACTAGACCCGGCAAACGTTGTTTTACCACAAAGAAATAAAAAAAAATAATAGCAACCTACTAATAGCAACATACCTACTAATAGCAACAACCTACTACTTCGATCACAAACACTGACACATGATTGTTTTATATTAGAAGACCCCGTGACTGATTGACACGTTGAGTCATTCTAAACCTATAATTTAATTCGCTCTAGTAATCTAGATTTAAACCAGTTGCTAGTCGATTTTAAAAATACCGTCATGGCGAAATATTCTGCTACCTCTATCAAGGTAACATCTGGATGTAGGCGCCTTGCTAAATGTACTTCATCATAATGATATTGGCTGAACGTTAATAGTTAATTAAATGACGGGGATTATCTTTAGTAATTAACGGTCCGTATGTTTGTTACTATTATTCCGAGAATCTCTTTGTTAATCAGATTAATTATGACGTTTGTGTAACACGTGGAACGTTGTCCAGAGTAAGTTATGTAGGTACAAGCTTCTCTATTGCACTTGTATGCCTTAATATGCCCTTAATTGTCAAGGAAAAGGTCAGGAGGATGTTGAACAGTGCCGTTTTCTCATCATCTGCCTAGTCTTTTCCCAACTGTGTTGGGGTCGGCTTCCAGTCTAACCAGATGCAGCTGAATACCAGTGTTTTACATGGAGCGACTGTATCGGATCTCCACAACCTTGTTACTGGGTTACACGATACCACTGGGTTTGTCAGACTCTCTTCTGGCTTCCAACTCCCCATAACCAAAGATCTACGAATGACAGTCGGGACCAACGGCTTTACGTGCTTACCGAGGCACGGAGGAAACTGTATGAAATGGATGGTCACCCATCCATAGACCGACCGCGGCAAGCGTAGCTTAACCGTTGACCGATCGATCTGTATGGCTTTGACTTACCCACGAGCTCCTGTTACCGTTTTTTAAGAAGAAACTCAATTCAAATGTCGTTTGTGTCAAGTACTTTATTTAGATCACCCCAAAAGTCCTGCATTGTTATCAACACATTATGTTGTACTATCATATTGGGCATGTAAGTGTATCCGCTTGCAGTCGTACCCCGGAACCCTTGACACAAATGATGGAGTGCTCAACCGGGGCGGAAGTGACCTTCCCGCTTCAAGTCAAGCGTGGTGTACCAGATCCAACAAGAATTATCTAGTAGGAGTGACAATTGATCATTAAGATCAAATTTGCATTTAGAATCTGAAGACAACTGTGATTAAACTTACTTTGGTCCCAAGCAACGGAATTTTTAAACCTGTATTGTCCCACTGCTGGGAAAAGGTCTCCCTCGGCGATGACGCCATTTGTCATGATGCATTCTAGTGACCTGCCCAACCCCACTTTGGTCTTGCAGACTTGCTAACATGAGTGACTTTGCAAAAAGAAAATGTTCAGTGAAGTTTATGATTCATACTCTTGTATTGTTTGCTTATAACGATTATTCGTGTTCCACGATCAAGTCTATCGAATATTTGTGTGCAATACCCAAGCAAATGATACCAACACGGTAAACAATGGCCTGGCACGCCCGTTTCCACTGATACACCGTTATCTGCATTCAATCAAAACGATCACTGCATTCAAGGTTTCGATGTTTATTAGCGTAACCTAAAGGCTCATAAAATGGTTGGCTGAAAAATGCCCATAGATCAAAATTTTCCATGCCTAATTGTTTATGTCTCTTGGATATAAACAATGTCAAATGTCACGACAGGTTTCTAACTATTTATTTTTAAAGAGTCTACCAAAATCGCTTCGAAAAAATGTATGCCTCGTTCCTGTACAACTGCAAAGGCCAAACAACGTGTAAACACGAAATACATTTGGGCAGCATGGGTTGTGGACACCAACCCTCATCTTTTAAAAACTCACATTTAGAAAACTTTATTGTTAATCCGGCTTCTCTTAACCTAGTGAGCACCGCCCTTAAGTTTTCCAAATGATGTGATTTGTTCCTGCCACTCACATAAATGTGCCCGCGTTTTTAATAGTTTACGTGCGAACATGGCATCCCAAACAACCGCAAATTTTATGGGTTAAATGATTTAGTATTAAACGCGCGATCGCGGCTTTCTATTGGCCCAACATGGTTTCTCAAGAAGGCCATTTCCCTCCAGCATATCTCTAATTTTTTTCTGCGAGCAGTGCCAGGTATCATCACTCACAGAGGCACTCATTGAGCTCGTACTGTGGGGAATACTTATATTTATGTTCCAAACCAAATCCATTTTGGAAAGTTTCAAGATGTGTAATTAACATTATTTCAATGACAACTGGAGCTGACTTCTTCCGTTGCAACCTCAAAATTCAATGAACCACTGAATTGGCCCAACACAAAATAAAGTTGTCTATTTAATGTACCTAACAATGATTACAAATTCGCACTAAACCTAAGGTCATTTCACACAGTTCGTTGGCCCAAGATCTTGCAACTCAACTGCGCAGACGACGGTCTCTGCATCGGTAATGCGACTTATCAGTCAATCAAATAGATGCAATCGTTGACAACCGATGTCTCCTTTGAGTGATGTGGGAAAATCGTAAGTCGTGAGTATGTTTTCTGATGAAGTAATATCTTGATCGGTGAACTATTGCAATTATTGTAATGGCTGATTTGACAAATTTATGCGGGCATATACCTCGAAGATATTCCATTTTTGCTTCCCAATTTATTGTCCCTTTTTTGTCCCTCAGTCAGCGTTTTCATCAATAATCTATAAGCTGGGTACAGTCCATAAAGAGCGAAGAAATGCAAATTTGTTTTATTTTTGTTATATTTTAGTCGAAGAACCCTTTTTATTTACAGTTCTTGAAATGTCTAAAAAGGATTTCAATTTGAAATGCGTGTATCAAATCGGGGTAGTTCATTCTGTACTCGTTCTTTGTCAGAAGCTCAGTTGTCTAATATTTTTAATACACTGTTTTAATTGTGTGTCTTCTACAAAAAGAATATATATACAAAGGGAATACAGTTACCGAATCATTCCGAAATATTGTCTTTTAGAAGAATCGATAGTAGTCCCTAGACAGAAACATCCGTGAGCCCGATAAAACTATTAAAGTAAAAGGTACGATCAACAACGCGACTAATAAAACAATCTTTGTATCCTCCAGCCTTCACGGTCTAGAAAATGAGCATTGTCTTTAGTTAACAAAACCTTTGCGTTTCATGCTCCCGATACTGCATGTCCACCAAATAGGTATATGACCATTAGGGAAACTTAACATGTCCTTTATCCTGGCTTATTGTAATTGCAGAAACATTAACAATCAATAAGACTGGTGAGAACTAAGTTATTCAGGCAGATTACAAAATACTACGTCAAACAAGAGAATAGAATGGAAAAGAAAAACATTTATTCAAAACAACAGACAACAATTATTACAAGAGTGAAAGAATATGTGACTCGACATTTTGCACTAAGGATCTTTGACCGGTCAAAGTCGCATGCCTCATGAGGTCATGAACGATCGTCTCCATGATGCAGTCAATGAATAAGATGGAGTAAGTCTGCGTTTATTAGGTTTGTGGAGGCCAAAAGATATGTACCTACCATTCGTATTTTTCTTCGCCTATTGCAGTAGGTAGTCAAATTTATTGGTCTCGTAATCCCAGCTTTGCCTGTTGCAACAAAAAATTGTTAATAGTTAAGTACCAGTGCTGCACAGCAACAGCCTCTATATGAATCTTTTATCTAATCTGAAGAGTCCACACCGTTGTTTTAAGTATAATACTGCTTCGTAACGTCTGCAAAACATTTGAGTAAGCAGTGACGTGCGGCCGCGCCGTGTACGATGCGTAGGCGTTACATTAGGCCTTACCTACGTCACAGTAGGCTTTGCTGACAGCCTGCGCCGATAACAGGACCAGTTTAGGTTCGGCTCTCTTATGATTTATTTTGTGAATATCAGCCTTTTAGTTCACATTTTTGCGATGGCGAGATTTTGTGTGCAAAAAGGGATTTTGGGGGAAAAATAGTAACGAAATTGAATATCTTTCTCATCAGCATCGTTGACTTTACCCACAACTGGGGCATAAGGAGCTATAGAAAAATGTTTATTGGTTAATGGTTGTGCCATTAACCATCCAATATTTTATTAAAATTTTAAAAGGTTATTCAATAAAACAAAAACATTCTCCACCGGGTTCTACCGGCGATGGCAACAACATCGACCGCCCAATAGCAACAAGGCAACAAGTATCAACTAAGTAGAAGATTATCATAGCAGTTTTATTACTATACCTACTTTCTAAACATCGTTTATCTACACGTGGATCGGACAATATAACCGTCCATTTACCGTACAACCCTCTTATTTTCTAAGCTATAATTAGTAAATACCCTCGGCCCACGGCCTCATTATCACAAAATAAAATCCATTTCCCTCTTGTATACCTACTATTACCACTTATTTCCCTCTCAGTCTGTTATCAGATTGCTTCTCAGCAAAATACGAATATTATGTAAAAATATTGCAAAAGCCTCTCTTCAATTAAGGTCGAGTGGGGGAAGTGAATCGATGGAACTAGATGTTTTTTCAACCATTCATTTCGCTGGCTCAGGGGTATTAAGTATGTATTGTTTGGTAGATTCGACTATAGTATATTTTTAATAGCGAAACAGATGAAAGCTCGTCAACCTCTGAAATAATCAGTCTGTGTTCTCGTTTCCCTCGCGGGAAATGTCGGTAAAACGGTACAGGAGTATTAGGTTCCATTTGGGAGCAAGTGCCGCTTCAATCAGTGTGGGTAGAACCGTAAACCGACATTGTCAGCTGATCAATAGAGATAAACAAGCGACTTATAGAAAAGTTTATGGGAACTTCGCATCGTGAGTAAAAGTAGTTAGTAATTGAATTATTATCAAAGTAAAACAGATATTTTCATCGAATATTTGTAAAGAATACAAACTGCTTGATTCTGTTGAGGGTTAACATCAAAAGTATCGTTTCCAATTACGTTTTTCTAATACAAATTAAACCAAAGTTTGTAAATTCTAAACTAAACGTTAAAATACAAAAGCAGGCTATTAAATAACAAGGTTTCGTTAACTATTTTAGAAGTAAACCGACACACACATTCATTCAGTAGCCCAGAAATTTTGGGAACACTGTAAACGTGAAGATTCCACAGACCGGACCAACATTCGGACCGACCGAGTTTCCTTTGGCCTCACAATTCAAAACTTCGCCACCCATCATGGTCCCAACACACTTTCAGAAATAATGTAATACTTCATTACTATTACATTTCAAACTTTTTCTTCAGCTAAAAAGCCTTCGAAAGAATTTTAAGGACCTCTCAACCGAACATTGCTTCTCGATATTTCTGTCTAAGTACATTGACCCGGTTTCATGATAATTGTCACGCTCGATTTCCAATTTATTTTTCCTCTATTATATTGCCTGTCAGGATGGCTTTTGCTGTCATTTTATTTTTTTTATGTAATTGCGTTTCCTGGCAGTTTTAATAACCTGGTCGGAGGGTGGGGTGTTGCGTGCCGATTTGTTGCCACGTGTTCAAAAGTTCGAATGGTGTAGAGTTCATAGTTTTCCAGTTCTTTCAGCTGAATATAATATGCTATTGAGAAAAGTTCTCCCAGACTCGTTTTCGAATTTTTCACAAATTGACTACATTGATTTATTTTATATTCGAAAGTTTGTTTAAATATCTGAACAATATTCTCAACTAATAGTTTTAAAACTACTATGTATTATTCGCTTCACAAAAACAAGTTAAATCTGGTTTCCAAACTAGGTTTTCCACTAACTCCTTAAAAAGTTTAAATCAAATTGTATTACGTAGATGCAATTTTTTTTCAACTTTAGACTAGAAACCGGAGGCGGCTGGGCTCATAATCAATAGGTAGGCGCAGCGCATGCGTTTGATTCCCCTCCGCGCCCCGCGAGTTGCTCGAGCCCCCGGGCCTAGCTGCGTCGTGCGAAGCCTTCGGGTATTAATAAATAGCTACACCTACAGAAGTTCCATACGACACGTTACGCACACATTTAAACATACACAACGCTATTTGCTCTTAAAATATGACCACTGCAGTAGTTTGAGCAGTAACCGTCTTGCCGCAACTATGACGTAGTTTCGGGACGCACATTGTAACATGCCTTCTGCTACTTTTTGCGCATTGTAAGACCTCGGGAATCGCCAGAATCACAATGATAAATGACGAATGTTGTTGTAACGCCGATTACGCTGAATTAATGATGAAACGAGGCGGGACACGTTGTTGAGTTGGAAATAATGGGATTTTGACTAACCCGAATTATGCTACTTTGATAGCAACGAAGCGTTGAATGAGGACTCCACATGACATTGAAACAGATGCAGGGAAGCACGTTGATTGTCATAATGCCTTCCATTTCGGGTTGATTTATGCCAACACAAATCAACTCACGTCATCGTCATCTGCCATTTTTCAAAGAAATTGTAATTGCTTTGGATATTTAACGATGTTTAATTTAAAATCTATTCCAAGCATTACTTTGGGATGTACATTGACCTGTTATTGCTAGATAAATAACACATTGGCGTATTGTTCTTTTTTTGACGTAATCCAATTACTTATTCAGATATTGTTTTGGCAGAAATAACACAATTTCGGCGCCATTTGAGTAATTTTCAGGTGTATGATTCACTGTAAGATTATCTGCATGTTTCGAGCACTTCCTTGGGATGGCAAGAATTCTGAATTTGTCTAATTCAGAATCTTTGGGAAACATCAGCTCAGAAATTATCATGTCTGTAAACCAGATTTGCTAAATCGTTCGCACCTGACAAATGGATTTAACCTCGGTTTTGTGTCACCTTGCTAACTGATGTGTCAAACACTGGTAGCGCCTGATACGGTACATAACTAGGTCGAAATGTATGTATAACTTTTCGTTAACAAATTCTATTCCCGTGTTATTGTTAAAATAGTACAAAGTCAGACGACGAATGGACATTTTTCTTGAAATTCTGAAAGCTTAAAGATTATTATTAGATTTGTTATGAAATAACAAATCTAATGAAAACTTCAGTTTTCATATTCGTAAATGGATCCATTTCCCCCTCTTCGTGATTTGTCGCCTATTAAACACAAGATTCCGTCGCGACAATTATTTTCCACCCTCTTCGAAATATTTAAATTGTAACAAGTTTGGTGACGTCAGGGTCTTGGTGATTCAGTGCTATTCTTGTAGAGGCGTGTCGTGTGTGCCATTCTACTGTATTTGCTGGTCGTAAAATGTTTGACACGGTGGCAGTGAAGCAGCAAATATTTTGTTCAAACGTAGTGCGGATATCGCTGCTCTAAAACCAATCAGATGGCACTATCGCCTCCCACACAAAAATGAGAACACGTGCAGATATACACGTAATTTTCCACGTAGATGCTGAAAGCGCAGGATAGTTCTTTTTGGCTGATAGGACGTCTATGTCTTGCACGTCCTACGGCCATATGATGATGTCTTAAGTGGAAAATTTGATCTAAGTCTTCATAGGTCTACTTCCCCTTCATAATGCTGTCCTAACATCAACTCTTCAGTCACCAGTGCAACTGTGTACGTTACCTATAGGTAACCGAAACCGCTTCTGAAGCACGTGTTCTCAGGTACCAGCTTAAATTGAAGAGCGACATGTAGTGTAAAGAATTATTTAAGGTTTCTACGTTGGGCTACGCTTACGCCAATCAAAACATTGCAATCGGACGACGAAGGGTGAAATATGTCCCTCCAACGCTCCCGTGAAGCGTCGCCGGTCGTTATCACTGCTCGTCCCCCATCTACCCTGCCTCTTCAACCCTCACCCCTCCCCCTTAGTCCGTGCTGCGGTCACGACGCCTCATTTATGGGCCTTTGCTGTAACTCCCAAACTTTATAGCCTCATACAAGGGGTACAACACTGTCTTGCTCAACTTTGTCCTTTGATATTGACCATAAATGGCATTCTACCGTTCGCATGTGCCTTTGCAATTAAAGACGTACATACAGTCTTTGTAAGTGATATGCAATTTGTGTAAATATGGCATTTGAATACAGAAAGACTATAAACGTTCAGAAAAGACTCAAGGGAATATACATTTATGTTATGATGATTATTACAATTTGCTCCATTTTGAAATTATCTACTTATTTAAGTTACATTATGGCGTTGAATGAACTGAGTCCATTTTCAGTTCCTAGTAGGCTTTCCTGAATTCAGTTCATTTTTAAACATTTCATGGAAAGCGTGTAAAACATTGATCACAAATAAAGAAACTCAAAACGATAAAACGAAGTTTTACGCAATCAAAAACTTGTAGTAAGGTTGAATTGTAACAAGAATATCTTTCCATCATAATATATATCCACATGTCTGCCAGACAGCTACTATACTTACAGCGACGTCAATATGTCTGATGCGTGTGTTAGGGTGGCAGGCAGCTAGGGGGTATGCCGGAAGCAGCGATGACTCTCCGTCGTGGAATATGTATAGTTAGTTATCTATGGTGTGCACAGCCGGATGTGGCGTACATTGTCTATGGATTGCAGACACCCGGTGTCGGGTTTATGAAACAATTGGATCTGTTATGTGATTGCTATGTGTATAGTTTTGCTAAATTGATAGTTCTAACTACTGACTCACCATTTGGCGAAATATATTGTACTTACTTCTATTTAGAACCCAGATCGATCCAGTCATAAATACACATGAATTTATATTCTCTTATTCTCTGTTGTGTACCAGCTATTTCTAGATTTATTTGCCCATCTTTCTAATTTAGGCAGTTTGATTTAGATAAGACCAGGAGAACCGTCAAATAGGCAACGTAACACGTCCACGTCATAGCACTTCTCGCAACATCCTGATGGTTTCTATCATTGTGTTTATAGGTCAACCTCAATCATACTTGTATTTCTTTACCATTCCTCTCGCCTACAAGCCTATTCAATTCAAACTATTGTTAATTCTTGTGTTCATTAGCTGTGTTGTTATTTTTGCTTACAGTACGGTCAACGTATCTTGGCGAGTCTAAAGTTAGCAGTATGGCTGCGCAGTGGAACTTTTGGGAACGAAATTGTTTACTGCGCAGCTAATCGGCTAACCTCAGACTCGCCAAGATACGTCGACCGTATTGTACATAATATCACCACAACTAACATGAATTTGATAATAGATAATATCCTGTACAAATTCTTTGCTGCTATCTAAAACAGGATGTAACTAATGATACATTCATTGCAAACCCTAACTTAATAATCTTATAAATGCTTGAATTCTTCTCACGTGTTGGGTAGCTCAAGAGAGATCGGGTTGCTCCCGCGCTTGTATCTCCTTACAGCATCCGATCTACCCGCATTTGATACAGAATAGGAGCTGATGCAAGTGATGGTATATATATATGTTGTACTATATAGAAGGTTTATTATTTTTGTTAATTATTGCTGTTTTTGCTGACGCAATCGTGTTCAATGATTTGTTGGGACCTTAGGCTGTGTATCCATTTATGTAGTGATTTTTTCCATTTATGTAGTGTTTTTATCACAATTCATTTCATATTGTGTAGCTTTTGATGTTATATTTCGAACCCAAACTGACCCAAACGACTGTTAAGGTTGCATCATGTTTATATCTTAACCTAAACTGAAGACACTAATGTACTATTGGTTGCACTTCTCTGACATTATCGCTTATCACCGACGCCACGCCTTCTCTAGACACAGTCAATGAATGTCGGTCGATGGTAGTCCAAACAGCATTGATTGTCTCATGTTTTGAATACCTCGTGTACTATGCTATCCGGTCACCGTTTGCAGTGTCCGGTCACTATGCGAATTCTCGGCACACGGCACATGTAATGCATACTCCACGTTTCCTGTTATTGTTTTTAATTGACTTGATGGTTGACTTACATACACATCGTACGTAACACGAGACAGAGACGTAAACAATTTTGTCGTTCGACTTTTCAGAATTAAAAGCGCTGGGTTTTAACTGTCGAGTTGATATTATAACAATAGTAGCGTCTTTGTCCGAAGTCGTTCCCTGGAAGTCATTATATACCCTCTTAATGTTTAATGTCAGGCAGAAATTACGTTTTATATAGTAATTAAGCTCGGTTTTGTACTTACATTGTTCACCCTCATCTATAGACTACTAACTGGCAAATTTCAGCTACATAGGGTTTTCAAGATTTTGAATTAGGCATGGTCGGTCACTCGTTCACGAGTGACGTTTCGCTTTTCAATATTAAAAATACAACTACCTTTTGACCGCGGGTTCGTCCGCGTGAATGTCGATTATCGCGGATGTAGAACACTGATGCAGATTAAAAAGTAGCGTTTCAAATATTTTTTTGGGTTCAAGGTTAGTCTCTGCACCAAATATCAAAATCGGTTCTGTAGTTTAGTTGTGAAATCGAAATAAACAAAAAAGAACACTTCCGCATTTAGCCTATACTCCGTTTACAATAAGATTAGACATATTCACAAACCTTTTTTACAGTCCGTTCAACCGATTTTGACTTCTATTCCGTTGGCTTAAGGATGACATTCGAGGTAAAAAAGTGGTTACAATTGTTTACTGCAGCTGCCATTTGTCATGCCACCAACGCAATATAAGTCAAAATCGGTTGAACGGACTGTAAAAAAGGTTTGTAAATATGTCTAATCTTAGTGTAAACGGAGTATAGATGAACCTAACGTAGCTCGTACTACATAGACGTACCTATACAAAGTTAGACCATTGTTATTACCGTCCAAACTTCCATGCTGTCTATTCATCTTGTCCGATGTAGTCACAACACAATGATCCTACGAATTCTAGTTTAAATTTCCTTTTAGAAGGCAAGGTAAGCTACGCTACTCAAGCACTATTGTCAGATTTGTCCGAGCATAATAAGAGATCGTGGTATATGTTAAGAGCTAAGTCCTAGTGCTTAGTCCACCGGTGTAACTATTTCTCTTTACGTCCGATCAACAATCCTTATGTCCTCAAGATGGGAGGGGGAAGAAGGATTCTTCATCTAGTGTCCATGAAAAGAAAAATAAGTTGCTGTCTCTCTAATTATTTATGAAGGATATCGCAAAAGAAACTTATGAACATGAAGGGCTTTAGAAAGGACCAACTTGTATATATAATTTCAACGCTCCTACGTTAAACAGGACCTAAACCTCTCCCAGATTTGCCACATTGCGTACATTTTCTATTAGATCTATTTTTTCGAATATTGCCAGAAATGTCCCTAAACGTTCTTCAAAGGTTAGGCCCGGAGGAATAAAGACTACCTAATCTCCTGACAATGTAAGAAGTCCCATTTGACGTTTCTTCTTTACGACGTACGACGTACGGACGTAAGATATTGACATACTTAATCTACATTTTTTGACATTGACATTTAGTTTTTTTTTTTTATTATTTTTATTAATGACTAATAATGTTGATCAATATGAAATGTATAATGTTTTTAAGTTTTTATGGCTATGATGATATTTAATTTTGTGTTACATTTATTGTTACAAGTGTTACAACCACTGTTCGACACAAATGTAAATTAATTTGTTGATGAATAAAATAAATAAAGAAATTGGAAAATAAAATGCATAATCCTAATTAATTACTATGTTACGCATACACTATAACAACGAGTATCATTCGTAAGCATCAAGTTTAACTTTATATTGAAAAAATGCACTCAAAAACACGAACTAATCGTTGATTCATATTCAAATATGATATGTCAGGAATATAACTATTTTTATAAGCTAAAAAGGAACAGTTGACAACTTGACTCTACGCTGAGTGTTATTATTGTATGGAAAACATCGATCACTAATAAAAGGAAAGAAATAAATATGAATTGATATCACATCATATTTGTTTGCTTATCATATTTATTATAAAGTAAATATAGCTCAAGAACAAGAGATTATATTGCGAATGCGTCGCAATGAAGCACCTAAAGAAAAATACTTTCTCATTATTGTATTAAAAAATACCTTCAATCACTTAAAAACTTAATGAAAACTATAATAATTTCGTAGAAAACCACATGGTAAAAAGTATCATACGCCTATTTTATGTTCCATTTAAAGAATGTTCCGTCTAGTGTGGTGTAAGGCGCGGCTAGTATGGCGCATTGCGGGCCCGGCACGGTGTAATTGGAGGACGGCGGCACGACTATACGCAGGCCAGGTACAGCAGTAGGACAAGAATATAAAAATGTATTTCATGGCCAACTAGAAACTTCTTACGCGCTGCGGCGGCCAAAATTTTGCATTTGCTTATATTTACTCTGAATACTGCTAAACAGAATGTTAATGTTTTCAACTGTATTCGCATTCTGATACAATATTAGACCCTTTAGGACACTGAAATTGCACAGCGACACATTGCTTTTGTAGTAACTACAAAAACGCCTTCACTGCTGCGTCACTGGTGGTTGCATTTTGGGTGCAATGTAAACGATATCGTTCACACTGTTGACTGACAGCAGGATGTGGTCTGGTTTGTGGTCCGCATTTTCATAAAATGTATCGCCCACTCACGCATTATCGTTGTGGTGTGGTTGTGGTACAGACAGCATCATCAACTGCTTACCCCCCTCGCATTAAAATTCCTTCGTACAGGGGGTAAGCAGTTGATGACGCTGTCTGTACGTGTGAAGACTCCCCTAATGTAGCTTTTGTAGCGACAGATAAGTTGTGATGTTGCATGAAATTTCCAGCTGAAGTGACCCAAATCTAGCCAAGAAATTACTTAGATTAACATTATAACTCATCTTCAAAAAGCACAAATGATATTGATCCCACTGTTATTTTTGCTCTGTGGATCTAAAGTGTGCTCGGCGAACGTGTTGTCTTGGAGCGTCTCTTCCACTGAAGTGGTTGCCTTCAGTCTTTGGAACTCTTTAATTAATTGCATCTTGCATAGAACGAAACCTACTTTAATGACACTAGGTCTTCCTTTAATGAAAGTCTGCTAGCTAGCAATTTAACTTTATTAGGAGTTACTAAGTAATTTATTAGTTTATGTTGTGTGCATCGCAAGGATTTCTTTATTTTGTATGGGGTGGGCAATAACAGTAAAACTAGGTTTGGACAATCTCCTCACCCTGATGTACCCTACTTTGTTGAATTTGTCTCATGACAGTTTTATTTTTAAAGATTACGGTAGACTTAGCATCAATTTCTCTTCCGGCCTATACAAAAAACGTAGAATTCAATGCTCGAAAAACTCAATATCCGAGTGCTTATCACATTGTAGCAATAAAGTGGCCACATCCACACACAACACGATGTTAAGAGCGTGCAACCGTGTCGAATCGAGAATGATTGGCGAGCGATTGCCGTGACCGTATTCAATAACATTCTGCGACTGCGTACATTTCTCTCGCGCACCACACCTCGCCGTTATGTCGGGCAAGTTCAACACCAATGTACACAGTACCCAAAATATAAGCAAAAACTTTGCCTAGTCTCATGTGTGCGTGCGTAACGCAAACGTTTAGTAAACCAATCGCAATGCACATTTTCAAGGACGTTTTGAAGTTACAGATCTTTGAATGTGTGCGTATTGTTTTGAATTCTCGACGTGTCAACATTGCAGTTTTACTAGGATCATCACCTTGTACCTTGGGCTTGACGGACTACGGCGGGGAATGGAGATAGTTCATGATTTTGTTGTGAGTTGTTTTATCAGTCTTCTGACGTCATCGTGTATTTTTATCTATGTAACTTTGAGCGTTAATCGGACGTGTCAACGTTTGCCTACTTACTGACATTATTCTTAATCATTAGGTGATAAATTGATTCGTTTGTGTAAATTAATACAGTGGGTAGCTGTTATCTATGTAGTATATACTATTTATCTAACTTACCTAGGTATTGCAGAAAAAAATACATTATCTCTTTGTATGACCTTAAACTACGTACTCTTTGGGTACTTACGTATAAGGTAATAAAACTACATGATCGTAATGTGAATCATGTAACTGTACCTTGCCAACTTTGGTACATACTACAGAGGTGTAGGTATTAATTAATTAAAAGTAATGATACCAGTTACAACGTACCGACCTTTAAAAAACGTTTCCATATTGCTTTAAACCATTAATTCTGAGTTGTAACACAAAATAACAGTCCAGCAATAAACCTTTATTTCGGACAACAAAGCTCCATAGAGTGTTAGTAACATAGAAATACTTATCGCCTAGTGTTAGTAAAAACGACCTCCGCACAAACTGCTGTATAATCAGAGAGCCGAAGCTCTCAGCAACAGTTTTCAGGATACTGTTTTGACTGCCCCTCACTCTCCTCAGTAGCGACGCGGTTTGATTATGGTGTATACTTCCGGATACCACCGTGCTTTTAAATGTGAAGTGTAAAAGCCTAATTTGTTAAGAATTTTTTAAGAAATTTTCCATGGACGTTTCTTGCTCATTTTTCTCCATAGAGACCTACCTACGTTTGAGAACGAGCAACAAGACTCAACTTTTCTGTCTAGCTAACCGATTCCTTGACAATTCAAAAGTGCCTGAAAATTGTTTAATCGAAATAAATGCTGTGACTTTAAAGCTGGCATAGTGACCATAAATTTCGTGTCATCGCTATTCAAAATTTGAAATCACGATATTTAAAAAAAATATTGAAAGTACAAGAAGGCTCGATTCGACGAGAGTATATACATTTATATAACTAAGTTCATACATCTCTGAAGTGATGGAAAATCGTTGCACAAACTAGGCATTAAATTAAAATGTCTATATGAGACAAAGCCAAGTTAGACCTGTTTTTATTTGGGCTCGAATATCCAACTAGCGCTAATGTGAAGCCGACATAAAACTAGACTAAGTGGCCCTTTATTTCTTGTAACAACCACACAATGGTTTCCTATTCCAAACTAACGTAGGCTAACATAGAATCCCTTCAGTACACAATTTCAGAATCACGAAGAAAAAAGTCACAGAAGTCTTATAGAATGTGTCCCATTCGTTCCGTGTTCGTAATTTTATTCCCATTTTCACTGTGCGCTTCACGGCTCTCCACCGCCTATAAATTCACCTCGCGTATCTTAAACATAAAAGGATTTTTATGGCTTGGGTGTGACGCAATGATTGTATTTTTTTTTCTTATTTGCGTCGCAGGACGTCTATAGTGCTTGTACAGTTGCCAAACGTGTTTGTAAATGTATGCGTTGACGAATCAGATTCTAGCACCCTTTCACACTTTTGAAGTAACAAGTAATGCACCACCATATGCATTGGTATTCCGAAATAAATTCAAAATATGAAGACAGCGAATGATGATCAGAAGCATTCGTTCCACAGTTTCATAAAATTTTAGGATTTTAGTATTTCCAAATCATAAAGTTTTTTCCCATTTTAGTACGTAGTCTATCGTCAATCAATATGAACGTAGTTGTAATATTGTATTGCAGAGACATCAGTACAGTGCGAGGAGAGCAGTCGGTGTGTCTCGAGCAGGAGACCGGCCCGCAGCCGTCGAGCGTGCATGACGCATACACCTAGATATACTGCCCGCAGGTATGGAGTAACCACGCACACTTACAGGCCGCGACAATAATATAGGACACGCACCAGTCTAAATAAACAACAGTGAAAACTTAACTACATCTAAATTGGCTTTGCTCATGGTCATATATAAATAAATATCTTAATAAATATCTTGGGACAACTCACACACGGTCATCTGGTCCCAAGCTAAGCAGAGCTTGTGTTATGGTAACCAGACAACTGATATACATACTTATATAATTTATAAATACATACATATTATAGATAAACACCCAGACACAGAACAAACACTCATGCTCATCACACAAAGTTTGTCCTGGGTGGGAATCGAACCCACGACCTCCGGCTTAGCAGTCAGGGTCAGTGACCACTAGACCAACAGGCCCGTCGATATAAGAATTGATTGAAAAATAATCAGAAAAAGTAATTCTTTTTGGTTACATTGTATTATGACAATAGTTAATTTATGAAAATACTCTTTATTTTGACAAGGTGATGCGTTATAGCATTCTGAGTTACACAATACGTTTGATCTTTTACAATTACACAATTTTGAAGAGCATTTTTTACTATCGATCCATTTCAAAAAGGACAAACGCGCTATCGCATCAGTATTTTGCCGCTGGCTGTACCCTG
This sequence comes from Charanyca ferruginea, assembly GCA_947361185.1. Taxonomy (NCBI): domain Eukaryota; kingdom Metazoa; phylum Arthropoda; class Insecta; order Lepidoptera; family Noctuidae; genus Charanyca; species Charanyca ferruginea. Next base: position 60,626,841 of record OX376055.1, read on the forward strand.
CCCTGTGCCCTATTGTGTGCGTATCTGAATGCGCCTGGGCCTAACGGACTCGTGAATAAAATTTCAGAGGTATATCAAAGTGATGCCAATTATCAAATAGTCTGGTCTTGCGGCATACTTACTAGAAAAAGAACTGAAAGATCTCGCGAACAAACTTACTAAGCAACCGCAATATTCAGCGATATTCAAAGAAATCCTGATCTTCAAATAATCTACGTTAGAAATAGACGGGAGAACAGAGGTTTTGACAGCAGATTTATTAGTATCGGTTAACGCAAAAGATTGAAATTGCGTTCCATTTCCAATATTGACTTTATTTAAGGTCTCACAATCTTTTTTATTTGAAAGTTCACGTATATGAATTATCTACGCAAATATTTGTATATAAATCGGTTTCCCTAAAAATTCAAGAAAATATCCTTCTCTAGAAATCAGTTCAATATTCATAAATATTCAAAGTTGGCTCATATTTGACACCAGATGAAAGTCAATTTTTAATTTCAGTTCACACAGTTTAGATACTAAAATAGGAATTTACCTTATTTATCAAACTCTTACAAAACATTCACTTTATCTAAATTACAGTATTTAGGTTAATAAACAAACTAAATATCTTTATAAGAAACTCTACAAGTGGGATGTTATAATGACCCTTTAAAAAAAACCATTGCCACTATACTTGCCCAATCAGAGTAATGACACTACCACAGGATACAGTAGAATATAGACCTTCTTTTTAAAAAAGAGAAGCGAAGTACAGAGTTTTTTTTTTGTCAGAATGACTACCATCCTTCGTGGGTTCTTTTAGTTCAGGGCTTCTTAAACATTTTGTAGTCACTGACCTCTTTCACAAATTAAATAATTCCACGGACCCCTGTCAAAGAATATTTTAGGACTAGAAAACGCCTTATTTCTTGTTCGTGGCTTGGCCGAAAAATGCAGAGTTTATTACACAATTTCCTAATAAATTGTATATTCGTTATTAGACCCCTATACATATCCGTTATTAGACCCCTGATACATGCGGCGGACCCTACAAGAAATCCTGCTCTAGTTGAAGAGCAAAAGGTGCTTTTTCAAGTGGCCGAAAATTGGGCAAGGCGGTGTGTAGTAGTCAGTCAGCATATCACCGCGCTCTGTTTGCAGACCATCAAAATTTTGCAGTAACAGGCATCGCAAGCTGCTGCCCCTGCGGCAGACGTGACTGGCGCGCCCGGCGGCCCCGCATGCCGCCCCGCTGACCGCAGAGCGCTCCGTCTGCGTCGCCCGCACCGCCCGCAACAGCACCCGCTCACACTCATACAGGACCGCTTTAGTTTATCCGGTGAGTCTTGTGTTCTCTAAGTTAATCCATGTCGCCAGAAATCTTACCTTAACCTTCTAAAAATTTTTTAAAAGAGTTAGTATGAAGTTTCTTGCCCATTCTTCTTCAAGGAATGGAATGGGCAACTAGAATCATTTTTTTCTCATTTGATGTTCAAAAGTGCCTTATAATGGTCTAATTGAAATAAATGAGAGTAGCTTCTGCCCGCAAAATATTCTTACAGATTCCTATTTTTTTTTTCCTTATAAAATATAGTCTATAGAACTCATCGAAAATCATGGCTCCCTTTTAAAAAAAAAGAAAAACTGTGAATGGTGTCAATTTCAACTTGCTACAAGGTGGGTACGGGGTCCATACAAAATCACCCATTGTTCTTTTAAAAATAGATACGCAGGAGAACCAAGTTAACCGACAAAGTCTTGTTGACAGCTGGTGGAGCATATTATCGAAGATTGGATGGCGCAGAGGCCGAAAAGTTCTGGAGTGGCGGGCTTTAGATTAATGTCTAGCAATGGACCCCTTGCAATTGAATGTTGAAATGAACGAGCATTAGCGCATTTAATCGTTGAACCAAAAATCGTTATTTAATTACACTTACACTGATGGTTTCAATCGTATTTCGAAAATTTATGTGACTAATTGTCTAGGGCGCACAAATTGCCGTGTTTAGCTGACTGAACAATCCCTCTGCACTTCACAATAAAGCAATGAATAACGTTACAATTCCCATGTGTTCCAGAAGGCACTTAGCCGGCCACTCCCATCTCAGCTCTCCCGCCAGACTCCGCCATGGGGTCGGTGAACGTGAACCGCAATGTCGCGGACGCCTTCTACCGGTACAAGATGCCGCGCATCTGTGCCAAGGTCGAGGGCAAGGGCAACGGCATCAAGACCGTCATCGTCAACATGCCCGAAGTGGCCAAGGCTATCGGCAGGCCTCCCACTTGTGAGTACCCATCATCATATCAGCTTATTGTCGTCCACGATCGACGTCCAACCTGGTCTTGGGTAGCCCGCATCCATCCATTGGCAGCCACCTTCTTGAGTATCCATGACATACTTCTTTTACATTGCATACTTTTTATTATACGTTTTAATGTTCCTCTGGATGAAGAGATGGACTAAATATACACAACACATATATTTTGGGTTAGGTGGCCGGTAGTAACTCATGAACTACCGAAACCGCCCTGATGTCGTAAATGCGCTGTTAATGTTAAATAGTTACTACTCTATTTAACAATTCGGAAGTTGACACATTTACCAAAACTCCAAAGACACAATTTCTTTAAACAAAACCTGTTGTAATAATCCAGAAAAACTGTAAAAAATGAGTTGAGTCAATCTTAAACAAAGAAGCTATAGTTTAATATATATTTAGACACATTTGCTGATATTTAAAATCATTACCTCCTATTTCTAGTCTCATAAAATAAATACCCATTTTACCGTTAAGTTTTTAGGCCTACAAGAGAGTTTGGTGTGCACCACACCAAACTCTTTCGACTCAAAGAAATGATGATATTCATTAAAACACTTTCGTATGATTCCAGATCCTACTAAGTACTTTGGTTGTGAGTTGGGCGCGCAGACGCAGTTCGACTTCAAGAACGAGCGGTTCATCGTCAACGGCAGTCATGATTCCGCCAAGCTGCAAGACCTGCTGGACGGGTGGGTTACTTACTGCTATATCAGCATTACTGACAAAGTGTTTCCACTTTCCAGATTACTTTTATGCCTAGTTTCTGGCAAGCTGAGAAGAAATACGGTCTCGTTCTCGTAAACAATCAATACGTTGTTTTTAAGGTCATTACATTGCATAGTGGTTGGTCGACTTTTCACGTGACCAGAGGGCTAGCCTTTTTTTGTGCTAAAGAATTAGCATTGCACTTCAATGTGGTATAATGCTGCTAGCCTTTTGGGTACTTGTCCCATTGAGAACGATGCGAACGAGTTTTTTGATGCCCTGTGAGTGTGAACCCTCCATTGTACATTTAATTCTGTCAATAGACATTACAAACAGACAAAAAAATAAATCAATAGGTATAAAGGCGTGTATAAAGAACAGGGTGGAAAAAATCTCCATTGGAAAGGAAAGGATCCTCCGACCAGACGCGTGTTGTCCAATGGGCCACTGCCTGAAGGTTGCTGTCGGATTTTTTCTATACATGCTAGTGTTGCGGAGAACTTTGCAATCACCAACTTTAATACGTCAAGTGTAGTTCATACGTGTTGCGGTAGATGTCGTCATAGTAGCATGACCTGAAGCAAGCAAAGCTTGACGTAAAATTTAAAATATTGTTTTGGCATAATTTCTACTGTTCTTACGCCCTAAGTGGCATATCCGCTTTCGTAATTGAACTATTTTTGCAGATAATTCTATTTTGGTATTGAATTATGATGACATGTCATCCATGTTCCTCGCAGGTTCATCCGCAAGTTCGTCCTGTGCCCGGAGTGCGACAACCCCGAGACGGAGCTGATCGTGTCCACCAAGCGCAACACCATCTCGCAGGGCTGCAAGGCGTGCGGCTACCACGGCGTCCTGGACTTCAACCACAAGCTCAACACCTTCATCCTCAAGAACCCGCCCGCGCTGGACCCCAGCCTGCAGGCCTACCAGCAGGGCGCGGCGCTGGCGGAGGGCCGCGGCAAGCGCTCCAAGCGCTCCGGGCCCGGCGCCAACGGGAACCACGACCAGCACGACGACGCCAAGGTAACGAACATGAAACTAAATATTCTCCACTCAAACGTCCGCGCGCGCCTAATGTTGCATCGTTATATAAGTGTCACCTGGTATATTGTCAGGCGGTGGCCGCAGCCCACATTAAGGTAGCTAAACGATTGTCAACTTTGGTTCTGTTTTAAATAAGACTAGTACACCACTTTATTTCTACCCGCGGGTGTCGCAGAAGGCGACAGAGGAATATTGACCAGAGAATGGGTAGCAGCGTTCTGAGTACCATAACACCTGCGATCGCCAACATGCGTAGGCCAAGCATGGCAATAGGGTATTACACCCATTTTTGAAAAGTGTCTCAATGAAATTCTGTAGTGCTAATATGCAACCAAAAAAAAACAACATTTTTATATACCTACGATAAGTGCCATAAAAATGCATCTAAATTTTGAAATTTCAAATTTTGCGCGTAGTTTGACGAAAACGCCTCTTACTGGACGCCATATTGCTCAGTGTAAATGATGTCAGTTCGTTTTGTGAGCAAATGAGCTCATATTAAATATGATAATTGAATATCATTTAAAAATAATTAAAAGCATATTCTGTAATAGTTGTAATAATGAAAAAATTACGTTGGTTACGAAAATAATAAAAGTACAAAGACTATATTACGCCAATCGGTTGATTGACAGTTGACAATTTTTTGTTTACACAGCCGTACTGCGTAATAACATGGCCGCTACTATTTCACGGTGTTTTATAACAGATTAAAAATACTAAAAACTTTGAATTGAATTTAAAAAAATATTTTGTTATTTTATGAACTAAAACTTGACTGCTGTATGCCTAAACTGTCTCAATAACATATTTATAGATATTTTCTCGTGTAGAGTAAAATACCCTATTACGGCTGAACCCAGTTTGGGGGAGATTTATGCCCAGCAGTGGGCGTCTCAAGGTTGACATGATGATGATGACTATTATGAAATTCATAAAAATATCATGATTGCTGCGATAATCTAAATTGTCTAAACTAAAGTTTATTTCCAAAATCAATTAATTAAAATGTTTGTGAACAGGAGGGCGAAGCTCCCGTGACTCCCACGACGCCGAACCCCAAGAGCAGCAAGAAGGAGAAGGACAAGTCTGTCGACGACGACGACGACGGCTGCTGGACCGTCGACGTCAGCGAGGCCGCGGTGCGCGCGCGCATGCAGGGTACGCTTGTTACAGTTATCCTAGATGCTTCCTTCAGTCATTAGACTTAAGAGGAAACACAAGGGCCGTTTTTCCATACAAACTTAGTCCCCTGTTTCCTCCCTGGATAATGCCAGTAGATCAATTTTTTTTTTTAAATATCCATGGCTACTATTGGCATGTCCCTATGTTTTCCTTTTTCTCATAAATTTATTATTAAAAGAGATATGAATATTCAAAACCCTAAAAAATTGGCATGATTTTCCGCTGTGTTCAAACATTCAGAAAACAAATTTGACTTGATTATATAAAAAATAAAAAGCATAGGAACACGGCAAACGCCTTTTTTTATTTTTTAATGAAAAAAGCAGTTAAATCTGTTAAGTTTTGGAGAAGAAATCAGGGGACTACGAATCATTGATTTTGTGTACTTTTAATAGGTATTTTCGGTCAAAGCTGCAGTTGTCTCTATCGCGCTCTGCGGTTCGTGTTCGGGCATCGCGCGACAGCAATAGATTTTACAAATACCTAATTTTCAATTCTCTAGCCCGTGGTATTTCCTCTTAAGAGCGCCCATCCCCATCGAACAACGAACTTCAACGTGAGCGTGATTGAAAAATTTTTTGTTTCAACCAAAGCAAAGCTTGAAAACAAACGAGTGAGTGAGAACGCGATAACATCACAGGAAAATTGGCGCGCGGAAATTTCATAAAACTTGTTCCAGGACATAGTGTTTTTGAAAACACCTTACTAGTTTTTGGTAAAAATGTTTGTAATTTAGAATCTCCATTACATGTGCAAGGTTTCTATGAAGCTGTTTTTTTACTTTTTCATTATATGAGTGCATTATGAACGGCCAAAGTTCAGATAAAATTGTGCAAAAAAGCTGATTTTCGGAAGTGTTTACTGAATTTCTTAAAAAAGTTTATTTTTGGCTTCATACAAACCTAGATTTAAACCACAAGATACCTGTGTTTTAAAATTTTTTGGAAAATAATTTGTTGTCGCCGTAATCGCGTACGAGCGTTTATATGGAAAATATGACTGGTTGGGCGCTCTTAAGTATCACCATGACTACGTTCCAAGGTTGATTAAAATAATAATCGCAGAAATATTCACAAGCTTGTGCATAAAGGCACCATCGTGTTTTGAACTGTATTGGCCTCAGATTTTTATGTGACGTTTGAATCACTCCGTAGAAATTATGGGCCTATAGAAATCCCTTTCTGTTAGAGTTTCCGTTTGCTTACCATATAGCATGTGATGCAAATATGTCAACTCCATACAATTTTTATTTTTCCGTTGGCGTTAACGCTAACAGAAAAGGGATTTTGTCTACTGACCCTGGTGTCTCGTTGTCTTTTTGGGCAATGAATTTTATGTTAGATCTCTTGGTTGGGTCAAGTTTTGTTGTGGTTTTGCCACTTCCTAGTAGTCTTGATTTGTTGCCATTTTATTGGTATGCTTGTTATGATAGGCACTTAGTGAAACATGGCCGCACAAAACATTTTGAAATACAACCGTGATGTTACTTTTTTATGCCCTGTTTGAATAACTTGTGGCGTGTTCTAGACTTGACGGAGGGCGCTAAGAGCATGACGGTGTCTGAGGACAGCGAGAAGAACGAGAAGCAGCGCATGGACCTGTTCTACGCCTACCTCAAGCAACGCGCCAGCTCCGGTGATGTCGACACTAACCGCGCTATCACCGAAATTCTGCATGAAGCTGAGAGGTAATATTTGATTTTATACCTTTAGAAGACTCAAATATTACGCATTTAACTTTGCACTAACAGACAAGGTGATATGTATGGAAATGTTCATGTATAAAATAAGAATGTAATGCTTATATTCCATAAGTATATTATATACTTAACTAAAAGATACATCAGTATATATAGGTTATTCAATAATATCCTTCTTGTTTTTCCAAACTAGCGTTGTTAACAACATGTTGTTAATTGATACTAATAATTACAAGTTCTTTCCTACATAATGCATAAGTCTTGTAACAGGAATAAGGTATTACACCCATTTTTGAAAAGTGTCTCAAAATAATTCTGTAGTGCTAATATGCCACCAAAAAAAAATCCAAATTTTTTATTTAATCGATAAGTGAAAATGCATCTAAATTTTAAATTTTCAAATTTCGCGCGTAGTTCGACGAAAACGCCTTTTACTGTACGCCATATTGCTCAGCGTAAATGACGTCAGTTCGTTTTGTATCAAATGAGCTCATATTAAATATGATAATTGTATATCACTTAAAAATAATCAAAAGCATATTTTGTAGTAGGTGGTAATAATGAAAAAATTACGTTGGTTACGAAAATAATAAAAGTACAAAGCGTATATTACGGCAATCGGTTGACTGACAGTTGGCAATTTTTTGTTTACACAGCCGTACGGCGTAATAACCTGGCCGCTACTATTTAAGGTGTTTTATAACAGATTACAAATACTGAAAACTTTGAATTGAATTTAAAAATTTGTTTTGTTATTTTATGAACTAAAACTTACATTTTCCGACTGCTTTATGCCTAAACCGTCTCCATAACATATTTATAGATTTTTTCTCGTATAGAGTAAAATACCCTATTGTGTCAATAACTAAACCAAATCTTCTATATAATAAAGTTGTTCGTTAGTCTAGCTTATACTCGAGAACAGCTGGACCGATTTGGCTAATGTTGGTCTAGAAATATTTGTGGAAGTCCAGGGAAGGTTTAAATGGTGAAACATTTTTTTAATTGCAAAAATTCACGACAATAAAGGTTAGGGGTAGGATGACGTCTGTCGGGTCAGTTAACTTTTTTCCGATATGTCACATGCACGTACGCGCGCAAACTATATATAACTATACGAAAGGTTAATCCAAATAAACGTTATTATTTTATGATACATTATAATATTAGTTTACTGATACTAGTCCTTGCAATATGTTTTATATGTAGCTGTGGTGTTCAAAGATTAAATAATAATAATAATAATAATAATAATAAATGACCTAGAGCAACCCCACATAAACACAGTAGCATCAAATAAGTGGCTCAAAATAGGTATTTTATTCCCCGAAACTGAAGGATTTATTATAGCCATCCAAGACCAGATCATTAACACAAGGAACTACAGAAAATATATAATCAAAGATCCTACAGTAACCAATGATAAATGCCGGAAATGTCACATTCAACCGGAAACGATACAACACATTACAGGCGCATGCACTACACTTACACAGACAGACTACACTCACAGACACAATCAGGTAGCCAACATCGTTCATCAAAAACTGGCACTCAAACACGCACTCATACAAAACACCAACACACCTTACTACAATTATACTCCACAAACAATCTTAGAAAATACCACACATAAACTCTACTTCGACCGCGCTATACTAACCGACAGAACCATCCATTATAATAGACCGGATATAACCCTACAGGATAAAATAAATAAAGTTACTTACCTGATAGACATTGCAGTCCCCAACACACACAACATACAGAAAACAATCACTGAAAAAATAAGTAAATACACAGAGCTGAAGGAGGAAGTTACTAGAATCTGGCGGCAAGAAAAAGTATACGTAGTCCCAATAGTCCTTTCCACCACAGGCGTTATTCCAAATCACCTTCTCCATAGCCTGAAATTATTAGATCTTAAAGAAACCCTCTATGTAACCCTACAAAAAGCTGCAATATTAAACACTTGCAGAATAGTCAGAAAGTTCATGCAGATAGAAGAACACGAAATAAATCCTCATCACAATACACCATCATGAACACACAATCTACACACCACACGCTACATTTTCTTGGCTTTGGCCCGTAAATGTAGCTAATACCAGCCTCGAGCTGAGAAGAACAAACAACACACCTAAATAATAATAATAATAATAATTTATTTATTCCTCCTCACAAGATTAGAGAATACATTAAAACAGTTACAATTTACATAATTGTCACAACACGTTCTAGATTATGTGAGGAGCTGGTGTCTGAAGTAGGTGCAGAACACCTGTAGTACAGATCACCAGGACCTCAACCCGCGGTATCAGTTACAGATACACATGTAAATTCAAAGATGTACATTCTTATTTTACCAGATAACTTGTTACATTTGTGTTTGATTATATTGAATAATTATCATCATTACAATTTTATTGATTTTGATTTAACTATACAAAATTAGAAATAGAATGATCTTATTTAATTGATTCACTATATTATAATTTAAATTAAGATAAAGAATAAATAATAACAATATTAATAATAATAATAACGCCTAATGTGGGTGTATGTATTGTATGTGTATGTTTAAGTGAAAGAGGAGTGAGAGGGTTTGTGTAGGGTGTGAGTGTGTGTGCGTATGTGTGAAGGTTATTTTGCGTGTGCGTGAATTTTTATGTCTGTTTATGAATTGCATTGAAATTTGACATGCCCTAACATTAGAGTAGATTTTCCGTTTCGTTATAGTCGAGCTTTTGCAACCAATCCCTCACCACGACCTTGCATTTATTTTTCGGTAACGCGTATATATTAAGAATTCTGTTTATTTTATTGTAAAGGTTACCACCCTGGTAGCAAAAGAACCGGTGAGAAAATTTTGTTTTGAAGGCTTGAGTTTTACAAACTCTGTCCTTTCTACGTTGTTTATTTATTTTTTCTGGTTCATATGCTAGCAAGGAATGTTGCATTACTACGGTGTTAAGTATAAAGAGTTGACGAACTGTTAGAACCCCCCATTTCTTGTATAGGTCCGCAGTTGAGTGGAAGAAGGGAAGGAAGAGACTGACTTTTAAGACCGCTCTTTGAGCTCTTTCTATTTTTAAAAAGTGTGTCTTGGAAGCTCCACCCCATGAGGTAATGCAGTAACCAAGCAAAGACTGACAAAGTGCAAAGTATATAGATCTGATCAAGTTCAGGTCCGCCACGTGACGTAGGTTTTTGAAGATGACTATTAATTTGCGAATTCTTGCTGATAGTAGATCAATGTGACTATAGAAATTTAATTTGTCATCGACCACTATGCCTAGGTATTTTAGTGACGTAGTACTTTGGAGCGTAGGACACGTGCAAGTGTCATCGTCAAAGTTTGCACATAAGTGAGATGTTATAGTGTGGCTCTCGTCACTCTTATCCGGGCCTTTTAACGAGAATTTCATAAATTTGGTCTTGTCAACATTAAGGGTCAGAACATTGTCACGTAGCCAGCCCGTCACCTCATTAAAACCACTCTGAGCATCCGAGAAAACTTCATCCCACGTATCCCCACTAAAAAGTAGAACCGTATCATCGGCGAATGTGATAACTTTGGCATTGGGTAGTTCAAGTTGACACAGGTCATTTATGTACGCAAGAAATAAGGTCGGGCCAAGAATACTTCCCTGTGGCACTCCGAAACACATAGTAGTCTCATCACTGGTGAAGTTTCCGATTTTTACGCACTGCTTTCGATCCGTTAGGTAAGTTTCTAGCAATCTCAACTGCAGGTCCCTTACTCCCAGGTGTTCCAGTTTTTTCAGTAGGATTTGGGCAGAGACTGTCGTCGAACGCTTTGGCTAGGTCCAGGAATATGCCTACAGTTTTCTTTTTATTATCTATACTGTTGGCTACAAAGTTCGTTAGTTCATGTACTGCATCTGATGTTGACTTTTTTGCTCTAAAACCATATTGCGCTTGCGATAACAGGTTATTCTCCTCAAAATATTTAATTAACCTGCTGTTTATTAATCGTTCTAATATTTTGGATAATGTTGGGAGAATAGATATAGGTCTATAGTTACTGACACAGTCTATGCCACCATTTTTGTGTATAGGATGTATTCTTGATTTTTTTAAGACTTTCGGAAACACTCCTGTCGAGAATGCCAGATTACATAGGTAGGTGATTGGTTTTGCCAGAACGTCAGCATTAGCTTTCAAGATATCAGCTGTTATCAAGTCTAAGCCAACTGCACAATCACTTTTAAGGTTTTTAATAAGATTCTCCACTTCTTGGACGTCCGTAGGAAGAAGAACGAAGGAGTGGAGTCTTGGTGTAGTTTCATTGGGTGTGGCTGGCCCGCAACCCTTTGGAATTTGTTCTGCAAGACATTTCCCAATATTAGCAAAGTAGTGGTTCACCTTGTTGAGCGCCTGTGAAGGATTTTGATCATTAATAAGTTCAAATGCGTTTTCTTTTGATTTGGCTGTGAACGTAATCTCTTTAATAGCTCTCCAAAGTGCTTTGTTGTTTCCCCTTGCAGTCTGCAATTGTGACTTTTCATGGTTTCTTTTTAATTTTTTTAATAGAGTAGTGCAAAAGTTTCTATATCGCGTGAATGTAGTTTTAAGTATTTCATTACTAGGGTCTTTTTTAACTTTTTTGTGAAGATTATCTCTGTTTCTCAGACATTTCAGGATGCCAGGGGTTATCCATGGTTTCAAAATTCTTTTACGTCGAGGTATTGGTTTTGTATGTGTGTTGTTAGAAATTGCATCTCGCAAATGATCTACAAGGAAATCAGCAGCAACATCGGCGTTCTTCATCGTGTAAATCGGGCTAAAATCAATGTTTTTAAGGTCAGTAGTCAAACTTGCGGTATCAACCCGATTTATGTTTGTTGGGTTCTTGCTGCTGGGAGTTGTGTTAACATACAGACCCACACTATCATGGTCTGTTAAGGAGGTGTGTAGTACGAGACAGCAAGCGGGTAGTTTTGTCCTTAAAAGCACATGATCCAGGCAACTTTTGCTGTGAGTTGGAAGAGTATGGGCCGGGAGTATGCCGTGGAAAGCCATCATGTCCAAATATTGGGATGCATTCGGGTCAACGCTTTCTTCAGCGATATTTATATTAATATCCCCCAAGATAATAATGTTTTGAACAGTGGAGTATTTATGAAGCAGATTGTTCAATGATTGGAAAAAATTAGTTAAGTTTTTGTATCCGGGCGGGCGATAGATGGCAAATGCTATTGTATTGTTATTAAGTTTCATAGTTAAACAATTCGCATCTTTAACGTCCGGCTCCTCAACCAATAAACTCAAATTCTGCCTGTAATAAACGACAACGCCCTCGTTCTGTGTTAGATTATTATTGGTGACAACGTAATTATATCCATCTATACTAGGTATATTATGGTTGGACAATAACCAACACTCTGTCAACACAATACAGTCCCAGTCCACTTTACTTCTGACGATGATGGGGAGTAATCCGGGTAGATTTCGTTTTAGACTTCGGATATTCTGCTGGAATATTTTAAGGCCTCGACCAGACTCAGGAATATGAGACCGGCAATCCTCTACATCGCAGATTGATGATTCCGCTACATTATATAAATCAATGTCATTTTGAATTATGTTAGAATCGAATTTAATTTAGGGAGGGAGATAGTAATCTGTTACACTCGTGAATTCGGTCGGGGGTCGTTATTATAAAACATAAGATAATGTTAATGTTAGTGATTGCAAAAGGCATGTTCATGTCTGATTGCGATAGTTCTAATAGTGAGAGTTGTAGCTGTAAAAAGGTTTTGTGTGTTATGTGACGACTTGATATTAAACTAAGTATTGTGCGAGATGTATGGATGCTACGTGTGTGTGGTATTTGTTTAGCGGCGTTACTATATGTGATGAACAATAACATTCGTAAATAACAGGATAACATGAAACTATTAAAACTTAAAATTATATTATTGAGAATTACATGCATTTGATTACGGTTTAAAACATACAAAAATAGACATACCGATAGTCACATCTTACGGGAAAGTGACGCTAGACAACGTTCAGACATGATTTGAATTGGTTTATCTTCAGGATTTTTCTTCATGAAAATTTTGCCATTTAAACTCCAACATGACAATTTATGACTCTTTGCGATTTGACGCGATTCATAAAAAAGTTTTCTCATAGCCGGCGTCAGGTGTAAATGCATTCAAGAAATGAAACCCTGTCTCCTAAATTAGGAATACCTTTGACGTAGGAGTTAGAAATATTTAGATATATTTATAAAAATGAATCGCCGAAATGTATGTAAGTGCATAACTTTTGAATGGTTTTTTTTTTATTGTGTTCGTAGTTGGCAGGAGAAGGTTAAAGAAAATTTTAGGTAGGTAGGGTAGAGTTGAGTAGGTAGGTAGGTTGGTGGTAGGTAGGTAGTTATACTCTGTTCACAATAAGATTAAACATTTACAAAAACCCTTTTTACAGTCTGTTCAACTGATTTTGACTCATATTGCGTTGGTAGCATGACAAATGGCAACTGCAGTAAACAGTTGTTATTGTAACCACTTTTTTGCCTCTAATGTCATCCTTAAGCCTACGGAATAGAAGTCAAAATCGGTTGAAGGGACTGTAAAAAAGGTTTGTGTTTATGTCTAATCTTATTGTGAATAGGGTATAGGTGGGTAGGGTATGTGGGGTAGGTAGATAGGAACAGGGCAACGTCTGTCGGGTCAGCTAGTATTAATATAAAGGAAAATGCGGTTATCCGAACTAGTGTGAAATGAGTGGTAACTGGTCCCGTCCCCGCTGCAGGCTGGAGGTGAAGAGTCTGAAATGAGTGGTAATGAGGCTCCCGCTCACTCCCGCAGGCTGGAGGTGAAGTCCAAGGCGCCGCTGGTGATGCTGGAGGTGCTGGTGCGCGCCGGCTCGCTGGCGGCCGACGTGCGGCGCCACCGCGCGCTGCTACTGCGCTGCACCCGCGCAGACACGCGCGCGCAGCGGTCTGTGCTGCACGCGCTCACGGCGCTGTGTGCTCACCACGCCGCGCTGCTGCCCAAGGTGCCCGCCATACTCAAGGTGAGTGAGTGTGCGGCGCCACCGCGCGCTGCTACTGCGCCTCCTCTGCCGCGGTGTCCCCCGCCCCGCGCCGCGCCCTCCCCGCATCCCCTGGCGCGGTCCATGATCACGCCTTGCGTGCGTGAACAATCGTCAAATCAAAAAAATGGGTTGTTTCAAAATCATACGTCAAAAAGTTACTATTACCATAACCGACCAGTCATCGTAATTTTGTGTTGTCAAACAGCTACTGCAAACGTAAAAATATTATGGAATCTCTTTTCGAATAACTTTAACTGACGGATTTTTATGTCATGAAACAACCCGTTACATTTAACGTACGTTAAACATCGCACGTCATAGTAACATTTTAACCGTTCGTATGTAACGTTAACAGACTGTTTGAAACGACCTTTCCCTGCCATGCATAGTCCGCATGCAGGCTGCCCGCATGCTATCATTTCATACATGATTATCCTATCACGCGGGCAGCACGCGCGCGGAACGTCAATTAGCTGCGGGCGAGCAAGCCGCATGCGGGCGGTGTTCTTCTGCAGTTCTGTCTTCAGTATTGTTTTTACTATGAGACGCACGCATGATCATAGTACGCACACATGATCATAGTACGCACACATGATCATAGTACACACACATGATCATAGTACACACACATGATCATAGTACGCACACATGATCATAGTACGCACACATGATCATAGTACACACACATGATCATAGTACGCACACATGATCATAGTACACACACACATGATCGTAGTACGCACACATGATCATAGTACGCACACATGATCATAGTACGCACACATGATCATAGTACGCACACATGATCATAGTACACACACATGATCATAGTACGCACACATGATCATAGTACACACACACATGATCGTAGTACGCACACATGATCATAGTACGCACACATGATCATAGTACGCACACATGATCATAGTACACACACATGATCATAGTACACACACACATGATCGTAGTACGCACACATGATCATAGTACGCACACATGATCATAGTACGCACACATGATCATAGTACGCACACATGATCATAGTACGCACACATGATCATAGTACACACACATGATCATAGTACACACACATGATCATAGTACGCACACATGATCATAGTACGCACACATGATCATAGTACACACACATGATCATAGTACGCACACATGATCATAGTACGCACACATGATCATAGTACACACACACATGATCATAGTACGCACACATGATCATAGTACGCACGCATGATTATAGTACGCACGCATGATTATAGTACGCACGCATGATCATAGTACACACACACATGATCATAGTACGCACACATGATCATAGTACGCACACATGATCATAGTACACACACATGATCATAGTACACACACATGATCATAGTACGCACACATGATCATAGTACGCACACATGATCATAGTACACACACATGATCATAGTACGCACACATGATCATAGTACACACACACATGATCGTAGTACGCACACATGATCATAGTACGCACACATGATCATAGTACGCACACATGATCATAGTACGCACACATGATCATAGTACACACACATGATCATAGTACGCACACATGATCATAGTACACACACACATGATCGTAGTACGCACACATGATCATAGTACGCACACATGATCATAGTACGCACACATGATCATAGTACACACACATGATCATAGTACACACACACATGATCGTAGTACGCACACATGATCATAGTACGCACACATGATCATAGTACGCACACATGATCATAGTACGCACACATGATCATAGTACGCACACATGATCATAGTACACACACATGATCATAGTACACACACATGATCATAGTACGCACACATGATCATAGTACGCACACATGATCATAGTACACACACATGATCATAGTACGCACACATGATCATAGTACGCACACATGATCATAGTACACACACACATGATCATAGTACGCACACATGATCATAGTACGCACGCATGATTATAGTACGCACGCATGATTATAGTACGCACGCATGATCATAGTACACACACACATGATCATAGTACGCACACATGATCATAGTACGCACACATGATCATAGTACACACACATGATCATAGTACACACACATGATCATAGTACGCACACATGATCATAGTACGCACACATGATCATAGTACACACACATGATCATAGTACGCACACATGATCATAGTACACACACACATGATCGTAGTACGCACACATGATCATAGTACGCACACATGATCATAGTACGCACACATGATCATAGTACGCACACATGATCATAGTACACACACATGATCATAGTACGCACACATGATCATAGTACACACACACATGATCGTAGTACGCACACATGATCATAGTACGCACACATGATCATAGTACGCACACATGATCATAGTACACACACATGATCATAGTACACACACACATGATCGTAGTACGCACACATGATCATAGTACGCACACATGATCATAGTACGCACACATGATCATAGTACGCACACATGATCATAGTACGCACACATGATCATAGTACACACACATGATCATAGTACACACACATGATCATAGTACGCACACATGATCATAGTACGCACACATGATCATAGTACACACACATGATCATAGTACGCACACATGATCATAGTACGCACACATGATCATAGTACACACACACATGATCATAGTACGCACACATGATCATAGTACGCACGCATGATTATAGTACGCACGCATGATTATAGTACGCACGCATGATCATAGTACACACACACACATGATCATAGTACGCACACATGATCATAGTACGCACACATGATCATAGTACACACACATGATCATAGTACACACACATGATCATAGTACGCACACATGATCATAGTACGCACACATGATCATAGTACACACACATGATCATAGTACGCACACATGATCATAGTACACACACACATGATCGTAGTACGCACACATGATCATAGTACGCACACATGATCATAGTACGCACACATGATCATAGTACGCACACATGATCATAGTACACACACATGATCATAGTACGCACACATGATCATAGTACACACACACATGATCGTAGTACGCACACATGATCATAGTACGCACACATGATCATAGTACGCACACATGATCATAGTACACACACATGATCATAGTACACACACACATGATCGTAGTACGCACACATGATCATAGTACGCACACATGATCATAGTACGCACACATGATCATAGTACGCACACATGATCATAGTACGCACACATGATCATAGTACACACACATGATCATAGTACACACACATGATCATAGTACGCACACATGATCATAGTACGCACACATGATCATAGTACACACACATGATCATAGTACGCACACATGATCATAGTACGCACACATGATCATAGTACACACACACATGATCATAGTACGCACACATGATCATAGTACGCACGCATGATTATAGTACGCACGCATGATTATAGTACGCACGCATGATCATAGTACACACACACATGATCATAGTACGCACACATGATCATAGTACACACACACATGATCATAGTACGCACACATGATCATAGTACGCACGCATGATTATAGTACGCACGCAGTAGCGGCAAACGACGTCTTGATCCTACGTGTTACCAGGTGCGTACTATATATAACCTGCATACGAACCAGATTCGCGCGCGGGTTAAAATACGCATGATAGGATAAAGGCCCTAACTAAACGCGGGTGCGTGCGTCTCACACGCACGAACCCTCGCTCAGTTATTCAACACTATTTCGTCTACGAACAGACTAAATCGCTGTATCCAGGATGCAAAAACCGAACGCGTGCGTGGTGCAAGTACCCTTGTTCAAATGGTTTTACGATTACTGCCAAGCTTAAACAGTTTAAAACTGAAATACATCTTGTATTGTAGTGTAAAAAAAATATTTGAAAGCGACAGCGACTTTATTTCATTTTTTTATTTTTATTACTTTATATAGCCAAACAGTTGAAGTTAATTGTGTATATAATGTAAGTTGGTAAGTTTTGCTATTTACCCTGGCTAACAGTCTATACTATTCTATGAATAGATGTGTTTCTAAATCCTTGATTTTTGACATTATACTTGTAAAATAAGCGATCATGACATTATTTCATCGTCTCAATAATTTCCAGCTTCTGTACGACGAGGATATCGTGGAGGAGAAGGCGATCCTGGAGTGGTCAGCCAAGCCGTCGCGCAAGTACGCCAGCAAGGAGCTCATCGCCGACGTGAGGCGTCGCGCCGCGCCCTTCCTGGAGTGGCTGCAGCACGCCGAGGAGGACTCCAGCGACGGCGCCGACTCCGAGCACGACATCGAGGTAGCGAGGAGCTTGCTACCACGCATACTCCATTTATTATAACATTACGAAAAGATAAAGCAAAAGCTCGCGAATTCTTTCATAAAAAGTTTGCAGACTCGTCCCACACTTGATTTGTTGCACTCTCTATCTATGTATTTTTAGCTCTCTACTCTTTATATTTTGTTTGTATGTATGTATATAAGTATTTATTATTGTAAATAAGTTTCGTTATGCCTACCATGTTTTGTCTCAGCATCACCCTAAGGTAGACTGCTAGAAAATGCCTAAGGCATTAACCCAGTTGTTACTGAAACTTTTTTTATCTCGTCTACAGTATTTTTTTTAGTATTTGTTACCTTGATGCATATAGTAAACATGGAAAAATACAAAAAAAAATCGGAGTTTTCAGGAAAACTCAAAAAATGCGGATCGTTTTAACGATCGGTAGTAATTTGGGGATGTATTTTTGACTTACAGACCCAGGAATGCACAATAAACCTAAATATTTTTTCCCAATCAAATCATTGACGAATTGTTACAATTAGACGATGATGATCCATTTCCAAGAAATATAACCATTTTACGACCAGATAACGCGAATGATGTTGATATCACAGATGAAAATTCTGGTCACGAGGAGTTTGTAACTCTGAACAATCTTCGAGGTTAGATAATTATAGATCTTATTTAAATTATTTTAGGTATTTATATTTTTATATCTAAGTGCTCAGCTAAGAGCTCCTGCTGAGATAGAATACATGTGTTCCGAAAGTGACAAGGACAGTGTACCCTTGTCTGCTTTAGCAAAAAGAAGTCGAACCACCGAAGAACTTCTAATTGTGGAAGGTCGTCAACCTAAACCATCTATATCTAATTCAGCTCCAGTTATTAGCAGTTCCTACGTCTGCCGTTTCTTTTGCTGATTCAAGTTGGATCAGCAAAAGGAACGGCTGACTGTGGAAATCATCCAACTGTACCAAAGAAACAGAATTATACTCTGAGAAATCGCAATAATCCTCACGACCAACCACTGTTATCGAATTATTGGTCAAATATACAAATACTTTCGCGATTGAAAGAATAGAGTGGGCAATAAGACAACGAGTGAAATGAAGTGTTTCCTTGCTCTTTACAGTAGATTACTCAGGTGGACGACCTTCCACAATTAGGGGTTCTTCGGTGCTTCGAATTCTTTTAGCTAAAGCAGACAAGTCACTGTCCTCGTCACTTTATTCTACCTCAGCAGGGGTTCTTAGCTGAGCACCTAGATAGAAAAATATAATATTACAACTGACATGAGAAAATAACATTGATTTATATGAGATATAATTGTATATATCAAACCTGGAAGATTATTCAGAGTTACAAACTTCTTATCACCAGAATCTTCATCTGTGATATCAGCATTCGCGTTATCTAGTGGTAAAATGGTGATATATTTTTTTAAATGGGCCATTATCAACTTGTTGGTCCAATTCGTCAATGATTTGATTGAGAGACAATGGTCTATTAGTATTCCTGGTTAAGAAAGGATGACATATTACTATTATCCCCATATTACTACAGATCGTTAAAACGATCATCGAGTATAGTATCATTTGTTTTTTGTAAAAGATATGACAAGATCAAATTTTATTTCACAGTTTTGTTAGACAGGATATGAATTTATAAAAAACGTACATAAAATATATTTTAATCACAAGTTAGTTTGTAAACACTGACCGTTTTGAAGACATGGTGAAAGTTAATTGCGCTAATACGAATTAAAATACAAAAACACTTCAAAATTATGATCATAAGATAATTATCTATGCACCAAAACACTGTCAAATGATCACTGCTTCGATTGGTAAACAATAAGCAAGAATTATCGCTCTTTATTATTTTTAAATTGAGGGTATTCGCCAGACTGTTTTTTGATCTTTAAAACGATCGGTCGTTGTAAATGGGTTAAGTCCGCCTTTGTACATAATTTTTTTTTTATGTCATAAAGTTTAATAAATAAATAAATTGTAGAAGCAGGAATTAAAAGATTAGTTAACATTTTAAATGTGGTAGAATTATAGTGAAACAAAAATAACGTTCCCGGTGTTGTTCATTCCTGCTTCTTTTAGGATTTTAACTTGGATACTATAATTTTCATTTGGATTGAAGTAATACAACCAAATAAAAGCCACATAATTTCATAAAGTAAGTTATTAAAATGGCTACAACTAAGTGCGACAGGTGCTGTAAAAATAGATTATAATAATTTTCGGCGTCTATCGTAAAGTTGCTGTAAAAATAGATTATAATAATTTTCGGCGTCTATCGTAAAGTTGCTGTAAAAATAAATTATAATAATTTTCGGCGTCTATCGTAAAGTTGCTGTAAAAATAGATTATAATAATTTTCGGCGTCTATCGTAAAGGTGCTGTAAAAATAGATTATAATAATTTTCGGCGTCTATCGTAAAGTTGCTGTAAAAATAGATTATAATAATTTTCGGCGTCTATCGTAAAGTTGCTGTAAAAATAAATTATAATAATTTTCGGCGTCTATCGTAAAGTTGCTGTAAAAATAGATTATAATAATTTTCGGCGTCTATCGTAAAGGTGCTGTAAAAATAGATTATAATAATTTTCGGCGTCTATCGTAAAGTTGCTGTAAATATAGATTATAATAATTTCGACGTCTATCGTAACTGTAACATGTTTATTGTAGTACTTTTGTTACAAAAGTATGCATTGTAAATAACCCTTTTCAACTTCTGTCTTATGGTACTGTAAATGGAGTATAAACCCGAGCAATATAGCTACTACCCGTAACCATAAACAAGTACTTCTTGCCATGCTAAGTTCGTGAACAGGTGCTGTCAGTAGAGATTGGTCAACTAAACTGCCATGGCTCTTATCTTGATTTTATAAATGTTATTGCTAGATTACGTTCATTTATTTCACATATAGACAACAATAATGTAACCAGTATTTTCTGAAAACTTGATTTAGAAGAGTGTCTGTGGAGTTTCTTACTCGTTTTTCTCCATAGAGAGTTTTATATCGAGCTTTCAACTTTTTGACTAACTGACAACTTGTTAACAATTCAAACGTGCCTGTAAATGATTGAATTGAAATAAATGCCTTTGACTTTGACTCTACAAACTGAAACTCATAACAAAATGTTTACAATCACACGATCTCACACGTAACTAAACACAGTGCCAATTCGGTTGCGCACGAGCTAAACCTATTTTAAGCTATTTACATCCTCTTAGTTCTTATCTGTCGTCCTTTTTTTCAGCTGCCTGGTAGTATGAGATGCCAATTGTCTAATTTTAGTTTGTAAACTGGGCATCGGCACCAGTGTCTTGTGATAGGGTTGGAGTAGAAGGTCAAGACTAGTCACCAACCTGTCCGATACTGTTACAGATCGAGTACGACGACCGCGCCAAGGCCACGCCCATCAAGGCCGTGTCAGCCGCGCCCGCCAAGCCTAAGCCGCAGGACGATGACGACGTCGACGTCGACATCGACGCCATCTAGACGTCACGCCGCGCACGCCACCTCACGTCACGCCACGTCAAACATGCGAGACTGTTTCGCGACTCGACGATGCTACTATCATTCCTCACTTGCACCTATGTCTTCGCCGTGGAATCATCTTCTAATGGAGTTGGAGGGAGTAAAACAAGACCTCTGCGATCGACCACTATTCTCCTGCCCCCTTCTGGGTAGATTTCCCCCCAGAATTAGGTGGAGTGCTTGGTAAAAAACCCTCCATTTAATACTGCTCTGGGATTTCTACTCTTCATTATTCGTAAAAACTTGCATTTATAGTACTGCCTTTCCGCCTTTCGTGATTGTTTTTATCACTTTCGTGTCTCGAATTAAAATGAAATGTAAAACTTGATTGCTATTCTTTACTGCAATTGACATAGATATCGTCATCGGGTTGCGAAACACAGACTCCACCCCCCATTTACAAAACGCAGACATTTAATATGTAGTTCACCCTATCTAAAGTACCCTTCCAAAGTAATTAGAATAGGTATAGATGATCCCTTTGTCCCTCACGGGAGGGGTAAAGTTTCTTTACTCCACTAGATGTAATCCAAATTATTTCGAAATAATAAGAAACACCGTTCGTTTAGTATTTGTTATTCATTTGAATTATTAACGGAGATATTACAGCGGTCGTCTACCCACGTACATGTAATGTTTACTTATAATAAACTAAATGTTTAGTCATCTAGAAGTTTACATTTAATGAATAGCGGCGTGTTGCGTGCGGTGCTGTTCGAGATGTTTTAAAGTAATCATATCTAATTCAATTATAAGATTATTGATATGTATCTAGCATAAGGGTAGCTCGACCTTCATTGACAACATTCGAGATTAGGAACTATTTAATTTGTAATACTTCGTGACATATAATAGAGAGACTTCATCTAAATGAACGGTGTTTCTAAAATCACTATATTCAAAGCTTAATATTAGGGTGACTGTTTATAGGAAACTACTTTTTTTTTTTTTTCTTATTTCCAACACGTTCCTATGTATTTAGAGTTTTGTAATATTGTTTTAATCGATTTTTTCCGACATATATTTTAGGACGCGGGTTTTATATACATTGGTGTTAACATCATGCGGTTTTAGAATGAGGAGACGGCGTGAAGTCGCTACTGCTTGCGACGTCTTATGCTGTAACATTGAATGAACTAGTACACTAATCAAGTAACTATTGTACAGCTGGTCTCTCGCAGTAGCGTCGCATATGAATGAGAGCCTCCTCACGTCGCCACGATAGTCACAAAACAAAGTGTTATAGAACGTATAAGCAATACGGATGACGCCACGTTGACGTGCTGCAGCCATGGCAATATGAGTCTGTACGATGTTAAACTGTAATAGAATTTGATTGATTTTAAAGTATTACAATATTATAAAATCGGCGAAGGTTCGGGTCGAGTGACCGGCGGGTTATGCGATATGCATAGAGCGGTCACTCGACTCTGCTTACTTTATTATGTGTATGTAATTTAGGTTAGTTTATTTGTGATGAGGCCACCTCCAGGCGCGCGGAGTTCTCATGTAATATAATGTAGGGATACGATCGGCCGCCCACTCGCCGCGCGACAGACTGGCTATGTTTCCTCTTACTATTAACTATTATTAAAATAGAATATTTTGAAATTGCCATCTGACAATTTTATTAGATTGTTTTGTATTCAATACATTTTGGATTCTGAATTTTTGTTTTATTTACAACACTTCCACGTAAACACACCTGCAAATCGGAATACTTAAACGTACCTTCACATATCAGTTTCATGATTGGGTATTGGTTTGGGACAGTCCAAAAAATAATATATGACTTGTTTGATTCATCTAAATTGAACCATGTAATAGTGCAAAATTTTGTCCAATAGAGAGCATATTAGGTAAATAAAAGATACCAAAGATTGGTTACTTAAATTGGTATATTCTATTTTATGTACAAAATAAATTATAAATACTTATACGCTAAATTCCTATACGCGAGATATTAATAATATAGCCTGTAAATGTTCGTAACTTCTCGCGTATAGAAGGCCTTAATATAACTAAAATATAATTATAAAGTATGAGATTAGCTTGGATTATTAATTAAAATACATCATTTTAATGACTAAGTACAAATTTTAATAGTATGGTGATGATAAATCAGTCTTTTGAATAAGATCGGGATTACTTAAAGTATCAAAATAAACCCCCCCAGACTCGAACGAAACAGCGAAAATTAACGAAAAATTGTCAAGGTCAAGATTTGAGAGTTGAGAATTAACTGTGTCGCCCGTGGTCCCTTCTCGTAGCTTTTTTTTTCGTGGAGGGACCACGAAACTCATTACTGGAAAATTACGTGGTCCCTTCTTCGTAAATAAAAATAATCTAAATAAATCTTTTTGCTTACCAAAATGGATAAACGAAATCTTTTGACCCTTAGTCCCACCTGGGCGGATCCGACCTGGGCCTGTAGACAAAAATCCCTTTTCTGTTAGCGTATGCAGTTGACATATTTGCATCACGTGACATCGCGTAAGCAAACGTCAACTCCATACAATTTCATTTTCCGTTGGCGTTAACGCTAAGTCGCTAACAGAAAAGGGATTTTGTCTACAGGCCATGGTTAGGTTAGAACCACGAAAGTAAGTATAATTACATCGTGGTTAGAACTGTGACCCCCTACCCCCCAGAACTAAATCGCTTTTTACAGTCAAACTCTACATTTCTACAATACCTTCAATTCGGCCAGGCATTTCGATGACTGCATTTGCAAGTAGGTATATATTTCTTGAAGGAACCACGCAAAAGAATTCTCTGGGTCCCTTCCACAGGGTCTAAGGAACCGAGACCACGGGCGAAAAAGGGAAAATTACACGATTGGTTGTTGATAATTCAGTTAGCCAATCACAACAGCTCACGTGCGAGAACACCCGATGGGTTTAGTGCAATAAAGAAAAAAAAATGTATTTTCAGATCAAAACTCTCTTAAAGCAAGCAAGCCACGCGGAAATGACCTCGAAAGAACTGGTTTTCAATAAAGTCAGAGAAAAATAAACCATTACTTTTCTTTTACCTTTTCAAAACAAGTTTTTGAAGTTATACTTCTTTAGGCGCGTTATGAAATAATGATGAGAGTGAAATTTTACGATGCGCGCGCACACCGTCACACAAAATTCTCACGGGAGTAATTGTAAACAACGCCATCTCTGACGTACATGCTGAACTACTTACTGCCTTCGTTGCTATTTTGTGACTCGAAGAAGTATAACTTCTCACGCGCGTACATAAGTACACACTGAATTTTTTGTGTGTGCCTTAGTGCGTATAACACGTGCATGTGTTCGCATCACGTTTATACTCGGATATAGGATCGCTATACAAATATGGGGATCCATTCTTTGAGAAGTATGCTTAGCTTTGATTGTTATCACTTCAAAAAGCAAGGTTTCACCTTTTTTTTTGTGAAATTACAGGCCTTGAGTAGTTAAAAACATTTTAAAACTTAACTTACAATGTTTAGTAAAAGATAATTTAACCTCGAAGCCTATTTACAGCCTTTTAAATGTAGGTTACTTGACATTGTCGCAGAAAACTCGCCGTTCAAAGCGTTTCAAATGTCCGGATTGACGTTATCTAATAGACACATGAAAAAAAGGAACAACATTCTTAAAAAAAAAACTGCCAGATAAGTTAACTGGGATGCATCGGGAGGTGGTGAAACAAGCCATAAACTAGTCGACTTAAAGCTGGAATAATTTTCATCCTACAGTCATGCGATGACAGCTGTTATCATCGAAATAAATAACTGACACACCTTAATTAACAGTTTGCCTACTTTATAGATCTTCGTCTAATACTAAGCTATGTACAATTTCATCGTAGCCAGATTGAGCAAAGAAGAGCTAAGGACACTTGAAGAGATTCTATTACAATAGGTAACTTAAGTACTTAAATGCAAAATGTACCTACTTAAGCATCGATGTACAATGTTATTAAAACTGACTTATTGATCAGTCAGTCAGTTTGAGTAGAAACTTGACAAAATGTTTAGATTTATTAGTGTAGTTTATGTAAGTTCTGAAATTGAGTATTGAAGGCATCCGTCTACTCAGTTATAGTAGCAATGCTTTGTGTTAAAAAAAAAACTGGTTACCAACTTTATACATATACATCACTCATTTTATACATAGGTATTGTAGTGGCAATATTCCACGGTTCACTAATGACTCTTAATTTGACCGAACGGAAGCAGCCTTTAATCGTATAAACATAAAACTGACATCCGGGGGAAGCCGGCATTAACATTAATATTTACATTGAAGAAAAAACGATAATTTTATTAGTTTGCATCATTTTTATCAATTTGGTTGAACCATACTTACTTCGAGGTTGAACCGTGTAACATTGCCTTTGACCGCCACAGACATGTATGACAAACCAAATACTACTCTATGGAATTACGTTTCTATACGTAACTACATTACATTATGAATATCGTCTCCAAAGTTCCAAACTGTATCTATTCACCCCGTTTTGGCGTCGAGGGCACGTGTTTATTTTTTTGACGTGGCGGTCAAAAGGACATATAACTTATGTAGCCTAATCTAGCTTGATCCTGGTTGTTCTTGGATTATCCAGCTTGCTGTGGCACCGCGGTCACAGCAACGACGCCGGTCTGCGTCGCGACGCTGAACGACGTGATGAATACATTGACAATGGTGATGAGGAAGATGCCGATCACCGTCATGTTATTTATTTTGTCGGCCTTGCAGCGCTCCTTGTGGTCGTTCACGTCGTAGCGGCTGTTCATGATGAGGCCAACACCGACCAGGATCTAAAATACAGAGTAGAAAAGTCAAGAATTTGTGACTTTTAGTTTTATGAGCATATGAGGTCTGCACTACATAGAAGCGTCACAGATTGAACAGTCCAAGGTTAAGCTACGCTTGCCACGGTTGGTCTGTGGATGGGTGACCATTTTATACCGAGTTCCCTCCGTGCCTCGGAGAGCACGTAAAGCCGTTGGTCTCGGCTGTTATTCGTAAATCTTTGGCAGTCATTAAGGGAAGTCAGAAGCCAGAAAGTCTGACAACCAGTCTTATCAAGGAGTACCGTGTTACCCAGTAACTGGGTTGTGGAGTTCTGATAGGCAATCACTCCATGTAAAACTAATCTATGGCTAAGCAGACCATAAGGACCATAACTTTAGTAGCCACCTACATACAAACCAACCAGGGTTTAATGCAACGTTACCCTACCTACAAACGACAAAAATAATACACTTTAAAAATAAAATTATGCCTGTATCCCTAAAAGGATTAGGCAGACGAATATATAGTTACACCCACATTTGGCCGGTTTTGTTTGATTGCCATTTAGAACTTTAAGCTCACGAATCCAGAGTCCAGGTTACTGAGAACTGGTTTCTATTTACAAAACCATGAATATTTATTTGTTTATTAAGATTGGCCAACGACTTCTGTGTGTGTTTAGTGATCTTAGTATGTACAGACGCCAGCACATCAAGCCATACCAAAATTTTCCGAATTTAATTTAAACCTTACTGTTTTGTAATAAAGTTGAAAATCTATGAAATAAATTTGACAGATTGTTATAGCTTGATGTGCTAGGGGCCTAGGGCCTCTATAACTACCTACCTCTATAACTAACTACCTATAACACCTACCTATAACTTGCAATTAGTCTCGGACTTGCAGGTACAGTCAATCACAGACCACGCCAACCATGTTTATTAGAGGTGCCAATGACTAGGACGTACTCCGTTGTCAAGGGCCGCACGTTTGATAAATAATATATCATCGGAAGATATTACATTTCATAGCCTGCCAAAATCTGTAAGTATTAGCTGTGCAAAGATGCACTGAAGAGGGGATACAAATATGACTGACTGACTGACTATTGTTAGTTTAAGGGTTTTGTATAAGGGATATACCTAGTTAAGTGTATTTAGTTAGTGTTTAATATGTGTATGACATCGTCTTGGAATAATCTGTAAGATGTTGTACTTATTGTCATAAATAAATAAACGTTCAAACACAAAAATAAGCATCCCATCCCCATCAGGTGAGATCAAGAAGCTTATAGATAAAAGTGGAGGCAACACTCTAAATACCTAAGTGAAGCCAACTGTGGGCAGACGCTCTCTTTCTGAATACATACATAAGATAAAGAAAACACATATCACTGTCTCGTTCTTATGTATGCATTCAGAAAGAGAGCATCAGCCCACAGTTGGTTTCAAGCTTTTGTTCTAAGTGTTGGCTCCATTTATACCTATATCTTCATGGGTGAGATAGTGGTCAAATGTATGCCTAACAATAGATAAAAAAAAAAATAGTTAAAACAACTAAAAACACGCTTTTTATAGAAAACCAAACTAAAAAATAGAAAATAAATTTTAATAAATTATTTTATTTAAATAAAAGCGTGGGGTGCTTTTTAAGACCCCATCAGTGATTATCAAAATAAAAATCACTCTACTCATATCTGTCAATAAAATAAGTATTTATAACTATTGACACCATGCACCCCACGCTTTTTTTAAAATAAAATAGTTTATTAAAATTTATTTTCTATTATTTTTAGTTTGGTTTTCTATAAAAAGCGTGTTTTTAGTTTTTTTAAACTATTATTTATTTTTTACTTTTTAGTTTGGTTATATCTATATCTATAAATATTATGTACATTTATTCTACCAGGGGCGCTTGTGCAGTACCTTCCTAGTATATAATAGCTGTTTTTTCGGCAACTAATTTTGAACGACTTATGCTTTTTTTATTCTTGTTTTTTTTTTTAATTTTATCAAATTAGTGTATTGTCATCGGTCCTCGATAAATCTACAAAGTTTGAACGAAATCTGGCCGTTTAAAGTGGGTCAAAATCGCGCCCAAAGAAGTCGGTTACAAACAAACATACAAACATACAGGTGAACCTAATAAAAAGCGTGTAAAAAAGAAAAAGGCTCACTTGAAAAATAATACTAAGCGAAATGAACACGAGACTGGAGTAGTAATAAGGATGTGTGGTGGAGGACTCCAGCACGTAGCGTAGCTGGTTGGCGTTGGCAGACAGCAGGGCCAAGTCCATCATGCCCTGCGCGAGATTCTTCTTCTGCTGATACGTGTTCACGTCCGGAATCACCTGGAACGAGGAATATGGCGTTCGTTAATGTTTTTAGGGTTTCGTACCCAAAGGGTAAAAACGGGACCCTATTATTAAGACTCCACAGTCCGTCTGGTTGTCTGTCACCAGGCTGTATCTCATGAACCGTGATAGCTAGACAGTTAAAATTTTCACAGATGATGTATTTCTGTTGTCACTATAACAACAAATACTGAAAATATAATAAAATAAATATTTAAGGGGGCCATACAACAAACGTGATTTTTTGCCGTTTTTTGCTCGATGTCTGTCTAATGTATAGATGATGGTACATATACTTATTCTCTTTGTACGGAACCCTTCGTGCGCAAGTCCGGCTCGCAACTTGGCCAGTTTTTTTTTATTGCACTTTATCCTTTTCTTTTTCTTTTTTAAGAAACGTTGCCCCCACACTAAACATTTTAACTCACACACACAAACAGCTAGACCCGGAACAACTACCTGTAGGCCATAGAAATATTTGTTCCGTGCGGGAATCGAACCCGCGACAGGCAGCTACTGCGCCAACTCTGTATATATATTGTACTCTTTGGCGCCAACCGCTCACTGTCCGTGTCGTCTCACTTTTCGCGAATCAGTCACAGTCGTCGTGAACTATTTTGGTACTCAAGTTTTGTGGTTCCATGGACTGAACATAGACTGAGCAGTTTCCGACAAGCAAATTGTGAATACAGGGAATAACGTTAAGTTTCTCTAACTACTTATTAAAAAAGAACAACATTTTGGAGACTTCAGAAGGATAAGCTTAAGGAACTTTCCACATATGCAATAAAGTACAGACGCTAGCACATCGAGCTCCAACAATCTGTCAAATGTCTTCGATAGATTTTTAATTGTATATTTTAAAAGAATTAGGTTCATATTCTATTGGAAAAAACTGTCAGTTTAGTATGGCTAGATGTGCTGGCGTTGGCGTCTGTACATTTTTGATAAACATCGACCAATGTATCTATCTACCTAACAAAATAATGATCTTAACAAAATGTAAGAGAACTATTTCTTGAGAATAACGCTGGGTCACTAACCAAGCCAACATGCATGCTACTGGGCCGCCACCTCCAGGCTCAGGGGTCAAAAACTCCCGCTTGTTTACCCATCCTTTAGAATGATACTGTACCAACTTCGACCCCGCCTGATAATTCTACCGGCGCAATCCCCAATACTTAGTCGGTGACAGTGAATGGGGACCTGGGAGTCCTGTCACAACAATCCTTACTGTTTACGAATTTGTAGTCACTAAGAACGAAGGCATTTAAGATCAGTGGTGTTAAAATAAAATGAAAGGAAGCTTACCCCAGGCATAGGTGATACTGGCCGAGAATCGCCAAATCTCGTTGTGAGCCCATTGACATCTGAAAATAAATTAAGATTATTATATTGATCAATCATCTTTCTCCAAGTATCTAACTTTTTTAATAGTAGCATGCTTCATGCAATTAAAGGGTAAGTAGTAGCCATGCAAACCGGGTGTGGAGTGTGGACATCAAGGCAAAATAGGCTTAAAGTTCTGTAGATACATAGTTTGTTTTTCTATGGAACGAAGAAAACGATTGACTTAGGTGGTGGTCTTAGGTAGTCAGCACGGATGGAATCCGTCAAGGTAAGTAGCCCGCGAAATTGCGACGAATACGTCGATGATATAAGTTGGCCATAATTTTAATGAATTATTATCATTTAAAATTCATCAAATATTATTTTACTAGGTAGACTCTGTCTGTGGGTTCATAGAAATTCAAACTACTGCACACAAAACTTCGAGCATTACAGACCGCTTTGCTTGATGAGCATTTTAGTAGATTGTGAAAAGCTATTGCACCTTGTAATCTTTAGGTTTTAAGGGTCAAGACTCAGCATTCAAAAAATATTTGGGAATTTATTTGTTCAGTTTATTCCAAAAAAAAAAATGATCTTTGTTCATTCATGACATTCATGTTTTAAAAACTACCATGTTGTCTTTCGGTACGAGGAATTTAAGGTTTTATCCCATGGGCCTCTCAGTTAGAGCTTTTACTTTTAAACAATAGGTTTCTTTTATAATCTTTGGACATAAGAGTAGTTATAAGGTGTCGTGTTCCAATCACCGTATGGGTAGTCTGCCTCGTCATGCCCCCACTCCGGCAATTTACCATCAGTGGCTGCGTCGTCATGTGCCTCGGAAGTCTTGTCGCTTGGCTCCAGCTCCGTGTGGTGCGAACTACCATCTGGAGTCACAGAGAACACGATGTTAGGAACGGAATCTAGGGGATGAAACAGAGAACACGATGTTAGGTATGAAATGTAGGAGATGAAACAGAGAACACGATGTTAGGTATGAAATGTAGGAGATGAAACAGAGAAGACGATGTTAGGTACGGAATCTAGGGGATGAAACAGAACACGATGTTACATCGTACGGAATCTAGGGGATGAAATAGAGAACACGATGTTAGATACGGAATCTAGGGGATGAAACAGAGAACACGATGTTACATCGTACGGAATCTAGGGGATGAAATAGAGAACACGATGTTAGATACGGAATCTAGGGGACGAAACAGAGAACACGATGTTAGGTACGGAATGTATCCCCTACATTCCGTACCTAACAGAAAACAGATAACTCGATGTTAGGTACAGAATGTAGGGGATGAAACAGAGTGTAACACGGTGTTAGGTACGGAATCTAGGGGATGACACAGAGAACACGATGTTAGGTAGGTACAGAATGTATGGGTACGAAATAGAGAACATGGGGTTAAAAACAACAGTCTGTTGAGATTGGGGAATTAGCCCACATTTTGCCAGTTATATTGAAGGCCCGTGTAATTTGGGGTGAGCCTTAGTCAAGAGACAATATTTTATTGCAACTGCAATAATGACACAATTTTAGTCCTTTCATCTGTTGTTTAATCAGTTTTATAACAGAAAACTTATCTTGAATAAAATTTTGTTTACCATACCTATAATATAACTTCAGTTCAAACATGATAATACTTTAGGCTATTTTGATAAAAAAATGTCTTGCAATTTGAGTCATGTGTCATCAACGTACTAAAGCAAAAGTGGTGCAAAAGTGGTGGTACTTAATCAAAATAAAATTGCTACCCAAGTCCCAAATATCTTACACAGCATTTGCTGAGAGCACATCAACCTAATGTTGTCGAGAGAAACCTTGTCAAGCACATCGGAATCCGGGCTCCAGACTGCTGGGTACACAGTAATATTTAGATATAATATTATAAAATCGAATGTCTAGGAGCGTTGTACCGATAAATTAGCATAAGAATGACGTAAGTACTGAGCAGGTACATAACTACATACACTATACAAAGATAAGTATTCTAGTCTGTCTCAGGGACCTTGAAGCGGTGTCTGTCAAAATATTACGCATTTCATTTCGTCCGTAATCAAGGGCGTCGCCAGCCTGTGGCCCAGGGGGGGGCAAGTAGAAATATGGAGGACTAGCACTTTTCCCGCGACTTCGTCTGCGTAGATTTCGTACTTTCCACAAACACAACACCCCGCTAGTTTCAGCTTTTTTGGGAATTACACCCCTAGGGTGGTAAAATGGGGGCTAAAAGTTTAAATGGGAAATCCGTTATTTTTAATGTTAGAAACATGAAAATTGGTAAATTCTCTAAGGGGGTATATAATAGGGTGAAATACTGTTGTATGGAAAATCATTTATTTATTTATAAATAAAAACAATTCAGTGTGAAAAAAATACGTACCTACACGTAAAAGAAAGCTTTGTTCCGTTTGTTGTATTGTATTGCCACCGACTTCCGAAACTAAAGTCATGTGTGTTCTGTGCTAAAGTTATTTATCACTTTTTAGTTTTTTTATGAGGGTGGTTCTCTTTTTTTTAATTTTTATTTTACACTTTTTAGTGCCTCGTTAACACCCAAATCCATTTAGGAACGGCAACACAGTTAAAACAAAGATTGAAAGTCCTTCAAAGATGGAAAGATGGCGGAAACGAAAACGTCTTCTCGGTTTTTGTTGTTTTTTTTCAAAAAGCGCTGAATAAATTTCTGTTTGTTGTTTCTAAAACTAACACTTTTCTGAAAACTGCATCAAAATCGGTTCAGCCAAACGGGAGAAAATCGTGGACAAACATACATACATACGTACATACATACATATGATACATACAAACATACGGGTTGAACTGATAACCTCCTTTTTTTTGGAAGTCGGTTAAAAAATACGTGTATAAGTATTTATTCTCACTGAATTGTTTTATTTAGATAAACTTGCAGGGGTTATCCCCCTCCCCCTAATAAAGGATGAAATGTTGTAAGTATAGAAAACGGAAACGGCTGAAGTTATTGATGTAAAAAAAATATATTTAGCCCTCATACTAAAAATAGAAAAAAATAAAATGTAAAAGTAGCTCTAAGGGGGTGAAATAAGGCATGCATTTTCTTTTAGAAAATCGAAACCGCTGAAGCTATTGATGATACAAATTTCAAATTAGAACTGCTGAAGATTTTGAAAATTCAACCGAAAAAGGGATTTGTACGAAAAATCTTATTTTCGGAACATATCAACTTATCTATGTAGGCACAAATGCCAACACAGATCATCTGCCTAGTCTTTTCCCAATTATATTGGGGTCGGCTTCCAGACTAACCGGATGCAGCTGAATACCAGTGTTTTACATGGAGCGACTGCCTATCAGACCTCCACAACCCAGTTACTGGGTAACACGATACCCCTTGGTCAGATTTTCTGGCTTCTGACTACCCATAACGACTGCCAAAGATCTACAAATGCCAGCCGAGACCAACGGCTTTACGTGCTTTCCGAGGCACGGAGGGAACTCGGTATGAAAGGGATGGTCACCCATCCACAGACCGACCGCGGCTAGCGTAGCTTAACCTTTGACCGATCGATCTGTACGGCTTTAACTTAGCCACGAGCTCACGACAAATGCATTCAAACAAATGCCAACACAGATAAAAAATAAAATTTGACGTTATTATTATTTCACCTACTGGGCCTATCGGGGTTTTGTTTTTAGAAGAAGTAGGGGGTTGGATCTACTATCTGGAAGCAAGGGGCTGGGGGTAAAAAGTGTTGAAGTTGGTAGGGGTTGGGTCACGATTATAACGCTACCTCTCTCATTAAACGGAATTGCGTAATTATCGAGAAATTAATAAAATAAGTTACTAACTGCAAATCACATCATAACTAACACATTAAAAGCGAAAACGGAACGTTCAAATGGGCGATTGACCACGAAATCTGTCAAAATATATTGTCTGTGGTGTAAAATATCGTACAAAATTGATAAAACAGAACGTAAAAAGTATAAATGACATAATTTGTGTCTTGTGTCAAACTCTTTGGACAGCACAATCTTAGGTTCTAGGTCGACGTCAGGGACACCCCGAGGTTCGGTTGGTTAGGTTCCTTCAAAGCGTGCAGACAGGAATAGGAGAACCGCTGGGGCTCCGTCAACCTGACGTCGACCGTGTTTGTGCCAATTTTTGTGAGCGTTGCAGACTGGCAACCCCTGCTTCCAGATACTCAATTTTAACCGAAGTAGGTACGAAATCTGCGCAGACAAAGTCGCGGAAAAAGTGCTAGTTAAAAATAACGGTTCGCGCTGTTTTGAATCATACGCAACGTATGTATGTACTGTGATTCAAAACAGCGCGTCAATTAAAACAAAAATTAATAATCAAATAACTAAGCGACATTTCGAAAATGTAAAAACTACAAATTTTAGTATGAATATTAAAGATTAATATGAATTCAAGTTTGTGAAAAAAAATACAGTTTACTATCAAAACTCAACTAAATACGAGATTTTTTTAAAGATTTTTGTACAACTTTACGTATTTTTGTTTATTAAATTAAACAGTATTCTTATTTTTTGCCAGCCATAATCTGTTAACACATTTATTGTGGTATTCATTACATATTTTTTTATGATAATTACGAAGAAGAATGAGGTTTTTGATTAAGAGCTCCTGACTGTACAATTAAGACTGCACCGAGCAAAATAATTCAAAACAGTCGTCACTGTTAAAGTGATATAATCAATACGGCTTAATTGTACAGTCAGGAGCTCTTAATCAAAAACCTCCTTCTTCTGTTTGAAGTCTGGTAAAAAAAACATTTTTTTGGATCTCTAGGGGGGGGCAGCTGCCCCTACCTGCCCCCCCCCTGGCGACGCCCTTATCCGTAATAACAATAGATCAAGAAAATTAAATAAGGAAAATTAGTTGGTACAGCGGCTATAATAGGTACGTTCAACCGTCCTGTCAGGAATTGTGAGATGTAGAGCCTGGTCTCCATTACCGCGAAACTGTGCAAAGCGTATAATGACTATAAGGTAATTTAGCGCTATTTTAAATATTAAGGCGAAAGCGCTAGGGTTATTTTTCAGCTCAATACCTACCAATCAGGCAGCCAAGTCTGCTATTTTTATAATTTCGTCATTCTAACACGATCCCATTGTCATTTTGCTAAAAGTTTGTAATCTGCTAAATTCATAATGGTCGAACATTGGTCGGTCGAATTAAAAGCAATGACTGCACAATGACGTTCTAATGGTAGGTCACTGATCAAAGGAACTGTCAAAATTTTAGCAGATTACCGCCTAAGTCTGTCATTCATTTGTTATTTTGTACGAGATTACCATTCTATGTCATTTCTTTCAATGGCGTGTCAGTGGTTGACCAATGGAAAGTCATAATGACGCCATTGTATTAGTAGATTACCAAACTTGTCAAAATCAACAATAATGAAATCAGTGATAGTCCATTCTGAACCTATTATAATTACAGACTTGAGGCCCTGGTTGTATGGTAAACGCGACAGTAACGAGTACCTAAGTATTTAGACATTTAGACGATTATTTTACGACGATTATTAGACACACGTTTTACCAATTTGGAAGTGTCTCTCGCGCAAACTATTCAGTTTAGAAAAAAATGATATTAGAAACCTCAATATCATTTTTGAAGACCTATCCATAGATACCCCACACGTATGGGTTCAATGAAAAAAATTTTTTTTTTTTTAAGTTTTTTGAGTTTCAGTTCTAAGTATGGGGAACCTCCAAAATTTATTGTTTTTTTTCTATTATTGTGTGAATATCTTAATGCGGTTTACAGAATACGTATACTTACCAAGTTTCAACAGTATAGTTCTTATAGTTTCGGAAAAAAGTGGCTGTGGCATACGGACCGGCCGTAGCCAAATGGCAAAAAACGGAACCCTTATGGATTCGTCATGTCTGTCTGTCCAGACATGACGAATCCATAAGGGTTCCGTTTTTTGCCATTTGGCTACGGAATACTAAAAACGTAAGAATAATTGTATTTGGCGGGCCACCGTTTAGCACTTTCACCTCAATGCTACGCTACGGTTTTCGCCGCAATGATCTGCGCGTTTTGTGTCCCAGAGTACAAAATCAAAATACCCGCTACGCTTGACGTAGCTCGCGTAGCACTTGTCTACGAGA
This sequence comes from Charanyca ferruginea, assembly GCA_947361185.1. Classification (NCBI taxonomy): domain Eukaryota; kingdom Metazoa; phylum Arthropoda; class Insecta; order Lepidoptera; family Noctuidae; genus Charanyca; species Charanyca ferruginea. Next base: position 60,663,405 of record OX376055.1, read on the forward strand.
TGGATTAATGGCTGAATTGTAGCAAATTCAAATTCGAAATTTATTTAGCGACTAGCAATCCGACCCGGCTTCGCATGGGCCTATAGCCTTCCTCGATAAATGGACTATCAAACACAAAAAGTTTTTTTCAATTCGAACCAGTAGATCCTGAGATTAGCGCGTTCAACCAAACAAACAAACAAACAAACTCTTCAGCTTTATAATATTAGTTAGTATAGATTTAAAAAAAATTGCGATTGGAGTGTCCTTTAAAACAATTAATGCCTGTAATAGGAGACTCCGCTCTTCCATACCTAAAGATATTTTTAACATAAAGTAATAAGTGATTACACTTATTACAATGTTAGTTATTGTATGTGTGGATGTGTGTGTGTGTGTGTGTATGCTATCACGTGTTGCAACAGTGCCTCGGTAACTTAAGTTTTTTTTAGCCAATTAATAGCTTTTTTTTTACATTCATATAGTGGCCTCTATTCACCCTTTTATATGTATAGGAATGTTTAAACCAAATTGGGACGCTTTTCTCTTTTTACTGCTGAATTCTTAACAGGCACAAGGCCTATAGTTTTACACCAATTGATAGGAATGTGATATCACAATCACGGAGACCACATCCTTTCGAGCCATAGCGGTCAACGATAACTGGTGACCTAATATGATTGTGGTTCATTGTGCCTTATCAGTGCATTGAGGTACATTGTATGACGACGGATACTTTTGACCCTTACAAAGAGGTGTTTGATAAATTTGTATAACTAGTTAACTGTCTTATCAATTCGGTACTAACAATAGCCTTTTTGGGGACACAACAGATAGGTACTAAGTACAGATGTACCTACGTGTACTAGATAATTAAGTAAGTATTTCAGTTTGTACTAATTTTAATGTCAAGATCGCAGTTTAATAGAACTATGTAGGTGAAGCACGGTTAGTGTAAAAAAAATTTTGTATCATTACTAGCTGGCCCGGCAAACGTTGTTTTGCCGTAAAAAAATAGCCTAGATACGACCTATTCTCAGACCTACTGAATGTAGGTACACACAAAATGACAATGCCAGATCCTGCCCCACCCATGTACAGAAAAGTAAATTAATGAAAATAATTGTAATGAATATAGAACCTTTCTATAGTTATCGGATTACGAAATACCTACCCACAAAATACGATCTCATTTTACCTAAAATACAATTTAACCTATTATCAAAGTCATGACTGTTTTTAGATTTAAACGGATACCGCAAGTTCTACAGTCACTAAGACTAATGTGTAGTTATCAGCAATAAATAAACAGTAAGATGCTACCGTAATGCACATGACTTTTATTGAGTGGGGCAAAGTTCTATAGAGTTTCTGGCATTGTCCTTTCATTAGAATCGGTCAAGCCGTTTCGGAAGAGTTCAATAACAAACACTGTCTATGACACGACATCTTTATATAACACTAACCCTTTTCCCGCGACTTCGCCCGCGTTAATTTTCGCAAGGATCTCTAGTTTTTTGATAATGCAATATGGCCTATAGCAATCAGGTATAACGTAACTTCCTATTGGTGAAAGAAATTTTGAAATCGGATTAGTAGTTTCGGAGATTACCTCCTACATAGAAACTAACAAACCAATTTTATCTTTTTATAATATTAGTGTAGATTAGGCTTGCCTAATTGCCATATAAAATGAGATCAGAATTGTATTTTCAATAATTTTTTATTTATTAATTTATTTAATTTCCAAAATACTTTCTATTACAGATTATTGCCTTATAACGGAAACCTCCCAGGGTTTTTCTGTGCTGGCGAATTGAATAAACTGTTTTCCACCACTCTTACTAAGAATGACGATTAAGGATTTAAGCATATTACCGTGGTCTTCGTGTGCGTCTGGTTTCTTGTCTGTGGTCTCCAACAAGCCGTCATCGATGCCGGGGTACGGTGTGGCGTCCTTCGGAGGATCGCCGTCTAGGTCGTCGATCTCAGGACCTGAGGAGCAAATTAGGAAACTGTAAGTTGGACGAAGGTAGAAGGGGGTCTCATCAGACTTTTGCTGACCAGGTGAAACTACACGGTGGCCGTGGTTTCTATAATTCCCGGAGGATCCTTAACTGGCGGTACTCTTCCTTTTTTTTGTTGCTCCGTGGATATCCTCATGGACTTTCTCCTTCGTGGACCCTGATGGAGGGGCATGCCGGACTCGTACCGGCTAAAACCACCGCGGTGCTCCACCTCTGCCTATGGCCGGGGATGCAGGAGTCGCATAAGCATTCAACGTGGTCTCCTAACAATGCCTCTTTAAGATGGTGCGATCACATTGAAAGCTAAATTTAAATGAGCTATTTTGTAGCTCAAGAAGACCTTGAGCTACAAAATCGTAATATAATTTTCATCCCACCATCTCGGAAAGAGTATTTTTAATCTTCAATATCTGAGTGGAAAAGCCGTTTTTATTCTCTAGAGGATAAAGTAAATTTATCTTCAATATCTGAGTGGAAAAGCCGTTTTTATTCTCTAGAGGATAAAGTAAATTGAATTTAGAACATCGTGTGCACTAAGTTTGTGAATTAAAAAAAAACATTAAACCTATTTACTGCTACCTCTATGGTGCCGAATATATCATACAACTTTTTTTTAATTTGTTAAAAACTCAGACTTTGTAAACGTTTTTTTTTTGCATTTAGTCATTTCCTCGCTGAGGTGGAATGAAAAGTTACGTGTTGCACTCGAGTGCAAAGATTTTTCACCTCGTGCTCCTTTGATTCCCTCGCTAACGCTCAGGATTCTAATTTTGAATCACTCGCTGCGCTCGTGATTCAATTTTAGAATCCTTCGCTTGCTCGGTCATCAAAATTGAACACGCGGTTAAAAAGCAACTTTGCACTCTTGTATAACAAATAACTATTACCAGTTTTCGAGTTACATTAATAACTACTAAAACTCAAAATTAGCTACAGACTCTGAGTCCGATAATAGTTCTAGATGTCCCAATCGTTAGCTACCTACTAGTTTACTAGCAATCAGTCTGCTGCCAATGTGACCGTGGTAGCTCGGATCACTATCTTATAATTTGTAGCTAACCAATGAAAGTGATCGCCATTGGGTAATAGTATATTAGTCAACTATCTCACTATCTTGAACTATAATATGTAATTTAATGGGGCGCGCCAAATTTCACCTAAATTTTCAACTCCGATAATTGGAAATCCGAAAATGTTCTTCCTAACATTTTTCATCCTAACAATCACAATTCCTAACTACTCTGTCTCTAATATTCATAATTCCGAAGCATTCAACTTCATAATGTCAAATAATCACTTTTATTGGTGTATTTTGCTTTAAAATTCAATATATATTTAATTCTATCAAAGAAACATTTACACTTGGTAAATGTTTCTTTCTGAGTATGAGTGAAAATATTATGGTAATTCAGTTTAGGGATAGAAGTGTTATGATAAAAAACTAACAACTGTTACTAACAATATATTTACATTAATGATATTATTAATTACAATTTTCGGAAACATGAGTGTTATGAACATCGCCGGTAGCACTACAAATAGTATGAATGAAAACTTTAGTATGAAAAATTTTAGGAAGAGTGATCATTCGGATTACAAATCCTTAGGAATTACAATTTCGGGTAAAGAACTTTAGGTGAGCCAATATGGAGCCAATTTAATGTCAATACCTACTTGATTACACGTAATTACTGAGAACCTTGACTTCCATAACACAAGTTTAATCTTAGCTTGGGAGTCAGAGGTCTAAACTCTTGTGTAAAAATTTACAATTTTACTGTGATGCATTGTTACATGATGGCCTAGCTATGATATACCTAATGTTAACCAATTGTAAATTGGCAATAAAAACTGACTGACTGGTAGAGAATGCCAATGAAGTCCGCCTTTGTACCTTTGTGCATGAAGTATAAATAAATAAATAAATATTATTATTATCTTATAGTTAATAGTTCTTAACCTTTCGCCCATCACGTCAATAAAGCAAAAACCTGCCATCGGTGTCAAGCTAATTCCTACTCTATGGAATTACGTTTAGAAACGTAGTAATTCGTCTGACTGCCACACTATTCCCAAACCACTGCAAGGCCAACTCCTGTAAGCCAGAACCAACAGTGGTGACCACCAGAATAGCGCCAAAGCAATGAAGCTCGACGAGTCCCAGAGAAACGATTTAACTGTTCTCGCAACGAAATTAATCAGAAAAGAACAGCGGAGGAGTAAGAAAAACATATTTTCCACTTCCCTCCAAATCAAGCAGGAGACAGAACAGAACTAGGCTAATAGGCACAAAGGGACGTTTACAACTGGAAGAAGCAGTTGCTAAGCACCACGAATTATAATTTATAAAAACAAATGGGTCCTAAAAAGTGTGCTATTACATTAAATTTGATTTTTGTAACATTTTGGTTTGTCATATAAAAATGACTGGTGGTGAAAAGGTTAACGGGATCGCCCTCTTATGTCCGATTCTGAACGTTCAATGAACTTGGCACCCGATCAAAATTATTTAAGCTTATTTTCGAGGATACTCTGTTGCAGATATTATGAAGTAGACTGACCAGCTAACGGAGGCATCTGTCGTTTTCTGCTCGGCTCCAGTAGGGGCTGCTTCGAGTGCTCTCGGTCACTCTCATCCAAGTTATTGTTGATGGTGTTCTGTGGAAGATAAAGATAACATAGATAATATAACAATATCAATGTTGTTGGGAATGTTTTTGGAAAGTGAAGGCGCGTTGCTGTTAGGGGCCGTATTTTGTATCTTGCAACGATTAAAAGATGACTACACTGTTGGCACAGTGACTGAGTGATTGTCGGAGGCGTTGCGTGTCGCGGGTTCGATTCCCGCACGGAACAAATATTTGTATAGCCTGCTATTGTACCGGGTCTGGTTGTCTGTGTAGGTGAATTTTTATGTCTGTAAACACACCCACGATCCATAGCAGAACTTCCTAGTGTGGGGCAACGGTTTTATGCAAATTCACACCCCATTTTTGCAGCTATGAAGAGGCTATATATCCTAAATTACCCAAAAAAAAAAATCGCACAGATCTGTGGCTAGTATCATGGCGAGATCCATACATGCATTCACTTGTATGAAAAAAAAATCATTTAGACGGTTTTAAATATTTGCCAATGTGGAGAATACATTAATTACCACGAGTAGATTGATATACTTCCCATATTTTTAAACCCCCGCATAATTAAAATATTTCGAAATGAAAATAATCGTTTTTCGTTTCATCTCGTTGCCCAATTTGTGTTTATTACAAAAAAGAAAGTGACAAGTGAGAGTAACGGATCTATCAATGGCGGAGTTGAAAGAGTAGGTACATTGATTAATAATTATTTGTTACATTACTTCCCATAAAATAATGCAAGTTCAGTGTAAGACCTGCGAAACGGCGTTTCGTTCTGAAATAATGCGCTTTTCGTTAAACTATTCATTTAACATACTCTTTAGGTACCCAAGAGAATTAGAATTTCAACTTCTCTAAACATTTTTTTTTGCACAGACGTCAGCTCAACAAGGTACTACAATCTGTCACATTTCTTTAATACATTTTCAAGTTTATGGTTAAAGAATAAGGTTCAAGGTTGATTGGAAAAATGTGACAGCTTCGGGTCTGGCGTCTGTACAAATCCTGCAATGATCCTTTATAAACTGCTATACCCAGAAATGAAATTCGAGATCAAAAATATAAGCAAAGAAATGTCATTGTCAAACTGACACTGTTATCCTGTTTTTCCTGGACAAGTGACACCAAATTACGACATCGGTGAGTGAATGCGTAATATTTTATTGTAGGTGGGTGCCTATGCCTACTTAATCAAGGTCGAATACCTAGGTGTGTAATATTTATTGTGCAGGTGTACTTAGTCAGCGATTAACATTATAAACACACTTAAACTTAAGTAATTAATTATGCAAATTATGTCAGTCTAGTAAAGAGACGGGTAATTTCATAATGGGTTTGATCCTCACGTAGGAAATACCGGATAGTTCAAGGGTTTCCATCTGAAATTCCTGGCTTCCTTCACAAGGATACTACATACCTCTGCCCACCCCATCAAGAACTTCAAGCGTAATGTTAGTGTGAATTATACTTAGGTATTTCTATTTTTTGGTTGACTAGATACCACGATAGTACCATAACTACTAATATTAATTATATGCTAATATACTATATGCTAATACTATATTTTAAAATATATAAATAAATGCGAAAGTAACTTTGTCTGGTACGCTTTCACGGCTGAATTGATTAATGAAATTTGGTAACAAGATGGCTTGAAACCTGGGGAAGGACATAGGCTACTTTTTAACCGACTTAAAAAAAGAAGGTTCTCAGTTCGACCCGTATGTTTGTTTGTATGTATGTATGTATGTTTGTCCGCGATTATCTCCCGTTTGGCTGAACCGATTTTGATGCGGTTTTCAGAAAAATGTTTGTTACATTCTGGAGAAGGTTTTAGTATACAACAACCAGAAATTTATTTAGCGCTTTTTGTAAAAAAACAACAAAAACCGAGAACATGTTTTCGTTTCTTCCATCTGTCCATCTTTGGAGGACTTTCAATCTCTATTTTAACTGTGTTGCCGGTTCTTAATGGATTTGGGTGATAAGGAGGCACTAAAAAGTGGGAAATAAAAACTTTTTTGAAAAAAGAGAACCGACTTCAAAAACTGAAAAGTGATAAAAAGTTTTTTGAATACGCGACTTCATTACTGCATCCGCGATAACCGACATTCACGCGGACGATGTCGCGGGCAACAGTTAGTTTTGTACATATTTTTAACTGGCATAGCTCCCACGTTCACTGCGAGGGAGACAGTGTATAGACATCAAAACCAAATTAATTTTACAGTTCAGTTGACTTTCGATTACTAGGTGCTCGTGACTTAGTAAAAACCGTAAGAATAGTCGATTAGTCATGGCTAAGCTTCGCTTGCTCCGCTGACCCGTGGATGGGTGGCAAAGCAGTTGGTCTCTCTCATTCGTAGATCTTTGACAGTCGTTACGAGTAGTTAGAAGCCCGAAAAACTGTCAACCAGTCTTATCAAGGGGCATCGTGTTACCCAGTAGCTGGGTTGTGGAGGTCAAATAGGCAGTCTATCCATGTAAAACACTGGTATTCAGCTGCATCCGGTTAGACTGGAAGCTGACCCCAATATAGTTGGGAAAAGAACTAGGCAGATAATAGTTAACTTTTGATTTAATCATTACCTAGTAAACCTAGAGAAGATACAACGAGTATCATTATTTATTGCATTCCATAGTGTTTCTGAGATCTTACATAAAAGCTTATATTAAGTACAATTGTGGACCCTGCCATGTCAGGGCGCAGCACATTGAGTTTACACACATTCAATAACCAAATCATTTGCATAATACAATTTTGTAATAGTCATATAAGTCATAATACAAATTCATTCATCATATTAATTATATTGAAAGAAAAAACTGGTTAAGTTTGACGATAACTTTCACTGATTACTAACGTCATGAACTGGACCTACCCTAACCTGGACTTTAGTTATGTAGTACTATTAAGTATTCTGTGCTTTAGTAGTGCAACGACAAGTCACTTGAATCCCCAGCCTTTCAAGGATCACGATACTGAGCCACATTGAGGCCACATTCCAACTTAAACCCGTTAATTAGTAATTAGTGCTCGGGAATTTCCTACCTTCAGTGCCTTAGCAAGGCTCATTTTATGAATCATTGTTCAATTTACAAGGAGTGCATTAAGCTACCGACGAACGCATTTTAATGCTTACTGACGTCACTTAATCTGGGGAAAAAACTTAATCATCTTCCTGGCCTTATCCCAATGTTACTTGGGATCGTCGCTACACGTTTTTTTCCATTCTGTCCTGTCAATCGTCACGGTCGTCGTCCGTGTGGTGTTGGACTTATAGAATAGCACCATCCCATAGCTTCCCGTGGGTGTCGTAAGAGGCGACTAAGGGACTCACCAGAGAATGGGTAGCAGCGTTCTCTGTGCCTTTTTAACATCCATACTGCGATCGCCAATCCGCCTGCCAAGCGTGGCGATTATGGCAAAACCCCCCTTGGGGAGGCCTATGTCCAGCAGTGGACGTCTTTCGGCTGAAATGATGATGATGAATCGTCATGATATTATTAATTCCCATCTCTTTCGTTTCATTCTTCACACAATCCATTTCTTTTTTTATGCCTTCCACTTCCTCTCCATCCATCGATATTCATATTGTGTCATGTTCGTGAACGGGCGCCGTCAGTTGAGATTGGGCATCCCTGATCTGTTATCTGCCATCTTTTAAATTTTTTAATTATTTTATATCACTCTTCACCTACATTGTTCTCACATATATAGAAGAAACAAGAATAATGTAATCAGTATTTTGTTTCTTGCTCGTTCTTCTCATAGAGATCTACCCTACGTTTTGAAACGAGCAACTAGCTTCAACTTTCTGACTAACTGACCGACTCCTTGACAAATAAAAAGTGCCTGTAAATGGTTTAGTTGAAATAAATGCCTTTGAATTCATAAATCTTTTGGTTTCATTCCTCCTCTTCACATGCCCAAACAAACCGAACAAAAAATCCCCCTTTCAACCTTTCTGTCACTGGCACAACTTTCAACAAACCTTAGTTTTGGAACGAAGTTCCCTAACGTGGCGTACGGGTAGAGCGAATTAATAGAAATCGTCACGTAACGAAATGCGTGTGTGTATGTGTGCGTGTATCGAGCTGCTGCGGCGCACTCGCCTGCTCGTGTTATATTATTATTTTTACATTTTTTTTTTGTACGTACGTAAGTTTTATTTTTTATTTTTTAATCTTTATTTTTTAAGGGACTTTTGAACACAGTTCATGCCAGTCCCATCATAACTTAATCTTAAATTAATTTGCAAAAAAATTACTGATAAAAATAAACATAAACAGTGCTATACACAAACCTTAATAAGAATATAAATTGTGTTTTTCCCATAAATCTTCATGGAAGCTAACCTTGATAGAAACAGCTCACAATAATGTGTTTACGGATTAATACAAAGCTAGTCATTTTTATCCTGAAGTTGTTTAGGCCTCTACGAAATGGGAGCTGGATTTTTCCTTGATTGCATGTACCTAATTAAGCTTGTAAAACCAGGGGGCTAAGTCTGCTATTTTTATAATTTCGATCGATCACGATCCCATTGTCATTTTGCTAAAAGTTCGTAATCTGCTAAATTCATAGTAATGGTCGATCATTGGTCGGTCGAATTAAAAGCAATGACTGCACAATGACGTTCTAATGGGATAAAAGGAACTGTCCAAATTTTAGCAGATTACCGCCTAAGTTTTATTTAGTTTTTTTTTAGTTTTAAGTTTATTCAGTTGTCATTTTGTACGAGATTATCATTTCTTTCAATGGCGTGTCAGTGGTTGACCATTGGAAAGTCATAATGACGCCATTATATTAGTCAAACTTGTCAACATCAACAATATGAAATCAATGATAGACCATTCTGACACTATTGTAATAGCAGACTTGAGGCCCAGGATAGCTGCCCCAGGGCCCAGGGGTATAGTTGCCTCAACTGTAATTCTTCTTCTTCTGTAGTTTCGTGGATGAATCACATGTTATTTTATTTATCTATCGAGAGACTACCACTACCATTTGGCTGACAGTGTTGCATTGCATATGTCTCTGTGCCATTGCATGGGAAGGCAAGGTGCAATCCAAGTTTTTGCGGGATTATAAATGTCCTCTTTCTCGGCGGGGCATCTATCCTAAACGTAATTTACTTAGTATGGCCATAAATACTGTTACAATTAAAAATAAGAAAGATATTACATTTGAATTTGGAATCTGTCATTTTTATACGATTGTTCATTGAGTTTTCTAATTTTGGCGCCAGAAAAATTGCCAATACTCTAACATCAAAGATAATATTTTTTTATTTTCACTTTGAAGAAAATAAACCTAAGTACTCGCCCCGTTTTACAAATAAGTTATTTTGCTTTTTGAACTGAGTGATATGGATCAATTTCTAAAATGTAGCAACTATCCGGCTTTTACCCTAAGTAACCATTGATCATCGGATATAAGTGTTGATGAGATGTTTACTTAGAAATTGATTAATAAACTGTTTACTGTAACTTCAGCCAGGTTACTTTTCTCTTTTGGTGAGCGTACCTACTTTAGTAATGTAATGTGGGCCTGAAATTTTATGAACTACTTACCTTTTAAAATGATTGGCGCAGCCACAGAACAGAAAAAAATAGTTTAAATCTTTCTGTTCTGTGGGCGCAATGGCTGAGCGATTAGCTGCAGCGCTGCGTGTCCCGGGTTCGATTCCCGCACGGATCAAATATTTGTATGGCCAACAGTGGTTCTGGGTCTGGTTGTTTGTGTATGTGAGTTTATTTATTTATTTATACTTCATGCACAAAGGTACAAAAGCGGACTTAATGCCTTAGGCTTTCTCTACCAGTCAACCAAAACGCATCCTCGATACAGGAGAAATTACTAGTGTGGGGAAACGTGAAAAAAAGACTGCATGACATAGATTTTTAAAATCATTTTGACAAAATGTTATCGTCCATAGCAGTTTCGAATACGATAGTTTACAATACCAGTTTATCTCGACTCCTTGATATAGTTCATTCACTGAACTAACAGCTAGCCATTAACGTCTTTATTTTTAGCTCAGATGACTCGAATATTTTGTAGACATGGCGCCAAACTCCACTTACACATTAATTTATTATTGCGATGAGATATGTCAAGTTTACGCATTTACTGATTTTTAGTAGTTACCTACTTACACACTTATAGTACCTATAATTAAACTGTATTATGTACAGTCACCAAAAGAGATAAGTATCCATGTCGCCGGGAATAGAAAGGAAGGGAAGTTTATTTAGAAACCAATGGAGGCTTTCAAATGAAATTTAATTTCATTATTGAACTATTTATTCTCTATTAATTGTATTTTATTTTATTCATAAACACCCATCGGTTTCTAAGTAAACTTCAACTATTCCCGAATACATGGATACTTATCTCTTTTGGTGACTGTACACAACTAGCGACCAACCCCGGCTTCGCACGGGTAGCATTAATAAATTATAGCCAATATAACCGTCCTAGATATTTTATCTTTCTATTTGTGAAAAACCATGGCGTTGTAAAGCTCTATGTGCTTTTAACTGTATGAACCTATTATAAATTTATACTTTTCTCATCCCATACATCTACTTGTTTATTTTGGCTGTGCTGTAAGTCTTCCATGTTCTTCAAATAAATAACATTATTTTTAGTATGTACAAATTGAGTAGGTACACATTGGTGTTTTTTTTAGTAGCCTGTGCTTTCCCACTGCTGGACAAAGGCGTCCAAGTCTTTCCAGGAACATTTGTCCCGCACCACCACGAACCAGCGAATTGGTGTTATATAAAGAGCAAATCATTATGAAGGAGTGGCTGGGGAGCTGATGTAGTTTACACGTGCTTGACAATCTCAGGAAAACAAGGGATTCGTCTGGCTAGCGTTAGTTTTTAGATTATAGATAGAACACAAGGCAGGAGAATAAGACAGTTTACGGATGCCTACATATTTAAATTACGTTTCAAACGTCATTCCCAAGAATGTAGGACATCAGGTAGTTGCATAGACTTGACACTAATTAGTCACTAACCTTGACCAAGTCCTCAATTTTGCCCCAGATCTCTTTGTATGTACTTAAGATATCGGAATAATGATTACTAACTACTACTTAATTAGTTTGTAATTGTCAATACAACAATAAACAAAACTAATTAGGTTGGAATCACTGTGCTGGTATTGAATGTAAGAACATCCTGGAATCGAAATAAGTATTATCATATTCTATTCAAAATTAAACATCCAGCTTCTTATCAAGGTAAGTAGACATTGGTACCAAATCCGTTGTGCACGAGCAAAACTTATTTTAATCTACTTATTTATATTTCTCCAATAAAACAAGAAAGAGACATAATATAAGAGCTGTCAATTTAAGTTGATCAAAAATGTTCATACAATTATAGTTGCAATTTAAGGTATTGATTAAAACACAGCGAAGGTCAAGGAATAAACTAATTTGACATCTCTAACTTAGTTGTTATCTGTCGCTGTCCTTTTCTTCACCTGCCTGGTAGTAAGAGATGCCAATTGTCATCATTAAACTATTAGAAGAATAAACGTTACAACTTGTCACTCGCATTACAATCAAAGACCCAAAGCAAAGTGGCTTGACCTTGACAATGGCCTCAAGACACCGTTTTGAGCAACGCTGCGCCCACGCAATGTTTGGAAATACATCGACACATCCGTACTAAGTACTTACTAATTGTACCAAAAATGATGTATTCGAATGATTCGAACAATGATTTATGTGTTAAGGTAGTTAATTTACGTTACAAAAACTTTTTAACGAAAAAACTTTTTACAAAAACTTTTTTAAAAATTAACTTTAAATTCGCAAGTGGTGTGTTTGGTTTTGTTTGTTGTTCTGTAGTGCCACCGACTAAAGTTATTTTTTAATTTTTGAAGGCGGTTGTCTTTTTTTGTAAAAATTTTTTTTTTGCTTTTCAGTGCCTGCTAGAAGAAGGCATCATACAAATTAATTACGAAACGGTAACACCAAAAAAAATCAATGATCCCTTAATGTTCTACCCTTAAGGGTGGAATATTGTCATGAAATTTATATGGGACCAACTTTGAAGTATAAACTATCAAATAAAAAAAGAATAATCGAAATCGGACTACACTGAAAAAAGTTATGCGTGGTCAAACATAAAAAAATAAAAATTATAACTAGGTAGGTACAAGATACGTGTCGGATTGACAACCTCCTTCTTTTCTGAAGTCAGTTGAAAATACAGCAAAAGTGTTATGATTATTTTATAGGATGGTTATTTTACAGACTTGGCACTCAAATCTGTTGAACCTATGATAAGTAATTTAAAAAAAAGTAATGAAGTGAAAACAAGCTTGTAAACCCGCTAGCGACTGTTACACAACACTTTTCAGTAAACGTATGAGATCATTATGTTCACTGTGACGTACCGTTTTAACCTCGCTCGGCTTATGAACCTCTGTTTATTTGCCACAGAATTCTGCTAAAACTAAACATGTAGTAAACGATGTTATTTGGTATAGTATCTTACCTATATTATACTAGCATTTTCCCGCGACTTCGTCCGCGCGTATATTTAGCATCATCAACAAGATTTTCCAAGTTAGAATAATCTGTAAATGTGTTTATTTAATAAAAACATGAGGTTTACGTTATTCTAACTTGGAGAGTACCTAATGTTGTTGAATTTAAATATAATAATTATCTACACAATATATTCCTAACAGTCGTCTAAGTTTTTTTGTCACCAATAACCTGATAGGGTGATACTGAGCTGAAAATTGCAAATATCGTTAGAATCTGTAAGAATATTTGAATTTCGCGTGCCATAACCGTCCAACTTTGAAGGCTACATATAATAACACGGACTGTTAATATAATGAGTCAATATGTGTGTGGGCAGGAGGCGATGAACTCTTCTCAATGTTATGTTGTGCGCGAGAATTAATAGCGCTGAGCAATGAATTGATCAAGTGAACTGGTCGAACGGCTCACCATTATTTTTTAAAATAGTCAATAAGATATTAATTTATTTTACTTTTTTCATTTCCACCGTTGGATTTTCAACGCTCTGTTTAACCCCGAAAGTTGACAGTTCCGAGAGTGGAAGAAAATAATGGAAGGATTTTCCGAAATTCCTAACATTTTTCTAAGTATATCGTTTGTCTTTAGTATCCCTAGTTCCAACTGCTTTGTAGCGAGATATTTTTTCGCAGATGGTATTAAATTACTGACATGCTCAACGAACGTACTCCGGATTTAATAAAAAGCAAATTGTTGACCGTTTTCAACTATGATTATAGCTGCATTGAATTTTACGAATATGTAAAATCAACAAAGACATATTAATTAAACCTTACACGATCTTCTTTAAAATATACCTACTAAAAACAACGTAAAATACATATTTTTCATGTTGTCCCGGGGAAAAATTAAAAATCCCGTATTTTTTTGCCAAAATGAGCCCTTGCAGGATAATGCCTTAGGCACCGGGTCGGGCCTACTGGGTATCGTGTTACCCAATAGGTAAACATGTAGTAAACAAGCTTGATTCAGCAGGTCAGATGGGCAGTCGCTCCTTGTAAGAACTGGTATTCAGCTGCGTAAGGTAAGATTGCAAGCCGACTTCTGCCGCTTTCTTGCTCCTTGGTGCGATTTTAACCCAAGAGGCTAGGCAGATGATTTATTTTTTATTATTATGATTTTTTTTTTATGATTTATTTATATTTCTAGAGCACGAAGTATAACCGATTCATCAATGTAGATTCTAAATTGCAACTGGAAGCATGAAATTTGGACAATAGGTAGGTACTTAATTTCCTTTGCTAACTAAGAATATATTTATCGAAATTCTACTCCTAAGGGGGTAAAATGAAAAGATCGTTTTTCAGGATTTATAGAAGTTTAACCCCGAAGAGGAAAAAATAGGATAGGATGGAAGCTTTCTAGTAAAATCTAAACAGGTGTTTAAATACAAAAATCGAGTTTCAGGAATTTCAAAAATTCTACGACAGAAGAGGTAAATTAAGCACTGAAAATGAGAAAGTCTGAAATCTATACACCGTGATAACTAGTTTAACGTTACATACAGTCTGATTTTAAAACCTATAGAGACTTTAAATAAATATATTTCTGATTATTATATTGTCGCAGTAATAATAATAAAATGACCGCATTGAAGCTAATTTGTGGTTGGATTATTAATTAAATCATTTATACCTACACCAAAATTATTTAATTATTTAGTTCAAAGAGAAATACCTATATTACAATACTTCCACCTACATACACAGTATCTAAGCACCTATACATCATCATCATCGTCCTTATCAGCCGAAAGTCTTCCACTGTTGAACATAGGCCTCCCTCATAAAAGGGGGGGGGGGGGGGTTGCCATTAATCACCACGCTTAGCAGGCGTCTTGTGGATCGCAGTGAAGCTGTGCGTTACCCGAAAGCCGCTACTGCCCAACTTACGGAGTTCCTAATACATAACCATGATACGAATAATCTTACCGCTGCCGTAATACCTCCATTCTGTTCAGTTGATTCTCGTCAAAATTTGAAAAAATGGTACACAGTGGGTTATCCCATACATTACATTACACTCATAAACAAATAAATTCTCCTTTCTTAGAAACTAGGTAGGTATACTTACGTAGGTTGTCATTACGCAAATATTAACCAGAGTTAGTGGTTAACATGATTCAAGTTAACTTTAAGTGCAATAAGAATTTATTCTGAAAGTAGTTCAATGTCTTAAGTATGACGGTAAGTACAAAGACCAGTACATCAAGCTCCAACAATCTGTCAAATATCTTTGATAGATTTTCAACTTTATGCTGAAAAGGCTAAGGTTCATATTCAATTGGGAAAATTTGAAAGTTTGGTATGACTTGATGTGCGGCGTCTGTTCTGTGCAATGTGTTCCAAAGAACCTAAGTTGACCATACTAATAAATTGTAAATTCAAAAGGGAGTTAATTTGTTATACTTTTACGGCAAAACACTGAACCGATTTTGATGAAATTTGGTTCCCAGTATACCTACTTAAACCTCAAAAAAGACAATTAACAATTTTTCCAATCTGCACACGGCTACACATCAAGCTATGCATTTCCAGTATAAGCTGACCTCTTATTGTATGGGAATTCTATACGATTCGAGATCAGAGTATACTGGAAATGCTATAGCTTGATGTGTAGCCGTGTGTACCAGAGTCATTTTTTAACTATAGGGGATCGAAACTGAGTCTCCTAAACACAGGCTATTTTGTAGCCTAGCTACGAGGACAGAGCGTCACCCACCTATATTTATAGACTACAATTCGGTTACCTATTATTTAAGAAAACAATTTTCTTCAATCTTCAATCTGTTATTTTTGAAATTAATAAATTATTACCTATTATTATTAAATAGTAGTACCTACCTAGGTACTAGGTACGTACTAAAACGTAAACTTTCTAGACACTCATCATCATTTCCACTATTCCTTCCTTTTGTGGCTAACAGTAATAGTGACGTCCATTATTATTATTGTTACCTACAATAACAATAATATTGACGTCAAAAATTACATATTCGGTGACGATAACTTTTACAATTTTTGTAATGATTTTACCTTCCTTTGCTTACGTTCGACACTTTGTTTTGAGCTTTCTTCAGTCGGTAGCGAATTGATAAGTTGATAGAGGTCTCATTGATTTAAAGATCACAAGTTTCAATTCATCGATATCCATAACACATACATAAGTTCATGTTTCTTGGTTCGTGTTCCTTTGGTGACGTATAGGTATATCATAGGGGGTCATGTAGGTTCTTTCGATCAAGGAGCTTACAGCACAAGTTCATCTATCAGCTTTTTGTTTGATGCATGACATAATATGGAGCCACAGAATAATATCGACACCTTGTCCCGTACAATAACTCAATTCGTTAAGTTTGTCATGGTGGATATCGTGAAATGGTTTTACTTTTCTCCCCTATGAGTAATTATGCTCCTATTCTGCTAAATGTTTTATCATCCATTATATTCAAATCGAATTCGGATAGCATCAATTTGCTTCAAAAGCTTTCATAGTTGAGATCGCTTCTAAACTAAGGAGCAAAGATACTTTATGACAATTTGGAGGTTTGGCTTTGCTCCATAAGCATTGTTTTATATATTTCATAAAATACTTTATAACGTTGATTTCCCTATAAAAATGTTTAGAAAAGATGTTCTCTTTTATTTTATACATGTGAATACACGTCAGTAATATGAGTATTTAAGAATTAATAATTTAAAAATATTCATAATTTCCTGAAAAAGTTAAGTAGGGACCATGTTACGTAAGTAGGCACGTATTCTACATAATATTGAATTTCATCTGTCTGAATTATTGTGATGACGATCACTTTTTACTATTACGTCAATATCATTCAAACGTAACCATGCTTAACGTAACATACGTTAAGCATGGTTACGTTTCCATCAAGGTGCGTACGGATAGCGCGTTCCTGTGTTACGCGTAGTTGGGAAACACTGTCCACGCGTACATTGGATACGCGTACAGCTCCTGTACGGACCGCCGCGAATCTGTACGCGAGGTCAATCCATCCAGAGCGCTCCGCGAGCCCCAGTCATTCGCCATGACTCCGACAAACTTAGCGCCAAACAAACAAACCAAACTCGAAGAACACGCGTGTCTATTCATTTTGCCGTCCAAATATAGCGTACTCGGTCGTGTGCGTCCTCTTTGACGCGCGAGCGCGACCAAAAACCGACAGACGGCGGCTCGCGTGCGAGCTAGCTTATGCGGTACTCGTTCCCCAAGAGTGTACGCGTAGCTGCAAGTATGGACATGGCGTTCCAGGACACGCGTAACCGACTACGCGTACCAATGTACGCGCTATCCGTACGCACCTTGACATTCACATAGGGACATAACTCTACTATCAGTGTTTTCAATAGCATCCAATCATAGTCTCAACTGTCAGTAGTATTTTCACTGGCATTCGTGCATTTAGTATCTACCTTAATCTTTTTCTTTTCAAGAGTTCTCAGTGTGGTAAGTACTATAGCACTGTCTTACCGATTCAAGGTGGCTTTATAGGACTTATTATTTCTTAAGGGATCTGTAACTGTAGTCTGGGGCGCGCCGCAAACTTAGGTACTCTGTGCTCTAGTGGAAGGCCTTCCTGCTGTATTGTGTTTTATTGCGATCGTGTATTTTCGAAGAGGGTGATCAGTTTTTTTTTTTTAATTCTGATGAAATTTTAACGACTTCAGAATGGTCTTCATGGAGACATTTTACAGGCACATTTACATCATGTACAACAATTGCATCATTGTCTTCAAACACTTCCAAAAACTGTTTATTATCTTACACGTCTACAAATTCAATTGCGCAATGTCTAACAGACTGTAGTACATTTTTGGCAGAATTTTGTGAATTGAAAAAAGCGTTGTCACTCATCGTTTAATATTAGTTATTATGAATCATTCATCTTGTATTATTGTGTAACACCGATTTGTGTGTTAAGTCGTCTGCCTAGCATTGCGTCCAAACGTGGGCTCCCTAAGGTTCAAATTCAACAGATACAAGTAACAGTTCACTCTCTTCTTCAAACGTTATTTCTGTCTTAATAACTACGACTGTTACACCTGGATATCCAGAATACTCAAACACAAATCATTTATTTCAAATAAACCACTTACAGGCACTTTTGAATTGTCAAGGAGTCAGTCAGTCAAAGAGTTGCAGCAAGTTGCTCGTTCCAAACAGTAGGTTTCTATGGAGAAAAACGAGCAAGCAACTCCATGAACACTCTTTTAAAATCAATAGAACGTTACAAATTTAGGTCACATCACTCATGTTGAATGTATTCGCAATCTGCTACAGTTTTATAAAAAGATTACCACGTTGTTTTGGTTCAGGCGATAATCTTTTATTACTCTCTGGCCATTTTTAGAGTGAATATGAATTCAGTCTCGTATCTACTAATTAAAAACTTAGTTTATGGAGTTCATAAAACCGAAGCTACACAGCTATGGTTGGTAAATATTGGCAACACGATTAAGTGAGTTGAAGAGATACAGAGCTCCACTGCGCGGGGCTCCTATTACCGACTCCAGTGTAAAGGAACAGGGCCTCAAGTCTGCTATTACAATAGTGTCAGAATGGTCTATCATTGATTTCATAATTGTTGATTTTGACAAGTTTGGTAATCTACTAGTATAATGGCGTCATTATGACTTTCCAATGGTCAACCACTGACACGCCGTTGAAAGAAATGATATGAAATTGTAATCTCGTACAAAATGACAACTGAATGACATACTCAGGCGGTAATCTGCTAAAATTTTGACAGTTCCTTTGATCAGTAACCTACCATTAGACCGTCATCGTGCAGTCAATGATCGACCATTATGAATTTAGCAGATTACGAATTTTCAGCAAAATGACAATGGGATCGTGTTGGAATGATGAAATTATAAAAATAGCAGACTTGGCCCCCAGGATGCCCCAAGGTTCCTGAATTTACTTCACTCGCTCTTGGACTTATTAGTCAGTTGAAGAAAGAGGAACCGAGCTAGTCATGTCTATTTTTCAATATTTACTGCGTCTCAGAACGATTACAGAACATTTCGGACCCTTTACCATTAAGAGTTGAAAAATCTTAGGTTTTGCTGGAAAATCTTAGGATAGGATTTCTAAATCCAATCAGAATCTATTCAAAGAAAAAGTCAAAGTCAAATGATTTATTTCAATTATACTATTATAAGGCACTTTTGAACGTCAAATGAGCAAAAAATATTCAAGTTGCCCGATCCAAAAGGTTTCAAAAGGTAAACTGGAGTTTAATACAGTAACAAATATCTCCTCCAATTCTATTGACTGATAACGTATGTATTGGTTCTTTCCCTTCATTAAACAATAATGTATTGCGGTTAATTATAAACTACCTATAGTAATAAATAAACTGCACGCAAACCAGCCCACAGCCTAATCTGAAGGATAAAATAAGCAAAAATATTGATTTATTTTAAACTTCAATGACTCTTCTGCCACAATAACAACGTTACTTACGGAGAATAAATAAAATAATGAGGTACCTATTATCTGGACATTATCACTTTGCAATTTTCCGCATGTGAATAGCCGTTTAAAGGTTATAACAGGAACGCGAGAAGTTCGTCTTCTCAACTGTGATGTTATTTTAAAAGCGGTTATTCCCTAATTACATTTTTTATAAGTACAAAGATAGTTATAACTCATAGGACACCTGAAGTAGGACATCGCCACCAAAGCGATGGTGGACGAATAAGTTTACGGGAGTACTATTAAGTATTTTGTGTTACGGGGCAAGCGTGGGCAGAGATCGCACAAGATCGGGAAGTTGAAAGGAGAAAGGGCAGGCCTTTGCCCAGCAGTGGGACTACAATATAGGTTAGTAAAAAAAATTAAGAGTACGAAATTTCATCTCCAAAAATCCGATTACTTCCCAGATCGTACTGCCTGATATATAAGACATAGGTAGGGTAATATTTTAACGTTATTTTATTATTATACTACATGTGTCAGTAAATAAGAACTACATAGGACATTCTGAATGTAGCCTCTTTGTTTGCGCAGGAGTTCTAGCTACACAACACTTACTTATATGTAAAAGAATAAATGACTCAACGAACACGTAATTAATTAATAAATGTTAGCGAAACCAATGACCCTTACATGGATTTAAATCACAAGCAAAACAGACTGACAAATCAATTGTTGTTGCTGTAATCGGCTGACTGAAAAAACAGTACTTAATAATTATTGATCACAGGTTTATAATGAGTGTATCAGACGCCAAGTGAAGTCAACCCTGAAACAGGTCTAATAGGGTTAAGGAATATACAGTATGTGTGAACAAAATCAGTAGACGACCAAACTTCTCCGGAAAGAACCATATTAGCCACTCGTTAGAGCGACAGTGATATCATACAATATTACCACTCTTCTTAATCTATAATCTGATTTACAAATCATTAGCGGATTCTAAAAAAACTATTTCTGATGACTCGACCTGGTTACCTAGTACGGTCACCAAAGGAGATAAGTATCCATGTCGCCGGAAACAGTTGAAGTTTACTTAGAAACCGATAGGTTTTTATGAATAAAATAAAATACAATTTATAGAGAATAAACAGTTCAATGATTTAATAAAATTTCATTTGAAAGCCCCCATTGGTTTCTAAGAAATCTTTAAATATTCCTGACGACATGGATACTTATCTCTTTTGCGTACTGTACCTCTTTTGTTTACTGTAGATCAGTCTATACCTGGCTACAATGATCAATGACCGACAGTATAAGGATGCGGAAATATCTTACGCATTACACGCACTCGCTATAAATAGCATCAGAAGTTACTTCAATCACAACCATAGATCAAAGGGGCAGAGTTTACTTTGGTAGCGTCAGGATATGTTAAAGTTGTTTGTTTGTTAGGTTTGCTGTCAATTCCTAGTTTATCATAATCTCATCATCATTATCGTCTGCCTCGGTTTTTACAACTATGACGGGGTCGAAGCGACTGCCTGCCTGACCTCTACAACCCAGTCACTGGGTAACACGATACCCCTTGGTAAGACTGGTTGCCGGACTTTCTGGCTTCTGACTACCTAAAACGACGGTCAGACATCTACTACATTACACGGAGGAGTTTCGATATGAAATTGTTTTAATATTATGTATGTGTTAGGTTAGAAATTGAGTGTTACAAATAATTATATAAGGTTTAAAATAAAATGATTGAATTGTTGTTTCTATGGCTTTACTCACAGTGTTTCGCCGACGCCTAACGCCCATTGTTAGTCACGAGTTCATGACGCGGTGAGGTCGCGAGTCAAACTGACAATGTTGACACTCGGGTACCTATCACTCGTCGGTCGTGTCCGGGAATGTCCGGGATATCGACGCACACGCACAAACTTAGCCTCAGTATTTGATGCGAAGTCAAAGGTTGTTTACATGCGTTCCACTACAGTCTCAACAAAGTTTCCTTCCAAAACAGGAATTACAGACGTGGGAAAAAATGGCTAGCTGGTTCAAATGGGATTGGGTGAGTCGGGTCACCCACTTGCACATTGCACAGTGACCGCTGGACAAGTCTCCACGCAATGCATGTCTACCTATCATAAACAACAGTAGTCTACAGTAAATAATAATAAATATATTTTTCATCCCACCATCTCGGAAAGAGTATTTTTAATCTTCAATATCTGAGTGGAAAAGCCGTTTTTATTCTCTAGAGGATAAAGTAAATTTATCTTCAATATCTGAGTGGAAAAGCCGTTTTTATTCTCTAGAGGATAAAGTAAATTGAATTTAGAACATCGTGTGCACTAAGTTTGTGAATTAAAAAAAAACATTAAACCTATTTACTGCTACCTCTATGGTGCCGAATATATCATACAACTTTTTTTTAATTTGTTAAAAACTCAGACTTTGTAAACGTTTTTTTTTGCATTTAGTCATTTCCTCGCTGAGGTGGAATGAAAAGTTACGTGTTGCACTCGAGTGCAAAGATTTTTCACCTCGTGCTCTTTTGATTCCCTCGCTAACGCTCAGGATTCTAATTTTGAATCACTCGCTGCGCTCGTGATTCAATTTCACAATCCTTCGCTTGCTCGGTCATCAAAATTGAACACGCGGTTAAAAAGCAACTTTGCACTCTTGTATAACAAATAACTATTTTACAGACACGGACAAAAAAGTACATGATCTATTATCATGTACTTTTTTGTCCTTGTCTTAGTATTATGAATAGTTTGTACAACAGTGACATAATTTTAAGTCGAACGTCTGACTTCATAAGTAAGCCTGTGTCTTAGAAAGAAGTCAACGTTCCCCAAAGTTTCAGTGTCACACCACCGATAACGGTAACAATCGTACAAGTACTATAAAAAACGATGAATACAATATTTAACTAATTTAAGAAATAATTTTAATAAGACTTTTTCAGTTCCTTCATATAACTCCTGCACTTGGTACGAATATTTTAACTTCATACAGAGGTCAACAAACCCTTACATATACTTTCTGAAGGTTTACGTAATGTACTACAAACAGTAGTTGGCCTTCTTTTCCTGCAGTGGACTTTAAAAACAAGTAAATTTTAATTTTTAATGGTGAGAGTAGATTAAAACGGTGGGTTTTTTTCCGGAACTGGTTTTACTTGGAGTCACCATGACATGGTCGTAACTGTAGACACAAGATCTCCTTTACGTAGGAATACCCGCCATTTGACTCAAATAGTAAATAATACGTTCAATAAAGTTAGGCATAGTGATGACTCACGCGCAATTAGCGATCAATGCCTTCTCTGGTTAGGTCTTTTGTCCTGTGGTGAACCAATACTGTTATTGGTAGGTAGGTAGTACTTTTGGTATTTTTAATGATTTAGTTCAGGATCAGAATACACGTGAAATTATATTAGGACTTCTTCTTCTTCGTCGGTGTCACTCTTGACAGAGAGGTCGTAGTCGTCACCTCAGGTGTTGGTGGCACGCTTTACGACACGTCGCCATTCCTCCCTTACAGCTGCCTTCATGCAACGTGCCATCAACTGCAGCCATGACCTGATCAGTCCATCTCATAGGCGATCTACCTCGTGGCCTGGTACCTTCGACTTTCCCCTGAACCACGAGACGACATACGTGGCCGAAAAAAGTAAGGATGCACGATTGTACAACAGCCGATAGACGTTGCTTAATTCCGAGTTCTCGCAATATGGACTGGTTGGTACGAAACTCCGTCCATGATACGTCCAGCAATCTTCTAAAACACCACATCTCTAGGGCGTGTATCTTTCTGCGCTCATTTTCCCGTAAGGTCCACATTTCAGCGGCGTAAAGGAATATGGGGAACATAAGTGCTTGAACCAGGCGAATTTTATTTTTATTTTTAATTATTAGGGCTACGGTAGGTTAAGAAACGAACGTGAAACCAGTTATCACGAGGTTCTTTCTTTTTCTTTTTTTGTAATGAGACAATCCTGCCGCGCTATTCCCAAACCACTGCAACTCCGGTAAGCCAGAATCAACAGTGGCGACCACCAGAAAATCGTCGAGACACTGAAGCTCGACGAGTCCCGGAGAAACATTACAACTGTCTTGGATCCCTCAACGAAATTAATCAGAATAGAAGTAAAATAATAACAAAGTAGGATGACAACTTAGGAATAGTTTACATCTGAGATGATTAGGTAACATTACAATTTTACGATCTGATGTCCTAGCTAGGTTACTTAGTAACCTGTATTAAGGACAATCAGCCCTCATTTCCCGAAATGAGTAATGATTTTAAAACAAAATTGTCAGAGTGGTTACAAAAAAAGTGTTTCTACAGCATAAAAGAATTTTTAGAACATAAAAATAATTGTTTGTAGTATTAATTAATGAATTTATTGTAAATCAATTAATGTTTGTGTGTAGGTATTCATAATAATGTGTGATAATAATGTAATAATAATAATGAAACAATAATGTAATTATAATGAAATAGTAATGTAATAATAATATAATCTAATAATGACATTTAAACATTAATAATTTGCACGCTTGCTTGCAGGCAGAATACTGTGACTTTGAGGCTGTAAGATCTGCCCTTATAAACTGCAAATGTGTTCTCTAGCAAATAAACATTTTTGATTTGATTTGATTTGAAAATAGGACAAAAGTATTGCTCACACTGTTAATTTTTAACAAAATTTTTAACAAAGTATAATAATATATTAAAAGTTCAATACAAGAAAGTGTCTGTGAGTGTGTATTTTATGGGTTATTTCATAGTTGTAATAAAGGATTCGGTATCTTCATAATTTTTGGAAGAAAGAAACTCCGTGATCCGCTTTTTACAGAATAAACAGCGGAAGAGTACTGTGATTATCGAAATTGATCACGAGGTTCTCTTAAATGTATGAATATAAGAGTTACCACATCAATTATCAAGTACGCTGTACTCAAGTGTGTGTGCAAACAGGTGCACTCCCTCTTCCCTCACTCTAATACTCCGATGGGACAGCAATACGACACGATTGAGGAGAGATCAGTATTATACTGTAAGGACCAGTGTTCACTTCTGATTCCACGGCGAAAATTTTATAACTCGATGAAACTTACGTGAAAATATAGGTGAAGCCAACTATTTTTACGTCTATTTTAGCGAATACCAAATATAACTTTCTAGTAAGTTACGAAGTGAAATCGGAAATGGGATAGGATTCGATCGTGGCGTATTTGTGCAAATATTCTCCATATTTGGATAATACAAACTTTACCCTAGGGTTATTAACAAAACGTTGATTTTGCTATCCAAATAAGATTTTTTTGTACAATACGCCATTTAAAGTGCCAGCATTACAAAACTGCTTCTGTAGTGCAGCATTGCAGCACTACAGAAGCAGGCAGAATGCTTTACGTGTTTTCCGAGATACAGGTCCACGGGAGTTTCATACAACTAATTTCCAAACTCCGAAAAACCATCTGATAAGATTGAATTAGCGAATAAACAATTCTATTCTTTCTTCAAACAACAAAACCTTTTTATTTTCTCAACACCGATTTCAGTATATTTCTAGTAAGAGGTTATCAATGTACGATACTCTGATTACCGTGAGATGGACTTTTTAATTAACTTTGTGTCCGCGGAAACCATTTGTACTTTAGTTAATTACATTTGAGTTGTACACTATTCTGGTTTTACATAGCTGGTTTTAAGTAATTCCAAAATAGGAAATGTAGCAAACGTTGTCAGCTTTTAAAATTAATATTTCTATAACGGGTATCTGACAATTTGACAAAGTCTATCAAGTTTTTTCTTTATTTATAAAAAACGTTGCCCCACACTAGGATTTTCTCGTGGATTATGGGTGAAAAGTCGTTTCCCGGTAATATTTTATGCTCAGAATTACTTATTTTGATGGACAGAATGTGCCAGAGATAGGTACAGACGCCAGCACATCAAGCCATACCAAACTGCCAATTTTTCCCAATCGAATATGAACCTTACAATTTTGTAATCAGTTGAAAACCTATCAAAGAAATTTGACAGATATTAAAAAACCTAACCTAACCTTTTTTTTTTTTTTGGTACGGGGTGGAAAATCCTCATGGATGTCCTCCGCCCTGGGGCGGGCGGAGAGGTCTGTCAGACTCTTACTGACTAAAAACCACCCCGGTGTTCCATAACTTAACTTTTTTGTATCGTTCAATTAGAAAAATTTAGGTTGTTCGTTTAGGTAGGTAGGTTGGTAGTTGACCAATTACACAAATAGCCATAATATTTTAAAAAGCACCCCAGCAGCACCACCCCAAAAGCTACGTTTGTAAAGGCGATCAATTGTTACCGTGAAGTGCTCTAGAAACTGCAACTTGTGCAGTAAAATATCACTTACTAACGCTAACTCTACATTTATTTATTTTATTAACTTTATGCTGCTGTATGGTGTAACTGCGACCAGGGTTGATCTATTGTGATCGCCGCTTGTTTGGTTAGAGATCGCCACCAAAACCTGCAGCTGTGATGAACTGCAGGATCTGCTTTGGGGCAATCTCCATTATTTCATCTGCGCTTAACAGATGTTTGCCGAGATGATTGTTGCGCATTCCCCCAGGAGATTAATTGGCGTGTCATCAGCCTCCTTACAGCGTCTGCAGGTTCGCGTATCACTTAATCCCAGGTTGAACATGTGCTTGTTGCTCTACATTATAAGTCTCTTACATCACTAAAACCAAATTTGTCTTATCTAAATATTGCATAAAATTTATATTATCTGTTGCGCAATGACGAATTATTTCAAGGCATGTAGGTAATGTTTACTCTGGTGTAAATACAAAATGCGTGTAAAAAATACTGAAAAGTATGCAATACCGCGCTTACAAGGAATTGTATCACTTTATGATGTAACTATAATGTTGTTCGACTGCTTCGTTGGTCTTGTGGTATCAAGCGCGACTGCTGCGGGTTGGGTCCGGGGTTTTTCCATTGGGAATTTCTCAGGAGCAGCCTGGGGTTTGGAAGTTAGCGGTGTAACACCGTAGTGCCTCGGAAATTACGTGAAGCCGTTGGTCCTGCGCCTAATCTCTCTCCAGTCGTGTCGGATTGCCGTCTCATTGGACTATGAAAATGAGGGAAGAGTGTATCAGTGTATCTGTGTTTGTGCACAAACTTAGACCCCATGCGTAGGTACAACTTGGTTAGTCTTCAGTGAGATTGGCCAGCGTTCCGAAATTCGGGTGGGAGAATTTTATTATAATGTTGTATTGTATTCTTAAGCATCTTAAAAATAGAAAATGAAGCTTTCGAACCAAATGATCCTTTTAGACGTAGGCAATATTTTACAAGAACGTGATGAATTTTTGGTTTAGTCCCATCTCGGTACTCATGAATGAACTTATCATGCCCACGAGACATTCCCATTTTCATTTATGGGTGCCGAGATGCGAAGGTGCCAAGATGGAACGAAACCAGTTTTTTTATGAATAGTGGCTTTATAACTTTAAAAGTACAATAATGGCCATTCCTTAATAATAATTTCGAGGAGCTTATCCTTAGTCGGGAAGGAATTCATTAGTCATTATTAGTTAAAATTAATCGGTTAAAAACATGACACGGAAAGTCCCGGATCCACGAACATATCTAATTATGGCCATGTTGATACGATCGCAATACTCACAATTACAGTTTTTGTTGTCCAAATGAAGTGAATGCAGCGACTTGCATTAACATTTGCATACAATCCTATTGACTCATTTTCTACGAGCTGAGGTCGCGGCTTCACTCATGTGGACCTAATTATTCTCTAGGGGAATACCTGAGTCATCAAGATTTGCCAAGCATTTTGCCAACTAAGTTGGGGTCGGCTTCCAGTCTAACCAGATGCAGTTGAATACCAGTGTTTTACATGGAGCGACTGCCTATCTGACCTCCACAACCCAGTTACTCGGCAACACGGTACTCCTTGGTAAGACTGGTTGTCAGACTTTCCAGCTTCTGACTACCCTATAACGACTGCCAATCTACAAATGACAGGCAGGACCAATGGCTTTACGTGCTTTCCGAGGCTCGGAGCAAAGTTGGTATGAAGTGCATGGTCACCCATCCACATATTGACCGCGGCAAGCGTAGCTTAACCTTGATCAATCGATTCGTAATGGCTTTTACTTAGCCATGAGCTCCAACCCTCCCCATCACAATCTCTCAATCCACTATCTATATATGTATGTATTTACAAAAAAAAATGTATTTGTGTATGTATATCAGCTGTCTGACACCCATAGTACAGGGTCTCCCTAGTTTGGGGTCAGATGGCCGTGTGTGAAAATGTCCCCACATATTATTATTATAATCTTCCAAGGAATCTTAAGATAGCAGGTTTTTCCATAAGAATTCTGTCCATAGAACCCTGGAGCCTGGATTCGTGCCCAGTTGGCTTTTGGCCCGCGCTCTACCTGGGACTAAAACGTAAGTGGCAAAATGAGGATTTACGTATGTATCATGACTTTAGTATTGTTTGGAATAGAAAGAGATAGGTATAGTTTCTTTAGTATTGTATGGAATAGAAAGAGATAGGTATAGTTTCCTTCAGCAATTTAGTTGTTGCTGATTATGTATCTAGAATCTTTGTCACAACATTTATAAAAAATGTAGTTGACAACTGCAGACTGTTTCATGATATCAAGTCAAGACAGAATGTAAGGTCAGTTTGTATAGCAGACGACAAGAGATACTGACTTAATTAAAGTTTTATTGATAAAAACGGCACAAAAAGGTTAAAAAAAAAAAGAAAACCGGCTTCAAAAACTAAAAAGTGATAAATAACTTTAGCACAGAACACACACTACTTTACTTTCGGAAGTCGGTGGCGGTGGCTTTGTGTTTGTTGTTTTGTATTGCCACCGACTTCCGAAAGTAAAGTAGGTAGTGTGTGTTCTGTGCTAAAGTTATTTAGGTATCACTTTTTAGTTTTTGAAGGCGGTTTTGTTTTTTTGAAAAAACTTTTTATTTTTCGCTTTTTAGTGTTGCCTTAACATCCAAATCCATTAAGAAACGGCGACACACTTAAAAGAGATTGTAAGTCTTTCAAAGATTGAAGAAACTAAAACGTCATCCAAGTATTTTTTTTGGGAATTTGTTGATTTTTTCAAAAAGGGCTGGATCAATTTTGATAAAACTTATATGGGACCATTTCGGAGTAAACCCCTTTCGAACAAAAAAATAATTTTGCAAATCCGTGTATATATGACAGAGTTATGCCCGAACATACATAAAAAAGGAAAAACAAAAAGTACTTTTACTGACTTAGTACTTTGGACATATAGTTACTCCTTTTTTTCTAGCATTACATACAAAGCGGCCAGATGATGGCCGTGTGCGTTTCGACCGCGCGGCCACGACGATATTTCGAAAAAAAAACTTTTCCAAGATTATGTAAAATTTTGTAAAAATTGATTCCCAAAACCATAAATTTGTCGAAGATATGGTTAAAAAGTTATAAGGGTTTGAACGTGGCCGCGCCATTGAAACGCGGAGAACCGCGCGGCCACGGAGATCTTTAAAACTAAGCGTAGCAGAGACCTAAAATTAAGGTAAATAACAGATTTAATTTGTAAAAAAAATGTAAAAATACAGAAAAAAATCCTAGGTTTATATTTTAGGAGCTGCAAGACAAAAACCCCATGGCCGCGCCATTGAAACGGTGAATAACACTCTAGCGCCGATATCACGCTGAAAATGCATCGCAGACGTCTGAAATTCATTGTAAAATCTAGATTTGAATTTGTCGAAAATGTAAAAAATATGCAAAAAATACCTAGGTTTAGATTTTAGGAGCTGTAAGACTAAAACCCCATGGCCGCGCCATTGAAACGGTGGAAAACACGTTATCGCTGATATCTCGCTGAAAAAGCATCGCAGAGGTCTGCAGTTTTTTGTAATACCTAGATTTGAATTTGTCGAAAATGTAAAAAATATACAAACAATACCTAGGTTTATATTTCAGGAGCAGTAGTGCGGTATCGTGTTAAATTAAGTTTTGATTATCTATCGAAGAAAGTAAGTATTAGTGAGTTTTTTTTTTATAAACAACACCTATTAATATGTAGAACTACCGATAATATGCAAAACATATTTTTTATTCCTAATACAAAGCCTTGCAATGTGTTTTGAATATTTCGATAGGGTGACCATGCCTTGTTGTTTACAGAAAACTTTCCACCTGTTGTAATAGAAATCATGTCCCAAGGATTCTAAATTGAATTAAAATGAAACGAGGAGATACTAATATATCTTTATTTCTTTAAAAATCACATAAATCGCAGATTGTTTACTTACACTAAGATATAAACTTCTGTTGAAATCACAAATCACAGATTGTTTACTTACACTAAGATAAATATTTTGTATTAATTAAGGGGACAATTGTCGAAATCATGCAAAAAAAAATAACATTTCACACAAACCAAAACTATAAAATGAGGTAACCACCTCGTATAAAACGTCAATATTTTTGAGATTTCCACCAAGAAATCGAAGGTCAAGAAAAAAAGTGGTTGCATATTCCCACTAAGCGAGCTTATTCCCAATGTAAAGTAAAGTATAATATTACCCTGATTTTTAATATCTTAATCATCATCTATTAGAAATCTCAAAAATATTGACGTTTTATACGAGGTGGTTACCTCATTTTATAGTTTTGGTTTGTGTGAAATGTAATTTTTTTTTGCATGATTTCGACAATAATTGTCCCCTTAATTAATAAAAAATATTTATCTTAGTGTAAGTAAACAATCTGTGATTTATATGATTTTTAAAGATATAGTATCTCTTCGTTTCATTTTAATTCTATTTAGAATCCTTGGGACATGATTTCTATTACAACAGGTGGAAAGTTTTCTGTAAACAAGAAGGTATGGTCACCCTATCGAAATATTCAAAACACATTGCAAGGCTTTGTATTATGAATAAAAAATATGTTTTGCATATTATCGGTAGTTCTACATATTAATAGGTGTTGTTTATAAAAAAAAAAACTCACTAATACTTACTTTCTTCGATAGATAATCAAAACTTATTTTTACACGATACCGCACTACTGCTCCTGAAATATAAACCTAGGTATTTTTTGGATATTTTTTTTATTTTCGACAAATTCAAATCTAGGTATTACAAAAAAATTCAGAGCTCTGCGATGCTTTTTCAGCGAGATATCAGCGATAACGTGTTTTCCACCGTTTCAATGGCGCGGCCATGGGGTTTTAGTCTTACAGCTCCTAAAATCTAAACCTGGGTATTTTTTGTATATTTTTTACATTTTCGACAAATTCAAATCTAGATTTTACAATGAATTTCAGACGTCTGCGATGCATTTTCAGCGTGATATCGGCGTTAGAGTGTTAGTCACCGTTTCAATGGCGCGGCCATGGGGTTTTTGTCTTGCAGCTCCTAAAATATAAACCTAGGATTTTTTTCTGTATTTTTACATTTTTTTTACAAATTCAATCTGTTATTTACCTGAATTTTAGGTCTCTGCTACGCTTAGTTTTAAAGATCTCCGTGGCCGCGCGGTTCTCCGCGTTTCAATGGCGCGGCCACGTTCAAACCCTTATAACTTTTTAACCATATCTTCGACAAATTTATGGTTTTGGGAATCAACTTTTACAAAATTTTACATAATCTTGGAAAAGTTTTTTTTTCGAAATATCGCCGTGGCCGCGCGGTCGAAACGCACACTGATGGCCCCTACTTATGAGAAAAGACTAAGCAGATGATGAAATGAAGTATAGACTACTGCTGATTTCAAAATCGACAGTATTTTCTTTGGCGTAATTATGTTTTTAATTAGTTATAAGTACTACTCGAGTCTTGTATTCAGTAACAGTTTCGTCTTTTTAACTCTAAACAAAGAACTGCATGTTTTGCACAACGTTACTGACATTGCTGTTGAATTATTTAAACTACTATAAATGGAAAACTGTGCGGTATTCAGCGGAAAGGAATTCTGTATCATAATTATTATGGTCAGTCACGGAAATGGTTTATAAAAAGTTTTGGTGATTGTTACAACCAATGCAATGATGTAATGTTTAGGGTTTTCTGAAAAACCAGAAACTAAATATTGCATTGTAAATTATATTTAGCCTGTATTGTTCCATAGGTCTCGACTTTTCGTCTTGCAAATATTGGTGGTCTACTAAAATCAGTAGATAGTTATTGCTATTCAAATTAAACACAATTTCCAAGACGTTTTCAATCCAAAAATGATTTTGCTTGTCAAGTCACATTAACCGCTGTAACTGTGATTGGCTCATTGGAATAACCAATCAAAACGCTTTTAAGATAGCTTACTTACAAACGGTCAAAGTCATGGTTTGACAGATTGTAAGTTGATATTTGTTTTAATTAGTTTTTAATATTTGGCGTAAAGTCTAAGGGAACAATTGCGAGTATAAATAATCCTTTAGAATTGTGAGTATCTAAATTAAGCTTAATTCTGCCAAAGCGAGCTAATCCACAATCAATTAATTTGTCTGTCTCTATTAATAAAATTTTTCAAATGCATTACTTTACTAATACTATTCAGTATCAGTTCTATGTATGTACGTCCTAAACTTAGCTTCGAAAAGATTTTATGTTTAACACATAAAATCTTTTCGAAGCTATTCATAAAACGACGTCGATCTTATCTCTACAGTATAATACAAAATCTCTTTCCGCCGTCTTTCTCTCTGTAAGCTTCATCATCATCATTTCAGCCGAAAGACGTCCACTGCTGGACAAAGGCCTCCCCAAGGGGGGGTTTTGCCATTATCGCCACGCTTGGCAGGCGGATTGGCGATCGCAGTATGGTTGTTACAAATGCACAGAGAACGCTGCTGCCCATTTTCTGGTGAATCCCTTAGTCGCCTCTTACGACACCCACGGGAAGATATGGGATGGTGCTATTCTTTACGTCCGACACCACACGGACCTTGGACACCACAGCTCGCTTGTAAGCTCTGTAAGCTTAGATTTTCTAAACTACGCAACGGATTTGATTGAGTTTTTTAATCAATAGATAGAGTGATTCAAGAGGAAGCTTTATACGTATAGTTTGATATCACTGACACCGCATTCATATCTACATTCGACTGTGCGAAACCGGGGAACGTCGCTAGTGGTATATAAAACCAGAATTCTATTTTGGGCACACCGGTATTTTCAGTTTTCCGACTTTTTCTTTTTTTAATAACGTTACCCCACACTAGGAATTACTCCTGTATCGTGAGTGCGTTTACAAACATATAAACTCACATACACAAACAGCCAGACCCGGAACAACTATCTGTAGGCCATACAAATATTTTTCTCTGTGTGGGAAACGAATCCACGACACGCAGTGCAGCAGTTAATCGCTCAACCACTGCGTCAAGCGTGTGGTTAACCTTTATCCTCTGACCTCTTGGAGTGACATGTCTATTTCATAATAGTGCCGTTCTATGCATAATAGATACGTCAGTGTCACTGGAAATGACACAATGCTAAATGGTGGGTCATTGAACCCTACAAAGTGTGATACCGTTTTTTTATTTGATTGCTGGAACCGGTTACTTCGCTAAAAACTAATCTTCCACTATTCAAATAAGTACAGTAAAGTGGAGTCAAATATTATATCATAAAGCATCCTATGATACTAGACAATAGTGTAGTATTTTATCAGTGAAATAATTTCTTATAAATAAATAATTTTTTGAATTCGGATGACCAGTTTCGGAGTTTACATCCTACATGCAAACATACAAACTTAACCTCTTTATAATTAAAAAAAAACCATAGATAATAGACCAGCTCTAAATGCTAATAAGTTTAGCTATTTATAAAATCATCAGTTATTTGTAAAGAAGAGGAGATAGCTTTCTCTTTTTTCTTACAAATCTATTATTTATCGCAAAAAAGCAGAGATTTTAAAAAACTTACAAAATGTGTATCCAATCCACGTTCAGCATCCATCAGGTTAACATTATTCGTGGTGTTGTTTTGAGGTTTGCCGAAAATCATCTCGACCTCATCATCAAAACTTTGGTCAAAAATTTTGTGATTCTCATTCACAATCTTCAGTTTCACCTGTTCCTTAGCCATGTTTAACACAATTTATATAAACAATAGAAAAAACAGTTTTTTCAGAACGATTTCTTTGATAAAGTTAACCGGTAAAGTTGAATTTCGCGCGCGTACGGTCGCTCTTTACAACGTTCAGGCAAAGACTGGCAAACTTGTGAAACTTGTTGGCGCGTGGTGACTTTGATCTCTAAAAATATAAAATATTACGCGACTGATTTTAACTGGTTGTCTGTATCTACGGGTTTTACACTAACTGTGCTAGCGATTTTAATTTTCACACTTTTCACGGGAACTTTGAATGAAAAACCCAGACGAACGTAAGAAGTATGACGTTGATTTAAGTACATAGCGTTACCAAAAACGAATTGTGTACAGACAGCGTCATCAATTATTTACCATTAAAATTTCTTCTAAAATTGTAAGCCGTG
The DNA here is from genome assembly GCA_947361185.1 of Charanyca ferruginea. Classification (NCBI taxonomy): domain Eukaryota; kingdom Metazoa; phylum Arthropoda; class Insecta; order Lepidoptera; family Noctuidae; genus Charanyca; species Charanyca ferruginea. The sequence continues at coordinate 60,697,601 of OX376055.1, forward strand.
TGATGCCGGTCGCGAATAGCACCACCTAATTTCTACCCGTGGGTGTCGTAGAAGGCGACAGAGGGATATTGACAAGAGGATGGGCCGCAGCGTCCTTCTGAGCACCATAACACCTACTGCGATCGCCAACATGCATCGGTCAAGCATGGCGATTATGGCTGACCCCCTTGGGGGAGACCGATGATGAAATTTTCTTCGGAAAGGGGGTAAGCAGTTGATAACGCTGCCTGTACTTTCTAAATATATTTTATGTTATGAGTTCCTACTTATAGAATGGTATCAATATTATAAAGAAGTAAAATTATTTCGTTAGTTTGTACGTAGGGGGTAATCTCCGAAACTACTGATCCGATTTTAAAAATTCTTTCACCAATAGGAAGCTACGTTATCCCTGAGGGCTTTAGATATGCTATATTGTTAAACTTAGGGATCCTTGAGAAAATTCACGCAGACGAAGTCGCGGGCAGCAGCTAGTAGGATAACTATGTCACAACATTGTACTGAACGCAACAACGAATCGTTGTATAATGAATATAATTAATTAATTAAGCGGTTAATAAATGCCCTTACTTAATCAAATCAATCAATCAATCAATCAAATCATTAATTTTTTTTATATTGGCCAATTCCCTTGTTCACAAACTAAATCTTTTAAAACAATAGGGTATTACACCCATTTTTGAAAAGTGTCTCAATGAAATTCTGTAGTGCTAATATGCCACCAAAAAAAACACAAAATTTTTATTCAATCGAAAAGTGTCATAAAAATGCATCTAAATTTTAAATTTTCAAATTTCGCGCGTACTTTGACGAAAACGCCTTTTACTGGACGCCATATTGCTCAGCCTAAATGACGTCAGTTCGTTTTGTATCAAATGAGCTCATATTAAATATGATAATTGTACCTATATCATTTAAAAATAATTAAAAGCATATTTTGTAATAGGTGTAATAATGAAAAAATTACGTTGGTTACGAAAATAATAAAAGTACAAAGCCTATATTACGCCAATCGGTTGACTGTCAGTTGACAATTTTTTGTTTACACAGCCGTATGGCGTAATAACATGGCCGCTACTATTTCACGGTGTTTTATAACAGATTAAAAATACTGAAAACTTTGAATTGAATTTAAAAATTTGATTTGGCACCTATATCTTCTACTTATATATAATAAAAAATCGTAACCTTTTTTCGTTAGTAGATTTCCCAAATTTTGATCAAATATTTGTGAAAGTCCAGGGAAGGTTTAAATGGCGAGAAAATTTTAAAAATTCACGAAAAAGAAATGGGTATATATAGGGACAGGACAACGCCTGTCGGGTCAGCTAGTTTACAAATAAATACTTAATTTTATTTTGAAAATAATATTAGCCTGCCATTAACAAGTACGAGTAGGACACATTTCAATAGGTAAGTACGTTGTTTGATACGTAGGTACTTAAGTAAAACAAATATTTGCCAATTCAGTTGGAAAATGACTACCTACAAGTAACGTCATAAATATAAATTGCCATATAAAACCTATGGGGAATCGCGTTTTGACAGCTCATCAAAATTATGTCAAACGATCGGTAGTTTCATCTACCCAAATACAGTAATGTTTACAGCCAAGAGTGTCGCCAGCTGATGTCATATTCAGGTTGCTATATGGAGGAAAAGTACGAATTTTAAATTACAGTCAAAGGCACATGCTGACATGCATAACGCTTTTGGAATCTCTAGGGGCCGGGGAGGCAACAGACCCTCCCTACCCCCAGAGCTGGGCAAAATACATGCTTTGCTTTAATTAAAAAACAAATTACAAAATACTATCTCGCACGTATTTAAAATACGAATTACAAAATATTTTAAAGTCGTGTATTTGAAATATAAAATAAAAACAGTATTTTAACTATTTGTATTTAGAACGCACCCATTAACATCGCTAAAGGTATTTATGTTCAAATGCATTTTGAAGCCATAAGTATTTGAAATACTAAATACATCAGCGTCAGGTATTAGAAATACCAATTACAAGTACTTGAAATACTGCCCAACTCTGCCTACCCCCCCCCCCCCCCCCCCCTTGGCGACGGCCATGTTTTCAGGTCAGATCTAAAGCTTATACACACAGAAGATTATTCGATCGATCGATTATTTGTTTAAACTTGATTTATCTAGCTATAGCCTGCTAATTTAAAATAAACTAACTCTATCTTAGGCCATTCTGTGCGGCATATCATCTCATCGAACTGACGTCATTTCTGCTGAGCAATATGGCGTCCAGTAAGAGGCGTTTTCGTCAAACTACGCGCGCGTAAAAAAAATTAGTTGCATTTTTATGACACTTCACTTTTATTTTTTGGTGGCATATTATCTTTTCAAAAATGGGTGTAATACCCTATTCTGCTTATCTGCCTATTTTCGCTGAAATACATATGAAAACTCTTCACACCATAAAATGCAAGAATTCATGACAACTATGGTTCGTAGATCGTACATGACTGACTCATTTTAATATATCAAATGAAAAGGACTTCCCCGACAATGCGCTTTAAACAAAACTAGTCATATCTTAGTCAATAAGTTAACAAACACGATGAAATTACTTGTAAGGACACTAATGTAATATAGCGTTTGTGATATTGTTATTAGTCAGTTTTGCGACTCTTCTTCTTCATCTGCCTAGTCTTTTCCCAACTATGTTGGGCATCTCCAGTTAGGTCAGCTTCCAGTCTAACCGGATGTAGCTGAATACCAGTGTTTTACATGGAGCGACTGCCTATCGGACCTCCACAATCCAGCTGCTGGGTAATATGATACTCCTTGGTAAAAGTGGATGTCATATTTTCTAGGTTCTGACTACCATAACTGGATGGCTAAGCTACGCTAACTGCGGTCGGTCTGTGGATGGGTGACCATCCCTTTCATACCGAGTTCCCTCCGTGGCTCGGAAAGCACGTAAAGCCGTTGGTCCCGGCTGTCATTCGTAGATCTTTGACAGTCGTTAAGAATAGTCAGAAGCCAGAGAGTGACAATTAGTTTACCAAGGGGTATCGTGTTACCCAGTAGCTGGATTGTGGAGGTCTGATAGGCAGTCGCTCCAAACACTGGTAATCAGCTGCATCCATCCGGTTAGACTGGAAGCCTACCCCAATATACTTACTTGGGAAAAGCAAGGCAGATGATGAATTTACAGATTAAAAACTTTCACAAGTCTAAAAGGTACGAAATGATTATGGATACTATTTAACGACAAAATCCGGAAAATGCATATACACAAGAAAAGCGAAAACTAATAAACTAATAACATAATGTTTTAAATTTCAGATAGACCTGGGCTTATTCAGAATAATATAGCCATGATAAATTCAATCTTTATTTTTAAATCTTAGTGCAAAAATTGTAATCCTGCACATGACCCCGAATTCGAAGGCAGGAACTGGTCATGTCCTTGTTTATTTGTTTGGAAGAGAATGTAAATATCTTATGTGAGTATACAGTACTTACAATAATATTAATTACATTTCATACGTGTTGACTTGACAACCTCCTTTTTTTTAAGTTGGTTAAAAATATAATTTAAGGGGCACCGACATGTACAAGGATATTACGGGATTATCTATAAAAGGGGAAAATGGCACGCCCCGCGCCGGTGGCAAAATAACAAAAAGCCGAATTTGGTTGTCAAATCCTCAGATTATGAAACAAAAGGCAGATAGACTGCGCGGAACACTGAGTGTGAAGCCAAAAAAGCAAATACAAGTTCAAAAGCGAATACCTACAACGCGCTTCGTGCTGTACAGACACGAGTCAATAGCACGAAACGCTGCATGGTTAAAATAAAGAAATAAGAAGTAATAAATACAAATTCTAATTCATAAGCGAATTCAATCACGAGATTGTAGGTATTCGTTTTTCAATTTGTATTTGCTTTTTTGGCTTCACTCTCAGTGTTTCGCACGGTTTATCTGCCTTTTGTTTCATAATTGGAGGTGCAATCAATGTGGCCTAGTCTTCTTTGGGCCTAGTGTTGCATCATACAAACCCTGAAATCGCGGGAAAAAATTGCTTCATACTTTTTGTGTTTATCTTCACAAAAATTATTAAATACGAATGGAATAGCTGGATTTTTTCTTGCCCTAGCTTTGAAATTCCGTCAGCTTTAAAAAACATTATATCAATAGCTATTCCATACAATTGATCCTGTGTTGTCACTTACAGTGGAATTTTATATTTGGAACCTCATATTAGAACATATTAGAACCATTTGTATTTATGCATAATAAATATTTTTCCAATTAATATTTTAGTCATTATTTTTCCTTCACACACTTCGCACAGCCGGGTCCCCGGCCTTATTACCCGTTACCCGGCCGGATCATAAAAAACTGCCGGATCCGCCGGGTGCCGGATCAAATCCGTCCCATGTCTGTATAGCTTGTTTCCTTTTATACCTAATAAGTTCGAATTGTCGTATTTAGATGATAGGCTGCAGTAAGTTTAAATAAACGGTGTAAATTCATCGGGCATGAAAGTAATGGAGTATGCTGATTAATGGGAGTACCACAGGGCTCAATATTGGGTCCGTTCCTATTTCTAGTTTATATTCATGGTTTACCGCATTTACTGAGAAATCAACCTCAAATGGTGCTATTTGCTGATGATACTCCATTGATTTTTAAAGTAAATAGACGGGGACAGCACTATGACGACGTAAATGACGCCATGATTAAAGTTCATAATTGGTTTACTGCAAATAATTTACGCTGTCAGAAAAATCAGGCAATTGACAGACGTGGGTACCGCTAGACTAGTCTATTATATCTTTATTCTGCAAAAGAGGGCTGTCAGAGCCATCTATAATCACAGCAGACGGACGCGAGTCTCTAAGAGAATTGTTTAAACAAATTAATATCATGACTTTTTTTTTTTTTTTCGGATTGGCATCTCGCAGGTCAACCTAGGAGGTTGTCGTCTGCTTAACCGGTCTTTCCTGTGGTGCCTTAAAAATTATTATTTTTAGGGCCTCCAGCTAGGGCAAAAAAGCTTACAAACTAAGCGACTACACGCTAAGGGCACCCCCTGTGGGGTACGAGCCTCGGCTTAGGGCGTCGCTGGGAGAGGACAGCAAAGGGACAGGCTTCGGATTTCCATTATTTAGGGACGAATTTAAAACTACAGGCTCAGCGGCGCGGGCTGGCACGAGCAAGGGTCGGGGAGGGTAATATCATGACGGTACCTTGTCAATATATATACGAAAACATCATGCATGTTCGGAAAAATCTTCATCTGTTTGGTAAAATAAGTGACAGAAATAACTTTAATACTAGAAATAGGAACAAATTATATCAACCAAGTTTCAGATTGTCAAAAGTACACTTCTTTTATGGGTGTAAAATGTTAAAAACTTCATGAGTTTCTGTGTTTTTATGAGTCTTCTTTTATGGGTGTAAAGATAAAAAAAAAAATCATTTGAGTCATTTTGGGTGGCAGCAGGGTGTGTACTGAGCTACCAACGACCACGTAGATGTGTGTGGCAAAGATTTTAGCAAACTTTTGAAACACTGTGGTGCCATCGATACGATGGAGAAGGGTGTGATCTCAGATTATGAAACAAAAGACTGCGCGGAACACTTAGAGTGAAGCCACCAAAGCAAATACAAATCAAAAGTAAATACTTACCTACAATCTCGTGATTGTATTCGGTTTTGGATTAAATATTTGTTTTTTTTTTTCAGACATTGTAAGGAACATGAAACCGGGAATACGGTGGAGACCTGCACGCGTAGCATGACTACGCTATGTCTACGGAAGAATAGACATACTGACAGGAAGAATAGACCATGCTACGCGTGCTTGCGTAGCATCGTACAATACAGGCTTCGGCTTAGGCGCCATTCTCCAAATAATACTTCCTTTTAATTTTGTTATTTGCGAAAATAAAGAATAGATATTTTATAAAGGCTTAGTAAAACAGTTCTCACCACGATCGCACTGCTTTAAACCTCAAACTCAGATCAAGTAAAAAAAGGTAGATAACGCATTTAGAATAGACAACTGTCGCCACTTTTTTATCTATGTGCGAGTCCCTGAAGTGTTGCCACTTAAAATAAAATGTCCCTGATAAGTACGATAATTACGTAATAATAAAAAGAGGTAGTATGCGAATGCGAAATTAAACCTGTTTGTTCGTTTCGTTATTTTAATTACTGGAAACAATATTCTTCAGCGTCAACAATTCGAAGAGATGATGAACTTAGAAGCCTTGTGGGATTACTTTATTGATTTCGATTTCAAATCGATTAAAAAAAAAAACAGAAAAATAGTCAAGTCCAGTAGTAGTAGCCCAGTAGGTGTGTGAGCAGAGAGAAAAAATACAACAAAGGTTATGTGAAGCACGTTTATTTTCATGGAATTAAAAACATCTTTATAATTACATGCGATAATAATATTGCTGACAGCCGCATTCGAAGGTGGAAGTAATTTCTGTAATATACACAAAACAAAATAACTTTTAACATTTAGGTAGGTATCGTAGCAACAGATAGATATACTGTATACCGAGAAAATCGCAAACATAGGTAAATAACAGGATATTAATTTAAAAGAGATCTCCTTTTATTTGAAGTCGGTTAAAAATATCTTTTTTGGATATCCTGTTCTATGGATTCGGCGAAGTTCACGTTTTGTATCGTTAATGTCAGTCTTATCAAAATGCTCTGAACAAACCACACTAGATGAGGATGGCTGCCATTGTGGTTCATTTCGGCTCAGTCTTATAGCAGTTACCCATTAGTTTCTTATTAATTTTTTTTTTGGAAAGCTAAAAACATAATATTTGATAGTAAAATAGAAGAATATGAACTCAAGAATTTGAACAACAAAAACATAAGCGAATTCAAAAATAATAAAATTATTTACCAATTTAAGGTTTGAATGTATACGTAACATAAAATCACATAGGTCCAATAGACTTAATTATGTTTGTACGACTACAATCTATTTACCCACAATTGAGGCTGCTAAAAAAAACTACTGACATCACTTTCCCAGTACGTACCCAGTAGTCACTTCGTGACAATGACATTACATATTTTGAAAAACCAAAAAAATATGTTGTTTTGTGTATACTTACGTGTGAAACGATACTCCCTCAGACTATTTGTTCACTTTGGAGTTGATTGATCACCATTTCCGACCCCCGACGCCCCGTGAGATACAAATGAAAACAGCATGGTTTGCTTGCATGTGTGTGCGTGAGCGCGTGTGTTTACATAAAGTAGCAGGGTTTTGTGGCTTCAATAATAACAAAGGCCGTGCGTTATCTACCTTTTTTTACTTGATCTGAGACCTCAAAAGACAAATATCTTCTTAGGCAGATTCCAGTGTACCGTGCGGTACACTGGAATCTGAATGCTGGAACAAAATTTGAAATCTTGAAGTAACGAAATGCGTGTGTGTATGTGTGCGTGTATCGAGCCTAGGTACTACAAACAAATGAGCACTCGAGAAGGCAAGTGCGCAACCTAAGTAAATACTGTTGTTGGTTATTTGAGAACTAGAAATCCTACTGAAAAAACCAATGTTACGTCTATTTAAGGCCACAGCGGGTGCCTTAAATCATGGTCAGTGAATCATCAATCGGTAGGTACTAATAGTTTCCTTTTAGACCTGTGAACAACACAAGATCAAACATTAACTGACTGATTTATACCTTCACATGCCCGGATACCAGGACGTTTGTCCTGATATCCGCTTCCACTTTTTTTTTCTCGCTTCCGCTTTTACACCCTCCACTGTTTCGCATAGGTCTCCTCCAAGCGTGGTTCAGCCGTAATCGCCATGCTTGACCGATGCATGCTGGCGATCCTGTAGGTGTTATGTTTTATGGTTATATTTTATGTATAAGTTATAATGTATGTATAATTTATTAGTTTATGGTAGGCCACCAGGCCATGTAAATCCATACTAATATTATAAATGCGAAAGTGAGTTAATCTGTTCCGCTTTCACGGCCAACTACGAGGATATTGGCGCCAATTCTGTTGTACACGAAGCTAAACTTATGTTAACCTATTTATATCCCTTTCTCTCCAATGAAACAAGAAAGAGACAGATATTAAAAAGAGCTGTCAATTTAACTTGATCTAAAATGTCCATACAATATAGTAGTCATTTCAGAAAGTGTTGATTAAAAACACGGCGATGTTCAAGGAAAATCTAATTTGACATCTCTAACTTAGTTCTTATCTGTCGCTGTCTTTTTCTTCAGCTGCCTGGTAGATGGCTAATGGTGCCGATTCCCTTGTTCACAAACTAAATTAAAATTAGGCATTAGGCATCTCTTACTACCAGGCAGCTGAAGAAAAGGACGGCGACATACAAGGACTAAGTTAGAGATGTCAAATTAGTTTTTCGCTTGAACTTTGCAGTGTTTTTAATCAATACGTTCAGAAATGACAACTATAATTGTATGAACATTTGAGATCAACTTAAAATGACAGCTCTTATTAATATCTGTCTGTTTCTTGTTTTATTGGAGAGAATGAGATATAAATAGCTTAAAAATAATTTAGTATGTGTACAACAGAATTGGCACCATTGTCTTATTTAAGTTTTGTTTGTGAACAAGGGTATCGGCGTCAATCGCTACTTATTAATTCGCGACTTCGTGTATATCCGTGAAAACTGACATCCACGTGAACGAAATCGTGGACAAAATCTAGTAAAGTTTATATTAGTAAACTACAAACAAAATCACGATCTTGCAATCCAACTGCCATCTGTCGGGGACAAAATTAATGTCGGTGCCTGAATTATTATTGGTAGCAATAAGCACCTATTACTATGACGTCTTCTTTGAGAAACAAGAGAAAAATAAAACTGGCAGGCGCTCAAACATTTTGAAGTACATAAATACTTATTATACTTAATAACTATTCTGTAGTAAACTAACAAACCATTGTTAAAAATCAAAGTAATGATAGTTCAAGAAGTTTATAGGATATCGTGTGTGACAATCGGTTCCTAAAACGCGATTTACCTACTTACCTACCTACCTAGTTAATTATTGACATGAGAACTCAACAGAAACTAGGTCTCTGAACGAACGGCGTGCATATAATTACTTACAAATACAAGAAATTGTTAGAATTATGTTATTTAGATTAAAAAGTCATTTAAAAGAGTAACTAACTATGAAATTATTGTACCGTTATACCAAAAAAGCCAGCTACAAGTACCTACCTAGGTACTGTAAAGGTTGCATGTAGGTATGTGGCATGCATCTGGCACCTTTAATTTACTATATGGCTTTGTTGGAACACTCTGGAAGGTTCGATATAGATATTTAAGATTACAAGATAGTGTTATTGTCATATGACATTAATGGACTGACATACGGGCGACTGTCAGAGACAGTCGTAATATGGGGCTGTTAACGACTTTTACAGATTTTAAACTGACAATCACGTCAAAATGTGTAGTGTAAAAGATTTGAAAAAAATATATGTTAAACTAGAACATTCTCTTAATCATTTAGTACGTGAGATATTTTTGATTAAGTTCATATTAAATAGTTTAATTAAATCGTGAACTTGGGTTTGACGCGGACGAAACATTGACAATCACACAAAATCTACCAGGTATAATTAAACGAAACTTACACCATCTTACAGACAATTTTATTATCTATCTTTTAGTATACGCCTTTATTTTTAAGTTAAGGAATACTATCTTTTATTTCATTTTTTCGACTATACTTTGAGAGTTTTGGACGCAGCGCATACGATTCTTTGGTCGCTCAAGGTCGCCGGCGTATATCGTCGCCTTATTGTTGGTTTATCTGAAATAATATTGAATAATCTAAATATCCCTACGTTTCATTTATCGTAGTTCGTTCCCCCGTACGTAGAGACCTAGTGAGTTGCAAATTTTTTATTAATAGTTAATCGTTATCGTTAATCTGAAGATTTTCAAATTAGCTAACTTATTTATAGACATGTGCAATGATTAAACTTAGTGTGTTCACAAGAATGTAATTCGTTTAGTAAAACTGAGTAGAGTCTTAACTTTCGTATAATTTTTATAGAACAATTAACAAGACGCAACAAACTTAATTTTTATGAGAAAAGGCCCAACCGACATCGACATTAAAAATGCAAGTGAAAAGATGACAATACACACATATTCTCAACACTGCTATCTAAGTTTTATCAGGCGTTACGCATGAACTTCTCTATGTAAGTACTTCAACCATTCTTCGATTTTCAAGACGTGTAATTGTTTCAATAGTATCCAAGCTTTGTAAAGCTAGGATTGTATACAAGATTAAACTAAATGACCTAGTTAAACAGTAATGCAAAATAAGTGTGTTGTGTGTTTTGTTTTCACTACATTTGTATCTGTTTTTTTCAACAAAATGGACACGAGAACCTAACGGTAAAGCGAGTTCCGACGCGATAGCAATGCGACACAATCGGCTCACAAATTAATTACATGTATAACACTACAGACGAACGCACGACTCGTTATTGGTTTGAACGCTTCTGACTTGGATTTGGATCATGGAGTTCTGACATTGATCTAAAAAATGCAAGCCGTGGTCGCCCGATAAACAAAGTCAACAACGACGAATTAAAGGCGATAGTGGAAGCTGACGATACTTATAGTACGCCTTAGTTAGCAGCAGCTCTAATGTAACTTTTAGAGCAGTTCAGAAACTGTCACCGTAGCCGAAATAGGCATTTTATGTTATATTATATTACTAGCTGTTGCCCACGACTTCGTCCGCGTTTATGAAGATATCAAGTTTAATGGTGTTTAACGTAAACTATTTTTATATTTCAGTCAACAGAAAATGCCTATCACACTAAGCAGTTTTTTTATGGCACTAATTAGAAACACCACACCGACCACAGCATGTCAGCAGTCATCAATAAATGTTTGTGGACCACATGGTTGCGAAAGCGACTATATTTACTTAAACCAACCCTGTGATAAAATCTGTTCCTACCTCCCCCCCCTGTCCCTTAACTATATTCTATCTCTCTACCAATTTACAAAAAGCCAAGGATTTCATGCAAGGATTTCATGAACTGTTCCAACTTAGGCCGCATTATCACTTACGATCAAGTGAATTGCGGTCAAACGCAAGCCTATTTAATAGTAAAAAAAAAAAAAATGATCACTTGAACTTAGAATTTTGTCAAACAAACTTACAGGAGCCATTAATTACACCTCCTTAATCCGGCTCTGTCGCAAAATCCGTTTCTAGCGGACGTATAATAACTACAAACTGCTCTACTTCCAAAATTCAAATTGTAGCACAAAAAATGTAGGACTTACATACTTTACAAACTCGCGAGAGCCTTTAGACCTCCATACTCGGTCGGGCCCTGTCGCAAAATCCCTTCTTAGCGGACGTCTACTAACTATTAACTATCTCCCTTCCAAATATAAAGTTTTAGGCTCAAAAAATGAAGGACTTACATAAAAACTTGCAAAAGCAATTAGACCTCCTTAATCCGGCCCCGTCGCAAGTCTGTTCTTAGCGAACTTCTATTAACTATAAACTACCTCCCTGCCAAATTTCAAGTCTGTATCACAAAAAATGAAGGACTTTCATACACAGTTTCGAGAGCCATTAGACCTCCTTAATCCGGCCCTGTCTCAATATTCGTTCGTAGCACACGTCTACTACCTTTTAACTACCTCTCTGCCAAATTTAAAGTTTGCAGCACAATAAATGAAGGACTTCCATACAAACCTGCGAGACTCATTAGACGTCCTTAATCCGGCCCTGTCGCAAAATCCGTTCTTAGCGGACGACTACTATCTATAAACTACCTCCCTGACCTTTCGCTTTTATATATAGATATATATATATCTATATTATACATTTATTTGTCATTGGTTTAGTAGATAAGGTCATTTTAATATTTGTGCTGTGGACTTTGGACCAATAGTCCAAAGTCAATCACCTCAGAATTACTTACTGTTAGGTGCAAATTTATCAATAAACGTCCTGGGCCTCAAGTCTGCTATTACAATAGTGTCAGAAATGGTCTGTCATTGATTTCATAATTGTTGATTTTGACAAGTTTGGTAATCTACTAATATAATGGCGTCATTATGACTTTCCAATGGTCAACCAATGACAGTCCATTGAAAGAAATGATATAGAATGGTAATCTTACAAGTCGTGTTTGCTGATTTTTTTTTGTAGTTTTAAGTACACGAGTAAACCTTTAAATTCCCTCAAACTCATAACACTTACCTAAGATAGTCAAGTTGTTACAACATTTCTCTATTATTATTATTTAAAATGTGTACGATTTTTTCTATATGTTCGTAAAATACAGATATTTTATACAACTTTGGAACTCTATATAAACAAACAATAACAGTTTTACACTCAATTCAATCAATGATGCAACATTCAGATACCCCATTAATGGAGAAATTCGTTTTCAGAAAGTCACTCATTTATAGAATTACATTTAATAATTAAAATTATCAACATAACTATCCAAGTTAGTCAGTTTTAATTAAAGTTGAAAATTAAAAAACCCGTAAGAATATTTCGCTACTTACTCACCAAGGTACTCCGCGAAATTCTTTTATAATTTCTATATCTTTCTCAGACAGCTCTTCAAGACATACGCTCATGGCGTCTATAACTATTATAGATACGGAGTTAGATACAGTACGACGAATGATACGGTGATACGGATGCGGTGATCGGATCGGGCAAATGATTCGTCGTACTGTATCTAGCTCCGTATCTAGTTATAGACGCCTTTATTTCACTCCGTATCGTACCTGCCGCATCCTTAAGAAATAGTACAGGCAATCCGTGCCGTCTCCGTATCTTCTTTGATGATCGGACGAAAACCGACTCGACATGGAACGGGCCGTATTGCACTGTGTATCAGAGCGGTGTATCTATACTTAATATTATAAGGCTGAATAGTTTGTATGTTTAGTTGGTTGAACGCTCTAATCTCAGGATCTACTGGTTCGAATTGAAAAAATCTTTTTGTGTTGGATAGTCCATTTATCGAGGAAGACTATAGGCCCATGCGAAGCCGGGTCGGGTTGCTAGTCAAGTAATAACCTTCCGAAGTAGTAATAGCCTCCAGATCAGTTAGTAGGTTAGGTACCGGTGTTCCGGTGCTAAGCGAACTAGTAAAACTAGTTTACGTGAGTCAAATCAAATTCTGACAATTAACTGATAGTATATAGGAAGTCATGATTTTTCTCGAAATTAATTAATGATTTGATAACTTTAATGAAGTAGAACATAGTGTCTGAGTCAGGAACTTTGGTACCTTGCCACCACGCACAACGACACAACTCAATATTCTCGCGCGTTCAGACGAGAGCGATTTCTTCGCGATTCCAATGTTTCTAAAGAGGGCGCGATACGTACGCGACGCGCGCGCTTTGTCGCGCCGAAAGAAATCGCGCTCGTCTGAGAGCACCCTTATTCTCTGAGTGAGGTCACAAGGAATGCATTGTTTGCGATAAGTTACAAAATTAAACTAAGACGAAAATATGTTGTGATGACATTACAATAAGTGCTATTATTAGGTAATGACAGACGTGAGATGGAAACTAAATAAATACTTAAAGAAATATTTAACATTTCTCTTTAGGTAGACTCTACAAACACTCTGTAATACTAATAAAACTGACCAAGCGTGAGTTGGCCTCGCGCACGAAGGGTTCCGTACCATTATCTACACCACCAGATTTTTATCTGTTCTGTGATCTACACAACATAACACATCGAGCAAAAAGACGGCAAAAAATCACGTTTGTTGTATGGGAGCCTATTCTGTTATTAGTATTTGTTGTTATAGCGGGAACAGAAATACATCATCTGTGAAAATCTAGCTATCGCGGTTCATGAGATACAGCCTGGTGACAGACAGACAGACAGATAAACTTTTTTAGGTTCAGGTTCTGTTTTTACCCTTTGGGTACGGAACCCTACAAAAATAACGAGCATGTCTGTTTGTAGTGTATGTCCGTCTGTGCGTTTGTTACGGTATCACGTCAACGGTTGGATAGGTTTCAATGAGACGTTTTATGTTGACCCACGGCTGGGCAACGGCCTCTTCTCTCACAGAGAAGACACGAGCATTGATCACCACCACTTATGCCAGTTACACCACGCTTGCTCAAGGCCGAATGTCTATTTCAGGGTTTACTAATGTTTGCCATATTTAAAATGCGATAATTTTATATGCCATACTTTTATTTGCCATAATTTCATTAGAAATAATGCTTCAGTTGCTATAATCGTTAAATTACATAAAATCATTTTCACTAATTTCATTGGTCATAATCGATCAAGTGTCATAATGATGTTAATCCATAAATTTATTTGCTATAATTTTTATTTTCAATAATTTCATTTTCCATAACATTTATTCACCATTGCCCAGACTAGTACAACAATACTAGTTCAGTACAATCGCCTGCTATGTTGATGTTATGATCATGATAACAGATACAGATTTTTAATCACAAGGAAACCTAAAAATAAACTTTCTCTATCCATTTGCATAAAATTTTAAGACCTAATATAACTTAGCAAAATAATATATTTGTTTCGTGATAATTATATTTTCGCAATAACGTTATTTACGTATAACAGCTTACGCATAATTTTTCTAATCATAATAATGTTAAAACTTAACATTCTAAAACATAAATTATTTATTTACGCATAATGATATTAAAACATATTTTTACCATGCATGCAGTAACCACGCAAACAAGCATATACCATGCATGCAGCAAGCAAGAATGCAGACTGCATGCAAGCATGCAGACTGCAAGCAAGCATGCAGCAGGCATGGTTTATGTCACGGCTCCGGCGCTGCGGGGCTCCGGCGGTCCCACGCGAGCTTATCGTCGCAGATGTGTTTTACGCTCACCACCGAAGCTTCGGCTTGCTGGCCGGCGCAGGCCGGCCAGCCTCAGCCACGGTGGCGAGCGTTAAAACCACCTGCTCCTCAGCTCGCGGGCCGCCTCGCCCCTGCGCGCCTACGCGGGCTTAGATTACACTCTAGGCGTAGGGCAGACAAGACTACGTGGAGTCGGTTTTGCAGCGATTCGTTTCTGTCACAACTTTCGTACCACAAATTTTTGTTTTTTACGACTTACTTTTTATACTTTAGCGTGGCACAATAGATTTGCACATTATGCGAATTTAATTTATGCCAAAACAAATGTCTAAATTTTATTTGCTACGCAATTGAGGACATCTGGCGCTAGGCGGCCGCTGCCGCGGCACGCTCGCTACGCTCACTCGCCTTCGCGCGTTGTGTGGTCACCACCTAACCTAATCTACCCGTTTCGATTTTTACTAACTTTTTATTGTCTAAAGATTGATTACTGTAATAAATCATTTGGTTAGTGGGTGGCCTTAATGACATTAGTTTTTGTACAAAACAATAAACGTTTCTAAATTATATTAAATGTTGCTTATGTCAAGTAACGATTATGTAATGTGTTACTTATAGAAACTAATGATTATAACATATGTTATTATGGCAACTAATTTTATGGCAAATGAAAGTTATGACTAATAAGTTGATATGACAAACGTTATTAGTATAAATGATAATAGTGCAAGTAAATATTATGACGGGGGACGATTATGGAATACAATAATAGTACAAATGATTTTATGGAAAACAAGACAATACCCTATTTCAGACATTGACTATCTACTTTATATATATACTTAGTCAGGCCATAAATACTGTTACAATTAAAAATAAGAAAGTTATTAAATTTGAATTTGGAATCTGTCATTTTTATACGATTGTTCATTGAGTTTTCTAATTTTGGCGCCAATACATTGTACAATATTTTGCGATATTAAAATGGAGTGGGGTGAGAAAGTGAACCGAATCGCTGTGATTGCATTACACAAAGTTGGTATGGAGCCAAATGCAATTTTTAAAACTCTCCATACGCTTGGTATTAGTCAAATGTTTGTGTACCGGGCTATTAATAGGTACAATGAGACCTCCTCTGTTTGTGACAGAAAAAGATCTGGCCGTCCACGTAGTGTTCGTACGAAAAAGGTGGTCAAAGCAGTAAGGGAAAGAATTCGAAGAAATCCTGTCCGAAAGCAAAAGATTTTATCTCGGGAGATGAAGATAGCGCCCAGAACTATGTCGCGTATTTTAAAAGATGACTTAGGACTTGCAGCCTGTAAGAGACGCACTGGTCATTTTTTTACTGATAATTTAAAAAAGAATAGGGTGGTAAAATCGAAACAACTACTGAAGCGGTACGCAAAGGGAGGTCACAGAAAAATTTTGTTTACGGATAAGAAAATTTTTAGAATTGAGCAACATTTTAACAAACAAAATTACCGTATTTATGCTCAAAGCTCTAAGGAAGCTTCCCAATTAGTCGACAGAGTGCAACGTGGGCATTATCCGACTTTATGTATGTACTCATGTTGATACAAATAAAATTTATTAGAGTAATATTACTATCACTACATATTATATAAAACAAAGTCCCCCGCCGCGTCTGTGTGTCCCTATGTATGCTTAGATCTTTAAAACTATACTACGGATTTTGATACGGGTTTTTAATAGATAGAGTGATTCAAGAGGAAGGTTTTAGTATATAATTTCTCAAGCGGCCGAAGCCGCGGGTATCAGCTAGTTATTTATAAATCTTAAGTTCCCTCACGATGTTTACCTTCACCCAAGTCGGTGATATCCAAGATAAACTTGAAAGCTACTTACAGCTTCATTATTCAGGCATGTTTCGTCTCAATCGGTTGAGTAGTTCCTGAGATATAGTTGCAACTAGGCTTAACACTTATTTTCGTCAAACAAACAAAACAAATTTAATGTTGGAAGTTATAATGAAACCGAATATTATGGATCTACAAAATTATTAGAAAAAGGAAAATTCCGTCAAACATGAAACGTTACTTTATCGAAGTGAAAACGGTCAAGTAAAGTAAAGTCAAGTTAAACCACTATGTTTGAACTAGAGATGAAACGAATATCCGGCAATTGTCCGTTATCAAGCCAATTAATACTATCCGGATACCGAATAACTAAGTAAAACATACAATAATAGCTTATAAACACTATTTATTTATAATTAACGATACAAAGCTTTACTAATGACAATAATAATCGCCATCGTTATATTAAAATGCAGAACCATGATGCTAACACCCGAATGCGCTCGAATCTTTCCAATCTCGTTCACTCAAATACTAATCACAAAATAAGAACGCGACCAATGGCAGGAATGAAAAAACTTAGGTTAATTTAGGTCGACGTCAGGGGAACCCCGAGGTTCGGTTTTTTTTTTTTTGTAGGTTCTTTTAATCCCTGCAGACAGAAATAGGAGCCCCGGGGCTCCAACGTCTAGACGTCGACCCGTCTTTGTGCCAATTTTCGTAACCGTTGCAGAACGTCGTAAATTGATATTTTCCCCTTAATGCAGCTTCTGACTATTTCTTTTCGACTCTTTTATCAATTTGGTATTATTCTGACGATAGCGGACCAAAACTCCGTTTTAGTCAGAAAAAAATACCGCCTATAATTTATTCTGACAAAAAAAAAATTTACATATGTGTACCTCCCCGTTTCTCGTAGTACAAACAGCGTCTTCAAAGTCAAAGTCAAAGCATTTATTTCAATTAAACTATTTACCGGCACTTTTCAACTGTCAAAGAATCGATCAGTTACAACAGAGAGTTGAAGGTTATTGCTTGTTTCAAAACGTAGGTAGTTAGGTCTCTATGGAGAAGAACAAGCAAGAAACTCAACGGACACTCTTTTAAATCAAGTTTTTGCAAAGTACTGCATGATTCTTGTTGCTTCTACAGGATGAGATTGAATTCATTAGCAAAATTTTAAGGAGTGACTCAGACCACGAACCTGAACAACTTTCATTATGAAGCCGACTCAAACAGCGCGAAAAAGAAAACAGCTGTTCCATACAGAAGTGCAATAGGGGTACTCGGCCAAAATGTATGGAACAGCTGTTGTTTTTTTCGCGCTGTTTGAGTTGGCTCCATAATGAAAGTTGTTCAGGATCGTTGACTGAGTCTCTTCTTAAAAATTTGCTAATGAATTCAATTTAATTCTGTTTATGTGAAAACTATGAAGGTAATCTAGCAATACAAAACATAAAAAAGAAGCAAGATAAAGTCCATGGCAGATAAGAGCTGACCAATCTCTACTGACAGCGCCCGTTCACGAACATGACGCGTCAACATGCAACAACTGCTTACCCCCTATCATTTTTAAAGCAGTTGATGACGCTGTCTGTACTAGGGATGATTTACGTATTTCAACAAGTGTTAGTTTGACTTTCAGTAGACCTTACACGGCTACGTACTTATTTCTGTGTAAAATAAATAATCAACATCACAGTAATACCTATTTCCATATTAGCGAACACAATACCTCTACGCTATCAGCATGATAAGATTATCTGGAGTGCTGACTTTGTTACTCATATCCATTTTTGTATGTTTACGAATCAGTTAATTTGTGAGAAAGTTATGGCGTCATTTGGAGGAAATGCAGTAATTATTGGCCTCGCCTTAAACTTTAGGACTAACTGCCACAATCAGAGACGTCACATAATAATAATGAATCATTGACTTTAATTGATCAATATAACTTGGCATTATGTCAACAACATTACAATTTTCTCAATTTGTCATATTTTTCACTGACAGCGTTCCAAGTTATGTTGGTCAATGATTGATTAATGATTAATTCGTTATTGTTTGTTATGAAGTGACGTCCCTGTATACCGTAGTTAGAACGTTAACGTTTTTTTGTAACCGGTTTCAAAAATTGGAAGGTTCTCAATTCGAGTCTATGATTTTTTTTTGTATATTTGTTACGCGATTTTGTCGTTTCTTTTATGGATACGGTATGCCTCAGGGGTAGTCCCATATAAATTTTACCAAAAATGAAACAGCGCTTTTGAAAAAATTTACAAAATCCAAAAAAAAAAATCAATGATGACGTTTTGGTTTCCTCAATCGTTGGAGTATGTACTTTCAATCGCTGTTTTAACTGTGTTGCCGATTCTGAACCCCACGTATGCCGAAACGCACGAGACACAATAGCTTTTTAATTGTGTCTGTAATTAAAAAGGAAAATGGAAAATAAGGTGTTTTGTCGGTGGATTGCCATTGCCGCCGACAAAACAGCAAACAGAACAAAGCCACCGACTTTCGAGACAGTCATGTGTATTCCGTCTGTGCTAGAGTTATTTAACATTATTAAAATTTTTGAAGTCGATTGTCTTTTTTTTTTTGTAAAAAAGCTTTTTAGCGCAGGAGTTCGATAAACGTATGCAGACGCAGCGATGCATGATGCATCTGCACACACCAATGCATTTTGTGTGCAGATTTTGTAAGAAGAAAATATCTATGTTCTCATATTGACGTTGACGGGCCTGTTGGTCTAGTGGTCACTGACCCTGACTGCTAAGCCGGAGGTCGTGGGTTCGATTCCCACCCAGGACAAACTTTGTGTGATGTTTGTCTATAATATGTATGTATTTATAAATTATATAAGTATGTATATCAGTTGTCTGGTTACCATAACACAAGCTCTGCTTAGCTTGGGACCAGATGACCGTGTGTGAGTTGTCCCAAGATATTTATTTATTTATTTTATTTATTTATTTATTTATATGGGTTATCGGGAACGCCCTTTTTCCTTCAGGCAAATATAGTTTTAGCCACGTTTTTTACCATTTAGGTAGGTAATCTAATGTGCGAATGGATGGGTCCAGCTGGAAAAAGATGTAAAGGGATACCCAAAGACCGCTGGATTGATGAAATTCAAAAACTAGCCAGTAGAGACTGGATGCAGACAGCGAAAGACCAGGAAAAATGGAAACTATTGGAGGAGGCATATACCCAGAGCGGGGCCATGTGATGTACTCAATTAATTTAAAATATCTTGTTTTTTATCTATATGTAAATTGCATGGAAATAAAGGCAAATATAGGCTTATGTATAGGCAAATACTTAAACGGTAATCAATGTTAAGTTACCGTTTAGTCTCGTGCTGTCTCTATTACTTTATTAAATTGAGTAGCGGTCGAGTATTTGGCCGATAGGTGCTTAGTGGTTATCCACTAAGCACCTATCGGCCAAATACTCGACCGCTATTGACTAGCAGAGGATCTAGTGTGAGTTTTTACTCGAACTCGATCGCGTTAACATAAACTATCGCATATGTTAACTTGTGTGGAATAATTGTGTTTCCTATTGTTGACACTAGACTGCGCTGTTCCAGTTTCAATACAAATTCGAGTTCGAATAAAAACTCGCACTAGGCCCTCTGGATCCCGCAGCCACGCTCACGTGGACCGTAAGGAAATCAGTATTGGTTTGGTTTTAATGATTTTCCGTGGAACTCTAATGCTTTATTTCTTTTAATAAGAGTACCTAACCTAAGTTCCATAGAACGTTAGCTATGAAAGTCTCGTCAAAATCGGTTCAGATTTTTCGGGGATTAGCCTGAACAAGATATACCAAGTAGGGATGACGATACGTCAAATAATTAAAATACTGGTAACACTAGTTCATAAGAATATTTTGAATACAATCAAATAAACCCTATCAGCAAAATAAAAAAAAATCAAACATACTAAAGAGCATATTATTATAAATGTAATCAAAATAGAACACCATTTAGAATATTGGTTTACTAACCTGTGAGAAGAGCCGCAACTTGTGGCGCCATAATTTAATATTATTTGGCATGTGACGATGCACAGCATCTGTGAGAGGGCGCTGTATACTTCCCGTTTATTGTTAGCCAATCACAGCTTGTTGACGTTATATCGACGACCAATCAGCGCAGAGTTCCGGTAGTCACGTGGTCCCAGAGAGGGGGTCGCTAATGGCGACCGGTCTTGCCTCATAGCGTCGTTACTTCTCGACTTATTAACATCAAATTTTTATACTGTTGTTAAAATTTAAATTTCAAATATAATTTAATAGAAACGAATTAATATTTAAGTGAATAAATGTGATTCCGGAGCAAGAAACTCAGGTAGGTAACGACTCGATGTCTACATCAAGCCGTGAACGCCTGCGAGTGCCTACCAATTCTAGCTCTTCACAATGAATTCATTGGATTCCGAGGTAAAACGGCGAACATGCGGTGAGTCATCCACATTTCAAAAGTTCTTTACTAAGTAACAGTGCTAATAATTTTGATGAAAACGTGTGTGTATCCGGTTCGATGCCGGTTTTACATAATTCACCTATGCCTGAACCAATTTCTGGACTTCTCCTCGACACCTTTCAGTAAAATCTCGGAATCATTTCTACCCACGTTCAAATTTCATAAAATTTGCTAGAAAATCATGCAGTGACTAGGCGAAAAACTTTTTAGAATCTTTCGGAACGGTCTTTGTAAGATCCCTGCGAGTTCCAATGTTTGATGAAAATCATGCTTCGCTTCGTCTTTCGCACTTTTGTTTCGAAATCATTTCTACCCTCGACAAAGTTTTATGAAGTGTACTAAAAAATCATGCAAATAGTTTACAGAAAACATGCTAAATACATTGCAAATCGTCGGGAGCGTATCCTAGGCGAATTAGAAACTTTCGGGACGGTCTGCGTAAGATCCCTGCGAGTTCTAATTATATGATAACAAACTGCATGCTTGCATTCGGTATAGAAACATGAGTATGCCCTTGGTTTGGTACTGAAAATAATCAAATAAGTAAACTGAGGCTGTCTCAGAGCGTATCGGAAACAGTACGAAATATTTCTTACGATCTTTCGGGACGGTTGCGTAAGATTCCTGCGAGTTCTAATTGCCTATTGGATGAAAATCATGCTTCACTTTCTGTCTCTGACATTGTCGATAAAATCTCTCGCAATCACTTCTTTCACTGACGTAAAATTACATGACATCAACTAGGAAATTATGCAGCCAGTTTGTGAAAAACGTGCTGAATACATTGAAAATAACCGGGAGCATATCCTAGGCGAAATACTTTTTGGAAACTTTCGGGACGGTCTGCGTAAGATCCCTTTGAGTTGTAATCGTCTATTTCAAGAAAATCATGCTTTACTTTGTCTTTAGCATTTTCGATAAAATGTCGAAATAATCTCTACCCTCGTCAAAAAAAAAAAAAAAAAATTAACTGGAAACTTATGCAGCTAATTTGCGGAAAACTTGCTAAATACATTGGAAATCGCCGGGAGCGTATCCTAGGCGAATTAGCAACTTTCGGGACGGTCTGCGTAAGATCCCTGCGAGTTCCAATTATTTGATGAGAAACAATTACATGCTTGTACGGCAGGTATAGAAATATGGGTATTCCCTTGGTTTGGTACTGAGCAGAATCAAAATAAGTATAGAGGCTGTCTCTGAGCGTATCGGAAACAGTGGCAGATGCTATGGGCTCCGGAGGCCTTTCTCGAATGATTGAACACGGGAATGCGTCTGCCATTAACCTCCAAGAGCTGGGGCTCGTGGCTAAGTAAAAGCCGTACGGATCGATCGGTCACGGTTAAGCTACGCTTGCCGCGGTCGGTCCATGGATGGGTGACCATCCATTTCATACCGAAACCGCTCCGTGCCTCGGAAAGCACGTAAAACCGTTGGTCCCGGCTGTCATTTGTAGATCTGGCAGTCGTTATGGATAATCAGGAGCTCTGGCTCTTATCTGATCATGAGTCTTACCAAGGGGTACCTATAGTCGGTAACCGGGTTATGGAGGGTCAGACCGGCAGCTGCTCCACGTAAAACACTGGTATTCAGCTGCATCCGGTTAGACTGTAAGCCGGCCCTAACATAGTTGAAAAAGGCTAGGCAGATGTCTGCCAATTAACCTCCAATCCGCCGCTCTTATCTTCTTAGTTCGGCTACACCAATCCTACGGTGGCTGTCCCTTACTGTATTCGAGACAGTGGCAGACGGTTCGGGCTTCGAAAACCCTTCTCGAAATGATTACGAGAATGCGTCTGCCATTTACCTCCAAATAACCGTTATTCATCCATCAGTACGAGCCCTATACCGATTCCAAGCATCATTCATCAGAACTGTCGAACATCGAGCACCTGAATTGTCACATTGGGAAGCTATTCAAGCTGATTCTCACTTATAGATACCCGATTTTTTCGGTGGTGAAGCTGGATAAATCTTCAGCGTTTTGAAGAACCACCGTCGATTACTCAGACTAAAAGTTTCAGATGACGTACCTGCCATTCGGCCTGTTATGGGCACCCAAATATTACACAACTTTAACCAACTGGGTGGCCAAACCTCTACCGGTCCAAAGGGACAGGGAGACCAGACCAGCGGCATTGGTACTGGGTCGCCATGTGAGCATGCAATCAGTTGTTTCGTACTTTCTAAACTCAAAATTTAGAATCGAAACCAGGGTTTCGGCTGGGCCTGTCACCTTGCGGCAGTGATGTCATAAATTGCTTCTGATTCTGTGTTTAAGTATATTATTACTAACACTATGAGTCTTGTTACTCAAAATAAATGATTATTATTATTATTTTCAAATAAGCCATTTACAGGCTTGAGTTGAGTTGCCAACACATGTGTGAAGCATTTCCGACCACGGGCACGTGGTCACCATTTGAGCATACAATCCAACAATAACAGTTGTCTCATACGTTCTAAACTCAAAATCGACAAATTCGAAACTTAAACTTAAAACTAGTTATTTCGAGCTGTCAAAGAAGTCGGCCGATCGGAGAGTTGTGACTGGTTGCTCGTTCAAATGGTGGGCTTTTGTGGAGAGGAGCAAGCGGGGGAAGCTCCAGAAACACTCTTTTTAAGTCAATAAAATATTACAAATGTACGTGACATCATTCATGTTGAATCCCGTAGGTTCAACATGAATTCGAGAACAACGTAACGAGTCGTCTACGTTAGAAGAAAACGGGACACGATCGGTGGCCTTACTTTGTATGACTTATCAATTTTACTTAGCCAACAAGGACTTTTTGAGGGGTTGTTAGAAAATATGTTACCTAACATTTTTTAGACTCGTCTACCCATTTTTGCACAGCCGTCAGTCGTATATGGCTATTTCAGCAGGCGAAGGTGTTTCCGCCTTCGAGCCTAATTCCTAAAGCAACATCAGAATTTTGGCCGGGGTGGGCGAGAGCCTATTGAGTATGGCTTCATCGATGTCGAGCACTCGGCAAACCTTTAAGGATCAACAACCTTGTTGTAGTGTTACTAGATCGGAGCACGGGTCTTCCACCTCCTTAAGTTCAAGACCTTCTCAATAACTTCTTCGTTTGGAAGATCCCGGGGGGAGCAGAGTAACCAGTAATTGGTCGGAAGCAGAAAAGTCCCTGTTCCGATCTAGTTGGCCGGAGTCCACGCTGTAAATTTAGATCGGCACGATGTCGACGGGACAAATGTTGTCAAATTAACTCACAACGTTGACTCAACTGTCCTTATAATATGAATAGTCAATATTTTTAATACTCATAATCATTGAGCAAAGATTAGCTTACCCTACCACATATTGTCACATAGGTTTGTACTACTAACATTTGAACGAACGTCTGAAGGCGAAAATGTACAACATATTCTTAAAATTATCTCTTTAGTTTCAATCCCGTGAAACAGAGAAGCCCCTAATATCACAATTTGGGACTCAAATAAACTAATTGCCGCGGATGCACACGAACCCTCCTAATAAAATTACATTTTTCAGAAAGTCGTGTCAATTGGCCTCTCTTTTGTTGCTGGCATCAGGAGGACGCGTCCATAATCTTACCGTTTTTAGGGTCTAATCGAATTGTCACATCTATCGGGTGACCACATCATGTTTCCAGTATTTGGGTCAAAAACAGACACCGACAGCGTATAGGAAATCAGGATGAAAGAAATTATCTTAATAACGAAAATATACGTCCACTAATTTGGTTGAAGACCGAGACATACGTACGATAGCTGAATGTAAGCATTCACTGTGTCAATTCGAGATCCATCCCACGCTTAGTGCATCACGGACTGTTATGGGTAATTTGGTAAGAACTTTATTGAAAGATGCAGGTATTTCCGCATCTCCTGGGAGTGTAAGTAGGTCCTTTGATTTGATATTGGTAAGAAAAATCTTTTAATAGAATATATTTTGCCTCGTGGTAATTGGCGAAGACCAAATGCTTTCGCTAAATGTTATCGAAAACTGATTATAGGTAAAGTTGACACGTTACCAAATATCAGTAATCTTTCGAATAATTTTGAACCTGTATGAACACATTGACCTCCTCTTGGTAGTAATTTATTATAAGTATAATAATTTGCCATATTATTGTTGATCACTATGGATCAATTTGTTATTACATTGTTTTTGTTTAATACCTAAATACGTAATGGTAGAGTAGGATTGATATGATACTTAAATTGAAACTAAACCTTTTACTTAGAGGTTCCTGACTGATAATACAGATCTATATACTGATTTGTGGTTTTATCTTTCAGTTAATATTATAATTTCTCACATAGCGTCGTCGTGGTCACCAGGAGTTATAAACACGTCTCTCACAGATGCTGTGCATCGTCACATGCCAAATAATAGTGCAAGTTTTACACAAAAATAAAACTTGTATTATTAAGCAGAGACGATGCACAGCATCCATTCAAGGGCTCCTGGTGAGAGACTTCTATGAGGCAAGACCGGTCGCCATTAGCGACCCCCTCTCTGGGACCACGTGACTACCGGAACTCTGCGCTGATTGGTCGTCGATATAACGTCAACAAGCTGTGATTGGCTAACAATAAACGGGAAGTATACAGCGCCCTCTCACAGATGCTGTGCATCGTCTCTGCTTAATAATACAAGTTTTATTTTTGTGTAAAACTTGCACTATTATTAATGCTCAATAAAAACAATTACACCAAATTATAAAATTTTGCCATGATCCTTTTTTGTTCTATTGCCATCCCCACCCTATATACATATAAAAAATTAAAAATATATTGTGAAAATTCTAAGATTATGTATTTTTATTTCAAGTGCCGTATGTACCTATGTGTGTACGTATGTGTAAAGGTACTGTATGAATTTAGTAAAAAGCTGTTCTTTGTACATTAGGTACAGACAGCGTAATCAACTGTAATAAAATAGCTCAACCATTTTTTAGATTATCTAAAGTACACACATCTTTTATGGGGTACCCTTTAAATGTTACAACAAAATACCTTGTGATATATTAAAACTAAAAGAAACAAAATTTAAAAGATACATTAAAGGTAGACTTTGTAAACAGGCATACTATAGGTAAGTTATAGGATTATATACAAGATAAGAATGCTTTGGAACATGCTGGTCCGGCTCCATAGGACATAATCTAGTGTAGACAAAATCAAACTGATCGCTAATTCAAATGACTAAATCTAATACTACATATAATATACATACTATTCTTTATTGTACTTAATAGATTACTCTGGCTCACACACTATTCATTGTTTGTTGGAATAGAAGAAGTAGTCGTCTCGTCTACTGTATTATTAATTGTAAATACCTATGTGAACTCTATGTACAGTACGCAAAAGAGATAAGTATCCATATGTCGTCGGGAATAGTTGAAGATTTCTTAGAAACCAATGGGGGCTTTCAAATGGAATTTTATTAAATCATTGAACTGTTTATTCTCTATAAATTGTATTTTATTTTATTTATAAAAACCTATCGGTTTCTAAGTAAACTTCAACTGTTTCCGGCGACATGGATACTTATCTCCTTTGGTGACCGTACATAACTTAGCTGTCATTTCTTAACTTGTGATACTTTTTACATACCCTAATATAGTGTTTTTTATACAAGGTACATCGTATTCACATAACATAATCATTCTTGTAAATGAAAATATTGTAAACACCCGTTTTTTTAAAAGAGTATGTATGGAGTTTCTTGCCCATTCTTCTCCATACGAAACTACCATTTGGAATGGGCAACTAGATTCAAATTTTACAATATGACGTTCAAAAGTGCCTTTTAATGGTCTAATTGAAATAAATGATTTGACTTTGATTTTGACTGCTTACCCCGCAATTTCTTCGGACACGTAAGCAGTTGATGACCGCTGCAATATCTTTACTGTGACCGCTGTCTGTACAAACAGTCAGACACTTCCATTTTATTTATTTTTATATATAGGTACTATGATGAATTAATTCAGAATTCATACCTTTTGGCGTAACATGGCGAACTGTTTACCTAACCTAAGATCTGTATATCTTTGTACAGATGTTAACAAATAAATGTTTATGATCATGACTGTTTTAATTAATTATGTAGGTATTTCACCCATAACCTTAATATTTCTTACAGGAAAGATAGGTACAGAATTTATATTTTTTTTGGTTATTAATACAGTTTTACTTGTTGCTTTTATGAAAATTGACCATTAAGATTGAAGTACATTAAAGTCTTGAAGTAAAAATATACATTGTCGTACGCTCATACTTAGGTACTGGTACTTTGTTATCGATAAGGTTTTCTCTATCACCCAACGCCCCATATTCGCGTAGTCTACGTCTAACCTCGTTGTTGAACGATCGTACTTACATATTTGGTTTTTTTTTAACAAATTTAAAAATAAATCTATCAACATGGGTTGTGGTGAATTTTTGGTTAAATACATCCTGTTCTTCGCCAATTTGGTGTTTGCAGTAAGTGTACTTTGTTTTTTCTTAGTCCGATTTTTATTTTAACAATGAACCTAGTGGTATTTCTTTCAAAAGTTTCACAAAGTGTATTTGGGAATTGGCTGACTTCCATGTCTCTTTTGGTGTAGGTAGGTCAAAGGACCTAATCAATAAAATATTCTGAACCTAAATGTAGTCTAAGTACTTTGAAATAGATTTTAATTTTGCATGTAAATGTGTTTTTTTGTTGCGTGGTTGCGCCCTAGTTACATCGGGAGCACTGTATACACATTCATTATTTACTTACTTATTGTCTTTACGCAAGACTTATGTGGACATTTAACTCTAATGAAACTCAGCATAACTTACTGTAGCGGGTAGACGATATTAGAACAAATGGATAATAATTAAAACAAGAGAAGGTACGCCAACAGTGTCGTGAAATTGACTCATTGATGACATGCATGATGACACACCTTGGTCTATTTATTCACTGGGTTTTTTGTAAGTACTTACATTGTATTTTACGTTAGACAACTCTTTACGATCGATTGTATATTTGAAATGAAGCAATGATAAATATGCGTTTAAATATGTATTATGTTCGAAATGTTATTATTTTATTTGATGCTGGCACTTCATGGCGTGTTTGTGCAAATATTCGCCTGTTTTAATAATACAAAATTATTATTATTAAGTAGGGTAATAATTATTAAGTAGGGTAAATTTTTATAGTAAGCCTAATACTGAAAAACGATTTTTAGTATTAGGCTAACTTGCGTTTTGAGTGGCTAAAGCAGGGGGTAGGCCCAGGTTAGTGGGGTGGGGATGTGATGGCTAGATAGGACTTTCATAGGTTTGAGTTAAATCTTGTGCTTGTGTTAAAAATAATTGAAAATACGACATTCCTTTAAGATTTCGGTTTAAGAGCGCCCTTCCCTATCAGTTTAACTTCAACGCTAGCGTGATTGAAAAAGTGAGTGAGAACATGACAACATCGCAAGGAAATTGGCGTGCGGAGATTTTACAAATCTTGTTCTAGGAAATACGTGTTTTTGAAAAAGCCTTACAAGTTTTTGGTAAAAATATTTGTAATTCAGAATCTCCATTACATGTGCAAGGTTTCTGGGTTTCTTTCATTAAGAGCGCCCTTCCCCATCGAACGAACTTCAACGAGAGCGTGATTGAATTTTTTTTTGTTTCAACCAATTCAAAGCTCGGAAACAAACGAGTGAGTGAGAACGCGATAACATCACAGGAAAATTGGCGCGCGGAAATTTCGCAAAACTTGTTCCAGGAGATACGTGTTTTTAAAAAAGCCTTACAAGTTTTTGGTAAAAATGTTTGTAATTTAGAATCTCCATTACATGTGCAAAGTGTCTATAAAGCTGTTTCTTTACTTTTTCTATGTATGAGTGCATTACGAACGGCCAAAGTTCAGATAAAATTGTGCAAAAAAACTGATTTACGGACGTGTTTACTGAATTTGTTTCTCAAAACAGTTTATTTTTGGCTTCATACAAACCTAGATTTAAACCACAAGATACCTGTGTTCAAAATATTTGGAAAATAATTGATTATAACGCCGTAATCGCGTACGAGCGTTTGTATGGAAAATATGACGGGATGGGCGCTCTTAAGGTGCATTATGAACGGCCAAAGTTCACATTAAAGTTGCACAAAAGAGCTGATTTTCGAACGTGTTTACTAAATATGTTCCTCATAAATATGTTATTATTTCATTACATAAGGACCTAGATATTAACCACAAGATACCCGTGTGTTAAAAATATTTGGAGTATAATTTGTTATAACGCCGTAATCACGTACGAGCGTTTGTATGGGAACTATGCCGGGATGGGGCGCACTTAATTATACGTAATTAAGCGTACGATAAACACAATTAGTACACCCGTTGAAATATTATATTGTTTTGTACTATTTAGTTTGAAGGTTAAAATATAATATGCGAAACGAGTATTCTCAATCTAAAAATCGATCGTACTTTACGGTTCCGTGGTAGGCCTTCTGTTGTAATATTATACCCATCAATGAACTGTGATGAGCTGATGATGATATAGATATAAAGACAGACACACAAGTCGTATCACAAAGCATATCCGTTGTCTACCTCAGAGACAAATACATCCTATTAAAAGTTTTTTTTTAAACTTGGCCTGCCCTATGATTTACTCCTGTATCGTGGGTATGTTTACAAACATTAAACTCACATACACAAACAGCCAGACCCGGAACAACTACCTGTAGGCCATACAAATATTTGTTCTGCGCGGGATTCGAACCCGCGACACGCAGCGCAACAGACAATCGCTCAGCCACTGCGCCAACCGTGTCGTCAAAGTTCAACGCTGGCATCACTGAATTTAAGTATTTTAGGGAGTTTTACGCACAGCTTGTGCAGGTCCCATCGTACCCAAATTCATTATAACCTTACTATAATAGGTATTCAGACCATTCGCTTCTACACTATTTGCTCGGCATAATATTTGGAGGAATATGCCCACGTAAGTTAGGGGTGTTATTAAGGTTTGTATGTACATCGATAATAAAAACACAAATTCAAAATACAATCACGAGATTGTAGGTATTTGATTTTGAGTTTGTATTTGCTTTTTGGACTTCACTCTCAGTGTTCCGCGCGGTCTATCTGCCTTTTTTTATGATCTGAGCCCAAAGAGAACACAATTCAGTCGAAATGACTATTGTTCATGTTCATTCGATGACAAGTTTCCTGTTCTGATACTACTTCTTAGTCACCCATTTATTTATAGAATGAAAATGCAAACACAATATTAATCCTATAACAAATCAACAATGCTAACGTTATCGCTCCATTATTTTAGTAAAAACAATGCAATAAGTACATATTATTCCATGATTTTAACGTATCCGTATCGTACGATTCTCGTAAAAAAACAAGTTCCATAACGTTTTTAGGTGCGTCTCGGCTCTCGCACCTAGCGATAACAAAGATAAGATAATTGATAACAGCTCGCCATAGGGTAAAGATAAGGTCACAATTACAGATATACTTACTTACCTGTTGATATTGATTGTACATAAACTGGGTATGCGAAAATTATATGAATCAATCCTTCTTCTGATACAAGCTTATACTTATAACTACTTATGATAATTTTATTACTACTACTACGAGTATCAGCCTGCACCATCCCACTGATGAGCAAAGACCTTACTCCATGGCTACTAGCTGTTTCGATCCAAGGCTAGAATTGGCCAAAACAAACAAACTGCCTAGCCTTTTTTCAACTATGTTATGGTCGCTGAATGCAGCTGAATCATCATCATCATGTCAACCTTTAGACGCCCACTGCTATTGCCTTGCCTTGCTAACCGCCTTGGGGGAGACCTATGCCCGGTCTCCCCCAAGAGGGAACCAAGGGCGGGTTCAGTCGTAATCGCCATGCTTGGCCGATGCATGTTGGCGATCACAGTAGGTGTTATGGTAGTCAGAAGGAGGCCCATCCTCGGGTCAATATCCCTCTGTCGCCTTTTACGACACCCACGGGTAGAAATGGGGTGGTGCTAATAGCGGCCGGCATAGAATTAGTTATGTAACTAAATAAAATAAATTGTGTAGGTATTAGGTTTGTGACATCTTTATTTTGTCTTTACATCCTATCCTATCCTACTAATATTATAAATGCGAAAGTTTGTGAGGATGGATGGATGGATGGATGTTTGTTCCTCTTTCACGCAAAAACGGCTTAACGCTTGTTGCTTGTTGCACGGCAGCTGAATAACACAGTGTTTTCATGGAGCGACTGCCTGCCACAACCCAGTTACTGGTTATTTTTCGGGCTTCTTACTATAATATGTAACGACTGTCAAAGATGACAACCGGAACCAACGGTTTTACGTGTTTTCCGAGGCACAGAAGGATGTTAGTATGAAATAGATGGTCACATATTGGTCACCCATCCACGGGTGTGTCCGCTGCAAGCGTAACTTAACCATGGCCGATCAATCCACACGGTTTTTACAAGCGGCAAGCCTTTTCTTCTTTAGAGCTTGCACACAAAACTGCGAATCGGCGCGATGTGAGTTCGCAACGCAGAAAACTGCGACACTAATTGCTGCGATGCGATTTCGTGCGGCAAGGTGTCTCCCTTCCACCATTAAGGTGACCTTGATCCTTGGAAGACCGTGAAAAATGCGAAAAATGGCGTCAACAAGTGTGACGTAACATCGCAGGAATGCGCGATGCGAATCAAAGTCAAAGTCAAAGTCAAAGTCAAAGTATTTATTTGTGCGATTTCTGGTGATAATTCGCAAGTTCTTGCGATGCGTCGTGGGAGCTCGTAGATTTTTACGATGCGACGTCGCATCGCAGTTTTGCGTACAAGCCCTATCCTCATACAAGGTGTAATAGAAAAACCTGCCTCCCTTGTACCTATTGGGAACATATTCATTGCAGCAGAACTATCAAACCACTGAGTCACCTACACAAGCAGCGGTCCGTAAATGTTAGAGCTCTATCAACGTGAACGTTGAGAGCGTTTTCTCAAATGTGCCTACATAAATGTCTGTTCTAATAGGAAAAAGTTGCAAGTTGGAACGTCCTTTGTGTCTCCGTCGTCACCATCATAAAGACGTTAACTACTGGTCACTGGATATGCCTCCAGCATTGCCACAACCACTGATCCTGTGTGTCTTTCGCACCCTGTGGACCTAGTTACCTTTGTCGCCAAGGCCGCGTCCCCGATATGTCGTACTCTTGAGATTGATGAGTGACTCTTGAGATCCTTAACGCACTCCTGACTGTCAATCTTGATGTGATTTGTGTGCTGATGAATATAATACAATTATGAGAGAAAGTATGAAAAGGTGTCCACTGTTCCATGTTAAATTTAAATTACTTTATTTTTATGATTATGCAACTAAGTACATATTATTTTTCCTCGTTTAAGTGTATGTTATTTAATGTGATTGGTGTTAGATCGTTTTAATTTTAATTAACTATACTCCGTTCACAATAAGATTAGACATATACACAAACCTTTTTTACAGTCCGTTCAATCGATTTTGACTTTTGGTGCCATGACAAATGGCAGCTGCAAAAAACAGTTGTTATTGTAACCACTTTTTTGCCTCTAATGTCATCCTTAAGCCTACGAAATAGAAGTCAAAATCGGTGGAAGGGACTGTAAAAAAGGTTTGTGTATATGTCTAATCTAATTGTGAACGGAGTATAGGTGTACATAAATAAATCCCTAACACGTCTGCGCGTGTTGGTCCACCACCAGGTCTAATAACGAATTTTTCATCTTCCAGTTGGCCGGCCTAACTCTCTTAGGTCTCGGCATAGCAGTACAGCTCAAGGCCACAGAGATCGTGCAGATAGCAGACCACAGCATACAGATAGCTCCCATCACCTCCATTGTGGTGGGAAGCATAGTCTTCTTCATCGCATTCCTCGGGTGCTGCGGCGCGGTCCGGGAGAGTAACTGTATGCTTGTCACTGTAAGTATTGTTGCATTCTTAATGCAATTAAGATATTATCCAATACCTTTAGCTTTACTGTTTGTTTGTTTTGTATTGCATGATGTGGTCTCCTTTAATTGAGGAAGCACATAGATTTATGTTTGTGTCCTTTATAATATAGCATGTAAGTTGTATTCTTTGTTGGAGAACCTAATAAAATAAAATGAAAGATTTTAATATGTTTTATACCAAATGAAAGGCCAATTATTTGTGTATCTACACAATGGGGGTCTTCAAAAAGGGTAAGTAGTATTAAAAGGCTTTTGCAGGGTCAGCAACGCGTTTGTGATTCCTCTGGTGTTACAAGCGTCCATAAGCTACGGTGATCACCTTAGTACGTAATAAAAAAACTGGTCAAGTGGGAGTCGAATTCGCGCATTCTATACAACATTAGACATCGAGCAAAAAAACGGCAAAAACATGTTTGTTGTATGGGAGCCCCATAAGTATTTGTTTTACTCTGTTTTTTTTTTTTGCTGTTTATAGTGGCAACAGAAATACCTACATCATTTGTGAAAATTTCAACTGTCTACCTATCACGGTTCATGAGATACAGCCTGGTGGCAGACAGCCAGACAGACGGACAGTGGAGTCTTAGTAATAGGGTACCGTTTTACCCTTTGAGTACGGAACCCTAAAAAACACACCGGCAATCTTTGTCAGTACCATGAAGCAAAGTTATAGCAATACAAAATATTTTTAGGACTTTATTGACAGTTTCAGTAAAAGTTTGTAATACAGAGTTTATCTGTAATTCCAGTACGCTATCTTCATGCTGCTCCTGATGATTGTTAAGCTGACGCTGGCTATTCTGATCTTCGTCAAGTTGGACGACGTGGTGGCTGAGGTGCCCAAGTGGCTCAACGAAGCTTTCCAGAGGGATAGGATTACCTTCCAGGCTATTGAAAAGACGGTAAGTGAACTTTGTACAAATGTATTGCCAGAAATGAATAGAATTTTGTGCACATAGCATAATTAACGACTCTACCTCAAAGTTGCGACGTACGTTAATGCGACAGCACATCAGTGGGCTAATTAACGTAAGTAAAGAAGTGCTGTTGCAGTGCAGTTGCAGTTAAGTTTCGATCAAAACAACGCTTTTCGCATTCTCTACCGCTGTCAGACACGCTCGCGTCAAGTTCGCGTCACGCAAGCGCAATAACGGCATTCTACTGTTGCGCTTCTTTGGTGCGTACTTCGGAACTCAACATGATCGGTATTATACTTTTCGTTTGGCGTCTCAAAATGACAGTTAAACAGCACTAAAATCTGTACTAGGGTATTATTTTAACATTATAATAACGTCATATTCATTGAAATGTAATCGATCGATATTTTTTAGTTTTCCGTACCTCAAAAGGAACCTCTCTCATGTGGCTACACCATAAATAAGTTAGGTTGTCGTACAGTTGACGTGCAGTTCACGCGCAGCTTACGCGCAGTTCAGTACAAGAATACCGTTATCACTCAAACTTTAACTTAACTGCAACTGCATAACAAATTCATCGGCGCGTCATATAATTACGTGAATTAGCCCTCTGTTCGACGTACCGTACGTCGTCGGCGACACAAGTTTAGGTCGACAAACGATATTATAGTCTTCCTTTTGACCGCCACGTCAAAAGAGCTAAAATGTGCCCTCGGCATCAAGCTACGAATTTCACCGTGACGTGATGGGCATATTTTGGTTTGTCACATCTATACATGATTAGAGGCGGTCAAAAGGTAACGAACCCCACGAAATCCTACAAATACGCAACAAGGCTTCCGATCCATTCCCCGGGAGAGTGAACTGAACCTTAGGGCGCCTTCAAATTAGTCGCGCGGCCGCAGCGCGACTTATAGCGCTGCTTTCTTTTTTTTTTCTCAGAATGGCATCTCGCATGTCAACCTAGGAGGTTGTCGGCTACTTAACCGGACTTTCCAGTGGTGCCTTAAAAAAGATTATTGTTAGGGCCTCCAGCCAGGGCAAAATAACTTACAAACTAAGCGACTACACGCTAAGGGCACCCCCTGTGAGGTACGAGCCTCGGCTTAGGGCGTATGAACATTTTAGATTAACTTAAATTTACAGCTCTTATTAATAACTGTCTCTTTCTTGTTTTATTGGATAGAAAGAGATATATATAGATTAAAATAAGTTTAGCTCGCACCAGAATTGGCACCATTATTATACAAGATGTTATATTTTCTAGCACCGACTACCATACAAAAAGAGAACTATGTATTTAAAAGGTTTTGTTTAAATTAACCTGTTTATAAAACAAATAATCTCATTATTCCAGTTCACCTGCTGCGGTCCCAGCGGCCCCATGTCTTACGGGCAAATAGGTCTGCCAGACTCATGCTGTGCCACCCCCCCTTGTATCATCATCGCCAATGCCTACAAAGGCTGCGACACCTATGTGGCAGAGTTCTTCCAGACCTTCGGCGTGGCCATCGGATCAGTCATGATTATTATTGTCGCTATCGAGGTATGTATGATGTAGAAAGAAAAGCATTTATTAAAACAAAAATAACATGGCATGGCATGGCATGTAAAAAAAAAAGAAACGAAATTGGCTCTGTACGAGGCCAAAAGGCTCCTATCTAGGGTCGTGTAGGGCCCTGATAGTATACCTGTATTAAACGCTAACGGTAATAATATTTAAATCTGGTGTTAGTGTAAATACCAAGAAGCTTATAGATAAAAGTGGAGGCAACACTCTAAATACCTAAGTGAAGCCAACTGTGGGCAGACGCTCTCTTTCTGCATGCATACATAAGATAAAGAAAACACTTATCACTGTCTCGTTCTTATGTATGCATTCAGAAAGAGAGCATCAGCCCACAGTTGGTTTCAAGCTTTTGTTCTAAGTGTTGGCTCCATTTATACCTATATCTTCATGGTAAATACTTACATAGGATTTTGAAACTGGAATTGGGTAGGTGCTCCAACCAATTAGGAATATTACGCTCTCTTTCTGAATGCACACATAAGAACGAGACACTCGAGACAGTGATATGTGTTTTCTTTATCTTATGTATGCATTTAGAAAGAGAGCGTCTGCCCACAGTTGGTTTCACTTAGATGTTCCGAGTGTTGCCTCCAGTTTTATCTATAAGCTTCTTGAATATTACAGCCAATCTTTTCCGTTAGAGGCGCCACTGAACAAAGTGACACTGACATGATAATACGTTTTGTCTGTGCATCAAAGTTGTATTTTTTAGCTTCCGGAGCAGCTTTTTAAATTCCGGAATAGTTAAACGTCCCTTATTATTATATAAAATAGTAATTTGACCGCGATATTAGTTTTTACCACGGAATAATAAAAACAAGGGGAAGTGCCGAGCAGCCATCGAACGTGTGGCACAATTATGTGGAAATGATCAACATTGGTCCAGTCGAGATCAACTACTTGTAGCGACGTGACATATCGCACATATATTTTTGACATGTAAAATAATAGCAACGTTCGTCAGTTGTGATACGGTTTAATTTCAAACAACAATAAATAAGCTTTTCGCCAAAGTTGCGTTTCTAATTTGTAGCCAATTATATCATCGTTTTCTGTGTATTGCAAGTACATTTTAATTTGCAAATGTGTGAGTTTGGCGACACTGGATCCAGTATTAAGTAAAACTAAGGGCACTTCCTCTTGTTTTTATTATTCCGTGGTTTTTACGTTAAATAGTTGGTAGCTCCTTCTGAGACTAGCTTTGCGTAAGCGTATTGTTATATACATACATTTTATGAGCTGTCAAAACGGGATCCCCCGCAGATTTTGTACGGCAATTTATACTTATGACGTCAGAGCTTTCCAGCTCAATAGGGTATTTTACTGTGTACGAGAAAAAAAATATAAATATGTTATTGAGACAGTTTAGGCATAAAGCAGTCGGAAAATGTAAGTTTTAGTTCATAAAATAACAAAATATTTTTTTAAATTCAATTCAAAGTTTTCAGTATTTTTAATCTGTTATATAAAACACAGTGAAATAGTAGCGGCCATGTTATTACGCAGTACGGCTGTATAAACAAAAAATTGACAACTGTCAATCAACCGATTGGCGTAATATAGTCTTTGTACTTTTATTATTTTCGTAACCAACGTAATTTTTTCATTATTACAACTATTACAGAATATGCTTTTAATTATTTTTAAATGATATTCAATTATCATATTTAATATGAGCTCATTTGAAACAAAACGAACTGACGTCATTTACGCTGAGCAATATGGCGTCCAGTAAGAGGCGTTTTCGTCAAACTACGCGCGAAATTTGAAATTTCAAAATTTAGATGCATTTTTATGGCACTTACCGATTGAATAAAAATTTTGTGTTTTTTTTTGGTGGCATATTAGCACTACAGAATTTCATTGAGACACTTTTCAAAAATGGGTGTAATACCCTATTGTCAAACTATTTATTGATTTCAAAACAACTAAAAATCTAATATAACAGTTATTTGAATTTTTTTCGGGTTTTCACGGCTAAAATCAAATGCTTTTTTTTGGAGAGTTCTGTCTTTGAATGGTGTCATCTATCCAGTTATCTACAGTCCCTTAGCGCATTTTGTCTGATGACGTTTGGCACCCTGAGGGAGATGCTTACTCAAATACGTAGTCAGCATCATCGCTGACTGGCGAATTATTATAGAATGAGCCATTTCCAAATAAGCATTCGGTTCCGATACGAAGAAAAAATAAATAAAAACTCATGCACGATCACTACCTACATCATTCTAAAGCAGTAGGTATCTAAATCTAGTTAGTTATTAAAAACATTTTAAACGAGTGATAATCTATACATGCAAATTTTTACGGGACTTTGGCAGATAGCTGAGATAACTGATATAAAATAAAATAAAATAAAATACATTTATTGCAGGCTATTTTTGTCCATATTTTGTTAGTAACAAAGGTCTTAATAACTATGTTAGTGCCATATGAATAATCAAATAAATTAACAATCAAATAAATTAATAATCAACTAAATTAGACATCAAATAAATTTATAATCAAACAATTCACATTTTAATAACATTTCATTAGATTAGGTACATGTAGTTTAATATATTTATTGAGTACACTACACGACTCTGGTTTGCCATATCTTAAGATGAAACATATACTTAAGGTGATATACTTATTTGATATACTTAAGGTGAAACATATTAGGCTACTTTTATTTTAGGAAAAAGAAATAGGGTTACTCGCTGAAAACTTAAAACTCCCCAACATTCAGACGAACTAGGATGAAGACGCCGACATAGGTACCTACGCTTTTATTAACTAAAAGAAACCTATGTCCTATGTTTTCATTTACCACAAAGTATCAAAATGTAATGTTGCTCGTGCACTGCGTCCGCCTGCAGGTTATCGATATTGTTTATCAACTAATCTGAAATATGATAACCTACTTAGGTACTATCTGTACTTGAAGGATTGGCGATGTAGTTTTATTGATTTGTTTACTACTTACATAACATAACGCCTGTTCTCCCTGAAGCGTTATGCAGAGGTATATGTACCTGTGTAGGTACATCCCATAGATATCCGAGTGCATCCAAATTTCGCCATTATGTAATAGAAGGCGACAGTCGATGCTCAGGGTTTTTCTAGTAGATAGAATTCGCAATGAAGTCATCTGCCAAAAAACTAGGAAGGTAGGAATCAGCACGCTGAAGTGCAAATAGATCGGCCATGTCTGTAAACGGCCAGACGGTAGATGGAGAAGACATGTTCTAGAGTAGAGACCGCGTTTGGGTAAGCGTAGTGTGGTACGCCCTGTGGTACGATGGATCGACGATTGAAAGGTAGTGGATCGATGTATCCTGCATCCTTAATCACTACGTTGTATGGTACCCATAACGTGTACTCTGCAAATGTTACAGGTAACAAGACTGTCTATAAAGTTGTTTATTAAATATTGACATGTTCTTTGTTTCCAGTTGGTGGCAGCAGTTTTTGGACTATGCCTGGCGAACACCGTCCGCAACAAGGGCCGAAGGTCGCGCTACTAAGCAACTCACATACACCTATACTTCATTTATAATAGCATTAGAAATGTGTTATAATGGTTACAATTAAGTGCGACAGCTGCTGTAAAAATATAATACAATAAATTCGGCGTCTGTCGTAACTGTAACATGTTTTTTGTAATTTCATTACGAAGTGTTCATTAAAAATAACCTTTTTCTACTTCTGTCTAATGCTATTGTAAATGGAATATAGCTATAGATAAGTTTTATGCCTAGATGTACTATATTAAGCTATACTGCCTCATGGTATCTCTTGCATTATGCAAGGGGAGGTGGGGCAGATTGATACATGAAAATTGAAAATGTAATATTATGTGAATAAACATAATATTTTTAATTTATTTTCAACTCGGCATTTAGCCAAATGTATAAATATTATAATGTAAAGGATAACAATTGTTTAAGTTGTGACAGACGTTGAAAAATACGTGTTTTGTAAAAAAAAACATTTTGAATCATCCTGCCCCACCAACGGGGCACTTGGATACATTTCTTAAAACAGAGTGACAGTGGTATGACATTTGTTAAATTGTAGGACTTTCCTCAAAATTAATAGTTACTTCTTTTTTTTCTTGAAAATTAATAGTCTTCTAGTTTTAGTAATAGTCTAATATTTTTAATCTTCAAAATAAAATTGCTAAAGCTCCTATCTATCCTTTGAATCACAATTAAAAATAAAATAATCGTGAAAACTCTAACACGTTAACACAAATAATAAAGGTATTATTATTAAGAACGATCATTTTCCTATATTATAATGATACACATAATTGTGCTCTTCGCTGTTTCTAAGTGCCCCAGAAGATATTTTTCAAAATACGAATTACTTATAGGTACTAAACTAGCGACCCGCCCCGGCCTGTGTACGGGTGCAATGTAGTATAATTATACGTATAAACCTTAAAAACGGCACTATATCCGTTGCATAGTTTAAAAAATCTAAACGTACAGACGGCGGCGGCGGGAGCGACTTTACTAACTATGTAAAGATTCTACTAACTTTAACATATTTATTTTAAAAAAAACTTGAGAGGTGTCAAGGGACACCCGGATGGAACGAAGTTATCATCATCATCATCATCATCATCATCATCACCATCATCATCATCATCATCATCACCATCATCATCATCATCATCATCATCATCATCATCATCATCACCATCACCATCATCATCATCACCATCATCATCATCATCATCATCATCATCATCATCATCATCTTAGGTACTAAACATATCGCCGTAGGTACCTAGTTCAAAGAGTTCGCCGCGCCGCCTTTAAATACATAAACATATTCTACGAAAAGCGAATTCGGACTTTATTTTGTAAACGTAAACGGTTAAAAATTGAAATTTTACCAAACTAGGTATGATAAAATTATTCTGAGAAACGTATAGG
The DNA here is from genome assembly GCA_947361185.1 of Charanyca ferruginea. Classification (NCBI taxonomy): domain Eukaryota; kingdom Metazoa; phylum Arthropoda; class Insecta; order Lepidoptera; family Noctuidae; genus Charanyca; species Charanyca ferruginea. The sequence goes on from OX376055.1 coordinate 60,738,221, forward strand.
CTGGTGCCCGACCGGACAATAGGAGCTATGTGCAACCGAATTTCACGGTTAATGTGTAAAAATAAGGTTTTAATTCGCTCCAATATTTTCATAGAAAAGCGAATTAAAACCTTATTTTTACACATTAACCGTGAAATTCGGTTGCACATAGCTCCTATTGTCCGGTCGGGCTAATAAAAATAGCAAAAATAAGGTTTTAATTCGCTCCAATATTTTTATAGAAAAGCCGCCATTCAACTAATAATGAACTCTATTTGACAGTTCCAACGATTCAATTTAGCTTATTATTATAGCATGTCGTGACAAACTTTTCGTAAGAATTTTTTCCGTCTAGCCCCCTTTCACAACGCGCGATAAGGAACTTCGTTCCAAAAATGTACTAAATCCTTAACATTTGATGCCCTAATGTACTTTTGGTACATATAGTATAGACATTCACAGGGTGGAAACACAGAAGTTCATGGAAACACTGTTATAAATTACCTATTTTTTTAGTTGATCGCACTCGCAACAAGTTACGACTCGTCGAATGCCACCGGCTGATTGGCTATCGATGGGATCACATGGGATGCGTTCAAACATTTATAGGAGCGTTCTAGAGATGTCACCACTCGAATACATTCAATCAATTATTAAATCATACTTGTGTGTCTAAGTACCCTTTGTATCATTGTGCCCCAGCTCCCCCTATGTTTATTTTGTCATTATGTACGCGAATGTGAATCTCGCAGAGCATTCAGTACAATCTTTGACACGCGTTGTGCAGAATACTCTGCGAGATTCAGCGGCTCCTGTGACAGAAGAGACCTTACGTTAAAGTTTAAGTAATTTTGTAAAAGTAATAAATGTTGTAAATAAACAGTTGGGGTTTTAATAATAATAAATTATAGTACAAAAATATTTCTCTCTCCACCGATATTAAATAAGAATATAATAATCATTTATTTCAGAAATAATTTATTCCCATACTACCTATATTAAAAACTAAAAATTAATAAAAAGCACATTAAAATAATAAATTACTCTCCAACACCACCGTGTCAAGGGTTGGCTTATTAATTATTAATAAGTCTGAACAATCACTTTCACGATCGACTGAAGTCCGTACGTCCTAGGAAAACCTGTGTTACGGATCTTCAGGCTTCCAGCCCAGTGATTAAGTGATGTAATATTACGTTGCAGAAATTTAAAACTAGCAACAAGCATTTTCTTACAAAATACAAAACAAATAAAACTATGGAAGAGGAACATTTGAAATATCGGAAAATTAATTGATTATGCTTAAAAGCAGTTGGGGTTTTAATGGTTCCTTGTAAATCATTGCATTGATCGGAAGCAGATAGGTACCTATACTTTGAATGTTCCTAAATATTTTTGCCTTTTCACAAAACAGTGGGAACGTCGTATAGAGATGCGCTTTCCTGTCTTGCGTAAACTTTTGGTATGAACACTTTGGATAGCTTTCGTCTTGGTAGGTGTTATGTAACTATGTTAAATCTTCTGCGGCCTACTCAGGCCTAGGCAAGTGGCTTATCGCTAGTAGAATAGAAAGATAACTGTATGGGAGTGACGTCACGTAATATTCAAACTAGCGTTTCTAACTTGAGGTATGAACGCCAAACGTCATAAATCAAAGTACTTAATACAATGTTTGTCCTGGACTCACAGATGCGTGATGCCAAGATTAGAGTATATTCATCTATGATGCCAAGGTCTTCGGTGGACCCCAAAGTGCGATGATCATACTATACATAATATTATGTCATCACGGAATTTTAAGATAGTAAGTAAGTATGTAGGAAGTGAAGATGTTTTGGCGCCCGACATTCATGCATAATTATATTTCTGCGGAGCACAAGTCGCCACCTATTACAATATGAAAATACACTGACTTACGTTTTGTTTGCATGATGATTCCCGCGGCAAGTAGACACGCTGTGTATTTGTTTTCAAAATAAAATGCTCTAATTGGTTGAAATTTTCGTTTCTGATTGGTCTAGAGGCGCGTCCTTCGATTCTCTATCGAATGACATTCAAAAGTCAAAACAGCATTTTTTGGACTTACGCGGTGTTAGAACTTATGCGACGATATGGCTGCGCGATCGATACCGGGCAAGTACGTACTGCTGCGACTTTTTAATTAATACGCACTTTCTAAGTTAAGCTCAGTTAGACGTTACTGACATATTGTATGACATATAATTGTGAGGAAACCTGGACTTACAGTTCACTAACACTTTACCCGCGACTTCGTCCACCTGAATTTTCTCAAGCAGCCCTAATTTTTTCAATTGATAAAATATACAGGATGAAACTGAATTCATTAGCAAATTTTGAAGCTGTGACTCAGACCACGAACCTGAACAACTTTCATTACGGGGCCAACTCAAACAGCGCGAAAAAAAAAGGCTGTTCCATACAAAAGTGCAATACTTAGAGCCTATGCACACCACGTTTTTTAAACGCGCCGGTGACGCGCGTTCGTAGCGATACAGACGCGATACGCACGCGAGTCAGACGCAGCCTGTAGACCTTTGCACACCTGTATAAATTCAAATACGCGGTTGTATCGATACAGACGCGCATGTGTATCGATACAAACGCGCTGGCATATTGCGTTTTTAAGCAGAACCTCGTCAACAGTAGCAAGGTGGCGTCTTAGCAACTTGGCGGTAGGTAATCGAATGCCGTATTCATCATTCCAAGAACTTTTTGCGATTCTTAAACCGGAATTAACTCGCCAAAATACAGTGCTAAGAGCACCTGAATCGATACAAACGCGATGCTAACGCGCGTGTGTATCGATACAAACGACAACCAACTGCTCTGTAGGATAAAAGCGCGCCGTCGACGCGCGTTTCTAAAACGCTCGTCACCGGCGCGTTTAAAAAACCTGGTGTGCACAGGCCCTTAGGTACTCGGCCAAAATGTATGGAACAGCTGTTTTTTTTTTTCGCGCTGTTTGAGTTGGCTCCATAATGAAAGTGGTTCAGGTTCGTGGTCTGAGTCCACAAAGAATATAAGTAGTCTTTGTCTGAGTCACTTCTTCAAAATTTGCTCATGAATTCAATTTCATCCTTTAAATGTGCATGTGGATTGAGTGATCCTCTCTTCGAACTTAACATAAATCAAGGAAGGTTTAGTTAAAAATAGTCAGTCGCCATTATGGCGAAGATAAAAATTTGTTAAACCTGAGATAAAAATGATATCTATACTAATATTATAAAAAGGTATTTGTTTGAAAGTTTGTAAGTTTGTATGTAGGGGGTAATCTTCGAAACTGCACGTTCGAATTCAAAAATTCTTTCACCAATAAAAACTACGTTATCCCGAAGTGCTGTAGGCTATAAATTATATTGATATCATGCTTATAAGCTGAGCTATCACAATTTTTGTCTAGCCAGGCGGAAATAATTACCTTTTAAAACGAAGTTTCTTGCATGCGCTGTCTAAACAGTTTTATATAATTGTAAACAATGTTTGGCAACTTGGTCCGTCTTAAGTGGTGCTATAATAAAGTCCGCGACACCATGTTTCTAACTTTTATATTTTAGCAGATATAGTAGCTTTTATGAGTAAAAAAATGATTTTTCAACATACCTGCGTTTGGACGATTTTTTAAACAACAAAATATGAAATCTTACCAAAAAGAATAACATTATGATCACAAGGACATCATATAGATAAGATTTGCCCTTTAAAGTATGCCAATTAGTTAAGCAGTTTCGAAGATAATATAAAATTACTAACTTGCAAAATTCCGTCCAACATTCACACGCACCGCATTAAGTAGAACATGCTTTGTACGGATGTTTTATTCGTGTACCTATAGCACACCAGGAAAAACGATGATCGCCACGTTGATGGCGTTTTTGGAACACTGCAATACCGCCGAATTTGCAAAAACTATGTTGTACCATGAAGTTCCACACTATTATACGTGGGCTATAACAAGTTCTCAAGACGATCGAGGCGCGGTCATAACCTAGAAGGGCATCCAGTCATAAAAAGAAATGAAGCCTTGGGAAGAGTGTACGGTATAGGTACATTTGCATCAATCAGAATGCTTTTACATTAGAATTTAGTTGCACCACGTAGGTACGCAGCCGAGGCGCGTACGATGATTTAAAAACTCTGAATAGAGTGGTCAAGGAGACGTATCAAGCCGCTTGCCGGGACAGAGATTTGCTGGAAAATGATGATCACTTAGATTTTTGTAAGAGAAGTTTCAATGTTGCAATGTTCATTGAAAGTTACCGAGTTACTAGCTGACCCGACAGACGTTGTCCTGTCCCTATCAACCTTATCGACCTACCTACCGACCCTACCAACCTACCTACCTACCCTACCTACCTACCATACCCTACCTACTTACATATCCTACCTACCACAATTTTCTCAGCACTTAAGCGAAATCCGTTTAGCCGTTCTCGAGTATTACCGAGACTAACGAACAACGATTTATTTTTATTATATGTTAACACGCTTTTATTAGATTCGGATGGATTTCATAAGGGATATCTTCAGAGACGATTTTTGTGAAGACATCAGACACGGAGTTCGGCGGCAAAATCAGGACTTTACCACGCCTTTGTGAACTCTCTTAAATTCATCTGGCATGCCACCTTACGAACTGCTATGGAAAATCAGAATGCGTGAAATGCTTTTATAAAATTTCAACCCACCTCACCTGTGCAATAATAATAATAATAATAACGCTGGCAACACTACACGTCAAACATTTACTGTTCATTTTATTTACACTTAAAATTAATAAAACTGCACTAAACGCATTGGAAACCTATTATACATAATATTATTTCGGTCCCTTATATATATATATAATCTTTAAAAAAACCAATAATTCAACGACAACAACGAACGGACACAAAAATGATGAAAATTTTATTATGACATAATATGTCAAAACAATATCAATACAAATGGAAAATACTTTGGAAAATACATAATATCGATGGAAAATACGAAACGAAAAGCAGGTAAAAAACAATGTGAACAGTGATGTTGACGCGAGCAGCGGCACGACGAGCACGCCTACCATCTCCGGACCCGTCGCTCAGCTCCGCCTCGCCGCCGCCGGAACCCAGCCCTATAGTGAGTGCTGTGACACCGGCCTCGGCAGTTGCGTCGAGCTCCAGCGACGAGTATTTCTCTCCGCCGACGACGCCACCACCTGTGCGTCGCGTCGGCGGGGACGACGCCGGCCGCCGGACAGCTTGGGACTTCGAGACCCACCGGTCTCTGATAGGGTCCCCGCTCCCGGTGGAAGTGTGCAGCGCATGAGATGGACGCAATCTGTTAATGAAAGTGTCATGCGCTCATACTTTGGGGCTACAGAGGGGGGAAGTAACTTGACTGCGTACCGTGGTCGGATGCTCTCTCTGTTTCAGGTGCTTGAGCCAGCTGTTAACGTGTCGGCGCAGCGACTGTCGGATCAGGTGCGGGTCATCCAGCGTAATCATATGCTGGATGACGCTGTACTTGATCGACTACGTCTTGAATCACGGAGTAGCCGTGTCACGTCTGCTTTGCCACGTCTGCTTTGCCACTGGTTGCGGTCGCGGTACAATCGCAAGATTTACCCAGTGCTTCACCGCGACCTGACGACGGTGGTGAAGAAGATAATGACGAGGCTATATCCGTGAGTACCCAGTACAATGATCAATTGAGGAGTTCTTTGGAGGATGCGTTCCGAGAGTATCGTTCCACACCGCCTGAACTAAAGCCGCGATTACCTCGTTTGCCCATGCACAAGAAAAATAGGGCACTGGTGTGTGCTTTAGATTCGCAGCTGTCAAATTATTTTGACAGCAGCGAAGACCTCGCTGATACCCACTCGATCTTGTATTGCGCGGCTGTAGCAGCATGTCGTGTAGCTCATGTCAAATTTCCCAACAGTGACGGAGCTGCACGACCAAAACCAGCTGTACCAGCATGGCAGTGCAGGATTGAGCGTCGTATTGGTGAGGCTAGAGCACTCATCGGCAAGCTTATCTGCTTCAGGGAGGGCAATACTCGCCCTAGAGTGATGCGCTTTGTGAGGCGGGCATTTTCGGGGACTGATATCAGTCCTCGAGATTATTTGTCCTGCATCACAGAGCGTATCGACTTCCTGAAGCAGAAGATCTGTGCATGGGCAAACCGTATCAGACGGTACAAGCGGCGAGTGGAGCGGTACACTCAGAATCGCATTTTCCAGAGTGATGAGAGGTGGGTGTATAGGACTTGGGAGCGACCGGATCACGGTGTGACTGATACGCATCTGCCGGATGATGCTGCCATGTGTTCGTTTTGGCGCAGCATCTGGTCGGTGCCTGTTAGTCACACTGAGGGCGACTGGACTAGGGAGGTTGAGCGAGCGTGTGATCCAATACCAGAAATGGGGGCAATAACCATCGGCCCCCTAGACGTAGCTCGTGCAGTTCGTCCGTTGCCTAATTGGAAATCTCCAGGACCGGACGGGCTGCACAATTTCTGGATTAAATGGTTCCAGAGATCGCACGTTCGCTTGGCGTCCCAGTTCCAGTCAGCCTTAGAGTCAGGATCGTTGCCCCAATTCCTAACAACTGGAATAACCCACCTGCTCCATAAAGCAGGTAGTACTACGGAACCCAAAAATTATAGGCCGATCACTTGTTTACCAACGGTCTATAAAGTTCTTACATCCATTTTGAGAGCTAAAATTAACGAACATATTGACAAAAATTCTATCATGTCTGCCTCTCAAAATGGATGTAGCAACGGGTCTCGTGGTACTAAGGAGCTACTCCTCATTGATATGGCCATTAACCAGCAAGTTCGTCGTTCCCGAAGGGATCTGTCGACATGTTGGATAGACTATAAGAAGGCCTATGATTCAGTGCCACATACATGGCTCATGAGGGTGTTGGAGTTGTATAAAGTTGACACAACTCTGCGCACCTTCCTGATGTCGTGTATGGGGCAATGGAGGACGGTCCTTCGCTATCCAGGATGTCGGCAAATCCGGGAGAATAGCGAACCGATAAGGATCGAGCGAGGTATATTTCAGGGCGATAGTCTGAGTCCACTGTGGTTTTGTTTAGCTTTGAACCCTCTAAGCACGTTGCTGGAGGGTTCAGGTCTGGGCTATCGGTTGAGAAGAGGAGGTCAGGTTATATCTCACCTCCTTTACATGGATGATCTGAAACTCTTTGCCCCCAACAATTTGCGACTAATGGAGCTACTGAAAGTAACAGAAAATTTCAGTAGCGCCATCAGGATGGAATTTGGTGTGGACAAATGTGCAGTCATGCATGTGAAGCGAGGGGAGATTATGGAATCCGTGGGAACCCAACTCTCGGATTCCATACGCCTTAGATCCCTCTCCTCAACCGAAACATACAAGTACTTGGGTATGTCGGAAGCGTTAGGCATCAATGCTGCCGACATGAAACAATCGTTGAGGGAGCGCTTCTTTGGCCGCCTGAATAAAGTGCTAAATAGTCTTTTATCAGGCGGAAACAAGGTGCGCGCCTTCAACGGATGGGTCATGCCGGTTTTGATGTACTCTTTTGGCATACTCAAGTGGACTCAGACGGAACTTGACGCCCTGGATAGGATGGTCCGTACATTGCTGACCGCAAATCGGATGCATCACCCACGGTCATCGGTAATGAGACTGTATATCCCACGGAAGTGCGGAGGCCGAGGCTTTCTTATCTATTATAACAACTATATGTACACACATGAATGCAATAAAGACATTTGATTTGATTTCTTAATGCTAAGTCTCTGCACAACCGTGAGGTATGCAGTCTCAGGGAGTACTTCCTTAAAACCGACGTGGGTATGCACCGAGATGTGGTCTCAGTGGACAAGGGCCTCACCCCGCTCTCCTTAGCGAACGAGAACTGGCGCAAACCTGTAGTACTCGATACTAATGACCGCAAGGAGGTATGGCAGAGCAAGGAGCTTCACGGGCGCTTCTACCGGGCCCTACATGGGCCTGATGTAGACTTCTTGGCGTCCGTATCTGTTGTAATACTGGCTGTTTAGGATGCCTTTAGTATTACAAAATTAATCTACATAGAATAAACTCTAAATATGTTTTTTCTTCTTGTCATTATGTGAAGACAAAATAAAGATGTCACAAACTTAATAGCTATACAATTTATTTTATTTAGTTACATAACTAATTCTACAACACGTTATCAGCACGAGAAATCTGTATAGCGTAGTGCTTACTGTGGTTTTTAAAGGAAATATAAAAGTTCCAGTACAATTTTTGGATTATTTTTTCTCGGTGAGCAATTGTCATTTTTTCAAATAATGTATTCAGGCTCTGGAGATAATGTGAGATCCACTACGTTTAAACCACTAAGCAGTAGAGAAGGATACGTGACATGGAAATTCAAAATGAGGATGTATCTTCTACACGAAGATTTGTGGGAGGTCATCGCAGGCTATCCAGAAGGTGATACGACTGCTTCAAACATAAAAGAGAAGCGTGATATTAAAGCCCTCTCTAAGATATGTCTGGCTTTAGATGATGCTGCCGTAACTCATGTTAGGAAGGCCAGAAATGCCAAGGAAGCATGGGATTTACTAGCAGCAGCCTACGAAGACAAAGGTCTTGGACGTCGTCTAGCTTTGGAAAGAAGATTATATAGATATTCTTTATCCGATTTCGATTCCATCGAAAAGTATATTAGTGCAGTACTGAGCACTGCTCAGGATCTAGCTGATATTGGCAAAGAGCTGGAAGACTCCACTATAGCTGCTATCTTATTAGGAGGACTGACCTCATATTATGATCCGTTAGTTATGGCTCTCGAAAATAGCAATGTTCTGATCACCACGGATATGATAAAAACTAAACTTCTGAATGAGTTTACGAAAAGTGTTACAACAATACAACAAATGAACCAGAAACTACTCTCCGTACTAAGTACAAACAGAAACCAAAACCAAAAACTGTCGTATGCTATGGTTGCAATGAACCAGGTCACAAGCGTCCAGACTGTCCACACAGAAAGAAAACCCAGGAGGTATCCGCTACTGAATCGACACATTTGGGAGCTTTGAATGCTGATAATATAAATGAATCTATTTCAGGGAACAAGTGGATTGTTGATTCAGGAGCCACAACTCATATGAGTTCAAGGTTGGATTGGATGGACAATGCAAAACCTTTTACCACTGGTAAGGTAACTATTGCAAATGGTGATGAGCTACAGAGTGAGTGTATTGGTGATGTTTCTATTTTGACTGATTTACAAACTGTTAAAGTTATTAAAGATGTAGTTTTTATACCGAATTTGAAATCTAATTTACTTTCTGTTAAAAAGGTTGTTCAAAAAGATTTAACTGTAGTTTTTACCCGACTGCGCCAGAAGGAGGGTTATGTTTTTCGGGTGTATGTATGTATGTATGTATGTATGTATGTATGTATGTGAATTTCTTTGGCACGCTCTGTAGCTCAAACGGCTTAATGGATTTTGACTTGAGAGGTGTCGTTTCATTCGTCTTAATTGTGTGAGTGACACTGGGTACATCAAAATTAGAAAAAATACACTGGCCGATTTTTGGCGACATATTAGTGTTTAAAATAAAAATATTTTCCCTCAAAACCTATCGAGTGGGGTATCAAAATAAAGGGTTTTATAAATAGCTTACAAATATATAAATAACTTATATGTTTAAATGTAATTTGGAATGAGAAATGCTAAAAAACAACAAATAAATTAAGGTTCGTTCCCTTTAAGTTGAGTTCCTTTACGTTGAGTCTGAGAGTTTTTAGCTTGAAAGGTGTCGTTTCAATCGTCTTAATTGTGTGAGTGACACTGGGTACATCAAAATTATTAAAATTAAACTGGCCGATTTTTGGCGACATATTAGTGTTTTCAAAAAAAAATATCTTTAAACCTATCGAGTACGGTAGGTTTTATAAATACCTTACTAATATATATACAACTATTTGTTTAAATGTAATTTGGAATCAGAAATGCTAAAAAACAGCAAATAATTAAGGTTGATTCCCTTTAAGTTGAGTTCCTTTACGTCGAGTCTGAGAGTCTATTGCTCTTGCAAAATATTGCTATTTTACGCTATCTAATTCCGTTACGTCGAGTTTATATAATAAGTACAGTCTGGATATAAATTAAAAACCAGTATCATTAAAATATTGTTTTATTATTTGTTTTTTAACGTTTCTCTACACTATAATTTACTTACTATGATGATATCAGTAGGAGAAAAAGAAGAAAGGTTTTCGAGAATATGGCAGTTTAGCGATTTCTTGCAGCTTTGAAGAGGTTCCGAGAGGTTCAGAAGTATTATCTTCACTAGAAGGAAGAGGTTGGTTTTTCATATTCTTTGATATGATGATATTATCTTTGGATGATATTATCCATATCAAAGGTGTTAAAACCCTACTTGGTGTTGTCTATTAATGTCCGCCCGCCATTGACTACTTTCGCAACTTTAAGAATCAGTAGGGTCAGTGTATGCACATTGCGTCTTCATGGGCGATTTCAACACAGACCTTGGGCAGCCAACCTGTCGTTCCCGAGAACTCTTACATATCATCGAGTCTGTTAGTCTTTTATGTTCTTCCTCTGCAACCTACTCGTTTTAATATCTTAGGGTATGACACGTGGCTCGACTTAATCCTAACGACCTGTCCCTCTCTTGTGTTGGAAATAGGTACCTACTTAGGGGAGGCACCGTAAAGTGAAGAAGAAGAGGCAATGTTTTTTAAAGGAAAATCACTACGACGATAATTAAATAGCAACACAACCTCCTTCTTTCCAATTCTATCGCGACGGATAAAAACGAAACCGGGAAGTGGGGTAGATGGTAGAAAGAAGATTGAGGTTTATACCAACTCTTACAAATCAGAACGGGCGTGAACGTTGGCATTAGAAAAGGTGTCTTACATTGTTATGGCAGACATTAAACAAATGGTACGGTGGTATGGTGGTGACTGAAGCACCGACGCACAAAGTCACCAAGGATGTCGGTTATTGAACTAAAACTTGCATCAGCGGAAGAATTAAAGGAAGCATTGGAAGCAAAAATGCGACTAATGTATAATTAAACCTTTTGGTGCTACACCAATATCTGTGCACCACCCACCAACAACACTAGTAGGACAATACATAACAACATGGAGGAGAAAAAATATAAATAAATAATAAAAAGTTCAGTCGGTTTAAGGTTTAGGTTAGTTCAAGGTTTGGGGCCGAGGGGCCCGCTAAGCTTGGGGACCTGGTGCACTGCACCGCCTAGCCCTCCGATAGCTAGTGCACGGAAAAGCGGGTACAGAAACTCGACGTTAAGGGAGTAAAAACGGGACAGAAGTTGTAGACTCGACGTAGGGATAATAGAAGCGAGGCAAGCTTCTCGGCTCAACGTAAAGAGACTCGACGTAAAGTTTTCTAAATTCTAAATTGAATCACTGCGAAAACTAAAAATATTAAAATAAAAAAATTATTTAAAAAAACAAAAAACCCGACTGCGTGAAAAATTGTTAAACTCAAAAGATAGAAATAAGTGAAAACTTAAATATTTTTTTGGTTTTGAATCATCGTGGTTGACAGTGTTCACAAAGGCAGTCGGAGGCATCAAGTTAAAGTTTAGACACTTTCAACGGATTTGAAACATATTGTACATTTTTGATGCCTCCGACTGCCTTTGTGAACACTGTCAACCACGATGATTCAAAACCAAAAAAATATTTAAGTTTTCACTTATTTCTATCTTTTGAGTTTAACAATTTTTCACGCAGTCGGGTTTTTTGTTTTTTTAAATAATTTTTTTTTAACAAAGATGGTTGTAAATTTTATAATAATATTGATTTTTCTTGTACAGGTGTTCCGGTACTTTGTGCATCTGATTGTGGTGGATTGTATAATCTAAACTGTACTAGTATGCCTAAGAATCAATCAGCGTTTGATGTGCACTTTGACGTCTCTCAGTATAGACTATGGCATAGGCGTTTAGGACACTTGTGTCGAATAGGTATGAGTAAATTGGTAGATGGTCTTGCTACAGGTATAACTCTTGGACATGTCGATAAGGAACCTTGTGTGGCGTGTATAGAAGGTAAACAAGCTAGGAAACCTTTTAGGCCACTTTTCTATAAGATAGCTACGTCGTTTTTAGAATTGATACATTGTGACTTGAGCGGTCCAATGTCTACAACCTCTTTTCAAGGCAATGATTACGTTTTATACCTTATTGATGATTTTTCGAGATTTGTTTTTATTTATTTTGTTAAAACAAAGACCGAAGTAAAACGTAAGATTTGTGATTTTATAGCTTTGGTAGAAAGACAGACTAGGAAGCAGGTAAAAACTTTACGTACTGATAATGGTACAGAATTTGTGAATAAGACTCTCTCTGATTATCTATCTTGTAGAGGTATTGTTCATCAAACTATTGTGCCATACTGTCAACAGCAAAATGGAGTAGCAGAAAGAACAGGTCGCTCTGTCATGGAAAAGGCTCGTGCCTTACTTTCTCAATCTTCACTGCCGAAGGCGTACTGGCAAGATGCTGTTGAATGTTCAGTTTACCTGAAGAATAGGTCTCCTCATCGTGCCCTGGATGGAATAACACCATTTGAAGTGTGGTACAACATGAAACCAGACCTTGGTCATTTGAAAGTCTTTGGGTGTAGAGCACTTGTACATGTGCCTACACAGTTGCGTACCAAGCTAGAAGTCAAAGCAACTCAACATATTTTTGTTGGATATACAGAAGATCCACACAGTTATCTCCTTCGCGAATGTCAAAATCCTAGAAGATTGATCAAGGCGAGAGATATTACATTTTTTGAGGATTGTTTCACTGACTTGAAAATAAAAAAGGAAGATGATAATTTAGTTCCTTTAGTCTTAACTTCCGATGATGCTGAACCAAGTGATTATTCTAATTCTCACAAAGAAGTGGAGACTTCAGATCAGGTAATCTCTGTACCTATTGTTTCTTCTACTTCAGATGAAGAGTACGTTGAAGCCCTTGAAGCACCCGGTGTATCTACAATGGATAGTGAGGCTGAAGGTGAAAGTGATGTAAGAAGATATCCACAACGTGTGAGAAGAAGGCCTGATTACCTAAATTTTGATTCTTGGGTAGCAGAATCTCTTGAAGCCATTTCGGATGATCCTAAGACTTATGCAGAAGCAATAAATTCAGACGACAGTAGTAAGTGGATTTCGGCTATGGAAGAAGAGTTTCAGTCTTTACAATTAAAAGAGACTTGGGTTCTTGTAAATCGACCAAATAAAAGAATTGTTCCCTGTAAGTGGGTGTATAAGATGAAGAGAGATGCTGATGGCAATATCATAAGGTACAAGGCCAGGTTAGTGGCAAAGGGATACACTCAAGTGGCTGGAATCGATTATAAAGAAACTTTTTCACCCGTTGTTCGAAACTCTTCACTGCGTACATTGTTCGCCCTAGCAGCTGAATATGACTTGAAAATGCATCATCTTGATGTAGATACAGCTTTCCTCAACGGTGTTTTGGAAGAGGAAGTGTATATGGAGCAGCCGCAAGGTTTTGTCAGCAAAGGTCAAAAAAATAAGGTTTGTCTACTGAAGAAGTCGCTGTATGGCCTGAAACAGGCCCCAAGATCGTGGAATATGAAACTAAATGAAACATTGATTTCCATAGGTTTTATTCGAACTCCTTCTGAGCCTTGTGTTTACACCAAAAAGTTTGGTAATGAAACCGTTATACTGGCATGTTTTGTCGATGACATAATTATATTTTATAAAGATATTTGTCACTTCGACTCGGTCAAGTCTGACATGGAAAGTCATTTTGAACTTAAAAATTTGGGATTTTTGTTTTTTGGAACCTACAAAGGTTCACTGGTTGGCAGCAAAAAGAATTCTAACATACCTAAAAGGTACAATCCATTTTGCTATTAGGTATAAGAAAACTGGAAGTTATTTGCTAGGTTCTGTAGATGCCGATTGGGCAAATGATATTAAAGATCGGCGTTCCTACACAGGTTTTGTGTTCTTGTTTGGTGGTGGCCCGATTTCATGGGAATCCAAAATGCAACTCACCGTGGCCCTATCTTCAACGGAGGCGGAGTACATGGCCCTGTGTTCGGCAAGCAAAGAGGCTGTATTTCTGAGACGTTTTCTGTTTGAGGTGAGTGGTTTGTTAGATGTTGTGGTTCTATCGGGAGACAGTCAGAGTGCACAAAATATTGCATTGAACCCTATCCATCACGGTCGGACAAAACACATTGATACCAAATATCATTTTATCAGAGAAAAAATATCTGATAACACCATTAAACTTAATTTTATGCCTACTACACATTTACCTGCAGATGTTTTTACTAAACCTCTGCAGAAAGTTAAATTTAAGAGATGTTTGAGTAGTTTAGGGTTTTTGGATTAAGTTTTTCTATATGTGTTATTATTTATTGATTTTTTGTTTGTGTTACAATGTAGATTAAGGGGGCGTGTTGTAATACTGGCTGTTTAGGATGCCTTTAGTATTACAAAATTAATCTACATAGAATAAACTCTAAATATGTTTTTTCTTCTTGTCATTATGTGAAGACAAAATAAAGATGTCACAAACTTAATAGCTATACAATTTATTTTATTTAGTTACATAACTAATTCTACAACAGTATCCTGGCTGCGTTTTGGTGACCTGTTTGGGGAAACCGAAGGTTTTGTCTGTGCGATTATGGATGAAGTTATGATGACGAACAACTACTGGAGGTATATTGTGAAGGACGGCACGGTTGACATTTGTCGGGCATGCCACCGGCCGGGTGAATCAATCCGACACATTATCTCTGGGTGCTCTCGTCTAGCTAACGGAGACTACTTGCATAGACACAACCTTGTAGCTAGGATTATCCACCAGCAACTTGCTCTAAAGTATAGGCTTGTGGAGTCGGAGGTACCGTACTACAGGTATGTGCCCGACCCAGTTCTCGAGAATGGCAATATCACGTTGTATTGGGATCGATCTATCATCACTGACAGGACTATTGTTGCCAATAAGCCTGATATAGTGGTGATAGATCGATTAGAGCGTCGCGCAATGATTGTTGATATAGCGGTTCCATACGGTATCCAGCATGACGAGAACCTCGTGAAAACCGAAAAAGATAAACAAATTAAGTATCTTGACTTGGCTCGCGGGGTGGTCGACATGTGGGATGTGAATACAGCAGTCATTGTGCCGATAGCCGTTACGGCCAATGGACTCATTTCCAAGAGCCTCGACCAACACCTAAGGAGGCTTTCGTTAGGCAGCTGGATCAAGGGGTTGATGCAGAAAGCGGTACTCCTGGACACGGCGCGTATAGTCAGGAGATTCCTCTCTCAGGAGCCCTGACCACCGGTATCGGGAACAGGGTCCAAGCTACCGGTGGTCAGGGCTCCTGAGGTGGGCTACTATTTTTTATATTTTTAAATGTTTTAATTTTTTTTACTAATATTTAAAAATATATTATAATATGTAAACAAATGAATAAATGTGAATAATAATAATATGTGGGGACATTTTCACACACGGCCATCTGACCCCAAACTAGGGAGACCCTGTACTATGGGTGTCAGACAGCTGATATACATACACAAATACATTTTTTTTGTAAATACATACATATATAGCTAAACAACACCCAGACACAAGGCAAACACAAGTGCTCATCACACAAATGTTTACCCTGGGCGGGAATCGAACCCGCAACACGCTGCGCAGCAGTCGATAGCTCAGCCACTACGCCAACCGAGTCGTCAATAGCACAAGGCTACTCATAAAAGATTTAAACGACCATTCTTGTTTGACCAGGAGCTGGCCAGTTGAAGTAGATCCCGATAATTCCAATGATTCCCACAGACCTGCATAGATCGTTCAAGCGACTCCAGATTTCCGTAAAAAAAAATTGCCCTAACTAAATTTTATTAACAAGTCCTATTGAGTCTTCTCGTTGGGTTTGACCCAAAAAAAATAATGTTTTACCCATGGGCAGTTGGATCACCCAACAACCAGATTATTTGTTACCGGAAAATAAAACAACCAGTGAATACAGAGAAATTAAATACCTATTTAATTTATTTAGCTACCTACCTACCTGACCTAACTTTTATTAAATTCTTTCTCCTATGTTCTTCTCCATACTAAACTATCTTTTGGAATGGGCAACTAGAATCATTTTTGTTCTCATTTGACCAGTGACGGATTAAGACTACTTGATGCCCTAAGCAATCTACGCCTGTGGGCCCCCCTATCCGTATGTCAACTAGAATCGGTCTTTAAACTTAGACCGCCTAAAAACATTAGTTTCAGTGTGCGTTACCCCAGCAAAATAATGTCGAAAATAGTAATTTAAATGTTACAGGCAATTAGTTGTCCAGCTTCTGTAATTGTTGCGCACATTCTTAAATTAGTTGCACATATAGATTTTGAGTTATTTCACAAAAACATTTCCTGCTGGGGTAACGTTACCGCAGCCAGACATTTTCTTTTATAATGGGAATATTGAAATAAATATTAGCCATATAATTAGTAGCCTAGACGAGGTAAATGTTGCAACTTATTTTGTATTTGTCTTTCTTTCGACTGCGATGTTATTCAAGATTTTGCTGGAGTAACGTTTGTGGTTTTGCTGGATCTCTGAAACGGATAAGCAGATTCTTATCAAGTTTTTTACATGACTTCTTAAGAATTAGTTTGAATTAGTTGGGTAATAAAAAAACAAAAATAATGCACCATTCAAATGTTATTTAATTAAATATAAAGACACTTCAATAGGTCCTAACACTTTGAATAAGAGCTCGAAAGACTTATTTTATATACCCAACTAATTCAAACTAATTCCTAAGAAGTCATGTAAAAAAGTTGATAAGAATCTGCTTATCCGTTTCAGAGATCCAGCAAAACCACAAACGTTACTCCAGCAAAATCCTGAATAACATCGCAGTCGAAGGAAGGACAAATACAAAATAAGTTGC
The DNA here is from genome assembly GCA_947361185.1 of Charanyca ferruginea. Taxonomy (NCBI): domain Eukaryota; kingdom Metazoa; phylum Arthropoda; class Insecta; order Lepidoptera; family Noctuidae; genus Charanyca; species Charanyca ferruginea. Next base: position 60,755,206 of record OX376055.1, read on the forward strand.
AACATTTACCTCATCTAGGCTACTAATTATGTGGCTAATATTTATTTCAATATTCCCATTATTAAAGAAAATGTCTGGCTGCGGTAACGTTACCCCAGCAGGAAATGTTTTTGTGGAATAACTCAAAATCTATATGTGCAACAAATTTAAAAATGTGCGCAACAATTACAGGAGCTGGACAACTAATTTCCTGTAACATTTAAATTACTATTTTCGACATTATTTTGCTGGGGTAACGCACACTTAAACGCCCTATACACGACATGATTAGCTAGCCTGACCAAATCATCCGTAAAATCAGGTATCGCGTCCACACGAGGCCTGATTTGCAGTTGGCTCTCGTGCGTTCTACGAGGTAGGTGTGCAGCCATAATGCCTCCTTTTTTATCCAAACGACAAAAAGTTGCGCTAGTTATTGCTTTATGTGTTGACGTCAAAATTAAAAGAAAAAAGAGAAGGATGTGGGTGAAAGATTGGCTTTTAAAGCGTAAACAATTAAGTCACGTGAATTTATTCAGACAACTAGACGATGATGATTACCGCAGTTATTTAAGACTAAATAATGAAACTTTTACTGAGCTGTTAAACTTAGTAAGACCATTTATTACAAAGCAAGATACCATAATGAGAGACACACATAGATGAATATAGAGACACATACACACTACTCGCGCCGCGGTCGCGTAGCAACTGCAGTCCTATTCTGTTACAATCTCCCTCGGTGAACACCTAGGTGAAGTGAGCTGTCATCCGTCCCGATACTAGGGATTGACAAAGCAGACGGACGAATGACAGCTCACATCACCTAGGTGTTCACCGAGGAAGATTGTAACAGAATAGACATACTGAGCGTAGAAATCAGGTGAGAGCGCGCCACACGACATGATTTGATCAGATCTGACCAAATCAGTCGGCGTTGGCCACCTGATGAGCATTTATCAGGTGACAAACCTCCATACCACCAGATTCTGCTCCTGATCTGACCAAATCAGGCGTCAGATCATGTCGTATCTAGGCCGCTTTAGTTTCATGTAAAATAAGATTATGAGATGTAACGTACCTTAGAAGGGGACTAGGTGCGACATCAATAAAAACCAAAGCATAATTTATTTATTTATGCGCCTTGCGGCTTTTCCGGGCATTGAATTCACGCAAGATAGTACTAACGTCTAACGTTTTTAACATATCGGACTCTGTGTAGACTATGTATAATATCGATAAATTATCGAGCCTTTCTTGTATCTTCTTTGTCCTTTTTTAATATTTTTAATTTTGAAAAAGAACGTCTGAGCAATTTGTAATCATAAGCGATAAAAATATACGCAGGGCTGTTTCCGCATTAGGGAAAGCTGATTCAATTTTATCATCAAGTATCATTTTATACAATTGTGCGTGTGTTTGATGTAAACTTGTGCGAGCTGAATCACTGGGTCTGGAACTTATTTTGCTGGTCCATGTGCGCCAAATCCGGCGTAGAATCTACTGAAAGACAATAATATCTAGAATATTTTATCTGCGATATAATTTTACCATGCACTTCTTGGGCCATTATCATAATCAACTCTTCGTTCGACTTTTGACTTTGAACATTATCAAAACAAAACAAAATAAAACTTTACGTACCTAAGCGAACACAATATTATGAACAGAACTTGAATTAATTGTCGACAAACACACTCACACTAATTTGTGCTAAAACATTGACTTACTTATTAATTATCAAATTAATTGTACTTATTAGGCATGCATAGAAGCCGGCCGGCACAATTACTCATTTGATTGACACAGATTTGCGGGGGCACAAGGCGGGCGGCCCGCGGGGTAGGGGTGGTTTGTGATTGGCTGATCGCAATTCCGGTGCATTCGAATTGCCGAATGCACCTAGTCCTGGATTTTTTTTTTTGGTGTGATTTTTGGTGACGTGAGAGGGAGACGTGATGCCCTAAGAACGGATTTTTTTTGTGCTTCTTCTGGTGCCCCCCCAGACGTGATGCCCTAGGCAATTGCTTAATTTGATTAAGGGTTAATCCGTCACTGCATTTGACGTTAACGTTTAAAAGTGCCTTATAATATAATGGTCTAATTGAAATAAATGACTCACTGACTTGACTTTGATACGAGCAGCGTTATTCTGTAAAGATCTGGTATAGTGATACGAGCAGCGTTTAATACCAGCAGGATTATTCTTTAAACATCTGGTATAACCACGAAGTACCTAAATAACAATACCAGCAGCTTTTAATACCAGTAGAACTATTCTGTAAAGATCTGGTGTAATAATAGCAGGAGCGTTTAATACCAACAGGCTTATTCTACAAAATGGTGTAATAATACCAGCAGCGTTAATCTGTAAAGATCTCCCTTGTCCAATAGGGTATTTTACTCTATACGAGAAAAAATCTATAAAAATGTTATTGAGGCAGTTTAGGCATAAAGCAGTCGGAAAATGTAAGTTTTAGTTCATAAAATAAAAAACATTTTTTTAAATTCTATTTAGAGTTTTCAATATTTTTGATCTGTTTTAAAACACCTTGAAATAGTAGCGGCCATCTTATTACGCCGTACGGCTGTGTAAACAAAAAATTGTCAACTGTCAGTTAACCGATTGGCGTACCTAATTATTATTTTCGTAAACAACGTAATTTTGTATTATTTCACCTATTACAAAATATGCTTTTAATTATTTTTAAATGGTATACAATTATCATATTTAATATGAGCTCATTTGATGCAAAACGAACTGACGTCATTTACGCTGAGCAATATGGCGTCCAGAAAGAGGCGTTTGCGTCAAATGACGCGCGAAATTTAAAATTTAAAATTTAGATTAATTTTTGGCACTTATCGATTGAATAAAAATAATGTGTTTTTTTTTGGTGGCATATTAGCACTACATAATTTCATTGAGACACTTTTCAAAAAATGGTGTAATACACTCCTCAAGTTCATTTTACTGGGAGAGATTTTCTGTACAGAATAGTCCGCCATGTATTTTAAAGGAAAGTCTCCTTTTCAAAGGTAAGTACTGCGTAACAGTGTGATAACTGAAAGAAAGTTCTTCAGTGAAAGTACCTACTTGCGTAACCTTAGAGAGTACCGCTTAGTGTTAATCTGTTGAACACGATATGAACATTTGTAATCGTTTGTACGAGTCATGACCATTGTTCAATGGAGTATGTGAGTTCGCCGTTTATGTTCACAATAATTGTAGTCATACCAGACTTAAGTACACAAAGAAAATTTTAACTTTTATCTATTTGTTTTTCGAATTCTATGCGGGTGAATCCGAGGGCAAATCTAGCGGTAAGGGAAAGGAGGGGCCTAAAATTGTCTTAAAAAAAAAAAATTGCACCCGCTGGCAAACAAAAACCTTACAGTTCCAGGAGATCATGTTCTTCTTATATCATTGAAACGACAACATTATCATTGAATCAACGACACGGTTGGCGCAGTGGCTGAGCGATCGACTGCTGCGCAGCGTGTTGCGGGTTCGATTCCCGCCCAGGGTAAACATTTGTGTGATGAGCACTTGTGTTTGCCTTGTGTCTAGGTGTTGTTTATCTATATATGTATGTATTTACAAAAAAAAATGTATTTGTGTATGTATATCAGCTGTCTGACACCCATAGTACAGGGTCTCCCTAGTTTGGGGTCTGATGGCCGTGTGTGAAAATGTCCCCACATATTATTATTATTTCTCGGTATATTTAAAATATCTCACATCTATGTGTGGGTCGAAATTGGCACGGGCCGAAGCCAAGTGCATTGTGTACTAAATTAGGTATTTAAAAATTTGCGGGTTAACCTGCATGTATTCAAAATAACTGCTTTTTGTAGTAGAAGGTAAGTAGATGGACTAATATTCAATGAGTTAAGGCTATTGTGTAGGGTTTTTGGGATGACTCCTGTGCTGGATAGTATGATGGGGATAGTTTTGGTGTGTGTAACATTCCACTGCGTTTTAAGTTCTATTGACAAATCTGTGTATTTTGCAATTTTTTCCGTATGTGTGCTAGTAAGGTTATGGGTGTTGCAAATTGCTATGTCTATTATGTACACTAATTTCTTTTGTTTATCTAACATAGTAATGTCTGTCTGGTCTAATATTGTAAATTGTTTTATCTGTAATTATTGTCCTATCCCAGTACAATTTGAAATTATTGTTCTCTAACACTGCTTGCGGTTTGTATTTATAGTAGGGGACTTTGTCTGTAATTAGTTTTGCTTGAATTGCTAATGATTGATGAACTATTGCAGCAACTTGATCATGGCGATGTTTATAATCGGTTTGGGCTATGGCTCTACATGCACCTGTAATGTGTTGGATGGTCTCGGATGCACCATGGCATCGTCTGCAGGAGTCATTGTAGTTGGGTCTGCGAATTATGAATGTTTGGTAGTTGGCTGTGTCAATGACCTGATTCTGGATGGCAATCATAAATCCCTCGGTCTCAGGGAAGAGTTCGCCTCGCCGCAGCCACGCGTTCGATGCTTTTATATCGACATGAGGTTGCTGCAAGTCGAGGCGATGTCTTCCGTGAAGTTATTATTATTATTGAAGTCACTGTAACGGAATACCAAATTTCAAAGCAGAAATTTGAATTCTGGGCACCATGTTAGATCTTGACAGAACTTGGCACGCTGGTCTAAGATAAACAGTAAGTTGTTAAGTTCAGTGCCAAAAGAAAGGTTTTAATTATTATATCGTGTTAAGTTACATTAACTTTTGAAAATTCTGGTTTTTTCAACACACTTGCTCATAAAATGGCTCTAATTTCACAGCAATTAGGCACATAATGACACCTGTAATCAAACTGTGACTTTTTCATTGCTATTATTCACAAGTGAGTTAGAGGGTTTTTTTTTCATTTTATTGGTTGAGTTGCTTTGTTCTTAAAAAAGTTTTGATACAAAAAAGATCGTGTTCAATAGTACAATAGTACATTATGGTACTAGTGTGTAATGTTGGTGATTACCGCTGAGGCGCCATTGAGACCCGAGCCGTTAGGTGAGGGTCTTAGGAGAGCCGAGGACGGTAATCATCAATACACACGTGTATCATACGACGTTTTTCAACACACTTGTGAAGAAAATAATTCTAAAAAAATATTTTCAACAGTGAAAACGAGTTGTGAAAATTATTTCGCAATGGCGGGGAAAATTTATCAGTTTTCCTATGCGCGCGCATCAAATAATGGCGATCGGCCATAGACTAAAACAATGAGGTTTTTTTTTTTTTCTTTTCGCGGATAGCGTTTTAGCCACGTACAAAATTCATAATTCATAGTTCTCTTTATTACAGAGAAAACAAAACTTATATTTGAGAGAAAGTTTTATTTATAAAAAACGTACAAGTTAAAATTATCTATTTAAATACGAAGTTGCATGAAATGAGCAAGCAATAGGTACCTACATTAATTTATTTGTACTATTGAACACGATCTTTTTAGTATCGAAACTTTTTTAAGAACAAAGCCACTCAACCAATAAAATAAAAAAAACCCCTATAACTCACTTGTGAATAATAGTAATGAAAAAGTCACAGTTTGATTATGTGCCTAATTGCAGTGAAATTAGAGCCATTTTATGAGCAAGTGTGTTGAAATAGTACATTATGGTACAAGTGTGTAATGTTGGTGATTACCGCTGAGGCGCCATTGAGACCCGAGCCGTTAGGTGAGGGTCTTAAGAGAGCCGAGGACGGTAATCATCAATACACACGTGTATCATACGACGTTTTTCAATACACTTGTGAAGAAAATAATACAAAAAAAATATTTTCAACAGTGAAAACGAGTTGTGAAATTATTTCGTAATGGCGGGAAAAAATAATCAGTTTTCCTATGCGCGCGCATCAAATAATGGCGATCGGCCATAGACTAAAAGAATGAGCTTTCTTTTTTTTTTGTCTTTTCGCGGATAGCCACGTACAAAATGGGAAATTCAAAGTTTTCTTTATTACAGAGAAAACAAAAGTTATATTTGAGTGAAAGTTTTATTTATTAAAAACGTACAAGTTGAAATTATCTATTTAAATACGTAGTTGCATGAAATGAGCAAGCAATAGGTACATTAATTTATTTGTACTATTCAACACGATCTTTTTTGTATCAAAACTTTTTAAGAACAAAGCAACTCAACCCATAAAATAAAAAAAAACCCTATAACTCACTTGTGAATAATAGCAATGAAAAAGTCACAGTTTGATTACAGGTGTCATTATATGCCCAATTGCGGTGAAATTAGAGCCATTTTATGAGCAAGTGTGTTGAAAATAAATTAATGTACCTATTGCTTGCTCATTTCATGCAACTTCGTATTTAAATAGATAATTTCAACTTGTACGTTTTTAATAAATAAAACTTTCACTCAAATATAACTTTTGTTTTCTCTGTAATAAAGAAATCTTTGAATTTCCCATTTTGTACGTGGCTAGAACGCTATCCGCGAAAAGACAAAAAAAAGAAACCTCATTCTTTTAGTCTATGGCGACATCATAGGAAAACTGATTATTTTTTCTCGCCAGTACGAAAAAATTTTCACAACTCGTTTTCACTGTTGAACATATTTTTTTAGTATTATTTTCTTCACAAGTGTGTTGAAAAACGTAGTATGATACACGTGTGTATTGATAATTACCGTCCTCGGGTCTCTTAAGACCCTCGCCTAATGGCTCGGGTCTCAATGGCGCCTCAGCGATAATCACCAACATTACACACTTGTACCATAATGTACTATTATAACACATTTGCTCGTAAAGGGTCTCTTATTTCACCAATTTCAATATCGTAATGTATGTCATTACGTATTTGTGCGTTATTGTAATGTAAAACGTACTAGTTTCTTTTTGATAAGGTAAAACGTACGGTTTATCAAGATGATCCGACTAAAACGAACGGTACTTTTTTAAATCTTAGCAAAGAGTTTTTATGTCAGAAAAGTGGTCAACATTTTATGAATAAAATTAACTTTGAGAGATAAAATATAAAAAATTAACGTTTAATTCTTTAATTTAATTAATTTTGACAATATCTACACACATTGTTGTTTGACATTTATCTGTAACAAAAACAAAAGAATATTAATTTACTTTATTAGTAACACTGGCTGTTTTTGTGCCGTTGCCTTAAAAAAAAACGCTGATACGCGCGCATCGCTAATTTGTGAACAAGTAAAAATGATTCCGCGCGCTTTTTCTTTTCGCTTGTATTGTTTTTATTTGAGAAGAAGAAGAAGCAGAAGTCTCAGAGGCAGCGAAAAAGGCTACTCTAAGCCTCTGGCCCGTAAAATCGACCGATAGACACAAGCGTATCAAAATTTCATCTAATGGAAAACAAGCAAATACGCAAATGCATTATCAGAAAGTGTGTTTTTAGCCTATTTCATGGAACTTTCTCAAAAATATAAGTCAAGCTCTTTGTCGTGCTACTATTCAATGCCAAAAAGCACTGTGAAAGCAAACATGGTATTGGTATCAAGTCATCACAGTCAGACTCCAACTAAAAAAAAGACGCTCAATGTGAGTACAAATACTTCTTTTTTTTTAGTTGACGAAAATATTTTCGGCTGACAATGTCAAGAAAGTTCCTAAAAGAAGCTCCGGATTGCCGATATTTGGCAACAAAGGTTAGTTTAAACTAAATTATTGTTATTAACTTCTTTCACTTTCGTATTTCTTTACAATATAGGTATTTAGTAGGTACGCTGTTTTATCTCTTTTCAGGTTATATCAATATTCGGCATAAATGGTGCATGTAGACGTCAAGAGTTGGCAAACATCACAACTAATGATGTCGAGAACCATGGGCGGGTTCTTCTTGTCCAGGTCAAAAACACAAAAAAATAAATTCCAAGGTCGTTCACAATACAGGGGCCTTTTCACGACATAGTGAATAATTACGAAGCGCTTCGTTCAACAAAAGCGATGTCTAACAGATTTTTTCAAAATTACCAAAATGAAACCCATTGGCATAAATAAATTCGGAGCAATGCCGAAACAAATTGCCACTTTCTTAAATTTGGATGATCCACATGAATACACAGGGCACAGCTTCAGAAGGTCCTCGGCTACATTGCTCGCCGATTCAGGCGCGAACTTATTGACACTAAAACGCCACGGAGAGTGACGTTCGAACAGTGTAGCCGAGGGCTACATAGATGATTCGATGAGAAATAAAGAAGAAATTAGCTCCCGCATTTCAAGGAATATCAATTTGGAGCCAAGGGTTGACTCTCGACCATCTACGAGCACACACGCGTACATTCCACCATCGTCGCCGCCGTCGCAGCCGCCTCCGTCGCCGCCACCGACTGCAGAACTCTGTTCTCAGAGAGAGACTGGTGAAATTGTAACTAATAATAATAACTTGACAACATTAAAAATGCCAACTGGCAACGTAATAATCAATTTTACAAATTGTTCAAATTTTTCAACTGCTTTAACAAGTGATTAAACATTCCGAGTTTTATTTTTTTCCTCGCAAATGTGTTATAAAACGTCGTGACATACGTGCGCTTTGATAATTACAGCCTCTGCTTTCTTGTAGCCCTCGCCTACGGGTCGGGCTAGCAATATCGCCTCGGCTGTAATTTTTAACTTACCGCACTAATATCATAATGTACTATAATGATACGGGTGGATTTAGTTAATAAAGCTGCAAATGGCAGTAAGTAATGGTGCAATAATGGTGGTTGGTGATCAAGTGCGTACACAAGCAGCACATAACCTACTCCCTGCCTGGCGGTGACCCGGCGGCTAACGGAACAACTGGTCCTCCGGTACGGAACGAGCTTAAAGCTGCTGCAAGCGCTTCTTTAGTGTACTTTTATACAAGCTTTTGCCCGCGAATATGTTCGGAGGTATTGTATCAAATTTTCCGTGCAATATACCTTCAATAGATTAGGGGCAGTTGTAAAAATGTTTAAGATTAGCTATAAATTTGGATTAGCTAATCTGTTTGATAAGTGACTTTAAAAAAATAACAATTCTTTTTATAGTCTTATATATTTTTGATAGATTGATACAAAAGTTCTGCCATGTGGTGCTAGCCGCGAATAGCATCACCCCATTTCTTCTCGTGAGTGTCGTAGAAGGCGACAGAGGGATATTAACCAGTGGATGGGAGCAGCGTCCTTCTGAGTACTGAGTAGCACCTACTGCGATCGCCAACATGCATCGGCCAAGCATGGCGATTACGGCTGAACCACCCCTTCGGGGGAGACCAATGCCCAGCAGTGGGCATCTAAAGCTTGACATGACGATGATACAAAAGTTGATACAGACGCACGCACAGACATCGAACCATTACAAACTGTCAAATTTTCCGAACTGAATATGAACCTTATTCTTCAGTAATAAAATTGGAAATCTATCAAAGAATTTGGTCAGATTGTTGTAAGTAGTTTGATGTGCTGGCCTCTGTATATGTTGTTTATCTTCTAATTTATAATAATCTCTTGTAATAGTGTTTGATATCGAACTCCTTTGAATCTGGTGGACCGATTTTTATGAAATTACTACATATTTAGTAGGTCAGAGAATAGGTCGTAGGCAATATTTTTTTTTAATAAATACCTATGGCTCAGCGGCTATGGGTCAGCTAGTAAAATTATAAAAACACACACACACAAATGGACGAACTTGAATTATAAAACACAAATGTACGAACTTGAATTCTTTAGTTTTAGCTATTTGGTGGACGCTTTTGTCGTAGTCGGCTTTTAGATTATGTACTTTATTTTTTATTTAATTTATTTTCTGTGTCTTCTTTAATTGTGTGTGTTATGTCATCAGTAGCCTGCCATTTAGAAAATTCTATAACGTCATGCAGTCTACAATGTATCTAACTTCATGACGCTTCCAATCATACCTTATTCGTTAATATGTAAGAATATCAACAGGAAATCTGTATTAAAAAAAAATTGTTTCTTTTTACCTATAACAAACTTTTTTGTAAAATTTAATAATAGAATTTCGATGATACTCAATGTACGATTGTTCAGTTAACTTTTATGCAGATAATTTTTTGCCAATAAAAGTTTCTTATTTTATTGAAGATTCTTACCGTTAATTGAAGTTCCTGTCTTAGGTACGGCTCAATATTATGATTATTTGAGTACTCTCTTGAAAATAAAATTGTGTTCAAACATGTCTTGTTATTATTAAATACCCATCGAAATTATATTGAACTTTAGCTATTAGAGCACAACGTGTCTAAAAAACGAATTCAAAAACTAAAATACGTAGATTGCTGAATTTAGTGTATTACATTGTAGACCTAGCTTTAGATGGGTCGCGAGCGTTACTGTGTTACCGTGTGTTACTAATTGTTTCATGTCTCAAGAGTTACTATGTACATAGTTACACGGCCTTACTTATACAACGAACAGTGTAGGCGATATACATTGATGCATAAAATACTAAAATCAAAGTCACGTAAAAATAAACAATCTTTCCAGTTCACGCGGTCTACATTAAAGCGCTTCAGCAGCTTAATTCTCAATACAGCGTCATCATTATCGAAGGTCCAACACCAGTGATACGTAAAAAGCTATTTCAAATAAAAAACGACTCCAAAAGTGGCAGCATCTTGTAACGGGACCGCGAGTACCTGCACCTTGCATTGGGTTCAATGGCCTGGCAACGTGATAACACTATGAGAGCATGTAGGGGACTACATAGGTATAGCAAATATATCAGACTGACCGATATTTTGTAAGATAGCGAACTGGGGGCCAAGTCTGCTATTTTTATAATTTCATCATTCCAACACGATTCCATTGTAATTTTGCTAAAAGTTCGTAATCTGCTAATTTCATAATGGTCGATCATTGACTGCACAATGACGTTCTAATGGTAGGTCACTGATCAAAGGAACTGTCAAAATTTTAGCAGATTACCGTCTAAGTCAGTCATTGTGTTGTCATTTTGTACGAGATTACCATTCTATATCATTTCTTTCAATGGCGTGTCAGTGGTTGACATGACACCATTATACTAGTAGATTACCAAACTTGTCAAAATCAACAATTATGAAATCAATGATAGACCATTCTGACACTAAGTATTGTAATAGCAGACTTGAGGCCCAGATAGTCAGGGTCATCAGTTAATGAGCAAGATAATAGTAAGTATCCACAAAATTATGATTGGTTTCTAGATACAAGAAACGGTCATATGAATCATTATTATGGCTACATTGGCTTAGAGTCTTAGACCGTCGCGCGTCGTATAAAAGATCCGACCTTAAACTTAGTAACATTACCTGTACCTAATACATATTAATTCTGTCCCAAAATATCTGTTCGTGAACGGGCGCCGTCTGTTGAAACTGGTAATCTCTTAGCTGCCTCGGTTATTTTAAATTTATTTTGAATTGTTTAATATGATTGTCGCTAGACTAGACCTCTATAAACGTGCACAACTTGTTACATTTTTCTCATATTTGTGTCCCGTAAATTCAGCATGAATGATGTAACCCTTTACAATATATTATTGATTTTAAAATAGTATTCGTGGAGTAGTGTTTCTTACTCGTTCTTCTCCAAAGAAATCTACTGCTTGGAACTCGCAACTAGCTTAAATTTTTCAACTGAGTCCGTTACAATTCAAAATTGTCAGTAAATATTTGAAATAAATAGTTTTGAGCTATCAGCACTTAGAAAGATAGGTACTTAAGTACCTACTTCTTGTTTTATTTTTGGACTGTTATTTCGCTAAGAAATAACTGAGACTCCCGTTATGTCATCAAAGTCTAGTAGGTATATATTAACAAGAAAACTGGCAAAAAGTGCGAGTAGGACTCGTGCACGAAGGGTTCCGTACCATTATCTATACAAAGTTAGACAATGAGCAATAAAAAAAACGGCGAAAATCCACGTTTGTTGTAGGGGAGCTCCCCTTTAATATTTATATGATTCTATTTTTAGTATTTGTTGTTATAGCGGCAATAGAAATACATTATCTGTGAAAACTTCAACTGTCTAGCTCAAAGTCTATAAAACTCTCTTTGGTCTAGCTATAACGGTTCATGAGATACAGCCTGGTGACAGACAGCCAGACAGACAGACGGACAGTGGAGTCTTAGTAATAGGGTCGCGTTTTTACCCTTTGGGTACGGAATCCTAAAAAACAAGAATAAATGAAAACAGGATCATTAAAAAGTTTTAAATGTACCTAAATCAATTTTAATGGTTTTTTATCAACTGTAAAAAGATAACGTTTTTTGTAGTTGTTAGGTTTTTGTTTAAAAAGCTGTATAATCAGGTGATAATTATTAATCCTTTCCGTGGAAGGTCGAAGCCATTTAAAGAAAATTGTACATCAGTAACTAAATGAATAATAAAAATGGTTTACTTGCAAGAGGATACAAAACAAGGCGCTTCGCAGTTTCTACGCGAAATGAATAAGAAATTGAGGTAAGCAGGTCGGTTTATTTAGGTGACAGTTTAACTATCTCTCGAACAAGTTTGCATCTGTTACCTACATTGTGAAGCTATTCTTAGATTGGCTTAACTTACTTTATATTTTGATAGATTTTGTACTGTAGCTTAGAAAACGTTATGAAGGAGATTATGAAGGAGTATTTTTAAAGATACATGACACTATTCAACTATTGTCCCTAGAATGGCAACAAAGACGAAAACCTGAAACCTAAATACTAATTATTAGTATTTTAAATATAAACACATAATATGTACAATGCGCGATGCGATGCGGACGAGTTTTTTGATGCCCTGTGAGGCATCAAAAAACTCGTCCGCATCGCTCTCAATGGGACAAGTGCCCAAAAGGCTAGCAGCATTACCACGTTGAATGGCAATGCTAATTCTTTGGCCCAAGAAAAGGCCAGCCCTTTGGTCACGTGAAGAGTCGACCAGCCGCTTTGCAATGTCCCTAAAAACAAGGTGAGCACTCGGGCCCCATGGCCCTAATGTTTCGACCCCAAACGGCTCAAACATATAACTTTCAAGAAGGTTGTTATATTTACGCCGTTTGAGGTTTTCCGTACCTGCAGCAGCCGCCCCAGCACAACACGACGTGCTAGGAAGATGGGATGGCGTAAGAGTGTCGACACAAGTTTCATCCCACACCAAAGGCCTACCCAACTTCCACGGCATTATGGTCATTATTAGAAAACTGTAGTCTAAATGATCTTAGTTTTGGCAAAACGGGATTAAATTGAATGTTAAATAAATATGACGAATGTCCCCCAAAACGTATGGTTAGAATAGATTTATTAAACATTAATCAGAGTAAAATATCCGAAATCAATACAATTACAAATGAGAGAAATTTTGACATGGTTCGCTTTGCTTCGGCAGATCTCATTCTAAATTCAGTCAGCGTTGAACTGGTTGAACGTAATAGAAAACAAAATCTTGCCTTGGTTCCGGTATGCGTCCACATGTTCTTTTAGACAACTAGATTAGGGTAACTAGATTCAATTCTTATGTTTACTTGTTTTTGGCTTAAAATAAATGATTTGCCTTTGAATTACATACCAATCTTATCACTTTAAAATACAACTTAATCATCCCATTGATTTTCTAAGTACGTACTTATCAATAATTTGCATCAGCAGGTACAACAGGCTAGATAACCGTTCGAGGTTTGACCTAGATCCAAAGCTTCGGAACTCAATGCTTAAGTGTTGTTATTCTTGAGATCATCAACTTGTGGAAACACAACACTAACATAGGTTTGTATAGGACAATACGTAATGAATCTTTAGTAACGGGTCTTTTATAAGTTTTGGTCCTTCGAGAACCATAAAGCTAAAAGGACCAATTAGCATTTGTTGGTCTTTTGAGAACATTCGTTTAGAGACCTTGGAAAGACTTTCGTCATTTGAATTCTATAAAACTCGTTCTAGGTTCGTTTTCAATACACAGTTGTTGTCCTAAAAAACTATAAAACCAGAAACTGTTTATTGATATTCGGGTGAGCACCGCTAATCACGTGTTTAGGTATCCATAAACTGTGGAAACATAAATTTTGTCAGCACACGCTCGTCATAGTAACGGTTCGTTTATGGACACTGTAAATGTGAAGGCAACTCACACTAGCGTCAAATTCCTTCGGTACTGACCAAATACTGAACAACACCTTAAGTTTCTTTTGGTCTTTCGATCCTTGGTCATTCAGCCGTTGACACGCTATTTAGAAAAAGCTTTTTACAAAAAAGGCAACCGCCTTCAAAAAGTGAAAAATAACTTTAGCACAGAACACACATTGACTTTAGTTTCGAAATTCAGTGGCTTTGTTCTGTTTGTTGTTTTGTATTGCCACCGACTTCCGAAACTAAAGTCAATGTGTGTTCTTTGCTAAAGTTATATTTCACTTTTTGAAGGCGGTTGTGTTTTTTGTAAAAAGCTTTTTATTTTCCGCTTTTTAGTACCTCCTTCTCATCCAAATCTATTAAGAAGAAATTGAAAGTTAACTACTACAAAGATTGATGTAACTAAAACGTCGTCATGTAAAATTTTTGGGTATATGTTGATTTTTCAAAAATGCTGAATCAATTACGATAAAATTTATATGGAACCACCCCTGAAGCATACCCTATCCATAAAAAAAAGAAATTTCAAAATCGGTTTACGTTTGCCGGAGAAATCGCGTAACAAATCGCGCACATACTTAATGCAAATTTAAGACTTATATGGTTTTCTCATGGATGCAATTGTCAGAACTGAACCAAATTAAAATGGGACCACACGGGAAGCACTAGCTTTCAAATAAAAAAAAGAATCACCGAAATCGGTTCACCCAGTCCCAAGAAACCAGGTAACAGACATAAAAAAAAAAAAATTGACGAACACACGGACAGACGACTTGATAACCTCCTCCTTTTTTGAAGTCGGTTGAAAACATAAAAATACTTATAATAGGCCTTTCTTTCTAAAATCCGTGGTCTGAAAACGTTCTCATGTCACTGGTGGCTTCTGGTTCTTTATGGGAATAATTTTTTTTTTTTTATTTATTAAAACTTTATGCACAAAATTTAAATAAACATTGTACAAAGGCGGACTTAATGCCTTGGGCATTTTCTACCAGTCTACCTTAGGGTGATGCAGAGACAAAATGTGGCAGGTGCAAAGGAAAAGAAAATTTACAAGAATAAAATATACTAATAAATACATATATACATACATACAAACAAAATATAAAAAGTAGAGAGAGCTAAAAATACATCGATGGAGAAATAGACAATAAATCAATTGTGGGATGAGTCTGCCAACTTCCTGTGCAAGTGTTCGCGAGCTTTTACCTTAAATGTGAACCGACTGGAATAATCAGAGAGGTCCTTGAGTCGATAAGTAGTTGATACACCCACCCGAACATATTTGTGGCCATGATAAAGCCGTTGGTGTCAGTTGTTATTCGTAGATTTTTGACAGTCGTTATGAGTCAGAAGCCAGAAAGTTTTTTTTTTTTTACCTTTCGAATGTCTTATGTTACACAGACCGACATAAGCAGCGGAGGTTTGACCTTCAACACTTTCGCTCGACAGTCGTTGAGTTAATGGGACGTGCCCGCCACATTATTCCCAAACCACTGAAACTCCGGTAAGCTAGAATCAACAGTGGCCACCAGAAAAGCGTCGAGACACTGAACTCAACGAGTCCCGGAGAAACATTACAACTGTCTTGGATCCCGCAACGAAATTAATCTGAAAAGAACAGGGAAGGAGTAAGAAAAACATATTTTCCACTTCCCTCCAAATCAAGCAGGAGACAGAACAGAACTAGGCCAATAGGACCAAAGCCAGAAAGTCTGTCAACCAGTCTTACCAAGAAGTATCCAAGTGTTACCCAGTTACTTGGTTGTGATGGCAGTCGCTCCATGTTCTGGAGACCGACCCCACCATAGCTGAGAATTAGCTAAGCAGATGATGATATGGGGCTATGATAAACAGCCAAGTATGCCAGTTTTAAGTTAATAATTAAAGAAACTTCTTGGTTTTTTAAAGTAACCTTTAATCATTCTAACAAAATGGTGTTTCTAAGAAGAATCAATGCAGTATGTACAATAAGACTTCTTTTGGTCGTCCGTGTGAGTTGTCTCAACATTGGAAATACCCAGCGACATATTCAAATATTAGCTGTTCAGAGAGCGCGGGCGCCGCAGTGCGTGTATACATTTGAATATATTCCTTTAAATGACTTCTGTATTAATCTCGAAATGTCTCCAAATACAGGTTTCCTTAAGTTCGGGCTCCAAAGACCATTGACCCCCGAAGGTATGCTTAACTTATTATTTTTGTCATTTTGTAAGATCTTTTAGGAATCAGATAAGTAACACTAATTATGCTAATTACTGACCAAAGCTTTAAATGGACACAATTATATGTTTTTAAAATAAAAGCCACATGTCAGTTATGCGAGTATGACTTTATGTGTTTTGTCAACGTCGTTAGCATTTTAAAACAGTGATCATTTAAATAATCATTATTTTGTTAAGATGCATTCTACGCTAATATTTATGTCCCCTTCATAGATATAATGGTCCCCTTCTAGTCCTTAGTAGTAGTAGTATGACGAACTATGTCCGCAACTCCACGACTCAGCGCGTATTTTGCGTAGGTACAGGTGGGAAGTAGTCATTTGATCCACCCCAGCTCCCCAAGAAAGGCCAGCAGCGCCTTGACGTCGCTGGCGATCTCCCGTAGGTTAACTTTGCCCTGTATGAAGCGACCTTAGGGCCTCGGATCTTGTTCTTACCTACATTGTCGACTCACGGAGGAACATGACACAAGAAGTCGCATTTCATGCCCGAGTTTGTGTTTCCAATGACCATAAACCCGAGCGTCATCGGGTAAATGGCTGTAACTGACAAGTATGCATTGACGGCATGTTGGTCGACCTCCTCGTGTACCGTGAGTCCTTAGTCGCTTAGGTACAAATAAGATATTTTTTATTGTTATTTAAGAAAACTATGAAGGTACAATATTTACACACATAATATAAGGGTGTATAATAATAATAATAATAATATGTGGGGACATTTTCACACACGGCCATCTGACCCCAAACTAGGGAGACCCTGTACTATGGGTGTCAGACAGCTGATATACATACACAAATACATTTTTTTTTGTAAATACATACATATATAGATAAACAACACCCAGACACAAGCCAAACACAAGTGCTCATCACACAAATGTTTACCCTGGGCGGGAATCGAACCCGCAACACGCTGCGCAGCAGTCGATCTCTCAGCCACTGCGCCAACCGTGTCGTCTAATCTGTATGTGGATGTGGTCGTCAAATCTGTATGTGGTGTAATAGAGAAAATAAAGTTGACCAAGGTATCGACAAACGAAGCGTCCCACACTAAAGGCCAACGCAACTTCCAAGAAATAAACACATGCCGTCCGATCTGTTGCCGTCCGGTTCGTGTGCCGAGCCGTTGGGTATAGCCAGCTTCGTGTACAATAGTTTAGAAATATTTTTGTGGGTTTTATTATAAATATGTTTATTAGTCTGTAAGGCATATATGTTATGGGTCCTTTGTTACCCGAAATAAATGATATTATTAATTATTATTATTATTAAAACACGCCGCCGGCCAACGGGGCGACGAAAGCACAACGAATAATGTCATTGTTTAAGGATAAGTGGTCAAATGCGGGCCTATCAATCAGAAAAAGATTATTGACAAACGGTATTGCTATGGCGATCACATAGCTAAAGCGTGTTTCATTCAATACAACTCTAACAAACAAGCTCAAACACGGCTAGGATATGTTGTTCCGTTATGAGTTCCAGGCTTTCGTTCGGAACCATCATCAGATCAGTTCGATGGTACCATATTATTTCATTAATATTACAAATATTTTCAGTTTCAAATAGATACGACTAATTAGAAGTTTGTTAAATGACAATGCCAGATCCTGCCCCACCCATGTACAGAAAAGTAAATTAATGATAATAATTGTAATGATTAAAGAACCTTTCTATAGTAAATGGTTTTTCTTTAGAACTTGCGGATTACGAAATACCTACCCACAAAATACAAACGAATTTTACCTAAAATACAATTTAACCTATAATCAATGTCATTATTATTTTTAGATTTAAACGGAAACCGCAAGTTCTACACACACTAAGACTAATGTTTAGTTATCAGCAATAAATAAACAGTAAGATGCTACATATTGCACATGACTTTTATTGAGTGGGGCAAAGTTCTATAGAGTTTTTGGCATTGTCCTTTGACTTCCAAGATGATTTTACACAGATACTTACAGGCGAAGCTAAAGGCGTCTAAAAAACAGTAATTCGCAGCTCGCAAAAATAATTAGTACTGAAAGCTGCATTCAGTTATAGTGGGATCCAACCTCGATATTTGGGTAAAGGCTCGGCAGATGATGAGTAGAGAATAGATAACGCAATGGACACGATTTCACTCGTATCATTTCAGAATACATTCAGTTATAATTTAACACACACATTTATCTCAATCCTAATAATAGATACATTGTTCTTGAAGAGAGTGCCTCTCGCTCTTGAGTATTGTATGCAAACAAGCACAATAGATACCTGGGACTAATGGTTGCGCTATAAGGTATGTAGGTAATGCAATTGTAAGGCGATATTTGGCGATTGTTTCCGTCATTACCTACATACATACCGTCAGAGGACTTGTAACCACCTTGCTTAGCCAAGTTTACGTTACGATACACATGACGAAAGATCTGATCCTTAATTATTATTTTGCTAAATATACGCCACGCATGTACGCACGTACATGTATGCATGCGCATGTATGCACGTATGTACTGCCACTTACTATTCTTACTTGTCATTGACGTCAACTGTACCAGACTATATAAGGTGCTATAAAAATATCTGCCACGGCTTTAATGGGAGGTAGTATTGTGTCTAAAGATTACAATAGTGAAGAACTTTCGTACCCCAGAATAGTTAATTAAATTTGAGAAAATAAAGTAGTTTAATAAACATTGACTCTACTCTGCATAACGCGTTTCACAAATTACGCGCGATTGATTGCGAAACGATTGAATTGTACCTATTCGGTGCGGTCTGGCAACAGCAAGTCTACGTGATGGTTTTATGCGAATAAATCAATTCAAATTTATACGTACAATTTTTTGTATGAATAAAAATATGACAAATGATCAATAATTTATCTTTACTATTGTAATCTATAAACACAATACTGTCTCCCATTGCAGCCGTGGCAGATATTTTTATAGCACCTTATATTGTCAAGACACCTGAATTTACTGGCATCGCAGCTGGAAGGCATTTGAAGCGCTCAACACTTTCGTCTGAAAAGGAATAGCGTCCCTGCTGACAATATCACATATTTGATGACAACATCACATAGGCAAGCTTATTGAAGGTTATTCGAGACGCCAAAACAAGACAATCGAATGGTCCATTGTGTTTTTACAGATTGCCAGGATACGCAAAAGTAGAAGAGAAAAGCAAAACTTTATAGCCGCCGCGTTTAAAACAAAATTTACCTCAATGGTACAAGGGTAGGAATCATTCTCGAGATCAGGACGATGATGATGTTAACTCAACTTGGTCAACTCTTGACTGCTATGGCTTTTATCTTGATTCTTTTATTACGTTTGGCATTGCTGTATTACCACAATGAAGGTAACTCACATATAGAAGCAACAAGAATAATGTAAGCTAGTATTTTGTAAAAACTTGATTTAAAAGAGTGTTCGTGGAGTTTCATGCTCGTTCTTCTCCATGGAGACATAAAAACGTTTTGGAACGAGTAACTAGCGTTAACTGTCTGACTAACTGACCGACTTCTTGATAATTCAAAAGTGCCTGTTTGATTGAAATAAATGCTTTGACTATTATCGTTGGCATGGCCAACTGCTGTCTGAGTTCGATTTCCAGGCCGGGCAAAGTGTACCTAATTGGGTTTATTTTCTCGATTATTGTTTTTTGAGAGCCGCACATTCATTTAAAAAAAAAAAAATTATAGGGTTTCAAATATTTTCTAATGTGAAGAATACATTCCCAGGAGTAGATTCATATACTTACCATATTTTAAACCCCCCGCATAAATTAAAATATTACATATTTTTTTATTATATTTATTTGTAAATGAAAATAACACTTTTTCATATAATCTCGATGCCCATTTTGTGTTTATAAAAAAAAGAAAGTGACAAGCGTCGTTAACGGATCTATCAAATTAGCGGACAAGTGATGTGTCAAGCGTGTGGAAAAAAATAATCATTATTTGTGATATTATTTCCCATAAAACGATGCAATTTCAGAGTAAGAACTGCGAAACGGCGGCTGCCAGTGTCACTGTTACTGTCAGTCGCCGTTTTGTCCTGAAATAATGAGCTTTTCGTTAAACTATTCGCTTATTTTTTGCGGGGTTCAAAAATATTGTAAATTCCCCAAGATACTCTTTAGGTACCCAATAATATAAGAATTAGAATTTCAACTTCTCTAAACATCTCTATTTCTTTGTACAAATCCTGCCATGATTCTTTGGAAGTTGTTGGTGTGACACTGCCGTGTCTATGGACTATGAGAGCGAGGAAAGAGGAAGTGAACCTGCGTTTGCATACACATTTTGTTGCATAAACAATGTGTCCTTCTGTGTACTTGGTCTCCATTGAGACTGACCGTTGGGTCCAAAATTCGACCGAAAAAAAAAACATTAAATCGTTGGCGTGAATTAATGAGTTATTTAACTATTAATTATATATAATGCGCTTGTCATTTTTCAAAATCCTTCATGAACCATTGATGCAAAATTTTTATTTGTATAAAAAATTGTTAATTTCGATAGCTTTCCTCAAAAAAAAATTAATTATACCTACACACAAAATAAATAAGGAAACATTCTTTCAAAATGATGTGGAACAACCTCTAAAGTGTTTGAATATACAAGTTTGTGGATCGCTTCGTCGCTTATAGCGCCTTACTTACCTTGATCTGGAATCTTAATTAATTATAAAACTGATTAGTGATCGAGTTTTACGAAAAACTTTCTCTTGGCTATTGACTAGATTGTAGGTAACTTAAATAGTAGATTGTTATACAAGGAGCTAAAATGACCCATTATATACGAGGTAGTTTTACTCCCGAACTTTAGCGAGGGACTAAATACAAACTGAGTTATAATGGGTTTTAGCGCCGTGTGTTACACTATACTTTTCACTACGATTGCGAGAAAATAAAACAATCCAATACAATATGAAATATTTTTTTTGTTTCTTCTGTAGCCGCAACACATTGCATGCATTCTACTAGAGATCGCAGATTTTAGTTCCATTTTCAAAATTAAAATGAGGTTCTTTTTTTATGAAACAGTAATAAGTCGAGTCTTTATTCATGGTTATTCTACTTATGACTAAAGACTTTTTCGTTTTTGTAGGCTCATTGTCTTACAAAAATTAAAAAAAAAAACTTTTTCCCCTAGAGGACGATGAAATGCTATTTTATCCCCGCTCTGGTATGCTACAATTTTACCGCTCTGGTTTGCACCTTTTTGAGCAAGAGAAGTGAAAAAATAGTAGATTGTATGACAAGGGAGCGAAATAATATTTTTACGGCGAGGGCGCTATTTTGAATCCAGAGTGAAGCGAAGGATTCTAGAATAGAATCCCGAGCATAGCGAGGGATTCTTAAATAGAATCCTGAACGTAGAGAGGGATTCAAAGTACCTACATCGCCTGAGGGAAAAATATTTTTGCTCTCGAGTCATATACTCTACTTTTCATCTCCTTCTATGAGAAAATGTATTTCCCGGGATTTTGTAGGTATTAAGTTTTTTATGACGTTATTAGCTTCTATTTTTATTGTTTCAGGAGTTAATTATGCACTATCACTTTCAGAACTCGACGTAGAACTATTTTTTTTTTGCAAAATACAAAGTCCGTACCGATTATAAGAACAGTGAAGTAAATCGCGCGCAATTTTTTTTTTTTTTTCAGTTAGTGCGCCTCCTTATAGCCAACTTACACTTACAGCCAGTAATTTAATATACAATTTGCGTTCGATTTCAATGAATGATTCATGTTCCAAAGTCAAATCTCATTACTGCCAGCTAAAAAGTCTAATGGAGAAAAGAGCTACTTTGCTCCCGCTTATAGAGGAACAAAACGACACTTTTCGAATAGAAGGGATGAAAATAATATTTAGTTATCATTGGTATGGTATGGATTGGCTTACAAAAATATAATGCTTTTAGAAGAAGTAGGTATTCAACCAGTGGATTTTGGCGTCCTAGTTCTCATATTTATTTTGTTCGATCGTCACAACTTTACAAGCACAGATATAGATAGACCCTAGATAACGCAAGTATCTGTATGAAAACCAAGCGTGCCATTCATTACCAAGTATTACTGAGGGTATTAGATTAAAAATAATTGTTTTTTATATTAATTACGCATAATATTAATTAATCACAAAATGACGTACCGATGGAAGGAAACGTTATTTTTTTACTTACGATTTTTGTACGTAGGTAAGCTTGGCACGAAACTAGGCACGCGAAGTAGTTGCTCTTGCGTTATCTAGGTCTATCTATATCTGTGTTTACAAGCAATATGCCCGTGCTCGCAACACCCAGCGCTGATTTTGTTTTAAATGATTGGGCATTATACTCTCTCCAGCATCTTCTTCTTCTAGTGCCTCTCCGAACTACGAAGGTTGGCAGTCAACTCGGAAGACCTTTCTTTTCTTATTATTTTCTTTTTCGGATCTTTTGCGAGATGGCATATAGTGCCGCGGTTCTCGAGATACCTGTCCACACTTGTAGGTCCCTTAGCCAAGGTTTCCTCTTGTTCCACGTTCTTTGCCCATCATTATAAGTTGTGGTATCTTTCGTGTCTTATCACGTGCCCTAGATCGTGCCATCCATCATCATCATCATCATTTCAGTCGAAAGACGTTCACTGCTGGACATAGGCCTCCCCCAAGAGGGGGGTTTTGCCATAATCGCCACGCTTGGCAGGCGGGTTGGCGATCGCAGTATGGTTGTTACAAAGGCACAGAGAACACTGCTGCCCATTCTATGGTAAGTCCTTTAGTCGCCTCTTACGACACCCACGGGAAGATATGGAATGGTGCTATTCTTTACGTCCGGCACCATACGGACAATGCCATCCATACTTTGATAGACACATGCGTCCCAAGTTGCCTTCGTTTGTAATCTCTCTGTCTCCAGCTAGACAACAAAATATCAAATTCATTCCAGCCTTGGATGATCTGAGACATCTTAATTTAGGTCATAATGACCTTAATCGTTAATTATTCATTATTCACACAGACGCCCGTTTCTGGGCATAGGTCTCCCCCAAGGGTTCAGCCATAATCGCCATGGTTGGCCGATGCATGTTGGCGATCGCAGTAGGTGTTATGGTACTCAGAAGGACGCTGCTGCCTATGCTCTGGTCAAGGGCGTCGCCAGGACTCGCCAGCTGATGGCCTAGGGGGGGGCAAATTGATATTTGGTGGATAGGAAAAGTATGAATTTTAAATACAGTCAAAGGCACATGAACCTTTTGGAATCTCTAGGGGGGGGGCAGCTGCCCCTGCCGCCCCCCCTTGGCGACGCCCTTGGCTCTGGTCAATATCCCTCTGTCACCTTCTACGACACCCGCGGGTAGAAATGGGGTACCTAGTGCTACTCGCGGCTGGCGCCACACGGTACATAATTGGACGTAGTTACACAAAAAGGATCCAATCCACATGAAGTTCGTTTTGAGTTAGAAATCTGATGTTGCCCATAGATGTGGCTTGGTATCGAGTAGTTGTAGATACGTCTAAAGTTGTATTTTGTCACATGGATCTTTTTTAATATTAAATTAAAGATATCCACCCTGAGAATGCGTTTGGTATATATAACTCAATTTTGGAAAAGTGTGGATTGGATCTTTTTGCGTAATTACGTCCAATTATTGTTCGTTAATAAAGACTATTATTTGCAGTTTAATTTCTGCAAGTTATTACAAATTGTGAGAGCTTTCAGTTCCAACAAGCGAAACTCGTTGCTCCTGTAACAAGTTTAGGACCTGTGGTTGGCCTTGAATAAACTAGTTATATTATCCTGTTGTCGGGTTGATATGGTATGCAGGGATAAGCTAAGTCAAACAGAGAGGTTGGACTGAACATACCTACTGATGAAAGTCCGATAGGTATTTAAATATATTTATTTTTAACATCAAAATAGTTATTTGTTATACAAGAGTGCAAAGTTGCTTTTTAACCGCGTGTTCAATTTTGATGACCGAGCAAGCGAAGGATTCTAAAATTGAATCACGAGCGCAGCGAGTGATTCAAAATTAGAATCCTGAGCGTTAGCGAGGGAATCAAAAGAGCACGAGGTGAAAAATCTTTGCACTCGAGTGCAACACGTAACTTTTCATTCCACCTCAGCGAGGAAATGACTAAATGCAAAAAAAAACGTTTACAAAGTCTGAGTTTTTAACAAATTAAAAAAAAGTTGTATGATATATTCGGCACCATAGAGGTAGCAGTAAATAGGTTTAATGTTTTTTTTTAATTCACAAACTTAGTGCACACGATGTTCTAAATTCAATTTACTTTATCCTCTAGAGAATAAAAACGGCTTTTCCACTCAGATATTGAAGATTAAAAATACTCTTTCCGAGATGGTGGGATGAAAAGGACATTTTATCATATTGAATCGCTCTTATGATCATTAATTGGCTTGACTAGGGTTGCTATCCGTACTTTACGAGGACAATAAAATACGTGAAAAGGTTTTGTTTTACATATTTTGACTTTTGAAGGTTCCATTTATTTGTTTACTTCAAAATTAAAAAACTTAACTTGTTTTGATTTTTACCGGATGACATCGATAAAGTGTGCCATATAATACTCTATTTTTCTTAGAAAGTAAATAATTATAAACTATCTGAAAAGAAAACTTGGCAGCCCTAGGCTTGACTTCCTCCTGATTCCTGATATCCATTGAATATCATAATAATATTGAACCCTAAAATAGTCTTAAATATTAGTAAGTAAAGATGACAAGCTTAGCTGAAAGCTGTTTCAGCTTGCCACCAATACAATACTTACCTAGTAATATAATAAAGCTGAAGAGTTTGTTTGTTTGTTTGAACGCGTTAATCTCCAGAACTCCTGGTCCGATTCTTATAAATCTATCGCCAATAGGATGCGACGTTATCACTGTTTTTTTTTCCAAAAATTAAGGATTCTTAAGAAAAAGCACGCGAACTAAGTCGCGAGGAAAGTGCTAAGTAGTTTAATAAACTAAAAAGTGATAAATAACTTTAGCACAGAAGACACATGACTTTAGTTCAATTTGGCAATACAAACCAACAAACAAAACAAAGCCACCGACATCCGTAACTAAAGTCATGTGTGTTCTGTGCTAAAGTTATTTATCACTTTATAGATTTTTTTGAAGGCGGTTCTCTTTTTTCAAAAAATGTCTTATTTTCCACTTTTCAGTGCCCCATTATCACCCAAATCCATTAAGGAACGGCAACACAGTTAAAACAGAGATTGAAATTTCTCCAAATATGGAAAGATGGAAGAAACGGAAACGTCTTCTCGGTTTTTGTTGCTTTTTTCAAAAAGCGCCTAGTAAATTTCGGTTTGTTGTATACTAAAACCTTCTCCAGAATGTAATAAACACTTTTCTGAAAACCGCATCAAAATCGGTTCAGCCAAACGGGAGATAATCGCGGCCAAACATACATACACACATAACTTTTTTTTTTTGAAGTCCGTTAAAAACATTGATCAAAATCTATTCCGTGTTTTGTAGAAATCCTGCGCGGTGATATTAGGTGCAATGAGCAGTCAAGTTCACTTCACCGAGACCGCTGATTTCATTATAACATAGAAAGGTACAACTAAAGTCAAGTTTTTTGTATGACATAGGTATAAATATGCAATTATTCTGACCGGATCCTCCTGAGTTACTTTCCTTAGTGAACACTTTCGTCGTATGACTTCTGACCTGTGACAAGCTGTTGTGGAAACGAAAGTATAATCTGTACCTACGCTGTTGTAGGGATGGATGGATTTTGTCAAAAGATACACAAGCTAAGATTGTTAATTTGACTATCTTTGCTTTGGTCTGCTGGAAGAAATTTTTTCCACCTTTTCTTCGACCTTAAAGAAGATATTATTCTTCTAAAATAGCTTTGTGTGTATGCACATAAGAAAAAAATAAAAAAAGAAAGATTAAAATTATGCTGCGTCGATTCAGGGGTAGTCCCAACAATATTCTAGCTACACTGGCGGACAAAATTGACGGGCCATTTATAAAGCACTGGGTGGGGAGACATGTGCGCACAGATGTACATGTCCCCAATTAATTTAAGTTTAGTTGTGCTGTTAAATTATTTTTTACGAACATTAGGTTAAGATGTGACTAACACTATAATGGATCAATGATCTGAATTAAAGGATTATTATTATTATTAAAAAATATAGCGTTTATCTTAACCTTAATTCTATCTTAATCATAAATCCTAATGGTCCAAGCTTTGGTATAAAAAGAAATAGAAAATATACTTATTAGGGTCATGATATTAATACTTAAGTACTTCGTGATATTAACAGTTCATTTACAAGGCGACAACGTATCGCGATGTAGGCAATTTAAATACAAATAATGACACAAACATTTAGCGCGGACGGAACATACGGAAAGCGTAAACATGGATGTGCGGCGGCGCGGCCGGTCCGACACCGTTAGCTCACTCGTATAAATGAAGAACCCCTCCCGGCCGCTTTAGTACTCCGCGAAAGCAACCATGCGACTATACGCGTTCCTACTGGTCACCGGGGCCGCGCTGTGTGCGCGCGCTGCCTCTATTCCCGCGGCGGAAACTGAGAAAAAAATTCTTGAAACCGTTCCCGACAATTTGGATAACATATCAGAAAATACATCTAGTGAACAGGAACTCCTCGATCAAGCAAACACCATCAAGGATGTCGACAACAAGTTGCGCACCAAACCTAAGGACATTCCCGTCGAAGTCATCGTCGAGAATGCACAGCCTGCGCCCATTGCTGACGACGACAAGGACCAAGAAATAAACAGACCCGGTCCAGACCTGCGCAACCCCGGCCCACCTCAACGACAAGAACATGAGACTCAAAACCCCGAGTATTATGCGTCTGAACAACAGACAGTCGCGCTCTTCAAACAAAGCATTAATGATGCGCAGAATGTTTTAAGGCAAGGATTCCAGGGAATTACTGACGGCATCCAAAGTATGGTACTAAGCAACGAACCGATTCAAATAATACAACAGAGAATCCAGTCCTTACGCGACGGTTTCACTGCTCAAATAATTAAAGTTAATGAAACCGTTCAAAGCTACCTAAACACTGAAATTAATGACAAACCTGCTGTAGAGAAGACTAAAGCGGGTTTCCATGATATTGAACAAGGTCTTTTCAAACTCAGAAATGATTTCAACAGAGAAGTGAGCACTTTAGCTAGTGGTGTCGAGGTGGCTGCAGCTCTGAAGGCTGACAATGAGACGCCTAACGAAAGCTCTGGCGCGACTTCCGCTCCTGACAGTCCCGCTTCTGCACCACCGCCAGTAGGCCCAGTCGTACAGATATTGAATGAATTGCAAAATAGGTTTAATAATGTATTGCAGAGTATGACAAACCAAATGTCTCAAATTTGGCCAAACGCCCAGCCCTCGAGTCCACCAGCAGACCCATCGGGTGTGCAGAGTGACTCTCAAGTGACGTCGGCCCCCGCAACCGCCGCACCAATCAACGTGATTGAACAGATTACAAACATTTTCCGACCACAAACCCAACCACAAACCCAAGGTCAACCCGGAGGACAAGGGTTTTTTGGATTTCAAAACTTTCAACAACTGGCAGAGCCGTTTGGCTCTAATATAATTGGTACCTTCACTAATTTTGTTAACGGTTTAACGGGTACACAGGGTACACAATCTACGCCCTCCGCAACCGTGAAACCGGTCACCAATACCGAAAGCAAACCTGAAACCCAGACAGATCCTATAAAACCTGTTGCAAGCGCGGAGTCACCTGCGCAAGATGCTGCCGTCACCCCCGCCGGCCCCATCCGACAGATCCTGCAGAACAACCCCATCACCGCAGGTATAGCCGGTGCTGTGCAGCGGCTGCAGAACATTAACAACCCGGAGAAACCAAGAGACGAACAAACTGAAGAACAAGTTAAAAAAGTAGATGACGACAAAGCAGAAAGTGAATCTAAAAAGGGAGGCGGTCACCGGCCCAGTACCGGTGAGTTTTTCATTTTCGTAGAAGCATTTTCAAGTGATACATAAATTACCTACACTATCTGACGAGAAAATTATTTTTTTAGCTCAGTTCGAAAAACCCGTACGTGTTTTATAGTTAAAGACTAAGGATTTTTTAAACTTATGTATATAATTCATGTTTTAATATCTTGTCATTATACTGCTACGGTCGAATTTCACCAAACATTTAAGTACTTACATCACTATAAATTAAAGGGTTCGGGTTGTGTTCGAGGTAATCTTCTCGACTTATTCTCAGGTACACAAGTTACAGGGATAAAACTTTGATGACATTCGCCCTCAAAGTAATATTCTACTCTAATTATGTATGTATCTTAGTAGGTACTCTTGCTTAATACCTGATCTAGCACATAACACTTTATTCTCCTTATACACCTATATTGTTTCATCAATTTCCCTACAGTGGCTGCGTGGGGGGTTTTCATCAATAGTCTGATAGGCACCATAAGTGCTGTAATAAATGGTACCACTGGCACTATCAGCACAGCAGTAAACAGTGCTATTAATACAGTCGGCGGTAACATTCAGGTACCGAAACGGACAGTTTCTGAGTTCTGTGTGTAAAATTGTAACATAACATTTTTGTTCTTTGTATCGCTTTTGTCTTTTTTGTCGATAGTCAGGGTCCTGTGGAGACACAGTTTTAGAGCTTTTGTGAGTTAACTTTCTGTGAAGGTATAAGTAGCTCATTATGTCGAATAGCTCCTCAATACGTTATTAATTAAGCTGATGCTGGTAATTATAGCAGTTTAGTTGATAGCTAACTATGTTCTGACGGACGGCCATGGAATCTGGTCTGTGACTACTGACTATCCAACAAGCAGCAGACCAATAGCGCTATTTATACAGATGGTAATTGTTGACATGTACTTCGTACCTACTTAGCTGAAATTGTAGAAAAAAAAACTAAAAGGTGAAAAATAATTTTAAATTCGCAAGTCAGTGGCTTTGGTTTCGTTTGATCTTTTGTATTGCCATCGACTGGCGAATTTAAAGTTTTTCTTTTTTACTTTTTAGTTTTAGAAGGCGTTTGTCTTTTTTGTAAAAAGGTTTTTTTACGCTTTATATTGACTACTTCTTATCACACAAATTGATTACGAAACGGTGACACCACAAAATTTCAGTCATCCCTTAATTTTACACCCTTATATTATACCGGAATATTTTGATGAAAGAGAGAATATATGGGACCAACTTTGAGGTATACACTATCAATTAAAAAAAGAATCATCAAAATCGGCCTTCACTGAAAAAAATTATGCGTGGATACATAAAAAAAAATACGTGTCGAATCGAGAACTTCAGTACTATAGCATAATTATGCAGGGGTTTCATTGTACTGTAGAACTAACCCAGTCAGCGTTGCCAGGTGTCGGGGTAAAGTCGGACACAGTCAGGATTAATGGTCGCGTGTCTGGCCATAGAGGGAAGCAGCTTTTTTTATTAGATTTGTCATGTGTTGGTTTCCGCTCCGTCCACGTCATCCATAAATCGCTAGCGCAGCGAGCGGACTCGTACATGCTCCCACTGTCCGGTCATTTTACCCAAATGTCCGACTACTAGCTGGTATGTCCGGCTTTCAACCCAAAACCCGGTCAAGCCAGTACCAGTACATTATGTATTGCTGAGCTACCTATGTGCTAACGATTATGTGTATTTGGTAACAAGTGGATATACCTACCTCATTATAACAATTCGTAACTATTCTAGCGTTTACCGAGTAATCAGTTAACGTAGGTAAAACACGCTATGTGTAGTAACCAGAACGAATTATTACTTGAACTTACAACCATGTTTTTATAAAACTACTTGAAATAGTAATGAACCGTACAATACGGTCAACGTAACTTGGCGCATCTGAAGTTAGCTGTTTGTCTGCGCAATGGAACTTTTAGGAACGAAATTGTCTACTGCGCAGCTAATCGGCTAACTTCAGACGCGCCAAGTTACGTTGACCGTACTGTAAAGAACTAGAATATTAGACAACATGGTTGGTGCAATGGCTTAACGATTGGCTGCCTCGCTGCGTGTTATGGGTTCGATTCCCGCACGGAACAAATGTTTGTATGGCGGTGAGGCTGCTATGGTGAGCTTGTATGTTTGTATGGACCCACGATACAGGAAAAGGGATAGTTAAAAAAAAAGCAACTTACATAAAATCACTGAAGGAGATTTTTAACAAATAGATCGGTTGATATCTAAAATATGGCCAAGCATTGGAATTAACAAGTATGCATGCCTAACTATTCCATTATCTATATTCAAAATATTATATGTATAGTTTACGGCCATGCTAAAATGGTGTACGATTGCTGTTACTGTAGATGACTTTCAACTTTTCCTCGTATATATTGGTGAGAAAGAATATGTTTGTCCAAGTCTGTCTTTAACGGGATTAACCGTCATAGGTAGCGTGGTCGTAAGTTTAATAACAGGAAAACTTTGTACCGTTTGTACCTATAGATATATACTGTAACTTATTAAATAATGAATTAAGTTTAGCTACGCCGACTTTTTTTAACTTAAGGAAGGTTACCCAATGGGTCATACAAATATGTACCTATTATAGTGTGTGCTTACCTTTCTTTACAAACATAAGTAGCTGGTACTTAGTTAATTTGTTTCTAACAAAAGTTGCATAATAATCCAACTCATTACATATCTCTGCTCGATAGCTAATGATTATGTTTTCGCATACCCAGGGGATAATAACGACAGTAGCAACAGCAGCGACCGGGTAGAACAAACCGAAGAGGTCAAAGAAGAAATTGAGAAGATTCCAGAAATTGAGAAGGTCTTAGAAGTTCAGAAGGCTTCAGAAGACGAGAAGACCGAAGAGGTCGTTGTCAAGACTGAATAAGTCATAGTGTGATAATTATAAGCGTAGAATTATTAACTTGTTAAGTTTCAAATGCAAATAAAAAAAGAAAATGATGATGACGAGAATTAAAGTTTTCTTCAACTAAATTTTGGTTTAATTTTGATTTTCCTGAGAAAAATATAGTCGATTTAATCTTTATAAGGTACATACTGGAATTGTGACTGACGTGCGCAACTTACTAGATTCATAGTTTAGTTTGTCATGAGTGTTCAGGCTGTGGGCAGTGGCGTTCCATTGCGGGCCCACCATACCACTGGCCATATCCCTAGTGGTATAGTAGGTCCAAAACTATAACACTCACCTTTTTTTTTAACCTAACCCAAATGATTCACCAACAATAGAGGAAATCTGGCGCTCGGCGGCCGCTACCGCGGCACCGCTCGCTTCGCACACTCGCCTTCGCCGCCTTCGCGCTTTAAGAGCGCCCTTCCCCATCGAACGAACTTCAACGCGAGCGCGATTGAATTTTTTTTTGTTTCAACCAATGCAAAGCTCGAAAACAAACGAGTGAGTGAGAACACGATAACATCACAGGAAAATTGGCGCGCGGAAATTTCAGAAAACTTGTTCCAGGACATACGTGTTTTTGAAAACGCCTTACAAGTTTTTGATAAAAATGTTTGTAATTTAGAATCTCCATTACATGTGCAAGGTTTCTATGAAGCTGTTTTTTTACGTTTTCAATGTATGAGTGCATTATGACCGGCCAAAGTTCAGATAAAATAGGGTATTTTACTCTATACGAGAAAAAATCTATAAATATGTTATTGAGACAGTTTAGGCATTAAGCAGTCGGAAAATGTAAGTTTTAGTTCATAAAATAACTAAAATAAGTAAATAAATAAATAAAATAAGAAAACAACGATTCATCCCTGCCATAAATCGCTAGATCTGGCTAAAGAAGTTTTCACTTCAAAATCATACAGACGAATTTGAACACTCCTCCTTTTTTAAAGTTGGTGCTATACTATCGGGCTGTAGAAGCTCTTACTGCAATATTGGTGTCTTCAATAGGTGTAACTACCTTCCATACGTACGAAGGAACAGTACGATTGAAACTTGGCGGCACTGCACGAGTGGAGTCAGGAGTGGCTGCGCAGAAACAATTTCACGTGTCGGCGGGAGTGAGGCGCACTTCACAGCCGACATTAAGAATCTCAGATATAAGACATAAGAGATCTCTAATCTGTGGTTTGAACCGAGCTGTTCCAACCCACATACTTCAATAGGTGGACATGTAACACAAGGACTAAACAGTTGGACCTTAATCATCCATTGTCACAAACAATGTCGGATTGACGGCCTCCTCAAAAACGTGTTCATTTGATTTGGTATGATGGGTATGTAGTTAATTGCTAGGTATTTATGTAGCTGCTTTGAACGATGACGACTTGCAAGCAATGTGAAAAATGCGTGTCCTCACACAGATTTTAGATCGCTAGCGTCAAATCAGCTGACAAAATAAGTGTGTGACACTTTACTACCGTGTGTTTGACACTCGGGACGCTCAATCTTCGGAGATAGACTCGGGTCTCTGGCACTCGCGACACTCCTCATCCCGACTGCCTCACACTCGCGACTCTCCTTCTCCATGTGTCTGACACTAGCGACACTCCTCATCCCAAGTGCCTCACACTCGCGACTCTCCTTTTCCGTGTGTCTGAGACTCGCGTCACTTCATCTCGGAATGTCTGACACTCGCGACTCTCCTTTTCTGTGTCTGAGAGTCGCGTCCCTCAATGGTCGGAATGTCTGACACTGTCACTGTCACTGTTCATAATAATTGTAGTGGTTGTATTATTATAATAATGTTATTGTTATAAATAAATTCCATTTTAATATTTTGCATGCCGCAAGGTAAAATGTATTGGGACAACTTAGAAATATACCAACTTATGTATACATTATTAGCAAATAAATGATTTCTTTCTTTCTTTCTTTCTTTCTTGCGACACTCCTCATCCTGAGTGCTTCACAGTCGTGTTCAGTCAGTTTTCCGTGTGTCTGAGACTCGCGTCACTCATGCTGCACCATCGCCCATAATTTGCAGGATACTCAACTTTCTCTCCAACTTACAGCATTGGAATGGTCTCAATGAATAACTCAAGATAGTTGGTGATCAGGGTTTGATGATGGAGTTAGAATGTGATATGAGGCATAAAGAATAATGGATAAGCTTGTGTGAAATCTAACAGGTATGTATTATGTTACGGCTAAATTCCGAAGTGCGGCTACACCTAGGTACTTTGAAGTGGCTAGAACTAGTTGTAGCCGGTAGCAGTTATTGGTTAAACTTAGGTGTAGCCTGCGAGCTCGGGACTTGGGGCACCCCGACTTGGTCATTTCTTACCAAACCATTGAGCAGAAAAAGACGGTCGACATCAGGTCGACGAAAACACGCGCAGCGGGGCTCCTATTTCTGTCTGCAGGATTTAAAGGAACCTAACCAAACCGAACCTCTGGGTGCCCCTGAAGTCAAATGTCTTCTTCCGGTTCAAAAGCACAAAAACAGACAATTTAACCACCGGTGTGTTCATCATAGCGGCTAGAACTAGGTGCGGCTGCACCTAGTTCGAGCCGCTACGATGAAGGCCAAACCTAGTTCTAACCGAAGATAAGTAGGATATAATATATCTAAGTTTAACCGCTTTGGGCCGGCTGCACCTAGTTGTAGCCGGCTAAATGTAGGTGTAGCCGCACTTCTGGGTTGTTGACACTAGTAACCAATAATTCGAAAATACAACTTATCTTAAAATACACTTTATTTAGCCCCGAAAACCCGATTAATTTTCAATTAACTGTAAAATTCGATTTTAAGTTGCTTTAAAATCAATGAATAGTTAGTCTATTGAGTTGGTAAATAAGTGACGTCACAGGCCGCTATTGTCATACAAAATCTATGGAGGAATCTCGTTTTGACAGCTCATAAAAAGTATGTCAATTGATTGGTGGTGTCAAGTACCCAATTATAGAAAACCAACGAAGGTCTACTTTTAGTTTAACTTTTGTAAGTGTCAATAATGTCTAAAGTACTGAGAAGTGAGGACTGAGGACCTACACTGGACTTTGCACAGTTTTTATTACAATCGCCATAGCGGTAAGAATCGCAGTACCAATGTAAAGGACACGGTTTGTCGACACATTTTTGGTCCCTGGCTAAGTCGGTCGAATCGAACTTCAGCCGCCCCTCACTACCACCACTGTTGAGACCCGACGGGTCGCTGGCCCACTCCGCTGAGGAGAAAGCAATCTTGTTCGCCTTTATGTTTGCGAAAACGTCACGTCTGGATCCTCGTGGCGCGAGGCCTCCTGCTCCTCCTGTTGGATGCGAGTCGAGTATGTTGAACTTAAGCATTCATCAGAAGGACTTTCTTAGGGTACTGCGTAACCTAGACGTGAACAAGGATAGTGGCCCCGGAGGGATTCCAGCAATTGTGACTGAAGACTTGTGCTCCTGAGTTGTCTCCGATCTTGACACGCCTATATCGCCTGTCGTTTGAGACTGGGAAAGTGCGATGGCTTGGAAGCGTGCAGCGCGTGTCCAAGAAGGGTAGTCGGGAAGACCCGTCGAATTATAGTCCCATTTCGGTAATGTCTATACTCTGTAAGAGTATGGAACGGGTGCTGAACCGTAAGCTCCTGGCATATCTAGAAGCGAATGATATCTTCAGTGACTGACAATACGGCTTCCGCCGAAATCGATCAACTGGGGATCTACTAGCGTATGCCATTCACATCTGGAGTGAGGCCATCGGGAAGCACGGAGAAGCACTATCGGTCGCCCTTAACATCTCGAAGGCCTTCGACAGGGTCGGGTACGATAGCTTTATTAAAAAGCTTCCTTCCTTCGGCCTGCCCGCCGGATTGTGTGATTGGATTGCAGATTTCCTGAGGGATCGGTTTATTCGAGTGGTTATAGATGGCTGCTCGTCCGGATTGCTGGATAGTAATGCCGGGGTTCCTCAGGGGTCGGTGCTCTCGGCAACATTGTTCCTGCTGCATATTATTGATCTTCTAAAACCCGGTACCTTGTAGACGACGCCACTGCGCTTGTTAGCATAAATATAGGTACCTACCGTAAGTACTTTACCCGTATACTTATATATAGTACCTACTATTTGGTCGCGAGTTCGATTCCTGCACGGAACAAATTTTTGTATAGCCTACAGGTAGTTGTTCCGAGTCTGAGTGTTTGTGTATGTATATTTACCTTATGTTTGTAAGTGCAGCAACGATACAGGAGAAATTCCTAGTGTAGGGCCAGGTATTTTTTTTTATTAAAATGCTTCATGTGCTTTTGGCTGTATTTTAAAAATCATACTTTTCCCATCCTCCATGTATCAACTTGTCAGTCTTCGAACAAAACACTTTAGAATTTCAGAACTTCATAGAATATTATTTCTGAACGGCTCGACTTTACACTGATATTTACAGAGTCACTTATTGGCATCATTTATTTTTACCGCATAGTAAAACATTATAATTTTATTATACTAATAACAAGCTCATAAATTCATGTACACATTATAATATCAGCCGTATAGCTACCTACGTCTAGGAATGATATGTAGCCAGGATACAAAGCTATAGTAATAGATCTTGTTTACGAAGAAAGATTTGAAAAACATTGTCACTGTGACGTTTCGTTTAACATGACAATTTTTAGGTTATGAATGAAAATATTGTTTTTTGTTGGCGTAAACCGAATTAAACATATATTTCAAAGGACAGGATTGGCTTATTATTTAATCAGGAAATATCTACTTTTAATTGCCGATAACACAATGAATGGGTTAACGTTAAGAATAAATCGAGGCGGAGGCGGTAAATCTAAGAACTCCATTGGATATTCTCCCATTTCTATACCATCCTCGTTATTTGTTAATACAGGTATAAATTTATATATATTTAAGTAAAAACAAATTATCTAAATGAATAATTGTTAAGTCGACACACAGACTATCAAAGTCTGTACCTATCTGTGTTCTATCAAGAAATAAAGAACTTTTAAAAATTTTTTTTCATTTGCAGATGATAATTTTACTGTAATTCATGCTTTTATTAACTCCCCATCTACTGATGATCAATTAGCGATACTGAAACAAATAATCAATACAAACAAGGGTCCCTTTGATGAAGATGTTATGAAGTTTTTGGTGGCCGTTTTCTTCCATGCTGATGCTAAACATCCTATAAAATGTTTTATTTCAAGGTACATTATTTATTGCTTTTACATTATTATTTTAGACGTAGTGAAGATAAACTTTATTGTTCTTCTGTAATGTGTGTCAATTTACCAAAAACAGGTTACAAACTTTATTTATTAAATTTACTATTTATTTATTACTAGCTTTACCTGCGATTTCGTCCGCGTGAAAGTCGGTTATCGCGTATGCAGACGATGTCGTGGATAAAAAAGTAGCTTTTGTCCTTGGCTCCTTCTCCTGGGTTCAAGCTATTCTCTTACCAAACGTCATCAAAATCGGTTCAGCCTTTTCATCGTGAAAGCGTAACAGACAGAGTTTCTTTCGCATTTATAATATTAAGTATGGATATGTATTTACAAAACCCACTGCCCTTTTAAGAAATTTATCTTAATATCTTACAGCTAATTATGGAGTTAGAATTTAATAGCTTATATTAATACATGCAGCCGAATCAAACATAGAATTAACTGCTAGCACAATTGGGTTGTTGACACCATTAACTAATAATTCCAAAATACAACTTATTTTAAAATACACCTTATTTTAGCCCCGAAAACCTGTCAAATTTTCAATTAACTGTAAAATTCGATTTTAAGTTGCTTTGAAATCAATGAATAGATATTCAATTGAGTTGGTAAATAAGTGACGTCACACGCCGCTATTGTCATACAAAAGGTATGGAGGAACTCCTTTTGACAGCTCATAAAAAGTATGTCAATTGATTGGTGGTGTCAAGTACCCAATTGCTATTAATCTAATGAACTGCTAGCACCATTCCTAAGTGTGCAGTGTAGGTGAGTGTCCTGTGCGTGATGTGTTTGCTAATGGATCTGTGAGTATGTTATAGTAGTGTGTGGGGATTGTGTGTATTTACCTTCTATTCCACATACTCACACGCATGCAGAAAACACACACATACATATTTAATTATTAATATTTTCTTTTTTTGAATATGTATCTCTTTTTTGAATAATTACTTATTTTTTCTGTCTCTTTGGCTTCATCATTCATTGTTTAGATACCACTTAAGGGAAGAGTGAGACAGCTCCGACACAAGTACTATTGTAACTTACTGGGGCTGTCTCAATTTATGTATGACACAATGTTTGTCATGAAATAAATATTTTTGTATTTTTTGTATTTTGTATTTTTGTATTCCATTAACCTATTGACTGCCACATCAAAAAAGCAAAAAAGTGCCTTTGGTGCCAAGCTAGAAATGACTACTCTATGTTCTATGTTAGGGGGTTTGGTTTCCGCATTAGTCCCTAAATATGGACCATCGAACGTGAGCCATGGCGGCCGATTACTCCCACCAGCCCACCTCCCTCCAGAAGCAGATCAGTCTTCCCAGTCTTCTCAGGGCATCTGCAAGGGAGTTTGGTGTTCCAAGGGTTTCCCTGCGAATCTGGGTAACACCAGTGCACTCAAGGAGTACATGCGCCACCGTTTATTCCGCCTCCATGCAGGCTCTGCACAGAGGACTATCAGTGATGCCTAAGGTGCATGTTTATGAAAGTGCTATCCCTGTCCAGGTGCAGAAGGCGCTTGGTCAGCTTCGTATCCAGGGATGGCATAGCCTCCTTGGACTGCCTGCACCCTGGTGTCGAGGCCCACCATGAATGACTACTCTAAGGAGAAGCATAATCCTATAGAGTAGTAATTCGTCTGTCATGTAGAGGCCGTGATCGTGGGATGCGCACATTTTGGTTTGTCATCTATACATACTGCGTCAAAAGTTCAGTTCATAATAAAACATCACAAAAGTCACACCTTAATGGCTAAATAAGTGTAGTTAGACTTATTTAGCTCAATTCAGCTTTTGTATAGAAAACATCAGTTTTGTACCTCATCTGGCCAGAGGCGGAAAGCTGAATGGACGAGTACACATCTCCATTCAGTTTTCTATGGACAAAAGCTGAATGGACAGAATAAGTGTAGTTAGTCCCTAAAAGTGCAGTGTGTGTGCAGTGATTGCAGTGTTACATCATAAATGTTTTTCATACAGGCCCACCATTGCAATTATCGTAAGAATAGTTGGTTGAAACTCTTTGTATTAATATGTAATACATTTTCAGGCACATAATCAAAAACAAGCACTTGCAACAACCATTCTCGGATGCCCTAGCGTTACAGATATCAGTACACATGTTAAGGAAACCGTCTAACTACAAGCATTATGTGGACATCGTTAACAAGATACTCACGTGTATTGAGAACTTTCAAGCAGGTGTGGTTGCTCTGAGGACTATCCAACTGACTCTTGGAGATTATTTGAGGAACTGTTTGGAGTGCTGTGTGACAACCCTGAGGTATTGTTTGTCTTCTATGCTGTTTCAATATCTTTTTTTCTTAGATTTTATATTTCGTCCAGTATTCAGCTACGGCAACACCATCCAGCAGTCTTTAGCTCCTCAGGTCTGTAGGTTGGTACCTACACACCTGAGGAGCTAAAGACTGTCAACTGAGGAAACTGAATGTGGAAGGGCCATGGTCTGCTAAGATACGCTGCATAGGGACTAAAGACTGATCTTCACTGATGACACAGATGCCATCAGAAAATCCCCACCTGTGGAGATTCTCTTTGCTGTGGTCCACTTGAGTGCAATCTCTACTTAAAGTTTTGCAGCATAGTGTCTGATCGAAGAGTGGGTGAGCCCTATTGGGTCATGCTAGCGTGTGCCCAGGTGGAAGTCTCCCTGATGGCCCAATGAAGTAGATGAATGATGTAGTTTATTTTGACTTGGTCTCTCATATCAATACAATCTCTGATAGGACAGGACTAGTCATGTTTATAGCAAAGAATAATAATTATCACTATGTAAAGAAGCACCAATTAATAGTCTCTGCTTCTCCACCGCAGCACTGGAGTAGGCAAGGCAGTACAACTGTGCAGGCCATCTCTCAGTGCGTATGCATGTGATTCACATAAATACCATTTCTATTCATGCAATCTACTACACTACACTACTATACTATACTATTATACAAGATTTTTGCTACTAATTTCAGAGAACAGAAAACATTATCACCAACTGAAAAGAACGAAATATTCAATTTGGCACATGTCTGCTTACGATTACTTCTGCACATTGTTCAGAAAGCAAACACTGATGATATAAGTGCGTTGATCTTTATGTTCGACTCGATAAGGTCTATAATGCAAGAGTTGATGTTTGATGACGATGTCCCTATGGATACCAAGTCTGTTTGTGGAATATTGTACCTGACTATGCATGTTGCTGAAAATGGACCAGACAGTTGGATTGAAGTGAGTACTGTGAAACTTAATATTACAAAACATGCCTACATGCTTGATGAATGAATGGTATTACAAGTAAGAAGGTGTGGATTAGTTACCCCTACAAAAATCGAACGTGGTGAGGTGTCGGCTGCGAATAGCACCACCTCATTTCTACCGGTGGGTGTCGTAGAAAGCGTCAGAGGGACATTGACCAGAGGGTGGACAGCAGCGTCCTTCTGAGTAAAATAACACCTACTGCGATCGCTAACGTGCATCGGCCATGCATGGCGATTACGACTGAATACCCTCTTGGGGGAGACCTATGCCCAGCAGTGGTCCCATCGTACCCTAAATACACATTGGTCATATCTGGGCCATGAACCTAAACAGACTCTTCCCATCATCGCCATTTGGTTGGGACAGGATTTTATGGAATGTGCCTACTTCAAGTCTGTTCAACCTCAAGACCCTAAACAGATCATTTCTCCCAGACTCATATCGAACACAGTCCATCAATAAGTGGTGTAAGTCTTCAACAACTCCACACTCCATATACTTCCGTTGACGCCGACGTGTCTCTGAGCTAAAGTGAGCTAATTAGCTTAGTTTCAATGTGAGTCGCGAAGCGCTTAAGGAGTGGTAATAAGTAATTATCCTACTGAAAATATTATTGCTTAAACTTACAGATACTTAATTCGAGTTCTACTAAAAGTGGTTTGAACTACCTGCTGAGCTTAGAAGCCGCCCAACTCAGCCTGTTCTCTGCCATCGCCACCGTTGTCACGGTGGACCATCTGTTCACACAGACTGTGGACGATGGCCCCGCTATTGTCACTCTTACCAACAAGATATTGGAAATAGGAGACAGGTTTGTGTTGCTCTTTGTCAAGAAGCTTATAGATAAAAGTGGAGGCAACACTCCAAATACCTAAGTGAAACCACCTGTGGGCAGACACTCAAGATAAGAACGAGAGATAAGAAGAGACATAAGAATGAGACAGTGATATGTGGTTTCTTTATCTTATGTATGCATTCAGAAAGAGAGTGTCTGCCCATAGTTGGTTTCACTTATTTGTTCAGAGTGTTGCCTCCACTTTTACCTATAAGCTTCTTGGTCTTTGTTATTTTTTAGTGAGCCCACTGTCTTTGGTTCAGTAGCCAAAAACTGTACATTAATAACAATGGGGGGTGAAAAACCATCAACCGGCGTTAACTACATAGGTACATCTATCCCAATAAATATTGTTTATTGTTATAAAATTCACTGCAAGTCATGCTAAAGTTGGTTTTTATTTGAATTTCTGCTTTGACATGGTCGAGTGCTGTTAGATATGCTCGTTGGAGAGAAATGAAAGTGGACTGTATATTGAAGGCTTGGTGTATTGCCAGTTAAATTCGAAATGTTACAGCTGACCCGAACAAACATAAAAGTAATGAAAGTTTCGGTTTAAGAGTGTCGTCCGTTCGCGATGGTGTCCGAGGAAGCTCAGGGTCGGCGGTCGCGCCGCACCTCAGCTCGCTCGCCGATGACCTGCGCGTGCTGTGTAGGTGTTGGGTTCGATTCCCAACAAGTGCCAAATGGCTTCGCCTCTCATCTCGACCAATTTAATTTAACCTGGGAAAATATGCTTACCGATGCCGCGTTTAATATCGATATTAAAGCCATACCTAAAAGAAAATAACTTTTGAAGATTTCCGAAGTCTTGATCGTAATGCATTTATTTTCGCTAATAATAATGTTTTTTTAACAAATTTATGGATTTATCGTGATATTTAGGGTACCGATGAGGTGCAAATCGAGACGTCCCTCCATATCGGGACACCTGGCAACGCTAACCACATCCCAGGAGCGGTTTCATCTGCTTACCGTTTCAGATAACTTCCAGGAGTTCATCAGAGTCTGCCTTCATCCTCGGCGTAGCGCGCACCATACTGCAGGTCAGCAAGCTGCTGGACAAGCTCGCAGACAGCGCCACGGGGCTCACCCTAGTGCACGCGCTGCTCACGTTCGCGTGGGGACACGTCGAACATTACATGGACAGCGTCAGGCACCTCGCCGGACAGATGTTGGGATGTGTCGTCAAATACTGCGCCAAAATGGATAGAGCGGGTAAATATTACTCTTAGTTTACTTATTTTGAGGAGCTCGTGGTTAAATAGTTTTTAGAGGTATGAGGAACAGAGTGTAAAGTTCCTCATCCTCCGTAAAAAGGGAGAATCCTACGAGCAGACGGATGTAATGTCTGGTGGGCTACTGCCCGACGGTTGTTGTCGGAATTTTGTATATACCCTAATGTCGCGGATAATTCTGCTTGCGCGATCTAGGAAACGTCGATGTCTAGCAGGAAGTTGGAGAGTATTTTTGAAAGCATTAAATGAAATACTTTTCTTTGCCGCCAAGCATTCGCCATTGTTTCGGTTTTGACGGGTACCCTATGTACAAACACACATGAGACGGTCCGGCGATGCCGATGTACCCACTATGCGGAAGTGACCGCAGATCTCCAAGTCACTGACATGCTATGACTTACACGTTGTCCATTGGGTTAATGGTTTTTTGACAGCTGCCTTAAAACGTAACTATTTACGATTATGTAAAAGTCAACTTTAAAATGACCCCCTTTGAAAAAAGATGATACCGACACTATACAACCTAACAGTGACCATGACTTTTTAGGGGTAAGTTTTCGTTTGGGGCAATGGTTCGTGGCTAGGCACTGAACCAGGGTCTAACCAACATAGTGACCGCTTACCAAAAAAAACATTTTTCATCGCAAGTGGCAACGCAAAATAAAAAAAATGACGGCAGTGGCATCGTGTCAGTTTTGCCAGGACATAGATTTGCCACCATATACAACATGTAATGTTTAAAAACGAAGGTTTTAATGTAAATGTAATAAAACATTAACATTTACATTTTAAAACCTTTATAAGGTTTTATGCATAAAAAGGTGTTTTAATAAATAAACAGTAGTAATAGTAATTTATATTGTTTTTTTTTTTTTTTTATCTATTGATAGGCATACGTTTGACCACTATCTAAGTCAAAGTCAAAGTCAAAGCATTTATTTCAATTAAACCATTTACAGGCACTTTTGAATTGTCAAGGAGTCGGTTAGTTAGTCAGAAAGTTGAAGCTAGTTGCTCGTTCCAAAACGTAGGTAGGTCTCTATGGAGAAGAACGAGCAAGAAACTCCACGGACACTCTTTTAAAATCAGATTTTTACTAAATACTGCTTACATTATTCGTGTTGCTTCTATATGTGAAAACAATGAAGGTAATCTAGAAATACAAAGCATAAAAAATAATCAAGATAAAAACCATGGCAGTTAAGAGTTGACCAGTCTCTACTGACAGCGCCCGTTCACGAACATGACGCGTGAATCAGCACCATTCAGCTCAACCATTTTAGAGGGAGCCGAATGACCCAACACACGCGCCACCACCAGCGAGACATTTGAGTGAGCATGACAATTCTCTCAACCGCCATGCTCATTTAAGTCAAACACATAATAATTTACTTAAAATATGGCTCCATGGTACTCACATTTACAAAATTGAAATAATGCTGCTAAATTATACAAAACTAAGGTTTCCAATGTTTCTAAAATGAATGAATGTCGAAAAAATAATTAAAATATATATTTGTGTATAATAATAACGATACTCGTTAGTCATGTCAATTAAAAAAAAAAGGGGGTAGGAAACAACATTCCTCCAATTACGAAATTCCCTAAACTGCCTGTGGAGCAGGACCAGCATTTAGCCAAGCATTTTTATCATTGATGTAGTCTTCTAATTTATAATATGCTTGTCTACACAGTGTGCGTTTAATACATGTTTTAAATTGTCTTTCATTTAGTTGTAGAATATCAAGAGGTATTTTATTATAAAATTTTACACAGTACCCCATAAAAGAAGTATGAACTTTTGACAATCTGAATCTTGGCTGATCTAATTTGTTCCTATTTCTAGTATAAACATTATGTCTGTCACTTACTTTATTAAAAAGATGAAGGTTTTTTCGAACATGCATAATGTTTTCATATATGTATTGACAAGGTACCGTCAAGATGTTAATCTGTTTAAACAATTCTCTTAGAGACTCGCGACTGCTGAGATTATATATGGCTCTGACAGCCCGCTTTTGCAGAATAAAAATAGAATCAATATCTGCAGCCCGCCCCCAAAGCAAGATACCGTAGGACATGATGCTATGAAAATAACTAAAATATACTAGCCTAGCGGTATCCACGTCTGTCAAATGCCGGATTTTTCTGACAGCGTAAGCGGCCGAACTCAACCGCCCGCAAGAGATGTTAAGTGAGGACCCCATTGCAGCTTTAAGTCAAGCGTAATCCCTAGGAAAACAGTCTTTTCGACGAATTCAAGTATATCCTTATTCAATACAACGTTACATTCACTACTTTTAACATTCGGTAAAGCGAATCTTATGCATTTAGTTTTCTTCTCATTTAATACTAAATTATTTACAGTAAACCAATTATGAACCTTAAGCATAGCGTCATTTACGTCGTCATGGTGCTGTGCCCGTCTATTAACTCTAAATATCAAGGAAGTATCATCAGCAAATAACACCATTTGTGGTTGATTTTTCAGCAAATTAGGTAAATCGTTTATATAAACTAAAAAGAGGAACGGACCCAATATTGAGCCCTGCGGTACCCCCATTTTTACTTTTAAGCCCGATGAATTTACACCGTTTACTTGAACTTGTTGCAGTCTATCAGTCAAATATGATTTTACTAAGCTAAGCGCTAGTTCACCCAGTCCGTAATGCTCAAGCTTTAAGAGTAGTGTTTCGTGATTCACGCAATCAAATGCTTTGGAGAGGTCGCAAAAGATACCAATAGCATCTTGAGAATCCTCCCAAGCCTTAAATATATGCTTGATTAAGGTGACACCGGCGTCAGTAGTGCAACGTCCTTTGGTGAAACCATACTGTTGATCATGTAAAATTTTGTGACAGTTAAAATGACTGAGCATTTGATCAAGCATTACTTTTTCAAACACTTTGCTAAAAACCGGCAAAACCGAAACGGGTCTGTAATTATTAGAGTCTTTGCAGTCGCCGGATTTAAAAAGTGGTATAACTTTGCTGAACTTCATTAGATCCGGGAAAACCCCTTGGTCTACACAAATATTAAAAATGAAAGCTAAATAGGGCGCCACTGTCTCAATAATTGATTTACGAACATTAGTAGACATCCCCCATAAATCTTCAGTACCCTTGATCTTGAGTTG
Organism: Charanyca ferruginea; assembly: GCA_947361185.1. Lineage (NCBI taxonomy): Eukaryota > Metazoa > Arthropoda > Insecta > Lepidoptera > Noctuidae > Charanyca > Charanyca ferruginea. The sequence goes on from OX376055.1 coordinate 60,800,099, forward strand.
ATTAAAAGCTTTAATATCTTCTCACCTGATGGGAAGCGATGATGCGGTCTAAGATGGAGCACACTTGCCTAGAAGTAACCTATTCACTCTTGCCTTAAAGACTCCCAGGTTGTAGCTATCAGGAAACACAGACTCAGGCAGGTTTAGTATTTAATATTAATAAACACAGACATGTTCGTAACTGCACCATTTTTTTATCGACAGAATAAATCGATAATCGATTCTACATACAAATTAAAGTGTAAAAAAAACTTGAGAGGTGTCAAGGGACACCCGGATGGAACGAAGTTCCTTTCGATTAATTAGTGAAGGAATTGTAATCAAATTTTATTACAATTCCTTCACTAATTAATGTGATGCGTTAAAGTGAATTTAAGTGGCTTTAAGCCAGGGCAAAAAAAAAGCGAGGAATGAAAAGTTATTATGGCTGCTTACATTGTAAGTAAGTAATTTTAAAGATTAATATTTTCTAACATGTTAGTACAATGCGTAGTTATTTAGATAGAAAGACGAATAAATTATTTCTGCGCCATCTATTGGCCGTTCGTAATTCGATCTCGAAGAGCACAGTTGCGCCAATAACGTTAATAGATGGCTCTTAAATCAAATATACAAAAGTGTCGTGACAACTTTTCGTAAGAATTTTTTCCGTCTAGCCCCCTTTCACAACGCGCGATAAGGAACTTCGTTCCAATAATCAAAACGTTACGTAGCTGCAATCACTAGTTGTCAAAACTACCACCTGTCAAAAAACCAACAACCCAATGGACAGAAAATAGTTTCGGAAATGTCAATCATATGTTGAACAAAATATAGCGTTAAATTGAATGCACTTATAATAGTGTCATTTAGCTGAACTTGCTCATTAAACTGTTCCTGAGAGGATGAATAATAATGATAAATATAGTGATAATATAATATACAGTTATTCCAAAGTTTTAAGTTTTCACTTCCGTCGGCAGTCCCGTGATTGTCTTTTAAACTTCTCGTTTTAACAAACAACAAATGCTCGGTCTGTAAAATTATTACACACTAGCTTCTGCCCGCGGCTTCGCCTGCGTAAAAAGAAGAATTATCCCAAGGGAACACTGTACGGGGATAAAAAGTATCCTATATGTTAATCCAGGAAATGGTCTATCTATGTGCCAATTTTCATGCAAACCTGTTCAACGGTTTACGCGTGATTGAGTAACAAACATCCAAACTTTCACATTTATAATATTAAGTAGGATAGTAGGATTCACTATTTCAACATACATGTTCCAAAACTCATCCTTAAAACTAATATCGTCCGAAAATTGGTTCTAAAAAGCGATAATCTACGTACTCGCTTACATCGTGGTAGGATATTCGCAAGTAATAGTTATGTATGGTCCAGGCGACAGCTCAGCGCTTGAGGCGCTGACAGCCGCGCTGCAGTCCCCGGAGCGCTCGCGCAAGAGCTTCCTCACGTGCGTGTCGTGGCTGGCGGGAGAGCTTAGTGCACGCCGCCTGCGAGCCGTCGCCTCGCCGCGTGACGTCATACACGCGCTGGCCGACCAGCAGCTGCGGAACACTGTGAGTAACACTAGCGTGTCGTGGCTGGCGGGAGAGCTTAGTGCACGCCGCCTGCGAGCCGTCGCGTCGCCGCGTGACGTCATACACGCGCTGGCCGACCAGCAGCTGCGGAACACTGTGAGTAACACTAGCGTGTCGTGGCTGGCGGGAGAGCTTAGTGCACGCCGCCTGCGAGCCGTCGCCTCGCCGCGTGACGTCATACACGCGCTGGCCGACCAGCAGCTGCGGAACACTGTGAGTAACACTAGCGTGTCGTGGCTGGCGGGAGAGCTTAGTGCACGCCGCCTGCGAGCCGTCGCCTCGCCGCGTGACGTCATACACGCGCTGGCCGACCAGCAGCTGCGGAACACTGTGAGTAACACTAGCGTGTCGTGGCTGGCGGGAGAGCTTAGTGCACGCCGCCTGCGAGCCGTCGCGTCGCCGCGTGACGTCATACACGCGCTGGCCGACCAGCAGCTGCGGAACACTGTGAGTAACACTAGCGTGTCGTGGCTGGCGGGAGAGCTTAGTGCACGCCGCCTGCGAGCCGTCGCCTCGCCGCGTGACGTCATACACGCGCTGGCCGACCAGCAGCTGCGGAACACTGTGAGTAACACTAGCGTGTCGTGGCTGGCGGGAGAGCTTAGTGCACGCCGCCTGCGAGCCGTCGCCTCGCCGCGTGACGTCATACACGCGCTGGCCGACCAGCAGCTGCGGAACACTGTGAGTAACACTAGCGTGTCGTGGCTGGCGGGAGAGCTTAGTGAACACTGTAAGTCATGCACTAGTTATAATGTCTATTCAAATCTTTGTGTCTATTTCCACTTCTACAAATATCAACTTTACAAGAGTGTAAATTAAGTTAATTTCAGAATGATTAGCATAATTGACAAGTTTATAAAAATACAGAAGTTTTAATTATATAATAAGTGGGCCACTAAGATACAGGCTGTGCCTAGTTTGTTGCCCACGGCTACTTCATTACTGTGCTCTGTTCAAATTTTTGTGTATCCACTGTGTAAATGTTTCGCGTACGTTTTGCGTAGCGACGTTTGTATACATTTTCAAAAAAAAGAGGCCGCGTCCGCGACCCTTCTTCCTCTGACGTCTTTTCTGTCTAGCTAGACCCATAAGTCGGGTGTGGTGCTGGTCGCGAATAGCACTACCCCATTTCTACCCGTGGATGTCGTAGAAGGCGACAGAGGAATATTGACCAGAAGATAGGCAGCAGCGTCCTTCTGAGTACCATAACACTTACTACGATCGGCAACATGCATCCGCCAAGGCGATTACGGCTGAACCCCCCTATGGGGGTGATCTATGCCCAGCAGTGGGCATCTAAACGTTGACATGATGATAAGGACCATTAGTTATTTTTTCGAAAGCTAAATTGTAAACCTTAGATTATTGATAGGTCGCTTCGACTAGATACCGCAATACCTGAAACAATAGTTCCGTGAATGAGGCAACTCAATATTGTAGTGTGTGTAAAACAAATTGCAAGGAGGCTAGTGTGCGTGACAAATTGTGTATGAAAAATACTCTGTACGTCCCACCTGGCACATTTGATGCTAGGAGACAGGCTCGAATACGTAGCGGATTTTCGCTAGGTATATGACGTATTTGTTGCTTCTTGCCTCATTTATTTGACAAGTACGTCGGCGGTATCTAGTCGTAGCGCGCGGAGACCCTATCAATAATCTAAGTTGTAAACGTATTGTAAGTAATGTACATGACTTTGTTAAGCTGAATGCACACCTGTTTCCCAACTTATCGGATACAGTTAAACGTAACAGGCCGAATGATATGTTACGCGGACGTAGAGCCAAAACCGCATTAATGTCGAAGAGCATATTCTGTATAGCCCCGCAAGTCTTTAACAAACTCCCAAAGCAAATGAAAAAGCTAAATTTAATTTTTTTTATGAAGGAACTTAAAGAATTGCTATGTAAAAAATGTTAATATAATTTAAATGACTTTTTGAATGATAATTTGACATCCTAATTTAATTGTAATCTTTTATACTCTGACATCTCTCTTTGATAGTTTGACATTGTAATAATATTTTGACAATAATCTAGATATAATAGTATATTTTTACCTGACATGCCTTTCACTATATTATTCGTTCTTTTATTTCTTTACTATAATGTCCTTACTAATCAATTTTTTTTTACTTGTAATAGTTTTATATACCTATGTACCCTAATATTTGCGCGCCTTATGTGGCAGAATGTGATGAGACTATTTAATAAATTTAAGACCATATGTACTATCGTGGATACACCCGCCTGACCACCACTAAGTTCATTTTTGCTTGCACTAAAAAGATGGAAGCGCTCTCTACCCCGCCCCGTTGACTTCGCAGGCGCCGAGGGAAAAAAAAATTAACTGAGCAGGCGGAAAAGTCCGCGATAGTACCATATTCGGACAAATAAATGAATTTGAATTAGAATTTGACTTGCAGGCTCACGCAGCACTAGACGCCATGCTCGTGTCGCTGTGCTCTGAGTGCGGAGTGGAGGAGCTGAGCTCGCAGCTAGTGGAGCCGTGTGTGCGCGCTGCGCAGGCGCAGGCCGACAGTGCAGCCCTGGCTGCCCTGGAGCGAGTGCTGGCCCGCGCCTGCGCCCGCCGCGAGGAGCTGCTGCAGCTGCTGTGAGTGCACGTACCTCAGATATAGATAGCCGACAGTGCAGCCCTGGCTGCCCTGGAGCGAGTGCTGGCCCGCGCCTGCGCCCGCCGCGAGGAGCTGCTGCAGCTGCTGTGAGTGCACGTACCTCAGATATAGATAGCCGACAGTGCAGCCCTGGCTGCCCTGGAGCGAGTGCTGGCCCGCGCCTGCGCCCGCCGCGAGGAGCTGCTGCAGCTGCTGTGAGTGCACGTACCTCAGATATAGATAGCCGACAGTGCAGCCCTGGCTGCCCTGGAGCGAGTGCTGGCCCGCGCCTGCGCCCGCCGCGAGGAGCTGCTGCAGCTGCTGTGAGTGCACGTACCTCAGATATAGATAGCCGACAGTGCAGCCCTGGCTGCCCTGGAGCGAGTGCTGGCCCGCGCCTGCGCCCGCCGCGAGGAGCTGCTGCAGCTGCTGTGAGTGCACGTACCTCAGATATAGATAGCCGACAGTGCAGCCCTGGCTGCCCTGGAGCGAGTGCTGGCCCGCGCCTGCGCCCGCCGCGAGGAGCTGCTGCAGCTGCTGTGAGTGCACGTACCTCAGATATAGATAGCCGACAGTGCAGCCCTGGCTGCCCTGGAGCGAGTGCTGGCCCGCGCCTGCGCCCGCCGCGAGGAGCTGCTGCAGCTGCTGTGAGTGCACGTACCTCAGATATAGATAGCCGACAGTGCAGCCCTGGCTGCCCTGGAGCGAGTGCTGGCCCGCGCCTGCGCCCGCCGCGAGGAGCTGCTGCAGCTGCTGTGAGTGCACGTACCTCAGATATAGATAGCCGACAGTGCAGCCCTGGCTGCCCTGGAGCGAGTGCTGGCCCGCGCCTGCGCCCGCCGCGAGGAGCTGCTGCAGCTGCTGTGAGTGCACGTACCTCAGATATAGATAGCCGACAGTGCAGCCCTGGCTGCCCTGGAGCGAGTGCTGGCCCGCGCCTGCGCCCGCCGCGAGGAGCTGCTGCAGCTGCTGTGAGTGCACGTACCTCAGATATAGATAGCCGACAGTGCAGCCCTGGCTGCCCTGGAGCGAGTGCTGGCCCGCGCCTGCGCCCGCCGCGAGGAGCTGCTGCAGCTGCTGTGAGTGCACGTACCTCAGATATAGATAGCCGACAGTGCAGCCCTGGCTGCCATGGAGCGAGTGCTGGCCCGCGCCTGCGCCCGCCGCGAGGAGCTGCTGCAGCTGCTGTGAGTGCACGTACCTCAGATATAGATAGACCAGATAACGCAAGTATCACGAACTGTATGAAAACCAAGCGTGCCATTTTATGGACGTCACAATGTAATACGAATGTTTTGTTTTTCCTAAATTTGGTATTCCCAAGTATTACTATGAGTATTAGATTAAAAATAATTGTTTTTTTTTTTAATTAATTACGAATAATATTAATCACAAAATGACTTACTGATGGAAGGGAACTTTTGCTTAATTTTTTAACTTACGATTTTTTATCGTAAGTTAGGCACGAAAATAGGCACGCGAAGTAGTTGCTCTTGCGTTATCTAGGTCTATCTATATCTGTGGTACATACAGACCTGGGCCTGTAGACAAAGTCCCTTTCTGTTAGCGTTAACGTATACGGAAAAATCAAATTGTATGGAGTTGACGTTTGCTTACTAGATGACACGTGATGCAAATATGTCAACTACAAAGATCAAAGATTCAAAGATTTTTGAACTCAAAATTATAACTGAAAATAAAAAAAAAACGTTTGAAGATGATGGCTAACTTAATGTGGTACCTTATACCGTTCAGGCTCAGAATGTCCCTTTCCCAAAATGTCCCTCGGTTTCAAATAGTCCCTTTCCCGAAATATCCCCTCCCCATAATGTCCATTTCCCAGAATGTCCCTTTCCCGAAACGTCCATTTCCCAAAATGTCCCCTTCCCCAAATGTCCCTTTCTCAAAATGTCCCTTTCCCGAAATGACCCTTTCTCAAAACCTAGTGAAACGGTTTGGAAATATTATTACAATCCAGTCTCTTCCATTAAAGCCGATAAGCCTAGCTTGCTATCAATAACGCGAGACGACAAAAATAGCACTAAAAGAAAATACTCCTTTCTTACCCTCTACTACTTTAATACATAAGATGATGATACAATACCTACTTAAGGTTTTGAATCATCACCATAAGAATTGACAATAATAAACATTTTTTACTTTACGCGTGTTACGTGCTCTGCCTACACCAAATCAGCTGAATAGCGACATGATAGCTATTTACGTCAATCGGATGTTTCAACATAAAACTGCAACACGCCACCTGCTGAATCGCTGAATCGACGCTTCGTGACGCCGAGCGTTCACCTACTTCCAAATCTGCTGACGCCGCTTCCACGTTTAGCGATCGATAATTGTAATATAAAATATAATTAATTTTAAGACACTTCGGTACTAGCATCGTCCGAATCTAGACTTATAAATTAGCCTAAGTTTAATTGTAATTTTTATCTAATTAAAAACCTTCATTAAAATAATTTCGGTTTTTTTTTAAGTCCTCCGGCTGTCACCTTCGTAATTGGCGCAGTCGGTAGGATATTCGAGGCAGTGCGCGGCGCGGTATAGATTTCCAAAAATCGTTAATCTGCTGACTCCGATAGTCGCTGTCGGTATTTCCAAGTACCTCGTCGAATATCCGAACTTTAAGAAGACGCAGCTGAGGACGTATCCAGCCATCGATACACCAAGAAAAACTATGTATATGTAAGTCCTTGAAACTTTCTTTGAGTGTTGCTCCCGAGTCCTTCCTTTTTATCCCCATTTATTATATTAATTCAAAATTTTTCATCCAAGGGAAGCTAGGAGTAAATCTGTCTCTTCCAGACAGATAAATAGGACTAGGGAAGTAGATTTAAATAGGTTTATAGATTTCGATAATTTAGGGTTAGATATATTATTTAAAATTGACGAAATGGCATTGAACCCTGATACTATCTTTAAGGCCTTACGCCCAGTACCAGACTTTGATGGCAATCCGAATGTTTTAACCCGTTTTATTAAAATATGCGATCAGCTCGTAACACAATACGTTAGAAATGACCCGAGCTGCGAGTTCACTAACTTATGCGTTATAAACGGTATTTTAAATAAAATCACGGGATCTGCAGCAACAACTATTAATTCTAATGGCATACCTGAAAATTGGCAAGGGATTCGTGACGCTTTAATTAACAACTTTTCTGATCAGAGGGACGAGACCGCCCTTTATAATGACATGTCCTTACTAACGCAAGGAAGTAGCACTCCACAGGAATATTATGACAAATGCCAGACCCTTTTTAGCACTATAATGACTTATGTAACGTTACATGAAAATATAGCTACTACTATAGAAGCAAAACGCGACCTTTATAGAAAACTTACATTACAGTCTTACGTTAGAGGTCTTAAAGAACCTTTAGGGTCCCGTATTCGATGTATGAGACCCGAAACTATAGAAAAGGCTCTGGAATTTGTACAACAAGAATTGAATGTCATGTACCTACAGCAGCGCAACGAAAGCATTCCCGAACGACGTAACCCGACACAGCAGTCGCATTCAACCCATAGAATGCCACCACCGGTCCTTATGACCACACCCAAACCTTTTAGCTTTCCGAGTGCAGGCACGAGCTGGCATAAGCCTATGCCCATGCCGCCGCAGCAGCAGCAATGGAGGCCATCGTTCCAGCATAACCAGGTACCTCATCGTGCCCCTAACATGTTTAGTCGAACCCAGCAAATGTTTCGTGCACCCCCACCGAACTACCACCCACAGAGTAACGTGTTTAAATCACCAAACGCAAATATCCCAGCGCAATATACAGGTCCGAAACCGATGAGCGGTGTTAGTCACTTCGTACCGAAACCAATAGGGTTACCAGCACACGATTGGCGTAGATCAGGAAACCCACCACCTAGTAATTACTTTAAGACGCGTGAAATGAACTTTAACGAAATGACCGACCCTGAAAATACGTATGACTATCCTGACTATTACTATGAACAACCTGACTATTCCTATTACTATGACTATCCCGACTTTTATTACCTTAACCAGATTGAGCCCGATTATCAGCCATTTGTACAAGACAACACACAATCACAGATTTCTGACAACGTAAAGTGCTTAGAAGCACCACAGTCGTCTACCTCTAATGCTAATCCGGATTTTCACATGGAGAAGGATCAAAAAGGGTTAAAATAGAATTAAATATTCAATCTAAAAGGGAACTACGCTACATTCAAATAGCGGACCCGCCACTCAAGTTATTAGTAGATACCGGGGCTAACCAGTCTTTTATTAGTCCCGAGGCAGTCGAACAATACTTTTCACACATACCTCTGAACTTCGATCCCTTTGAAGTGACAAACGCTCGTGTAACTAGTACGCATAACCATTCTATTACAATTCCAAATTTTCCTGAATTTAATAACCCTACGAATGTTAAGTTTTTCATTTATAGATTTCATAATTACTTTGACGGTTTAATAGGCTTAGACTTACTTGACGGAGCACAGATTGATCTTAAAAATAATTATTTAATTACGGATTTTACAAGCATACCTATTAGTTTTTATCAATGTAAAAAGTCGACTTATCAAGAAAATATTCCCGCGAACTCATCAAAATTATTAAGTGTTCCTATTTATAGTCCAGACGGTGACGTTGCCATAACTCAGCAAATACATAGTAATTGCATTATTCATGAATGCATTACTCGCGTTACTGACTGTACTGGTATCGTAGAAATTGAAAACCCAACCGATTATGACTTACTTATTACATTCGAACGCCCTTTACAAGCAGAGATATTTAATAACGAGTGCATTAGCACTAAACAAGATCCTAGGCGCGTTAAAGAAGTTTTATCTAGATTGCGTACAGACCATTTAAATATTGAGGAAAAAACTAACTTAGAGACTTTATGCGGCCGTTTTGCTGACGTATTTTACGTAGAAGGAGAACCTTTGACTTTTTCAAATAAAATAAAACATCGTATTAGGACGACTGACGAACTCCCCGTATATACGAAAAGTTATCGCTACCCTTTTGTTCACCGACAAGAAGTTAGAGATCAGATCACTAAGATGCTCGACCAAGGTATCATAAGACCTTCTGAGTCAGCTTGGAGCTCACCTATTTGGGTAGTTCCTAAGAAGGCCGACGCATCAGGCAAACAGAAGTGGAGAATCGTAGTTGACTTTCGTAAACTGAACGACAAGACCATAGACGACAAATACCCGATTCCTAACATAAATGACATACTTGACAAGCTTGGCAAATGCCAGTATTTCACGACCTTGGACCTGGCATCTGGATTTTATCAATGTGAGATGCACCCTGACGACATTCCGAAGACAGCCTTTAACGTAGAGCATGGGCACTTTGAATTCTTGCGCATGCCCATGGGCTTAAAAAACTCCCCATCTACTTTTCAACGAGTAATGGATAATGTGCTCAGAGGCTTACAAAATGACATCTGTCTCGTATATCTTGATGACGTCATCATCTTTAGTACGTCATTGCAAGAACACATGATTAACTTAGAAAAGGTTTTTAGTAGATTACAGGAATCTAACTTTAAGATTCAAATGGATAAGTCCGAATTTTTAAAGTTAGAAACAGCGTTTTTAGGTCATGTAATTAGTGGAGAAGGTGTTAAACCTAATCCTGATAAAATTGCCGCCATAGAAAAATACCCATTACCAAAAACCCCTAAAGAAATAAAACAGTTCCTCGGACTACTAGGTTATTACAGAAAATTTATCCCTGACTTTGCCCGCATCACTAAGCCTATGACAAAATGCCTTAAAAAGACTAACAAAATTACCTTTGACTCCGAATACATTGACTGTTTTAACAAATGCAAGACTTTGCTCACAAATGACCCAATCTTACAGTACCCCGACTTTACTAGAGAGTTTATCCTAACGACGGATGCGTCTAACGTAGCTATAGGCGCTGTACTCTCACAAGGTACCATTGGCTCAGATAAACCAATCTGTTACGCCTCCAGAACCTTAAACGATAGCGAGACCAATTACAGTACTATCGAGAAGGAGCTTTTAGCCATAGTATGGGCTACAAAGTATTTTAGGCCTTACTTGTTTGGTCGCAAATTCAAAATACTCACCGACCACAAGCCACTACAGTGGATAATGAACCTTAAGGAGCCTAACTCAAGACTGACTAGATGGCGACTTAAACTTAGTGAATATGACTATACTATAGTTTACAAAAAGGGAAAATACAACACCAACGCCGACGCTTTATCCCGGGTAGAAATTAATAATGAGGAAACAGAGTCAATGATAGCTAACCCTTCAGAGCGACCACCCTCTCGTACACGTTCTACGACAGCCACTGCACACACTAGTTCCGAAAACCCTATTCTAGAAGTCCCTATCACTGACGAACCTTTGAACAAGTTTCACCGACAGTTATGCATTACTATAGTAGGAGATATTAAACGACGTACAACCGCCACTAAACCTTTTGACACACACACACGTACTTTTATTCAGGTTTCAGAATCAAACCTAGAGCAAGACGTAATAAATGCTATAAAAGAATATGTCAACCCCAAAGTAAAAACCGCTTTAAAAATAACTCCACCGTTAGGCATGTATTCAATTATACCCATCATCCAGAATCATTTTAAAAGCTCAGCTATTAACTTAGTATTGGCAAAAACCGAATTAGAAGACGTCAAAGAGTATCTAAGACAGCAGGAAATTATTAAACACTATCATGAGGGAAAAACCAATCACAGGGGAATAAACGAATGTCATCTTGCCCTTTCCCGGAAATATTATTGGCCCAAAATGAGAGAAGAAATAACTAAATATATTAATGAGTGCACCATTTGCGGACAAACGAAATATGATAGGAACCCAATTAGACCACAATTTAATGTAGTACCCCCAGCGACTAAACCCTTCGAACTAGTACACATGGACCTCTTTACAGCTCATAATGAAAAATATTTAACAGTTGTAGATGTTTTCTCAAAGTATGGCCAAGCATACTATCTTAGAGATGGCACCGCAATAAGCATACTTCAAGCAGTCTTAAATTATTGTACACATCATGGTTTACCGTTGACAATAGTAACCGATAACGGCACAGAATTCACAAACCAGTTATTCTCCGAATTCACCAGATTACACAAAATTAATCACCATAAAACATTAGCACACTCCCCTAACGATAACGGAATCGTAGAACGATTTCATTCTACGTTACTAGAACACTTGCGTATTTTACGTCTACGTCAGAAAAACGAACCAGTAATTAATCTTATGCCTTATGCATTATTAGCTTATAATAGTTCAGTTCACAGTTTTACGAAGTGTAGACCACATGACATAGTTAGAGGACATTTTGACCCCAGAGACCCCCTTGACATTAACTTGACTGAACATCTCATGCAACAATATATCTTGACACACCGAGACCAGATGAAAACTGTATACGACCTTATCAATAGCTTCACGCTTACTGACCGTACGAATATTATGCAGAATAGGAATAAGGACAGAGAGCCCGAAATAGAATATCAACCGGAGCAACAAATATTCATCTCTAACCCGGTAGCCAGCCGACAAAAATTAGCACCACGTTACACACACGACACTGTTTTAGCCGACCTCCCGATACACATATACACCTCCAAAAAGAAAGGCCCTGTAGCTAAGTCTCGACTCAAACGTATCCCTAAGAGATCAAAATTGTTACAGGATACTACTGGCGATGATAGTTCAACCAATACCGGCGCTCGAGATAAGACTTGAAAGCTTGGACGATGGACCTGGACTCTTACCTTTCAACCTTGGACAAACGAGGCTCATTACGCATTACCACACTTTCCTACAATACATAGACTTAACCGACATTGAACGGAGACTTGATTCTGTAACGTCACAACTTGACTATTTCCAGACTAAACTAGATAACCAATCATTTCTTCTGTATGAACTTCAAATTAATCACTTAGCTAATAAATTAAATCAAATTAGCTCTCAATTAAAAACACTAGAACCCGGTCGTAGTAAAAGAGGTCTCGTAGACGGATTAGGGTCCGTTATAAAAAGCATTACCGGAAATTTAGATCATACGGATGCCCAAAAGTACAATAATGCAATTAACCTTTTAGAAAACAATAACGATAAAATAGTATCAGAGTTAAATGAGCATATCAGCCTTAACAAAGTCTGGATGGCTCGATATAGCGACATACTTTCAAAAATTGTTAACAACCAAGAGAGGATTAATAGTACTTTAGAATTACTTTTAGACGAGAAAGCTGTTGCTAAAAGTGACCTTATAAGATTCGCAAAGTTTGCTCAGTTGCTGACTATAATTAGCGATAATACGGAAGATTTATTTTTAGAAGTAATTAGAATAGAAGATACTCTAGCTTTTATACGTGCATCGAGCACCCATCATAGTATGTTAAGCATAGATACCCTAAGTAATATGATTAAGCGATTAAAATCTATATACAGTCAAGATCAGTTAATAGATGCAGATTTAAGAGAGTACTATACGGTCATAAAACCTGGATATTATTACACAAATAAAAAAATAGTTATCATATTTAAAGTGCCGATAATTTCTCCTGATAGGTTTGAATTATACAGATTAGCAATAGTTCCCAATAAACTAATGTATACCTTTATTCCCCCTTACCCTTTCATTGCAACCAACGGGAAAGTTTTCAAGTACATAGAGGCTGAATGCCCGAAGTTCGACCTTTACCATCTTTGCGAACAAGGAATTACCCGTCAACCAACGAGAGGACATTTAGACTGTATCCAAGGTCTCATCTACAACCAATCTCTGGAGAAATCATGCCTGCCTACAAAGCTTACACTGACTAAAGCAGCAATGGAACAACTGGACGACAGACGCTACACACTTACCTTTCCACGACCGACCCGGACAGAGCTACAATGCGAACGTCAAGAATTTATCTCCCTACACGGAAGCTATCTCGCCACTATCCCGCACAAATGCCTATTACGCACCGAGCGATTCACTATTACAAACAATAACGACCATATCAAAGGGCAGCCGCTGAAAATCACTGAAATACCTATGAACCTGAACCTCATTGAAGAAACCATCCCACATCTGAAATTAAACTCATTGCACTTAAAAAGCCTACATGAAATTGAAGATAAGATCTTAATGCAGCATCCAGTACACATAGATCACGCAAATATGGAATATTCACTCTACCATACGACGATCCCACTATACGTCGTAATATTCGTTGCAACTGTACTGATCGTTACTATCACTATACGTCGGTACAACGTTTGCACAAAGCTTAGAAAGCCACAGAAACCAGATAAAAGTCCTGAAAATCCTCAATACGAAGATGTAGAATCACCCACAACCAGGAAACAGACACCAGCAACATTTTCGCTCAAGGTTCTCAAATAGTTGCTGTTCTGAGGGGGGAGGTGTTACGTGCTCTGCCTACACCAAATCAGCTGAATAGCGACATGATAGCTATTTACGTCAATCGGATGTTTCAACATAAAACTGCAACACGCCACCTGCTGAATCGCTGAATCGACGCTTCGTGACGCCGAGCGTTCACCTACTTCCAAATCTGCTGACGCCGCTTCCACGTTTAGCGATCGATAATTGTAATATAAAATATAATTAATTTTAAGACACTTCGGTACTAGCATCGTCCGAATCTAGACTTATAAATTAGCCTAAGTTTAATTGTAATTTTTATCTAATTAAAAACCTTCATTAAAATAATTTCGGTTTTTTTTTAAGTCCTCCGGCTGTCACCTTCGTAATTCGCGTAATCCAGCGCGCGTAAATAATCATAGTCGATGCGATGCTACTCGATCGTACATATTGAACGTAATCATTCAATAAATAATATTTTCATCCCACCATCTCGGAAAGAGTATTTTTAATCTTCAATATCTGAGTGGAAAAGCCGTTTTTATTCTCTAGAGGATAAAGTAAATTGAATTTAGAACATCGTGTGCACTAAGTTTGTGAATTAAAAAAAACATTAAACCTATTTACTGCTACCTGTATGGTGCCGAATATATCATACAACTTTTTTTTAATTTGTTAAAAACTCAGACTCGGAACCTTCTTGGTGTTCTTTTTTCAATTTGCTTTGTACGCGGTTCTTTACGCGGCATTTTTTCACGTCATTGTTAAACCTATTAAAAACAAGAAACTTGAAAACAAGTGAAAAAACTAAAATGAGTGATTCTAGCGACGAGGAAGTTTGCTTGACGCCAACAGAATTGACTGAAACTGTTAATAATGCGCAAATGAGCTTTCTCCCTCAACAATCACGCGAGAAGTATTTAAAACAGTACGATATGTTCAACACGTGGCGACTAGCAAAAGGAGCCAAAACTTTCTCAGAAAACGTATTGCTGGCATATTTTATAGAATTATCCGAGAACAAGAAAACAAGCACTCTATGGAGTACGTATTCGATGCTAAAAGCAACAATAAAGATGAAAAAAGACAAACATATCGATACCTATCCTAAATTAGTGGCATTTTTAAAAAGAGCCTCATCTGGTCATTAACCAAAAAAATCGAAGGTTTTCACAGTACCTATCTGATATTGAAAAGTTTCTTAACGAAGCACCCGATTCCGTATATTTGGCGGCAAAAGTAAGTCAGTTGCACATTCAGTATCTACTTAAGTATATTAATCTCAATTAAATAGTATACTTAGTAGATGTTGATAGGCATAATTATGCGTTCATATCAATTTTATTCATTTATCTACTACAATACTCTTTACGTTACAGGTTGTTCTTATTATTGGAATAAACGGAGCATGTCGAACTAATGAACTAACACAACTTAATGTCAAAAACATTGAGAAACATTCAGATGACTTACTATTAATTAATTTACCTAATACAAAGACAAAAAGAGACCGCAACTTCGTCATTCGCAAGGAATACGTAACGATTGTTGAGAAATATCAAGCCTTACGCCCGCCTAACACTCCAATCAATCGATTTTTTCTACAGTATCGCAATGGAAAGTGTGTTAGACAGCCTATGGGTACTAATAAAATTGGCAGTATCCCACGAGAAATAGCAACATTTCTTGAACTTCCAGAACCCCTGTTGTACACGGGTCATTGTTTCCGACGAACTTCAGCCACACTTTTGGCTGATTCCGGAGCTGATCTCCTGTCCCTTAAGCGCCACGGAGGCTGGAAGTCCAATGCAGCTGTAGAGGGATACATAGAGGATTCCATCCAAAATAAATCTAAAATATGTGAAGGCATCGTAGGAGCCATTACACTGAAAGAGCCTCAATCGGATCCTTGGACTGGCCCTTCTACATCAAAAATAAGCCGTTATGAAACACCTAACCATCTCCCTCTCTCTCCAACATTCACGCCAAGGGAATCCGATGAATCGGTACAACTATTAAGTATGACAGATAGTTTACCGAAAAACAGTACACAAGTGACTAACACCAATATTACAGTACCAAACAAAAATATTACACTCAATTTAAATAACTGTAGCAACGTTACTTTAAAAGGACATCGTCGTAAATGGCCCCAGGACCAACAAAGATCTGACGTACATGATAATTATAAGTATGTTTTATTATACTTATTGCGAATATCTGTATAAAACGGACATCCTGCGTTCACTATTGAACAACTAAAAGAGCTTCAACGATTGACGACATCACGAATAAAAAATGGCCATCTTTGACAACAGCGATGCTCGACTGCGAATGAATTCATTTGAGTCATTCGACTGAAGGAGTCATTCGAATGATTCGAGTGATTGAGAAAATAAGTAACTAATTGGACATTCGAATTGGATGTACGACTTTGTCACTTTGTGTGTAATGATAAAATAATTTGAAATTCTCTATTTAGGTTTAATAGAAATATTAGTTAATAGCACGAAGTAAGTTGTTTAGATTATGAAAATTAGTAACCGACTAATATTCAAGTCGAATTTGTAAATTAGTAGTTGCAGATAATTCGACTAATCAGATCATTCGTTCATTTACACTACTTATACAAGACAGGTAAGTACATAAGTACCTAGTTAAACGTTTTACTGAATCTCTTAGCTTAACTAGTCACATGACATAGAAATGCAATAGAAATAACATTAGTGACAGGCATTTACTAGCATATTTCTAAGTATTGAAGGGATTAATTCTTACTAAATATAATCTCAAAATCTTTATTTTCTTTTTAAATAAATGCTTTCTACAAGTTGTTCGTCGTTAAACTTTGTTTTCATGGGCATATACTTGTAATTTAGAACACGCAAAATAAATTTCCTTCGCTGTTGGATCTGGGGCAAAGGATGTATGGGTGCAGAACAATCTCCTTTTCTTAATTATACCTTAGTATTATTTTGTTATAATTTAAAGATTATTCTGTAATACTTACCTGTCATAATGTAGTAATTAATACCTAAACTGAAATAAAAGTGTACCTATCTTGTGATTGTAAACGTTTTTTTTTTGCATTTAGTCATTTCCTCGCTGAGGTGGAATGAAAAGTTACGTGTTGCACTCGAGTGCAAAGATTTTTCACCTCGTGCTCTTTTGATTCCCTCGCTAACGCTCAGGATTCTAATTTTGAATCACTCGCTGCGCTCGTGATTCAATTTTAGAATCCTTCGCTTGCTCGGCCATCAAAATTGAACACGCGATTAAAAAGCAACTTTGCACTCTTGTATAACAAATAACTATTAAACTCGTGCCACTTCACAATGTTGCCAACTTGTTAATATCACTCAACTTGTTAATGTCACTGAACTTGTAAATATCGCTGAACTTGTTAATATCGCTCGCAAGCCCACAATCTGGCCGTGTGACTCTATATTCCTATCTCGATCACATTCATGGGTTCCTTATTATAGGGCTTCTCGGATAGGATCTGTTAGTTTATCCTACAAATTAATGCAATAGTAGTTGATAGGTATCGCCGATTTGTACGTAGATAAAAGAGCAAATTTTTGCTCTTAACGAATATTGATCTTTGACAAATTTGACAAATTGACGGCTTTTAACAAAGTCACGGAAGTTATGTATGTGTGTAAAACTACCTATGTAATGTAACGATGATTATTTATTATTATGAATAATAATAATGTATTTTGTGCCTTTATTAGGTTTTATTGTTTTTCATTACGAGTCAAAAAGAGCAGGTCAAAGAGTTATTATGGCTCACTTTGTGACTAATTTTAAAGATGAACATACCTTGTATAAATCTATGCGTAGAACTTATTTAGTTAGAAAGACCAAAAAAATATTGCTGCGTCATCTATTGGCCCGTTGTATTATCTTGTCCGTCGAGCTCAAAGAGCACAGTTGGGTCGGGAACGGTACGTAATAGATGGCTCTTAAATCGCATGTGAGACTGTTAGCATGAAAATGAGCTTAATAATTTACACATATTTGTGATTTTGCGGAACGATGAGTTTGGAAGAAAATTTTCGGCTAAAAATCTGATATTTTTTTAAGTCAGTCGGGCTTGCCCTACGTTTGACCCCTACATACGTGCGTTACTGCAGATACTAAGTACCTAGTTTGAGTTTTTAACCTATTCGATCGCCTTAGCTAAACGTTCACTAAATTAAAATTACAATAATGTATTGTATGTCATCATAGCATCATCTCTGTGGCTCATACTGTGTTACCATCTCTGTGTTAAGTTTGAAAAGTTCAATGAACCCAATGTACAAACTCTTCAACAGCCTCCCATACATAAAGGAAGCCGGCAAGCCGAGTGCACAGCCGTGCGATCTAAAATGTGTCTTAATGCTATTGCGCGTAGTTCGCAAGTCCTGCGTCACCGACACACTGTCGCACACCAACGCGCAAGAGTGGAAGGGCGTCATCAGCTACGACTTGTTGGAGCAAGCCGCCGTCGATGCCGTTGATGAGGTAATGTTATTTATACTTTAAATTTATGTAGATTAAGTTGATTTTAGAATGTGGCATGCACGCAGTACGTACTCCTTGCAGTAAGCACAGTTTACGTTAGATAAGAGAGAGAGAGAGAGAGAGACAGAGAATTTGCTTTCAATCATCATCTGCTCAGCCTTTTCCCAACTATGTTGGGGTCGGCTTCCAGTCTAACCAGATGCAGCTGAATACCAGTATTTTACATGGAGCGACTGCCTATTTGACCTTCACAACCCAGTTACTGGGTAATACGATACCCCTTGGTAAAACTGGTGGTCAGACTTTCAGTTTGACAACCAGGGCCTGTAGACGAAATCCCTTTTCTGTTAGCGTTAACGCCAACGAAAAAATCCAATATATATGCAGTTGACATATTTGCATCACGTGACATCTGGTAAGCAAACGTCCACTGCTGGACATAGGCCTCCCCCAAGTGGCGCCACATTGCCCGGTCCCGTGCGACTCGCATCCAGCGGATCCCCGCAACCTTTACCAGGTCATCGGTCCACCTAGTGGGAGGCCTTCCAACGCAACGTCTTCCGGTTCGCGGTCGCCACTCTAGAACTCAACTCCATACAATAGGGTATTTCATAACAGCTGCAGGGTTTGGCGGCGATCTCTAACGAACATAAGCGGCGATCACAATAGACCAACTCTGGTCGCAGTGATATCACAGCCGCAAAAAGCAAATAAAAAAAATAAAAAAATAGGGTATTTTACTCTATACGAGAAAAAATCTATAAATATGTTATTGAGTCAGTTTAGGCATAAAGCAGTCGGAAAATGTAAGTTTTAGTTCATAAAATAACAAATTTTTAAATTCAATTCAAAGTTTTCAGTATTTTTAATCTGTTGTAAAACACCGTGAAATAGTAGCGACCATGTCATTACGCCATACGGCTGTGTAAACAAAAAATTGACAACTGTCAGTCAACCGATTGGCGTATTATAGGCTTTGTACTTTTATTATTTTCGTAACCAACATAATTTTTTCATCATTAAACCTATTACAAAATATGCTTTTAATTATTTTTAAATGATATACAATTATCATATTATTTAATATGAGCTCATTTGATACAAAACGAACTGACGTCATTTACGCTGAGCAATATGGCGTCCAGTAAGAGGCGTTTTCGTCAAACTACGCGCGAAATTTGAAAATTTAAAATTTAGAAGCATTTTTATGGCACTTATCGATTGAATAAAAATTTTGTGTTTTTTTTGGTGTCATATTAGCACTACATAAATTCATTGACACACTTTTCTAAAATGGGTGTAATACCCTATTTGATTTTTCCGTTGGCGTTAACGCTAGCAAAAAGGGATTTTGCCTACAGGCCCTGGTAACCAACCAACAAGTTTGACTTTTACTTTAAATAAATAACCGAAAATATTCACTCATGTCGATTTGTTACTACATATTACACCGAAATGTTGCACTCCCGCTATCTATTATCTTTGTCACATGCCCGTGATCTGTGATAGTGGTTATATTATTGTTATTATCCTAGTCACTTTTAACATTATAATAATGTGTTCAACTGTAAAATAGCCATCGTAAACAGTGCTTATAGCACAGGAGTTTTTCCTAGTTTAAGCCCAGTTGCACTTTCTCTAGTATCTTGCTACCTAACTTCCATGTTCGTTTGCCCTGTAAATTAGGTTAAGTCTTGGCTTAATAAATATTCTTATCCTTACATCGCTAGTATGGAATAATTGTGTTTCCCATTGTTGTCACTAGACGGGGCTATTTCAGTTTTAGTAGAAATCGAAGCTTATTGATACCATATTTCTGTATGACGAATCATTGGATATATTTGCATGTACTGAGCTGAGACACTTGACTACCGCCAATCGTTACCTGGAAACGATTGCTACTCCTAGTACAATCTCCTTGATTTAAATTGATTAGTTTTTTTATATCTTGCTGTTAATGGTCATCCAATTTTGTTCATTTACTGTAATTCTGTCAGATTCTATGTTGCTTTATAATATTTTGAATCCATTTTTATCTTACAAAAAAGAGCTGTTAGAGCCATTTATAATCTACGTCGCCGCGATTCTCTTAGGGAACTATTTAAAAATATTAATATAATGACAGTGCCTTGCCAATTTATCTATGAAAATATTATGTACGTAAGAAAAAACCTACATTTATTTAATAAGGTTAGTGATAGACATAATATTAATACTAGAAACAAAGACAAAATAGCTCAACCATATTTTAGATTGTCTAAAGTTCATAAATCTTTTATGGGGTTCTGTGTTAAGTGTTATAACAAAATTCCTAGTGATATATTGCAACTAAATGAAAGAAAATTTAAAACATATATTAAAAGTACACTCTGTAAACAAGCATATTACAGTTTAGAGGATTATATCCACGATAAGAATGCTGGTCCGGGCTCCATAGGATCAATCTACAGTCTAGACAAAATCAAACGGATTGCTAATTAAAACTACTTAATTTATACTTAGTATATACATTATATTTAATTCTTGCTTTGGGTCACACACTGGTTCATAGGTTCATAGTTTGTAGAAATGTATGGAGTGGTTGTCTACTTTTACAATAATTATAAATAATAATATGTGAACACTATGTATCTATGTATACAACTTAGCTCTCATTCTTTATCTTGTAATACTTTGTACATACTTCAATATAGTGTTTTTATGCAAGGTCCATCGTATTCACGTATAGTTATATAACTGTAAACTGTAAATGCAAAATATTGTACACATTTTTTTTAAATGAGTAAGTATGGAGTTTCTTGCCCATTCTTCTTCATACGAAACTACCTTTTGAAATGGGCAACTAGAACCAACTTTATATTTTTTTATTGTGACGTTCAAAAGTGCCTTTTTAATGGTCTAATTGAAATAAATGATTTGACTTTGACTTGACTTTGACTTTTATGTTCTTTTTTTGTTTATGTTAAGTAATTAAGTTATATTATTATTAACCAATAACTTATATGTCTGGTTTAAGCTGTTATTGTAGGTTGGTTATTTATATACTAATGTACATCCTATATTCTAGCAAATAAAGGTATCATTCATTCATTCATTCGTTCATCATTCAAAACAAAATAAGGGCCACAAGGTATTTTGTCTGTACCATGAAAATAATAAAACCAATATATATTTTTTGTCTCCATAACGAAAACTAATGTTGTTTTTAACATGTAGACCAATAAATTTATTCAAATAATAATGATTAAAGAGTTTATTTGCTTTTGAAAGAAAAAACACATTTTAGGTTAAAAATAAAAACAACGTAAAGTTACTGAAAACAAAAGAAAATACTCCATGCTCATCTTTTAGTAACGGGTATGCCCCCCTCGTTTAGCTACGCACTCCTGAAGCCTGGAGTGCATGCTCTCAATCAAATGCCTGACATTTTCCATTGGAATCTCTTCCCAGGTCCTTTTCACAGCGTTGATGAGTTGCTGTTGGTTGTGGATTTCCTGATCACCGTCTCTAACTCTTCGTTTCAACTGATCCCACATGTGCTCTATTGGATTTAAGTCCGGACTGTTCGCCGGCCACGGCAAGACTTGAATTTAAATAAATAATAAATAATAATAATTATGTGGGGACATTTTTCACACACGGCCATCTGACCCCAAACTAGGGAGACCCTGTACTATGGGTGTCAGACAGCTGATATACATACACAAATACATTTTTTTTTGTAAATACATACATATATAGATAAACAACACCCAGACACAAGGCAAACACAAGTGCTCATCACACAAACATTAACCCTGGGCGGGAATCGAACCCGCAACACGCTGCGCAGCAGTCGATCGCTCAGCCACTGCGCCAACCGTGTCGTCCAATTGAGAGTCTTCCAGTACAAACCGAGTCGCACACAACCGAGCCGTGTGTGCACGAGCATTGTCTTGCATCAAGATGAATCCAGGACCCGCTCGCTGTGCAAATGGGATCACATGTGGTCTGACGACTTCCTCAATATACCGCTGAGCAGTAACGGTCCCCTAATTTAAAATAGCGAGCTCAGTTTTGCCGTGTAAGCTTATCCCGCCCCAAATCATTACATTTGGACCACCAAAACGATCGACTTCATGGATGCAGGCTTCTGAAAATCTCTAGCCGCGTCTTCTCCATAATCTAATACGCCGATCGTCGTTAAAAAAATTATCTTTGCATTCGTCTGTGAAGAGCCCCATAAAAAAAAAAAAAAAAATTAAAAAAAAAATTGTTTTTAGTAGTATAAATTAAATAAAATAAAAATTAAAAAAAGCTTATGTTAACGCGATCGAATGGGTATAAAAACTTGCACTTGGTACTCAGAGGTCACTTTTCTGTTTTCAGACAAGAATCCTAGCTCTATCTCTCATCGTGGAGTCTCCCAAGAGTACGGAGTTGTTCACGGAAGGCGACCTGCGCTTCGTGCTGCACTACTTGAAGTACAACATCAATGCGCAGGCGCCTAACTTCAGGCAGCTCACCATGTCCGCCATGAAGAAGGTACGGTTCTTTACATTATTACAAAAAAAAATCCAGCCAACTTCGTACACCTGCCACTGTTTAACATAAATGATGACGGTTGAGAGCATTGTCATGCTCACTGAAATTTCTCGCCGATGGTGGCTTGTGGATTAGATCGGTGCGTCATATTCGTGAACGCGCCTGTTCACGAACATGACGCGCGGATCAGTAACATTTAGCTCAACCATTTTAAAGGGAACCGAATAATCTAAACGGGCGCTGTCAGTTGAGATTGGTCATCGCTTAACTGCCATGACTTTTACCTTCATTTATTTTTAATTATTAAGTATTTTGGATTTCTATTCACCTACATTGTGTGTGACGTATTATTATAGAAGCAATAAGATTATGTGACCAGGATTTTGTAAAAACTTAATCAAACGAGTGTCCGTAGAGTTTCTTGCTCGTTCTTCTCCATAGAGACCTGCTTACGTTTTGGAACGAGCAACTAGTTTCTACTTACTGATTAGCTAACTCACTCACTTGAATTCATATTAATCTTTAATATTCATACTACAATTTGTAGTTTTTACATTTTCGAAATGTCGCTTAGTTATTTTATTATTAATTTTTCGCGCTGTTTTGAATCATACGCAACGTATGTATGTATGATTCAAAACAGCGCGTCAATTAAAACAAAAATTAATAATAAAATAACTAAGCGACATTTCGAAAATGTAAAAACTAAAAATTGTGGTACCTATGAATATGAATTTAAGTTTGTGAAAAAAAATAATACAGTTTACTATCAAAACTCAACCAAATACGAGATTATTTAAAGATTTTTGTACAACTTTACGTATTTTTGTTTATTAAATCTCTTCTCCATACGAAACTACCATTTGGAATGGGCAACTAGATTCAAATTTTACAATATGACGTTCAAAAGTGCCTTTTAATGGTCTAATTGAAATAAATGATTTGACTTTGACTTTGACTTTGAAATTAAACAGTAATCTGTCAACACGTTCATTGTGGTATTCATTACATATTTTTTATGATAATTATGGTAAAAGTATTGATTATATCACTTTAACAGTGACGACTGTTTTGAATTATTTTGCTCGGCGCAGTCTTAATTGACTGCGCTCCCAAGTAGGCTCACCACGCTAAGGTGGATCGGCGATTTCAGACATTTATTATAAGTCCAGGTTTCCTCTCGATGTTTTCCTCCACCGATGTCACTGATGTCCAAGATAAACTAAGGACGTGAAATTGAAAAAGTCACATCGGTAGTTGCTCGTACCTGGTGGTGCACCTGAGGCCAAAGCACACACGCTACTTTTAACATCGGCGATCTGCGATTTGCGACTGTATCGATGCTGCGTTGCGTTTTGGCGACTCTGCGTGCCATCGCAGTAAAATCGCGCGTTTTAGTGACTGCTCCGGTGCTGGATTGGGTCGGCTGTAGTGTTGCCGATTGATAGTCGATTATCGATAAACCAAGCAGCAGTGCAACTTCCTTAGAATCCATGGTAGGGTATGTTTAGTTTGGTATGGTGTAGTTTCGTCAAAATCTAACACTACTTCGAGTCGTGTTCCGCAGATTCCTAATCAATGCCACCTGTCTGCACTGACTGTCTGCTGTACCAGACTGCCCTTTACCACTGGGCCATCACGACTTTTTTTCAAATGGCAACGACAATATTAAATAGAGCATTTTTATTTACAGTTCATAAAACGTCTAGAAGAAAGCTACAAAGTGATACGGCGGGAAAACCAACCTAACGGCATGAGTGATAAGGTTGCTTATTACTTGCGATTCGCCGAGGACTTGCGGCGACAGTGTTTTGACAGTCTGATACCCGGGGCCAACTATAGTAGACGATTTGTTGCCTTACAAATACTTGCTTGGTGCGAACAGATTACATTGGAAGGATATGAAAGGTATGATATAGGATGTTAGTCAACATCGCGCCATACTGCATGAGGTGATGACTTGGAGTAGGAACTATTCATAGAGCACAATATATTATTACCAAAATTAAAAAAAAAAAAAAAAATTGTGTAAAATTTTCGAAAATTCTCTATCCTGTTTTATTTTTCTTTATTTCACTATGACAGAATCCGTGTCATGTTAAAATTATGGGAAATGACCGACGTTTTGAACTTTGTAATTGCTTGATCGATTCTGTTCAAAATTGTAATTCAAAATAAAAGCGTGTAATTCAAAGCAAAAAAAAATTTTTCTCAGTACTGACCACAGATCGTTTCACGTCGACCTTAAAACTGAATCCATACGTTTTTCTAAGAATATTTTTAAATACAATCGGTCATCACGGGGTATCACGAATAAGTATGGTGTTTCTCGCCCATTCCATACAGAACTAGCTTTTGGAAGGGACTTTAAATAGATTATATCCATGATAAGAATGCTTGGAAACATGCTGGTCCGGGCTCCATAGGACAATCTACAGTCTAGACAAAATCAAACGGATTGCTAATTAAACTACTTAATTTATACTTAGTATATACATAATAATAATAATATAATACTGCTGGCAACTCTAGACGTCACACTTAAATTTTTTACAATTTTCGTTTTAAATTAATAAAATTATACAAATTACATGAAAATCATTGGAAAAATATCACCCAAGTACTTGTTTTGGCCACTTATTCAATCTTCTTTAAATAAAAATCAAAGACATAGCGGCAATAGATCAAAAAACAATCCTGAAAAATATAATATCATCATGACATCTGTCATAGAAACATTCACACAACAAAACACGAAACGAACAATAGAAGCGAAAATCAGCCAAATGTAAATATAATGTGACGAAGAAAATGTTGACGCGAGCAGCAGCACGCAGAGCACGCCCACCACCTCCGGACCCGTTGCTCAGCTCCGCCTCGCCGCCGCCGGAACCCAGTCCCACCGTGAGTGCTGTGATACCGGCCTCGGTAGTTGCGTCGAGCTCGAGCGACGAGTATTTCTCTCCGCCTACGACGCCACCACCAGCTCGTCGACGGGGAGGACGCCGGCCGCCGGATGGTTTAGGACCGCGAGGCCCACCGGCCTCTGATAGGGTCCCAGCTCCCGGCGGAAGTGTGCAGCGCATGAGATGGACACAAGCTATCAATGAAAATGTCATGCGCGCATACTATGGGGCTACAGAGGGGGGAAGTAATCTGACCGCGTACCGTGTTCGGATGCTCTCTCTGTTTCAGGTGCTTGAGCCAGCTGTCAACGTTTCGGCACAACGATTATCGGATCAGGTGCGGGTCATCCAGCGCAATCGTATGTTGGATGACATTGTACTTGATCGCCTCCGAATTGAAATGCAGAGAAACCATGTTACTGCTCCCCTGCCGCAGATTGTGGAAGTGGCACAACCACAGCCGACCGCAACACGTAGCCATATTACTGATGGGAGTGATGACATGGTTACACAAGTAAGTACCCAGTGTAATGATGAATTGAGGAGCGCTTTGGAGGGTGCGATTCGAGAATATCGATTCATTCCGCCTGAGCTTAGACCACGTTTACCTCGTTTGCCCATGCATAAAAAAAATAGGGTGCTGGTGTGTGCTCTGGATTCGCAATTATCAAATTATTTTGATGGTTGCGAAGACCTCACTGATGCGCATTCGATTTTGTACTGCGCAGCTGTTGCGGCATGTCGTGTGACTCACGTAAAATTTCCTAGTGATGATAGAGCTACACGACCAAAACCTGCCGTACCGGCGTGGCAGTGCAGAATTGAGCGGCGTATTAGTGAGGCCAGAGTGCTCATCGGCAAACTTATTTGCTTTAGGGAGGGCAATACTCGCTCTAGAGTGATGCGCTTTGTGAGGCGGGCATTCTCGGGGACTGATATCAGTCCTCGAGACTATATGCCCTGGGTCACAGAGCGCATCGACTTCCTGAAGCAGAAGGTGTATGCATGGGCAAACCGTATTCGAAGGTATAAGCGGCGGGTGGAACGATACACTCAGAATCGCACATTCCAGAGCGATGAAAGGTGGGTTTATAGGACTTGGGAGCGACCGATTCAAAGTGTCACTGATACGCACCTGCCGGATGATGACGCCATGTGTTTGTTCTGGCGCAACATCTGGTCGGTGCCTGTCAGTCACACTGAGGGTGATTGGACTCTGGAAGTCGAACGAGCGTGCGACCCGATACCAGAAATGGGGGCAATCATTATCAGCCCCCATGATGTAGCTCGTGCAGTCCGTCCATTGCCTAATTGGAAGTCTCCAGGGCCGGACGGGCTGCACAACTTCTGGATAAAATGGTTTAGAAGGTCGCACGTTTGTTTAGCGTCTCTGTTCCAGTCAGCCTTGGAATCAGGATCGTTGCCCCAGTTCTTGACGACAGGAATAACCCACCTGCTCCATAAATCAGGTAGTACTGCGGAGCCTAAAAATTATAGACCGATCACATGTTTGCCGACGGTCTATAAAGTTTTTACATCTATTTTGAGAGCGAAAATTAACCAACACATAGACAGGAACGGTATCATGTCTCCCTCTCAAAATGGATGTAGGAATGGATCCCGCGGTACTAAGGAGCTGCTCCTGATTGACATGGCCATCAGTCAACAGGTTCGCCGATCCCGAAAAAATCTGTCGACATGTTGGATAGATGAGCATGTATGTACTGAGCCATGTATGCGGCACAGAGTCATAGGCCTTCTTGTAGAAGGCCTATGACTCTGTGCCGCATACATGGCTCATGAGGGTGCTAGAGTTGTACAAGATAGATACCACTCTGCGCACCTTCCTGATGTCGTGTATGGGGCAGTGGAGGACGGTCCTTCGCTATCCAGGATGTCGACATATCCAGAGGAATAGTGAACCGATAAGGATTGAGCGGGGTATATTTCAGGGTGACAGTTTGAGTCCACTTTGGTTCTGCTTAGCCTTGAATCCTCTAAGCACACTGCTGGAGAATTCAAGTCTAGGCTATAGATTGAAGAGAGGAGGTCAGGTAATATCTCACCTCCTTTACATGGATGACCTAAAACTCTTTGCCACCAACAGTTCACAGCTGATGGAGCTACTGAAAGTAACAGAAACTTTCAGTAGCGCCATCAGGATGGAATTTGGCGTGGACAAATGTGCGGTCATGCATGTCAAGCGAGGGGAGATTGTGGAATCTGAGGGAGTTCAGCTTTCGGATTCCATAAACCTTAGATCCCTCTCTTCAATTGAGACCTACAAATATTTGGGTATGGCGGAAGCGTTGGGCATCAATGCTGCTGACATGAAGCAATCGTTGAAGGAGCGCTTCTTTGGCCGCCTGAAGAAAGTATTAAATAGTCTTTTGTCAGGCGGAAATAAGGTGCGCGCCTTCAACGGGTGGGTCATGCCGGTCTTGATGTACTCTTTCGGCATACTCAAATGGACTCAAACGGAACTCGATGCCCTGGATAGGAGAGTCCGTACATTGTTGACAGCGTATCGGATGCATCACCCACGGTCATCGGTAATGAGACTGTATATCCCGCGGAAGTGCGGAGGTCGTGGCTTCTTAAATGCTAAGACTCTGCACAACCGTGAGATATACAGTCTCAGGGAATATTTCCTAGGAGCCGACGTGGGGATGCACCGAGATGTAGTTGCAGTGGACAAAGGCCTCACCCCGCTCTCCTTGGCTAAAGAGAACTGGTGCAAGCCTGTAGTGCTTGAGACTAATGATCGCGAGGAGGTTTGGAAGAGTAAGGAGCTTCACGGACGCTTTTTCCGGGCCCTACACGGGCCCGATGTCGATTTCTTAGCGTCCGTATCCTGGCTACGATTCGGTGATCTATTTGGAGAAACCGAAGGTTTTGTGTGTGCAATTATGGACGAAGTTATTTTGACGAATAATTACCGGAGATTTATTATGAAGGATGGCACGGTTGACATTTGTCGGGCATGTCACCGGCCGGGTGAATCAATCCGTCATATTATCTCTGGATGTTCTCGTCTTGCTAACGAAGAGTACTTGCACAGGCACAACCTTGTGGCCAGGATTATCCATCAGCAACTTGCTCTGAATTACAACCTCGTGGAATCAGAAGTTCCATACTACAGGTATGTGCCCGATCCAGTTCTTGAAAATGGCAATGTCACATTGTACTGGGATCGATCCATCATCACTGACAGGACTATTGTAGCCAATAAGCCTGATATAGTGGTGGTGGATCGATTGGAGAGGCGCGCAATGATTATTGACATAGCTGTTCCTCATGACGAGAACCTCATGAAGGCCGAGAAAGACAAGCAGATAAAGTATCTTGACTTGGCCCATGAGGTTGTCGACATGTGGAATGTGGACTCAGCGATCATTGTGCCGATAATTGTTACAGCCAATGGCTTAATTGCCAAGAGCCTCGACCAACATCTAAGGAGGCTCTCGTTAGACGGCTGGATCAAGGGCTTGATTCAGAAGGCAGTACTTCTGGACACGGCCCGCATTGTCAGGAGGTTTCTCTCTCTGGAGCCCTGACCGCCGGTAGCTTGGACCCTGTTCCCGATACCGGTGAGGTACTATTTTTTATATTTTTAAATGTTTTTGTTTTTATATGAATATTTAAAAATGTAATTTAATATGTATATAAAATAAATGAATGTGAATAATAATAATAATAATATGTGAGGACATTTCACACACGGCCATCTGACCCCAAACTAGGGAATTCTTGCTTTGGGTCACACACTGGTTCATAGGTTCATAGTTTGTTGAAATGTATGGAGTGGTTGTCTACTTTTACAATAATTGTAAATAATAATATGTGAACACTATGTATCTATGTAGGTATACAACTTAGCTGTCATTCTTTATCTTGTAATACTTTGTACATACTTCAATATAGTGTTTTTATGCAAGGTCCATCGTATTCACGTATAGTTATATAACTGAAAACTGTAAATGCTAAATATTGTACACATTTTTTTTAAAAGAGTGAGTATGGAGTTTCTTGCCCATTCTTCTCCATACGAAGCTACTTTTTGGAATGGGCAACTAGAATCAACTTTATATTTTTTTATTATGACGTTCAAAAGTGCCTTTTTAATGGTCTAATTGAAATAAATGATTTGACTTTGACTTTGATAGTCCCTTATAATGGTCTTATCGAAATAAATGATTCGACTTTGACTTTCTATTTAATCTTAGTTACAAGAACGCACCATATGTTGTACCTAAATATAGCCAGCCAACTTCTTCAAATCGTCGGTCTATCGTCCCACACTACGCTTACCCAATCGCGGTCTCCACTCTAAAACTGGTAATATAAAATAACAGTGGAGAACATTCACAGGAGCTGGGAGCCGGAGTACGTGGAGAAATTACTGCTGCATCTGGAGGACAGCTACGAGAACAACAAAGCCTTCGCCCTGGACGTGCTGGCCAGCTGCCCCGACCATCTGCTGAGGGTAAGCACGTAGCCTTACTATCTCTGATCAACGACATTACTAATACACTTCCCACAGTCAGTATAGCATTTCCACGCGTCCGAAGGAAAGTGGCGAGCAGTCGAAAAACTGATACAGGAGCGTGACACAAGGCACCCTCTATTCGGTGCACAACTAACAACGCAGCGTTTAAAAAGCAGACTCAGCTTCCTTAAATCGGTAGTTCCTCTGTCAGGAGACCCGGCTGATGCCCGCTGCAAACACGTAGCCTTTGTTGTTTGCATGTATTGTTTTATCGTTTGCACTTTATTTTTATTTATTTTGTATTATCCGTATCTGACCGTGGCATCACTTTGGGCCCTATCAGAATATCAGCGCTGTGACGTTTTTTTAATGTTACAGCACCATGCTGAGATAGGAGCCTTTTGGCCTCATACAGGACCAACTTTCTTTTTCTTGTTTTTTTATTTTAGTGTGTTTTTGTCCTGGGGGCGAATAAATTATTTTTCTTTCTTTCTTTCAAACTGTGGCAGGACACTTTTCCCCCACCCACTCAACATCTATCACCAAGCGAGCATCTGCCCGCAGGGTCTAACCTTCCGTGGTCCATCTGGAAGTCCCTGAACCGTTTAAGAACCCAAGTAGGAAGGTGTAACGCCAACCTCGCGAAATGGGGCTACCTCGACAGAGCAGCAGCAGGGTGTGCATGTGGCGCCGAGTTGTAAACCATACCCCACCTCCTGTCATGTCCTGTGTGCCCCAAAGCATGCGATCGGGGTGAATTATACGCTGCCACCGACGCCGTGGAAGTGGCTAAATCTTGGGCCAAACAAATATAAAAGACTGTCGACTAATACACTTGCTGATGCACGCGACTTCGTCCGCGTGAATGTCGGTACAGTGTGGGGTTTTACAGAATTATAAACACCAATTTTCATGGTTTGAACCACAAACATTTTTATTTTCCATACAAACTTTCATCCCCTATTTAACTTCCTTAGGGGTTCAATTTTGAAAAATCCCGTATGCCTTTTTTACATTATATATGGAAACTCTGTGCAAAATTTCAGCTTTCTAGGTCCAAGGGTTTGGGCTGGGCGTTGATGCGTCAATCAATTATATTGTGAATTATTTTGAATTGTTTATTATGATTATATTTTTATCTAAACCTCTTTTAACGTACACGACTTGTTACATTGTTCTCACATTGTACCCTAGATTCAATATGAATGATGTAACCGAAATTTGTAACATATTATTGATTTTAAAAGAGTGTTGTTCATGGAGTTTCTTGCTCGTTCTTCTCCATAGAAACCTACTGTTTGGAACGAGCAACTAGCTTCAACTTTCTGACTGACTGCCCTGACAATTCAAAAGTACCTGTAAATGGTTTATTTGAAATAAATGATTTTGAGTTTGAGTTTGAGTTATTAGTCGGGAATTTTTCTTTTTATTTATATAGATAAGTTTCCTAGATAATTCTTCTTTTTAATATTGAAAACCAAATAAAAATCCGTATAGCAGTTTCTGATAAGAGCCTGAACAAACGTAAATGTACTGAAGAATACAACATATTTTGCTTTTAGAAATAATTTCACAACAAGCTCGGTTTTGTCAACGATCAACAATGCCATGGAATTGAAACGTGTGATTCTATATTTGTGTTGTCAAACGTGTCATTTATATCGCTATCTGTCGACACGACACGGTTGGCGTAGTCGTTGAACGATCGACTGCTGCGCTGGGTGTCGTGGGTTCGATTCCCGCACGGAACAAATATTTGTATGGCCTACAGATAGTTGTTCCGGGTCTGGCTGTTTGTGTATGTGAGTTTATATGTTTGTAAACGTGCCTACGACACAGGAGTAATTCCTAGTGTGGGATAACCTTCTTAAAAAAAAAAGACTTCAGCTGTCGAGGCACCGTTCTAATGAAAGACAAGTCATCAATCAAAATGGTTTTACTGCTCGAATAACCAACATTTACATTTCTATGATTTCATCACGGCTAGGCTTACATTTGTTCCAATCCGTCGCATCCTTACTGAACATAATCAAAATAGTTTGCACCAACATCGTCCCGGTGTACGTCACTATCACAACATCGTATGCTAAGCCAGTACTGTTACCAATAATCAGCAGAACGCCAGCATATAAAATCAACAACACATCGCATATTATTCCTAAAGTATTGACAGTAAGCACTAAGATTACATTTACATTGCATTTGTTTACATCTTTGAATAATAGCGAGAGTAACATAACATTTGCGGTCGATATAGCCAATAATAGTACCGCTCCGATACATTCTACGTTCAGTAACTCTAGTCTTAGAACATACATTACAGCGTATAATGTCATGCAAGTCACTGCAGTCGTGTAGTACCATGATATTGCCACCATAGACTCTTCGTCTGACAAGTCCTCACAGCTTAACGCTACATGTATGTGCCCGATAGCAACAGTGTGAACTGTCCCTAACACGGTCATAGTAACAATACTCAAGAATATTACAACCGATATTTCTTCCATGTCTTCTGGGAGAACGATAATTAATAACGTACAGCATGTAGCAGTGCTTTTCACAAACAATTGCTTGGCATACAAATGGTTACGTTTCCGCCATTTTGGATGCGTTTTGTATGCGATCATGGATGTTAGTGCGCATAGGATGGACACTGCTGTGGTGACGTATTGTATCAGGTCTGGCCTGGTTTCATTGGCCATGGTTTCGTTGGCTATGGTTTCGTTGTCCATGGTTAATTAAGGTTTTCCTGTGTGGATCATTCCCAAAAAGTCTCAAGAATAGTTCTGTGTATTTGCTTTTGTCAACAAGACGTCTGTATGTCCCGGCTTGCAATGGTATTTATATCACGTCCAGATTAGCGATGGGGTCTTTAGGCTGTTGGCCTTCTTCCTCTTACTTCACTATTCTATCCAGTAGAACTTTAATATATTTTCCGTTATTTTCCAGTCTTATATAAAAAGGCTTTTTCACGAAAAATAACACAATATTAAATTTGATATTTCTTTTAACAGATTTATTCACTATAACTTTTATAAATTTGATCAATGCTAGAATTATATTATGTTGTGTCACGAAATCACATCGGCACACATTGATCTCAACTAGCCATTTTTAGTCGTTTTATTTAGCGTTATCATTTCGTGTTTTTATTACGTTTTTAATTAATAATAATATGATTAGATAAGGGATTCGTTACTCAACATTTATTAATTAACCAGTGTAGTTTTACAATTTAACCGACTTCTAAAATGGGAGGCTATAATTTCGCCTGTGTACCTATTTGTCTATCGCAGAAATGTAATATCGGTACCATGGGTTAGAGTTTCTTAGAATTACAAATAATTAAATACCATTCACATTCAGTATGTCCTTTGGTTTCAGAGTAAAAACTACTCCATAAGCTTAGACATAGAGGATATATTCCTACAAGCATCGTCGTTGAAGCCTACTGAATGTGTCTCGGCGGCTTACAAGCTGGACTTGTTGAGAACACGACTACCTGACTACATACTCCAAGATGAACCGTGGTAAGAATTTCGTCTTAAGAGGAAACACAAGGGCCGTTTTTCCATACAAACTTAGTCCCCTGTTTCCTCCCTGAATAATGCCAGTAGATCAATTTTTTTTTTTAAATATCCATGTCTACTATTGGTATGTCCCTATGTTTTCCTTTTTCTCATAAATTTATTATTAAAAGAGATATGAATATTCAAAAACCTAAAAAATTGGCATGATTTTCCGCTGTGTTCAAACATTCAGAAAACAAATTTGACTTGATTATATAAAAAATAGAAAACATACGAACACGGCAAAAGCCTTTCTTTATTTTTTAATGAAAAAAGCAGTTAAATCGTTTAAGTTTTGGAGAAGAAATCAGGGGACTACGAATCATTGATTTTGTGTACTTTTAATAGGTATTTTCGGTCAAAGCTGCAGTTGTCTCTATCGCGCTCTGCGGTTCGTGTTCGGGCAGCAATAGATTTTACAAATACCTAATTTTCAATTCTCTAGCCCGTGGTATTTCCTCTTAATGTCGCATTTGTTTATGAGGCGGTGGCTTTCAATCTTTCAAAATGTTTCTGTAGATCAATCCCACAGATATAGGAGACCTAGATAGGTAACGCAAGTATCACGATCTGTATGAAAACCAAGCGTGCCATTTTTTGGACGTCACAATGTAATACGAATGTTTTGTTTTTCCTAAATTTGGTAATCCCAGGTATTACTGAGGGTATTAGATTAATACATTTTAATAAATTTAAATTAAGAAAAGTGTTAAAAATTTCAATAAATATAAATTAATAATAGTGTGAATAAAAAAAAAGTATTTTATTTTAAAAAAAGCGTGGCGTGCATGGTGTCAATAGTTATAAATATTTTATTGACAGATATGAGTAGAGTGATTATCATTTTGATAATATCTTAAAAAGCACCCCACGCTTTTTTTAAAATATTTTTTTTTTTTTATTCACACTATTATTAATTTATATTTATGACATTTTTTACACTTTTCTTAATTTAAATTTATTAAAATTTATTTTCTATTTTTTAGTTTGGTTTTCTATAAAAAGAGTGTTTTTAGTTTTTTTTAACTATTATTTATTTTTTTCTTTTTAATTCGAAAAATGGAATAATTTTATCAAATTAGTGTATTGTCATCGGTCCTCGATAAATCTACAAAGTTTGAACGAAATCTGGCCGTTTAAAGTGGGTCAAAATCGCGCCCAAAGAAGTCGGTTACAAAAAAACATACAAACATACAGGTGAAGCTAATAAAAAGCGTGTAAAAATAATTGTTTTTTTAAATAAATTACGCATAATATTAATCACAAAATGACTTACGAATGGACGGAAACGTTTACTTTATTTTTTTACTTACGATTTTTTATCGTAAGTTAGGCACGAAAATAGGCACGCGAAGTAGTTGCTCTTGCGTTATCTAGGTCTATCTATATCTGTGATCAATCCCTCCCTGCAACCATTCGATGGCCACCGCCACTAAATATGACGTTTCGTAGCAAATACAACGTGTACCAAAATACTCCTAAGGATTATATCTCATTGGTGGTCGAAATTTGGACCAAGACCCATATATTTTTGCCCATTCTGTTTTTTTTCGCATGCAAATCATGGAAATGCACGCTTCCTTTTCGTGGCGGTATATTGTCGTGATGAACGTACAAACATATTTTGTATTATAGTAGATAATTTCTTATTAACTGGCCGACGACGTAACCTTGACAACATCATTTATTACTAGACTGTCAAAATTACAATCGACCGTTGCTTTTCAGATTCATAGCTTTGTCGCGTTCGATTTTTAGTATGCTTTCATTTAAATTCCTTTGCTATTTATTTTGTACTGTATAAACACAAGCTGCAGTTCTGACATCACACATGGTAAGGTAGAGGTATCTTAAGCCATCGAAGTTGAGAATATTTAGCGTCTTAGATTATTGATAGGTCTTCACCGTCGACGTACCTACTTGTCAAATGGGACCACAAATAATAAGCCAAATTTTGGCTTACTCGAGCCTGTCTCCTAGCAACCAATATGTCAAGTGGAGGTTCAGAGTATTTTTCACCCACAATTATTCACTTTCACTCACACTAGCCTATTTGCAATTTTTTTATACACACTAAAATATTGAGTTGTCCCATACACGGTGCTATTGTTTTTAGGTAGTGCATTATCTAGTCGGACCGCGCTGAGATTTACAATAATCTAAGTTTAGGTTAATTTCAGCATATTCTTATGATTTATATTCAATTAGATGGTCACTCAGAAGGGGCTAGGGGGATGTGTCTCTGATTTTGAAAGAGTTCTTAGGGCATGAGGCTTAAATATGACAATGTTACTCCTTCTACCTTACTATGTGTAATGTCAGAATTGTAGCCTGTGTCTGTAAAGAAAGGACAATGCCAGAAACTCTATAGAACTTTGCCCCACTCCATTAAATTCATGTACAAGCATGTAATATGTAGCATCCCACTGTTTATTTATTGCTGATAACTAAACATTAGTCCTAATACTACATACATACTGTAAAACTTGCGGTTTCCTTTCAAATCTAAAAACAATATTGACATTGATTATAGGTTAGGTACAGTGTTGCATTGTGTTAGGTTTGTAGTCAGATGCAAAAGTCATCGATAGGGAAAAAATTAAACAGCACAGTAATAAAAGTAAGGCGCGAGCGCAAACAATAGGAATAGAGAGCGAATGAATGACATTAACATACACGCGTCAATAACATTTTGTTACACACATAGATATAAGAAAGAAGGTTACACATAATTCATGAACCGAATGTAATTTATTTGACTTTTATATTTTTTTGCATAGTACGCTAAATCAATTTAAACAGCATATTATTATACGTCACGCATTATTTTTATCCTTAAATTATATTATAGGTCAAATGAGTTTGTATTTTGTGGGTAGATATTTCGTAATGAAAAACGATTTACTATAGAAATATTTATTACAATTATTTTCATTAATTTACTTTTTCTGTACATGGGTGGGGGCAGGTTCTGGCATTGTCATTTCTTGTTGTGTACTTTGTACCCACAAACTCGTCACAAAAGTACGTAAGGCTGCGTCGCGCCCGAGCAGAGAGACCGCTTAGATCAAACCGCCATTTTTACCACGCACACATTGACATTACGTTTATAGGCATTCTCAAGCAGTTTCAAGCAGACTTCAGACTCGACTGTCACGTGTTGTCTATATGAATAAATGAGAGACATTAACATTTCACGACGCACAAGAAAATTTTGTTATAAAAAATTGCAAAGAGTTCCAACCAGTGTCAATAAAATTTCATATTGTCACAAATAAAACCTACAGAGTCAGTACAGTAGCAGCCCTAGTGAGTCTGGCAAGTTTAGGTAATTATTTTTGAAGATGGCGGGAGCGGTCCTTCTGTACCCTCTATATTTGTGAACTCGTTGTTAATTTGTTTCTCAATAATGTTTATTTTTGGCTTCATACAAACCTAGATTTAAACTACAAGATACCTGTGTGTTAAAAATAATTGGGTAAATAATTTGTTATAACGCCGTAATCGCGTACGAGTGTTATATGGGAAATATGACGGCGCTCTTAAGTGTCACCGTTCACCGTACGTGGTCGGTTCTGGATGACTATTGTTGTTGTGTACTTTGTACCTACCTCCCCGCGCAGTGCAGGCCGCGCCCAGCCCGTGCTGCGGGCGCTGTGCGGGCGCTTGCTGCGGCTGGCTCGCTCGCAACTGAGCGTGTGCCAGCTCAGCGTGGTGGCCGCGGCGGCCAGCGCCAGCATGTACGGCGCTCTGCACTGCCTCGCGCGAGCCATACAACACGTCGACGCACGGTCAGTTACTACCATGAAGATATAGGTATAAATGGAGCCAACACTTAGAACAAAAGCTTGAAACCAACTGTGGGCTGATGCTCTCTTTCTGAATGCATACATAAGAACGAGACAATGATATGTGTTTTCTTTATCTTATGTATGCATTCAGAAAGAGAGCGTCTGCCCACAGTTGGCTTCACTTAGGTATTTAGAGTGTTGCCTCCACTTTTATCTATAAGCTTCTTGGTTACTACTCATTTTTATAAAAAACTAGCGGCCCTGGCAGACTTTGTCCTGCCCTTAAAACAAAAAAAGTCCTACAACTCGACTGCAGCGCCACCTACCGGGTCCAATTGTGAATCTAAACCATTCTCAAATCCACTGGAACACACACAAAAAATTTCATCGAAATCGGTCCAGCCGTTTAGGAGGAGTTCACTTTCATACACACGCACAGTAGATTTTTATATATAAAATGTGCGTAAGAACGGGGCCGAAGGGTGTGTGTGACTCACTATATGTGTGGTCTCACCACAGATATCGATAGACCTAGATAACGCAAGAGCAACTACTTCGCGTGCCTATTTTCGTGCCTAACTTACGATAAAAAATCGTAAGTAAAAAAATAAAGTAAACGTTTCCTTCCATCGGTAAGTCATTTTGTGATTAATATTATGCGTAATTAATTTAAAAAAACAATTATCTTCAATCTAATACCCTCAGTAATACCTGGTAATAAGGAAATAAGGAATAATAAGGAAAAACAAAACATTCGTATTACGTTGTGACGTCCAAAAAATGGCACGCTTGGTTTTCATACAGATCGTGATACTTGCGTTATCTAGGTCTATCTATATCTGTGGGTCTCACAGTCTCAGTAGTAGATTACCCTTACTCGTATACAGGGAAATTGAAATAATACCCAAAACCTCTTAATCTATACTTCGTATCATCACCCTGAACAACATTTGTTCTACCTACGACTTTAAGCTCAACTAAATAACGTAGCCAAAAACAATTAGTTTTCGTTTAATTGAAGTCTGTGTTTGCGTATACTACGCGCGCGCGCACCTGATAGCGAATA
Source organism: Charanyca ferruginea (assembly GCA_947361185.1). Taxonomy (NCBI): domain Eukaryota; kingdom Metazoa; phylum Arthropoda; class Insecta; order Lepidoptera; family Noctuidae; genus Charanyca; species Charanyca ferruginea. The sequence continues at coordinate 60,838,563 of OX376055.1, forward strand.
TGATGTTTGTAGAAGGTGTACAGGCACAGTTGCTGATTTGACAATTTGTTGGTTATCAAGTGCAAGCTAACAAAATTTAGAGCGCGTTCATAGCTTCGGTATAAAAAAAAAAAAAAAATTTTGAAAAGTCGTAGAACAATGAAAATCGTTGGATTTATTTCCGAGATTCAGATTATATATTGTTCGTTTAATACGTTGGACACCGTGTGACCGACGCTAGTGGAGGTTTTACCTTCAACGTTTTTGGCCCGGCAGTCAATATATTAAAGGTATTAAATCAATATTATGTTTGACTACAGAGAAATATCAAAAGATGAGCACTGGACCGCTCTTATTGGTGAAATAATCGACACTTGCATGGAAGTGAGCGCTGCGGTAGCGTGCGTGGTCAACAACTCGTCGCCTGAGGGTCACCTGCCCATGGACATGACCGTGCAGATTACAGACCATGGGAACACTGGGTCAGTCATCATTACTCATGCTCTTACTTGAACAGCTTATACTGAATAAAGTCAAGGCATTTATTTCAATTAAACCATTTACAGGCACTTTTGAACTATCTAGAAGTCGCTTAATTTATACCTCCCGCGCTTAGGTGTGCCCGGTCCCTACTTTTAGGGACCGCGACCCTGAGACCTCGGGCAAGGGGCCCAACCGGCCCCGTCACCGACTCCTCGTGCCCCCATATAGGAGGCACAGAGAAGATTACGAACGCTCGGGGCATTCAAGCTCGAGCCGCCGGACAGTGCGGACCTCTCTAGACGTGGTTATACTGTCTGTTGAATAAACAAAGGAGTTCTTTCAAAATGTATGGAGCCTGGGCCCAGTCCTTGTACACCATACTTAATAATTGGGAAACCCATTTTAAATAGTTCTCAACTGTCCAATTAATTTAAAATACCTTTGTGAGCAGGTAAAACACAAGAAATTGGACTTGAAATTGCAACACACAACAAAAAGCAGTCATGGCGGTAAGCTGTCATTTTGATTGATTAATGACGTTTGACATTTATAATTCTGATTTTCTGCGTCGATTTGTGGATAGGCAGGTAAACAGATGGGAAAGAAACGGTGTTAAATTCAAAAAAACGAAAGGGAGGTTGTTATAAAGTAATCTAGAAACTAGAAACAAAACGAGACGGAAGTGACTGAAGTGAGACTGTTGTGACACTGACAACTGACAGTTCTCTTTCTATGATCAATGGTCGATCTATGGTTTATAGAGTAGCTAAATCTGAGTGACGCCATGTTGAAAATCCATAAAAATTATTGTTAAATTATCAATTTACTACCACAACAGTATACATTTAAATGAATTATCTGTATTTTTCCCGGATTCTACGGATTTTTCTCTTTTTTTTGAAGTGGTGTACATAGACTGGGCCCAGTATGAAACATGTCCTTTGTAACAAGTCGTGAAGTTTTCATTTAATGACCCATAAAAATGAGTGATCATCATGACGACATCATCTGTGACGTCAGCTATGGCGACGTCACCCTTGTAAAGAACGCTACGGAGGTCCCTACTCCGTTAAACACAATACATACATAAGCATAGAAACAATAACTAAATACATACTTTAAACAATACAAACATATACTTTAAACGCCGATAGAGCACACCTTTCAGCCAAAACTCCCCCTTGAGGAAGGTCACCAAATGATGAGTAGGAACGCGCACCACGAACGACTTGAAATTGGTGTTATGGCGCGCCTCCAACTTCTGCACCCTCAAGGTCCAGTTGGTCTTCACCCGTTTTCATAAGGGCGGGTTGTTTCAAACAATTGGTTAACGTTACATACGGACGCGGGACGGTTAAAAATTACTATGACGTGAGATGTTTAACGTTCGTTAAATGCAACGGGTTGTTTCATGACAAAAAAATCCGTCAGTCAAAGTTATTCGAGAAGAGAGTCCATAATATTTTGATGTTTGATGTAGCGGTTTGACAACACAAAATTACGTTGACTGGTGGATGAAACATTGGTTAGGGTAATAGTAACTTTTTAACGTACGTTAAGGCCATCATTTTGTGAAACAACCCATTTTTTTGGTTTGACGATAGTAAGCGCCATTTTTTACTATTACCCATCAATACCCATCAGCAGTAATATAGTTAAAGCAACCCGCCCTTGGTTAGTCAGAAAGTTGAAGCTAGTTGATCATTTCAAAACGTACGTAGGTCTCTATGGAGAAGTACGAGTAAGAAACTCCACGGACACTCTTTTAACCAAGTTTTTACAAAATACTTGTAGTATTATTTTTGGTAGATTAATACAAAACATAAAAAAATAAAGATAAAAGCCATGGCAGTTAAGAGGTGATCAATCTTAACTGACAGCGCCCGTTCACGAACATGACGTGAATCAGCACCGTCTAGCACAAACTAGAAAAAACTGGTTTTCCATATTGCTATCCATTTTATGCAGAGACCCCACCGTGCCTTGGAATGCAAGTTAAGGGGCTATTAAACGACTTTTACAGATTTTAAACTGACAATCACGTCAAAATGTGCAGTGTAAATGATTTGAAAAAAATATATGTTAAACTAGAACATTCTCTTAATCACTTAGTAAGTGAATATTTTCAATAATATTCATATTATATAGTTTAATTAATACGTGAAGTTGTGTCTGACGCGGACAAAACATTGACAATCACACAAAATCTACCAGGTATAATTAAACGAAACTTACACCATCTTACAGACAATTTTATTATCTATCTTTTAGTATACGCCTCTTGTTTTGTCCGCGTCAGACACAACTTCACGAGTTAATTAAACTATTTAATATGAACTTAATCAAAAATATTCACTTTCTATATGATTAAGAGAATGTTCTAGTTTAACATATATTTTTTTCAAATCATTTACACTGCACATTTTGACGTGATTGTCAGTTTAAAATCTGTAAAAGTCGTATATCGGCGCCTTAAGCCGTTGGTTCTGGCTGTCATTCGTGAAACTTTAATAGTCGTTATGAGTAGTCAGAAGCCAGAAAGTCTGACCACCCGTCTTACCAAGGGGTATCTTGTTACCCAGTGACTGGGCAACTAGAATCAATTTTTTTCTCATTTTACGTTCAAAAGTGCCTTATAATGTCTAATGTCTAATTGAAATAAATGATTTGACTTTAATTGACTTTTAGAGATCAGATAGGCAGTCGCTCCATGTGAAACACCGGTATTCAGCTGCATCTGGTTAGGCCTGAAGCCGACCCCGACATTGTTGGGAAAAGGCTAGATGCTGGTGACTCTTTTGGTTATTTTGTAATATGGTTATCCAGAGTTACTTTACTAGTAATAACTATATATACATGTGTTTATCAGAAACGTGACCCTGGATGACGGCAGACAGGTGACGGCGCAGATGGTGCTGCTGTGTGCCTGGCGATCTGTTAAGGAGGTACAGTACTCTTAAGGTGCATACGGATTAGAGGCAGCCTCGCCTGAGGCACGCACGGCTCGCCCTGTTGCCTCAAGTGCGTACGCGCCTCAGCCCGAGGCGTGCCTTCACGAGCCGTGCGTGGCGAGGCTGCGCACTCCGAGGCTGCCTCTAATCCGTACGCACCTTAACATACCTGTCTTACAAGCCTTTGTGCTTCCTTCTTATACAACGTGTAACACAGATGTGTGGCCATATTTAAGGATCGTGAGGAGAATCCTCTAAATATGCAATTCGTAAGATCACAAGTCAAGAATTATTTTTTAACGGAAATATTGAATTTCCTTTTCTATCGATAAAATACCTAGTTAAACGATGCCACGAACATCCCTTCAGTCAAACAGTTGATCGTTACTTAATAATTCCATGCACTCAAGACCGAAAGACCACAGACAAAAACACATTTAAGTCTATGAATTTATGACATTACGCCCGTATAATGTCACTAATCACCATGAAATCATTTTTAATGAATGTACTGCCAAAATAATAACATTCTCCTGATATTACCCCGCATAGTATTTTTACTCTGGTATGTACAATAAGTGCGTGATATACTCTGGCGCATGCGATACACACTAGTTCTAACGTTCAAACAAATCTTTGAGTGTGTTTTAAGTCATAAATTTGTACACTTTGTGGCGATAAAAATAATAATTTCTCGGTAACCCGTATTGGTTAAAATTGATGCAAACCAAAGATTTGTTAGTGCCATGACATCTTTGTTTGAATCTTTAATTTATCGATAGAATTAATAACGTAAAAAAGCACGAATACTCAGTATACATAGTTTATTTTTATGTGGGCATGTTATACAGTATATGTTGACTCCCATCAGATACAGAACTTCACACTTAAATATGACCAACTATTTCTGTTACACGCTGTATATTTGTAAAGATCCTTTGGGGCGGGCGGAGGAGTCTGTTGGACTCAAACTGTCATCCGTGTATTCATTATCGTTCCCGATCTTCTAGTGCTGCATAAATGCTAAAATCGAATTTTACAGTTAATTAAAATGGCTAGTATTTAACTGTACATCAAAAACACTTCGTTTTTTATATAAAAAACATCCCAATGCTCATCAAAAATACTGACTGAGCAGCAAAATAGTTAACTCAAAATATTATTATTTTAGCAACAATTTTAGTTCGTGATGCATCGCTGTTAACTGAAAAGCCAAGCTTTTTTATGAATGAATATCAAAAAATAACTTGCGCACATTAAACTTTGCAATTCATTTTTGCTAAAAAAAAGCTTCTATTTTTTAAACGTGTATAGCAATATATTCAAATGAAACACCATTTTATCTTCTCGTAATAATCTAATTATTCAGTTATTGAAAGCAACAAAATCAAAATCACACAACAACAATGAGATCAATCGACACGGTTGACGCAGTGGCTGAGCGATCGACTGCTGCGCAGCGTGTTGCGGGTTCGATTCCCGCCCAGGGTAAACATTTGTGTGATGAGCAACTTGTGTTTGCCTTGTGTCTGGGTGTTGTTTTTCTATATATGTATGTATTTACAAAAAAAAATGTATTTGTGTATGTATATCAGCTGTCTGACACCCATAGTACAGGGTCTCCCTAGTTTGGGGTCAGATGGCCGTGTGATGTAAAAAAAAAAAAAAAAAAAATGCTTGCTTCAAGCATGCAGCAGGCAAGCAGGCATGCAACGTGCAAGCAGGCATGCAACATGCAGCAAGCATTATTTCTGTCACTGCTCCGGCGCTACGGGGTTTGGGCGGCCCCACGCGAGTTTATCTTCGCAGATGGTGTAAACACCCGCCACCGCAGCATCGGCTTGCTGGCCGGCACTCTAGTCGTAGGGCAGACAAGACTGCGTGAAGTCGGTTTTGCAACAATTCGTTTCTGTCACTAAATTTTGTAGCACAACATACAACATACTACTGTGTCAAGAAAATACCGGGAATGATTCAATAAAAAACAAAATAATGTACTAAATATCTAAATTTATTGCAAACCGAGTGAGCGAGCGAGAAAACGAGATGCACTCGCTTTTTCGCTCGCTCGCTCGGTAGGCACTTACTCAACGGCAGTGATAGAAAACGCGCGATATTTTCGGTATATTAGATGAACCTTTAAAAAAAATGCTGTAATAATAGCAATACTTGGCGTTAGTGATCATTCAATTTGCTGAGCGTGTTTTCTGAAATTTTAAGAAATTTATGTTGCACGACTTTGGGGATGCTTAATAGAAAACTTGTTGCAAAAATGGTTATTTTGTTTTAAGTATAAGTATTACGTTTGTACGCCCTGGTTATTTAGCTGCTCAATCAGTATATTTGATATACAAAGAGTATTTTCATCCATTGGACAAGTTTTTGCGCCGCATTAGAGGAAAAAATACAATAAAGCATTGATGCATATTTTCGGATTATTATGAGTACTAGTTTTGTTGAGCATTTGGTTTGTTTGCATTACAATAATTATTTTGATGTAAAAAATATTTAATTGATGTAAACAAATTGATGACAGATAAGATTTTTGATGCACACTTAATAATAAGTCATTCAAATTTAATCGGTTTTGCAGGCTTGATATAAAGGGTTTTTTTCGAGAAGTTATGGCTTGGAATTATTGCTTAATGGTGTAAATTACCCAATTAACTACCTAAAACCACTCAGCACCATCTATTTAATAATTAATAATGGTTAGGTATCGCTGCTGTTGGGCGGAATATGCTCTCGTTTGACCGTGCGCGGGGAGGGTGACGCGGACACAGAAGGTGATACGGACACAGGAGGACACACGCTGAACGCGGCGCAGCTAGAGCGGGTGGGCGAGCACTTCACCAGCCTGCTGGCCGAGACCAAGCACAGGGGAGCCTTCGAACAAGCCTATTTAGGGTTCACGCTACTGCTCGACAGGTATTCACATCATACAATATTATTAGCACTCATCTGTACAACTTAATAAATAAAAATTGCAATATTTATCCAATGACCAGGTTCGAATGCGGGAAAACGGTTCAAGAATGGCTGCAAAAACTTAACTACCATGATACTGAACATTTACTCAAGATCACCACCTAATCACTCACACACATATTCAATTCTATTTATTTTTAATTTACTTACATTACACATACACATACATTCTAAACATTTACTCATCCTCATACACTCACATTACTCCCTGTATTTCCTGTTACTATTTATTTAATGGTTTTGTTCTAATTTTTTTTTATTTCTTATTTTATTTTATTTTATTTTATTTTTAATATTGTATAAAGTTCTTATTTGCGACAGTTAAACTGCACTACCGCCCCTGCTACCTCTCGCGGGAATCAGTATACCTTTCTGCGTCAACTTTTGTTGGAACACTGGTACTCATAACACAAGTTAAATCTTACTTTGAGTACCAGAGTTCAAAATACGCTAGTTTAATATTTTTTCTTTTATATTCTCTCTTAGAACTTACTAGTGTTATTGTTCACCTAATGCATAATAAAGAATTTTATTATTTTATTATTTATTTTATTATTATTATTATTCCTTTAGATTATTTATTGAAATGAAAACTTCTTTACACGCGTTAAGCGATTTTTGGTAGGGGCATTAAGTATTCTGTGGTAGGGGAAATACCTATGGGTTCGCGTCATCGACATGCTATGAACTCGTTACGGAAATATCAATCTTATATTTAACGAAATACAGAAGAATTCTAGGATGGTCTGAATAACTATGAGAATGATCGGTGTGTTGTGCAGGCTGTGGCGCTGCCGCAGTGCTGCGCTGCACGGTCTGCCGCGCGAGTGGCTGGAGCAGCGCATGCGTGCTCTACAGCAGGCGCAGGCGCAACACGACCCGCACGACCCGCGAGCTACAGTCACGCGCAGGAGTGCGGGCGTGCCCTTCATGATACAGGTACACGACGCAGCAGTAGCATGCGCGCTGCAGCAGCACGACCCGCACGACCCGCGAGCTACAGTCACGCGCAGGAGTGCGGGCGTGCCCTTCATGATACAGGTACACGACGCAGCAGTAGCATGCGCGCTGCAGCAGCACGACCCGCACGACCCGCGAGCTACAGTCACGCGCAGGAGTGCGGGCGTGCCCTTCATGATACAGGTACACGACGCAGCAGTAGCATGCGCGCTGCAGCAGCACGACCCGCACGACCCGCGAGCTACAGTCACGCGCAGGAGTGCGGGCGTGCCCTTCATGATACAGGTACACGACGCAGCAGTAGCATGCGCGCTGCAGCAGCACGACCCGCACGACCCGCGAGCTACAGTCACGCGCAGGAGTGCGGGCGTGCCCTTCATGATACAGGTACACGACGCAGCAGTAGCATGCGCGCTGCAGCAGCACGACCCGCACGACCCGCGAGCTACAGTCACGCGCAGGAGTGCGGGCGTGCCCTTCATGATACAGGTACACGACGCAGCAGTAGCATGCGCGCTGCAGCAGCACGACCCGCACGACCCGCGAGCTACAGTCACGCGCAGGAGTGCGGGCGTGCCCTTCATGATACAGGTACACGACGCAGCAGTAGCATGCGCGCTGCAGCAGCACGACCCGCACGACCCGCGAGCTACAGTCACGCGCAGGAGTGCGGGCGGGCATGCACGACGTACTAAAATATTTAGTAGAATATTTTTTTCTGTTTGGCCTATGACATGCGAGTCGTGTTTTTTTCGAAATTGTTATATCTCGTACAAATTTCGTTTCTAGAAGATTTATTAAAAAAAATATTATTTTGCAACTCGTTTATGGTATTAACTTCTATGGCGCTTGATATGACAGGTGTGAAATATTTCGTGAATATGAATGCGCTGCTACAGCTAAAAGTTTTCAAAACAAATTATTTCGTTATTCTTAGGCTCTAGTGACGACAGAGCTGCAAGTGCAAGGCAACCCGCTGTGCTTCCACGCCTGCATGTCCTCGCTGCTGCAGCTGATGCGGGCTCACAGGGCGGCGCGCGCGCAGGCGGCTCACGTGCTACGTGCGCTGCTGCGGCACGGCGCGCTGCGCGAGCGGTCTGCTCCACACGTGCCGCGCGCGCTGCTGGCCGCGCTACAGGCCTTCGGAGCCAGCACCTGGGACGTGAGTAACTAACATTTTAAGACTGCGCCGAGCAAAATAATTCAAAACAGTCGTCACTGTTAAAGTAATATAATCAATACCTTTACCATAATTACCATAAAAAAATTGTAATGAATACCACAATGAATGTGTTAATAGATTATGGTTGGCAAAAAATAAGAATATTGTTTAATTTAATAAACAAAAATATGTAAAGTTGTACAAAAATCTTTAAAAAAATCTCGTATTTAGTTGAGTTTTGATAGTAAACTGTGTTTTTTTTACAAACTTGAATTCATATTAATCTTTAACATTCATACTACAATTTGTAGTTTTTACATTTTCGAAAGGTCGCTTTGTTATTTTATTATAAATTTTTCGCGCTGTTTTGAATCATACGCAACGTATGTATGTATGATACAAAACAGCGCGTCAATTAAAACAAAAAATAATAATAAAATAAATAAAATAACTAATAACGCGACATTTCGAAAAAATTCAAAACAGCGCGAAAAATTTATAATAAAATAACAAAGCGACCTTTCGAAAATGTAAAAACTACAAATTGTGGTATGAATGTTAAAGATTAATATGAATTCAAGATTGTAAAAAAAAAATACAGTTTACTATCAAAACTCAACTAAATACGAGATTTTTTTAAAGATTTTTGTATAACTTTACGTATTTTTGTTTATTAAATTAAACAGTATTCTTATTTTTTGCCAACCATAATCTGTTACCACATTCATTGTGGTATTCATTACATATTTTTTATGGTAATTATGGTAAAGGTATTGATTATATTACTTTAACAGTGACGACTGTTTTGAATTATTTTGCTCGGCGCAGTCTTAAGTGATGATGCGTGCTGTCACGATCCTGCCTCGTGGTAGGCACGAGGTGGCTAGAGGAACTAACAGTTGGAGATAAATCATAGACTGAGGTCACGATAATAGCACACTTTTAATCCAGTTTAAACAGTATTCGTATTATGCACACTAGCTTAGAAGGAGGCTTAGAGCTCAGACGGTAGATAGGCGTGGTAAGTTTGCCAAAAACGCTACTCAGTTGACGCCCTATTGCTGTGTGGTCATGACGACTGACGTCGGCTGTGTAAACAAATGCGCAGATCAGTTGACTGACAGTTGACACTTTTTTGTTTACACAGCCCAACGATGTAATAATTTAACACGGCGACTATAAATAGACCATAGTGTTTAAAAAAAAATTCAATTTTAAAATTTGTTTTATTATGTAATGAACTAAAACAATCATTTTCTGCCTGTTTTTTGCCTAAACTATCTAAATTTATATTTTTTTATATATATAGAGTAAAATACTGTTACGAACTGGGGTTCGGGATAAATGATTTACACCAAAAAACACATCACTTCATTTAATAAGTCACAAACACAGTAATCACACTCACTTATAAAATATGTCACTTGAATATCACTTCGATCGCAATAGTCGCTGTTTTCAGTTTTGCATTAAAATACCAACTAAGCCCAACGCCTCGCAGTCCACTATTTATAATATATATGTGCCTGAGGTCATACAAGAACATTCTAGCAAACAGGGAAATGGTCGAGAATGTTGCAACACGCCACTTAACCATCTCGAATGTTCCAGAACTTGTCGTTCTGCTACTCGACAGTAGATGTCGCTATCTAGCGTAGTTCTGCTACTGGATAATAAGTGGCGCTAGCATGACGTTTTTAGTCGTACCGACTTATGTAACAATCAAGAAGCTTATAGATAAAAGTGGAGGCAACACTCTAAATACCTAAGTGAAGCCAACTGTGGGCAGACGCTCTCTTTCGGAATGCATACATAAGATGAAGAAAACACATATCACTGTCTCGAATTCAGAAAGAGAGCATCAGCCCACAGTTGGTTTCAAGCTTTTGTTCTAAGTGTTGGCTCTTATACCTATATCTTCATGGTAACAATAGCCTACCATATGTGACAGGAGCGCGCATGCGCGAGCCTGCTGCTGTCGGCGCTGGTGCGGCGCGTGTTCGTGTCGCGCGGGCACATGACGGGCCGCGTGTTCTTCCTGCGCTACCCCGACGTGTACGACTTCATGCTGGTGAGTGACTGTCGCGTGTACAGGAGCGAGCCTGCTGCTGTCGGCGCTGGTGCGGCGCGTGTTCGTGTCGCGCGGGCACATGACGGGCCGCGTGTTCTTCCTGCGCTACCCCGACGTGTACGACTTCATGCTGGTGAGTGACTGTCGCGTGTACAGGAGCGAGCCTGCTGCTGTCGGCGCTGGTGCGGCGCGTGTTCGTGTCGCGCGGGCACATGACGGGCCGCGTGTTCTTCCTGCGCTACCCCGACGTGTACGACTTCATGCTGGTGAGTGACTGTCGCGTGTACAGGAGCGAGCCTGCTGCTGTCGGCGCTGGTGCGGCGCGTGTTCGTGTCGCGCGGGCACATGACGGGCCGCGTGTTCTTCCTGCGCTACCCCGACGTGTACGACTTCATGCTGGTGAGTGACTGTCGCGTGTACAGGAGCGAGCCTGCTGCTGTCGGCGCTGGTGCGGCGCGTGTTCGTGTCGCGCGGGCACATGACGGGCCGCGTGTTCTTCCTGCGCTACCCCGACGTGTACGACTTCATGCTGGTGAGTGACTGTCGCGTGTACAGGAGCGAGCCTGCTGCTGTCGGCGCTGGTGCGGCGCGTGTTCGTGTCGCGCGGGCACATGACGGGCCGCGTGTTCTTCCTGCGCTACCCCGACGTGTACGACTTCATGCTGGTGAGTGACTGTCGCGTGTACAGGAGCGAGCCTGCTGCTGTCGGCGCTGGTGCGGCGCGTGTTCGTGTCGCGCGGGCACATGACGGGCCGCGTGTTCTTCCTGCGCTACCCCGACGTGTACGACTTCATGCTGGTGAGTGACTGTCGCGTGTACAGGAGCGAGCCTGCTGCTGTCGGCGCTGGTGCGGCGCGTGTTCGTGTCGCGCGGGCACATGACGGGCCGCGTGTTCTTCCTGCGCTACCCCGACGTGTACGACTTCATGCTGGTGAGTGACTGTCGCGTGTACAGGAGCGAGCCTGCTGTTAAAGTTCTGTCTGAGTACACTTGAGCATGCCGAAAGAGTACATCTAAACTGGCATGACCCGTTTCCGCCTGATAAAAGACTATATAACACATTATTCAGGCGGCCTAAAAAGCGCTCCATCAACGATTGTTACATGTCGGCAGCATTGATGTTTAACGCTTCCGACATACCCAAGTACTTGTAGGCTTCGGTTGAGGAGTGGGATCTAAGGCGTATGGAATCCGAGAGTTGGGTTCCCACGGATCCCACAATCTCCCCTCGTTTCACATGCATGACTGCACATTTGTCCACACCAAATTCCGTCCTGACGGCGCTACTAAAAGCTTCTGTTACTTTCAGTACCCCCAACAATTTGCGACTGATGGACCAAATTATTGGGGGCAAAGAGTTTCAGATCATCCATGTAAAGGAGGTGAAGTCTGCCTTTCAAAATGGATGTAGGGATGGGTCTCGTGGTACTAAGGAGCTACTCCTCATTGATGGCCATTAACCAGCAGGTTCGTCGTTACCGAAGGGATCTGTTGACATGCTGGATAGTCTTTAAGAAGGCCTATGATTCTGTGCCACATCCATGGCAGGAAGGTGCGCAGAGTTGTATCAACTTTATACAACTCTAACACCCTCATGAGCCATGTACCTATGTGGCACAGAATCATAGGCCTTCTTAAAGACTATCCAGCATGTCGACAGATCCCTTCGGTAACGACGAATCTGCTGGTTAATGGCCATCAATGAGGAGTAGCTCCTTAGTACCACGAGACCCATCCCTACATCCATTTTGAAGGCAGACATGATAGAATTTTTGTCAATTATTACTATAAGCGCAAAAGCTGTATCACAAAAAAATCGTAAAGTTGATTTTATGCCATCGGATAGCTTTAGAAAATACGCGTCTAATGAACTAAGCCTTTTAGCGCTATCTCAACAAGATAGAAGACCCGACGGCATAAAAATCAACTCAACGATTTTTTTGAGATACCGCTCTTGCGTTTAGTAGGGCAGTAAAATACACTTATTTTTTAACATTTTTTCTAATGCAGCTATACCCTGTTCACAATAAGATTAGACATTTACAAAAACCTTTTTTACAGTCCGTTCAACCGATTTTGACTTCTATTGGGTTGGTAGCATGACAAATGGCAACTGCAGTAAACAGTTGTTATTGTAACCATTTTTTTGCCTCTAATGTCATCCTTAAGCCTACGGTACTGATTCGTGTTGGTTACACAGGAGACGCTTCAAGAAGTGAGCGTGGACGCCGACACTCCGGTGCTGCGACCGTCCTTGTTCCCGGTGCTGCTGCTGCTGGCGCGACTGTACCCATCCTCTTTGGAAGGCACGGTGTCAAACCTCAAGGTATATGCTATTACCATTTCCGAAAATATAAAGTCAAGCTGTGGCAACAGGCTCGGGGCTAAACCCAATTTTAAAAGCGACAGGGACACTGTTCTTAAAAAATCTTGTCCCTTTCAAGGCGTTTTTGTTGTATGTCTGTTTGTATGTTAAGAGGAGAGGGGGTGTTGTTGTTTTGAGGAACCGTGTCCCTCTCGCACAACGTGGTCAAGTTTTGGGTCGCAACAATATAAAAGAACATGTTTCATATTGGGCCCAGTCTATGTACACTTCAAAAAAAGGTTAAAAATCCGTAGAATCCGGAAAAGATACAGATAATTAATTTCAATGTATGTTGTGGTAGTAAATTGACATTTAACAATTATTTTAATGGATTTTCAACATGGCGTCACTCAGATTTAGCTACTCTATAAACCATAGATCGACCATTGATCATAGAAAGAGAACTGTCAGCTGTCAGTGTCACAACAGTGTCACTTTTGTCACTTTTGTCTGTATGTTCTGTGCTTTCGTCTCGTTTTTAGAATTCTTTTTGACAACCTACCATTAGTTTTTTTGAATTCAAAACTGTTTTTTTTTCCATCTGTTTACTTGGTTATCCATAAATCGACGCAGAAAATCAGAATTATAGATGTCAAACGTCATTAATAATTAATATGACAGCTTACCGCAATGTCTGTTTTTTTGTTATGTGTTGCAATTTCAAGTGCAATTTGTTGTGTTTACCTGCTCACAAAGCAATTTTAAAGTAATTGGACAGTTGAGAACTATTTAAAATGTGTTTCCCTATATGTAACTATGGGTGTACAAGGACTGGGCCCAGGCTCCGTACATTTTGAAACAACTCCTTTAGTTTTAATAAATAAGTTAGTTTGCCATCGAAACGCTAAGGTGCGGGCAACACTGGAGCACTGGCGGGTTGTTTGAATTCCGTTCATTGTCTTACATTGTTAACTAAATAAAAGTATTTCAAAGATACTTTAACTTGTTTAATCAAAATGTACAAAGATGGATGATGATTGTTTGTGTTGTAAATGGGAATGCCTTTAGATTGTAGAATGTCTTCCCTATTGCATTGAATTTCAGTCATTTTCAAATGTAACAATATAATAGTCTGTGAATTTCTAAACCAGTGTCACATTTAGTGATAATTTTACCGGTTTGTGACGTATTTTTAGTACAATACCATTAGCACTCTTTCTCTCAGAGAGGAGGCCTGTGTCCCTGGAGTTTAAACATTATAGGGGTACTATCTGCATGCATTGTCTTGTCGTCAGTTGGTCGCGTTCATCCCGCATGTGTTGGCCTGCGCCAAGAGCAGCGTGTTGAAGACTCGGCAGCTCGCTGCCAAGGCGATAGTACCACTCATATCGCCCGATCAGTGGGTATTATTACAAACTATTGATATTTTGAAATTATTTAACCTAAATGTAATGACTTATTTAACGATAAATTCTCTTAATTGTCTTAAAAACATTGATTGGTATGATGTATATCCACAGACATATTATAATTTATGTATGTGTGGATTTCATAGTTATTGATATTATTACATGATAATATTGTACATAAAAAAGAAACATACTAGGAAAAAAAAATACGTTCGCTCTAGGTAAACTAATTCGCTTATTAGAATGTCACCTTCTCAACCTTGTAAAAATGTACATATTCCCAAAATTTCAGAAAATGAGACAATGTTGGTCTCATTACATTCAGTATACTTTTATCTAGATGTGTACGTTTTGCTTTTTAAATAATTCAGTACAGTTTAATTTAAAAAAATAAATACGCTTGAGGAAATTTTTAAGTCAAAAATGTAGATATTTAGATCTATCGTACGTAATATTTCTTTAAAATCAAAACGTACAAAAAATATGAAAATTGGACTAAGTTTACGGGGGATAAAACATTATCGCTTTTTGTATAAAAATTTACAGCCTCACAATGCTCTTTATTTAAGTCTGAAATCGCCTTCTCTGTATGAGAAAATACCTTTTGGCTACAGTTAGACAATTCTAAGCTGGTATTATTTTTGACAGATACATCCCCCACATACAATCAATGTTCGAACTACTCCACGACTCTTCCATCAAGAGGAACCACTGCCACGGCATCCTCCTGCAGCTGGTGCAGCTGTTGCAGGAGCGCGGGGGGGCGTGCCAGCAGTGGCCAGCCTGGGCCACGCGCGCCATGTGGCTGCTGGGCCAGGCTGGCCGGCCGGGGGAGGGGCAGCTCCCGTGTTATCCCATAGCTGATGAGTTTGTTAAACTTCTCAATTTGCTTGTTATGAGGTGAGCATGTAGTATTAAAATTTAAATGTAATGTAATTATAATTTTGATTTAAATCCTTGTCGTGTTTCTACACGCCAAAGTTTTGTGGATTTTTGTGAAATGCAATGACGCCGGCATTTTCTAGACTTTTAAAGGACGATCACTCAGAATAAATGCCGAAACAAACCTTGCGGTCTATTTTAATATCCAGACATTATCTATGCCTACTAATTTTACAAAATGGATAACTTTCTTTGTAAGAGTTATTTCGGGAAATACATTAGCGGCAATTTAAACAATCATTCTTCGGTAACATAAAGTGTAAAATGGGTGTTTACTAAAGATTTCAATAATGTGTAAATATAATAATAATACTTCCTACCAACCCTATGTGTGAAAATTGTTTGATGTAAAAAAAACTACTTAATCCATTTGAGTTAGTGACGTGACACCTTTGTTTTGATCTTAATTTATCGATATAATTATTTTGAGTGTAGACACTCTATCAGATACCGAACATCACCCTTAAATATGACCACCAATTTCAGTTACTTGCTGTATATTGAGCAACGTCTAGAATAAATTATTAATAATGTTAATAATCGGCCGACTCACTGTTCGCGGCACAATCTAGGTATGTTGATAACGATGAAATTATTGTACATTTATAACTATTATCATTTCAGCTTCCCGACTGTACCACCAGCAACTGTAACCGCCATCTGCTCCAGTCTGCATACACTGATATTTGAGTCCAAACCCACAGCAATAGGTCCTGGCCGAGAAATCTGCTTATCAAACAGCATGTATCTTTACTTGATATTGACCACCCGGTACAAATTAACCAATATAAGTGACCTTGTCTATAAAGGTCTCGAACATAATTCATACGAAGTAGTATTATCCGTAGTAAACTACCTTCTTATACTTCACAATGATTTGGAACCCGACACATGCAAGTTTCACGAACATTTGATATCAATAGCTGATGCATCAATCCTTAAAGAAATAAAGACTGAAAAGTACATCCAATTGTTATGTAGAGTTTTGAAGAACAACTATTTGGAGTGTCAGGAAAAAAGCTTGAAGATTTTAATGTTAGAGGGAAACACACAAAGGGACATCATACAAACTAAATTGGGAGAGAACGTGTCTGACGATATGATAATAGAAAAACTGATTGACTGCATTGAAAACGAACACGAGAGAGTGACTCATATTTACCTACAAAGTCTCCTAAACTTCGTGACAGACCGCTTACAGGATTCTAGTCTTTGTATACGGGTATTGCTGGATGTCATAAGGGTGGTACTCGAGTGCAGCTCTTCGGAGAACAGTGAGAATAGCAGAAAGGTGGTTGTTGGGTTCATAGAGACGAATATTCGACAGCTGTTGGAAATGGATACGCAAGGCTTGAGTGAGGGACAAAGTTGTAAGTAAATGTTTATCTTGACCCTAACAAGCTTGCAACCTTACTTGTGTTGAATTGTGAGGTGATGTCTTCCTCGATCGTATCCTGTAGTGTGATATTGTACATTAATAGACTTACTTGGAACAGTGTACTGCAATGGGAAATGCCAGTTTGGTCTCATATTTATAGTGATAATTAAGTATTTCGTTGCCTTTATAAGCATCTTAGGTTGTTAGAAAATATTTATAATTGTTTACATGCAATGTTTATATTGCCATGTTACTGTCATCTTTTGACATTCCAATACTATTTCTAAATCTGGCATTTCTTAATACTATGAAGTATACTCATACTAAATCCCTTGACAATCTTTTCGTAAAACACTAATACGAATTCTGGCTACTGGTAAGATGCATACAAAGGCAACGAAATACTTAATTATCTAAGTCTATTAATATACAATATTACAGCAGCCAATACAGATCTCTTTCTTTCTGCCATACAGATCTCTTTGTCCCATGTTACTTGGGGTAGGCGGAACACCGTTTTCTTCTTCGATTCCATCCTATCAACCGTCATTTATCATTGACTCTCTTCTCTTTCATATCCCCTTGTTGCCGTAATTACAGACACAATTAAAAAGCTATTGTGTCTCGCGTAGTTACGCATACGAGGGGATATCATTCTTCACACAATCCGTCCATATTGTCTATAGCCTTCCTGTTCCTCGCCCTCCGTCCACATTAATTTTCATAACTCTTTAGGTAGCACGCGTTTCATCCCTTCTCTTCATATGCCCATGCTAAGACAAACGATTTACTTTAAATTTTTCTGTTACTAGCGCTACTTTTTTAGATAATTAGCTGATTAGATTCGATTTTGGCAGCTAAACTGGACTTTTCTATAATGCCTTAAAAGTGAATTTCAAGCCGCCAGCTAGGGTACTGGCGCCTCTTTCAAACTTCCTCTAATATACTTACTCATTTCTGACATTATCCACTTAGGTCCTTTAACTGCAGCCAAAACAGGTGATGTTATGAACATTTTAAACGAATAGTGTCCTCCTTGATAATAAATTAATATCCCTTAAATAATGCAGCAGTGCTATTCTGTTACAATCTCCCTCGGTGAACACCGAGATGAAGTGAGCTGTCATCCGTTCCGATGCTAGGAATTGACAAAGCAGATGGACAGATGACAGCCCACTTATCCTAGGAGTTCACCGAGGGCGATTGTAACAGAATAGACATATAGTTGCAGAATCTCAAGTGGTCTTATGGTACTTAACATGGCGTATTTGTGCAAATATTCGCCTTAATAGGATAATACAAAATCGACTTTATTTCAATACTCATAGGGTGCATTTTGTATTATCCAAATAAGGCGAATATTTGCACAAATACGCCGATGTGAAGTGAGCCCATTATAAGATTCATACGACAGTTTTCGGTTAATTACCGTGTATTTTTTCTAGTCGAACTACAAGCAAGTATTTGGGCAACAATAATAACATTACTGGAGGATGACGAGCACTACATTCGACAGCTCGTGTCGGACGTGCTGTCTCCCGGCCGTGTGACGCCTGTGACGCCTGCCTGGAGCCGACACAGCGCCGTGCTGCGCCTGCGCAGGGGAGGGGCGGCGCTACTCGCTGTCGTGGCGCTGCTCGACTTCCAGTCGGTGGTCGTGGTGGCTGATGATGTCAGTGATGAGGTACCTACTATTTATAATAATAATAAACCATTTATTTCGAGTATCAATGACCCATAACATAAATACCTTACAGACTATCATACATACTAATAAAAACCACTACCTAAAAAAATATATTAAACTATCGAACACGAAGTGACGGCGTCGTGTTGCGCTGCGTGGTGTCGCGTAACCTTCCGCGGAATCGCCGAAATACGACACCCGCCAAAAATCATTCTTAAGGAAGGTCTCGATATACTGAGTCGGAACTCGCACCACGAACGACTTGAAGTTAGTATTGTGGCGCGACTCCAACTTCTTGACCCTCAAGGTCCAGCTGGTCTTCGATCGGACATACTCCATGATCTCCTCAACCTTCGTGGTATGATGTAGGCGGGACACATAGAGCTGCGTCGTAGGTATTGCCGGACGCAGCATAATGGGTCCTGCCAGCGCGGTCCCACACTGGTTCCGATTAGGTGGCTTCTTCCTCTCCACCTTCACGAAGCCATCATTGTCACACGTGCCCGTAGCTGGGCTTTCCTGTTTCGAACCCCTGTTGTCAGGTTCACAGGAGCTCTTCTTATTCCCCTTTAAATACTTTTATTTCCCTCCCACATTGGTAGATAAGTTAGGTCAAACTACGCTTGCCGCGGTCGGTCTGTGGATGGGTGACCATCGACTTCATACTGAGTTCCCCTCAGTGCCTCGGATAAAGCCGTTAATCCCGTCTGTCATTCGTAGATCTTTGAACGTTACCTATAATGACTCTCAAAGATCTACGAAGACAACCAGTCTAACCAAGGGGTATCGTGTTAAGGATGGCTCGGCTCAGCTCGGCCATCGACCCGTTGCGTTAATACAGTGCCGCCGAGCTGCGCCCGAGTAGTCGTCAAAATTCAACATGATTGTAGTCTAGTTCCAACACTATTTTTACTCTGACGAGTATACTGCATCACGGCGCAACGGTAATTGCTCGGTCGCGGCCCGTCTTTGTAAATACAGGCACGGGACCGGCTCGATGACCGTGCTACGGCCAACTCGGACCCGACATGGTCTAGCGTGAGTCATCGTTTACCCACTTACTGGGTTGTGGAGGTCAGATAAGCAGTCGCTTCATGTAAAACAATGGTACGCACTTGCATCCGGTTAGGCAAGAAGGCTAGGCAGATGATGATTTCTCGCGATCAAAAATACAAATTTTCTAACACAATTGGGAATCAGCATTATCCCTCAGAACCTTTATAACTTCGGTATCATTTCCCAAATATTTGATTATGATTACAACTGCCTAGCCCCTTAATCTAGTTCGTCATTTAACTGTTACTTGTATATTTCCAGTGCCGAGTTTTCGATCAAAATGAGAGATACAACATATTCCTAGAGGAGACTGTTTGGACAATCGCGTGCGCAGACATCATCATAAATGATTATAAAATCAATGCCGCCATGCTGTCGACGATCATAGACAAACCGGCCTATAAAGAAACATTTGACAAACTGTGCAAAGACAATGTAGAGGCGTTCAAGAAAATGGTTGCTGGGCATAAATTACCGAGAAACGACGCATTAAATCCTAAAATTGAATTATTTGTAAATAAATTAAATAAGCTAAAATTTTGAATGATAGATCACTGATGTGATGTGAAATGAAATATTAAAGTCTTAATTTTAAGCGTAATTTCCCACAGGGTCTATAAAGCAGTCAACAGCATATCAGCATACTCACACACCCATTTAATCAATCTACTCACCCACACTGTAGATCAACATACTCACCCACACTGTACACTTAGCGTAGCTTAGATGGCGCTACAAGTTTACGTAAATTAAGATTTTTTTCAGAGCTATGGATTTTGTTAATAATGTAAATAAAAATCAAATTTAGGAAACGGAACGATTTTTATGTCACCTTGTCTTGTACCCATATTTGAAAAGTAAAATATGTTATCCTGTCCTGTTTATCCAAACCCATAAAACAATTCCAATATTCCATCTTCCCCGCCATAAAACAAAACTAGTTACGATTGAGTGATTAATGAACCTTTGTTATCAAGAAAGTGCCAAGTTTTTACTGACACCCACAAATTCAACTAACTCAACCACAACCCAATTTTCATATGTATGTTTTCAACCATCCAGACAAAACACATCCCCACCTCCACACAACACAACATTACAAAAGATACCTACTACTATTTCAATATTTTCACATACCTACTTTTTTGGCTTGAATGCGCCCTTACCGTTTGTTGTATTTTAGTTCTTGAATGTATGAGAGCGCCTTGACTTCCATAGTACAATTAACTTAGTTTGGAAGTCAAAAGTTTCACTAATATGTACAGGGTTGTGTTATGTGCAATAAACGATTTTTATTTATTTGTATAATGAGTTGAAACACGATGCCCTGCACTGACTAACGTCGTTGATCATTATTGTGACTTACAGTTAATAGGAATCATGTATTGTACATAGTAAATATTTATCCTGAAGTCTAATTTTTCTTTGTAATTGTACTTATTACATTAGTATCGCTAGAAGGTCCATTTGTCGCCAGTTTTATTCGATTTTGAACAAGGTTTACCGTCATTTTAATGTTAGATTGTACAAAGGTAACAGCATTGTGTAACGGAAGTCTTAAGTGATTGTATTATATCGATACATGTTTTAAATATATTGTTTTATTTACGCACTGGTGGGTTCGCTGTCCTTCGTCCTACTGGAGCTTGCTTGCAGTAATTTGCTGTATATATAAAGTCCCATTAAAATAGGTGGACAAATTTTAACACACCGTTCAGTACGTCTAACCAAAGATATCCAAGCAAAAAACCACACTGATTAAAGTGATTTTATATTGTCCTAATATAATAAATTGGTGTTAGAGTAGCGCGTAATTACCTACTATAGCTTCTACTTATCCTAACACTATCCAAAAAAGGTGATGCGTAGTTGAGTTAGTGAAGTGACACCTATTCTTAGATTTTAATGTTATCGATATAATTAATACGGCAAAAAAACACGATAACTCAGTATATTTTATTTTGATTTGTGTACTGAATCAGATGAACACCTATTTAGTTCTGTTACAGGCTGTACAGTAACTGATTGTAACGTTAAGCTAGTCCTAGATGTTGGAATTCATGTTGTTGTTTAGATATACTTTATTCTATAAAGAGTTTTGGTTTGGGCTGAGGGTCAGCTCAATTAGAACAACATTTTTTTTTTTTGTTAGCCTATTCTGTGCGAAAGCCTCCCTTCATGTCCTCCATCTTTCCCGATCCTAGGCTTCATCCCCAAACTGGATGGATTCCTCCAAAAAACAATATACTTGATCAGTTTTAATTTTATGGATAATGTATGTACCAAAGTAGGTACATCAAAAACAGATTTGAGAATGGTGTGGACAATATAATTCCGCATGTTTTTTTTTAATCTGCACGTAATTAGACAATTTTCAACTCTATGAAGTGTTATATATAGTTCTTTATCAATTAATCAATGAAAACTGCGTCAACGCTGACCCTAAACTATTTAAATAAGTGTATTATTCGTGCTGTTTCGTAGGCAAGTAAAACACACATTACGGTAAGGCAGTCTCCATGATACATATCTACAACAAAGTATATCTCAAACTATTTTATTTCGCCGTATCCGAAACACTTCGCTAGCTATCGAACTGTTCTTGAACTTCATTCTTTGCGGTTTCTTCTCCGTAACTAACTGGTCTTTCATCCTTTTCACACTTGTTTCCTCTTTGTCACTCTTTGGCGTCAGTCTTTCTAGTTTACTTTTTAAACTGTCTTTGGATACATTGTCCTCTTTCTCATTAAATAAATCTTTTACTGAGACCAGCCTGTGCGAGTTTCCCGCTCGCAGTAACTTCTTCAATCCTCGCGTAGTCTTCTGCTCTATGAGAGCTAACAGTCCCCAGTCGTCTCCTCTCTGCCGGTCCAAGCCTGCATCCAGTTGCCACGCAGCATTCCTGACTTCAGCTTTTAGTCTTTCACATTCCTCGTAGCTAACATTTCGACTGACGTTTATAGCTTGTTCTAAAGGGTTCACGATGTATAAAGGTAGTGAGTTGGGCTTTCTCACGGGCGTGCCTTCGTTGATAGATATAGCTTTTTCTTCGAAGTTGAACTGCGAGTAGAACTCGAAGAATTGCAGCAGTAAGGTCTGCAGACTTGCTTTGCTCTGCGAGTAACACTCTGGCGGCAGTTTGTTCATGTCGCGGAGGAATGTACAGTTGAGATTCTCTTCTGCTATTTGGATATCGTCTTTACCTATAAATGGAAACATTAAAGATGTCAAAATATTGTTACTCGATTTTACTATATAAATAAATTATTTACGCAATTTATTCTAAATAACAGGTAACGCGTCGATGGTAAATATGTACTCGAGTCTCGCCCGCCATACTGTTTCCATCCACTGCAACTCTTGAAAAAGTATCAACAGTAGCGACCGTCAGGAAAGCGCCGAGACAATGAAGCACGACGAGTCCCGGAGAAACGTTACAACCGTCTTGGGACTTGCAGAAAAGAACGGCAGAGTGAGGAAAACTCTAATCACCTCTTCCCTTCATAACAAACAGGAGATATACTAGGTCAATAGGCACATGATGATTACAATTGGGATAAGCAATGCCTTATCTCTCTGTTCATCTATCGTCTAGCTATACTATTTATACCCAACTGATTCATTTTTTTTTAATCTTTAACTTATCATCATCATGGTTTACTTAGATTATAATTATCATTGTCTTGTTTTGTAAAAACATTATACGCCTCGCCAGGTAAAACATGTACAGCCACGAGCTTAAATATGTATACAAATTGCGAAATTCAAGAACAATTTTCTCGTGAAATAACTAAGTATATCGAACTTAAAGATAAAATCTATTTTATAGTAGTTTGAAATCAACAATACCCTATTCGTAACCCCATACAATTTCAATAAACAGTTTAGGAGAAAATCAGAATGAGACCAACTGTTTACATGTTTTTACTTTTTTAAGATCTTGCAAGCTTTAATTTGTGTGTAAACCCATGATGAACCCACAAATAAATTATCTTTATCAGCCCAATACCAGAAAAAGCAATCCAAATTCAAAATGTGAACAGCATTGTTTTCACAATAATGAACCCACTCACCAGCTCTCATAACGAGACTCTTGACGGTGGGCAGCACAAATCCGTCAGCCGTCTTCTGCTGCAGAAAGAACAGCACCATCAGGGTGAGAGGGAAGTTGGTGATCCACCGGCCGGGGTGCGGGTTGGTAAGCGCGGTGGCTGCGGCCCAGCGCCGCACCGCGAGGGTCAGCGGCCGCACGCGGGGGTCCAGCACACCCAGCGCCCGCAGCAGGCAGCTCATATGCACGCCCGACCTGCACAGTTCTATATGTTACTGTGAATGTCCGATAATATAATAATAATAAGCAGTGGCGTGCTTTCCATTACAGCCGAAAAGCCTGGCTTGCAATCAATAAAGCGAGAAAATTAAAAAAAAAAAAAAAAACGTCACAAATATATATTACGTCTAAATAGATATTGAATATTTATCGTGTTTTTATTCTTAAATCAGTCGGGCTTGCCCTAACTTTGATCTATAGGCACGCCACTGATAATAAGGAGGCTCTCGTTGGGCAGCTGGATCAAGGGCTTGATACAGAAAGCGGTACTCCTGGACACGGCGCGTATAGTCAGGAGATTCCTCTCTCAGGAGCCCTGACCACCGGTAGCTTGGACCCTATTCCCGATACCGGTGGGCTATTTATTATATTTTTAAATATTTTTATATTTCTATGAACATTTAAAAATGTAATTTAATATGGTATATGAAATAATAATAATTTATTTGTAGGTACACAAAAAATAAACAACAACACAGTACCTACATAGTTTATGAAATCAGGGTTGTCCAACCAAGTCTAAAACTAATGTCAGCTCTC
This sequence comes from Charanyca ferruginea, assembly GCA_947361185.1. Lineage (NCBI taxonomy): Eukaryota > Metazoa > Arthropoda > Insecta > Lepidoptera > Noctuidae > Charanyca > Charanyca ferruginea. The sequence goes on from OX376055.1 coordinate 60,862,804, forward strand.
CAGGCTCTTAAACTAGGTTGTGCAGACCTGTATTTTATTTAGTAGTTGGAGATTTTGCGACTTCTATTGAAATATAATACAACCGTGACATTTCTAGTAGTTGTTAATACAGCAAATGATTGTGATTGTGTATCTAGGAATGAATATATGAGTGTAGTGTGTGTAGTGGTGTGTGTATGTGTAGTGTGAGTGTGTAAGGTGATTGTGTATCTAGGAATGAATATATGAGTGTAGTGTGTAGTGGTGTGTGTATGTGTAGTGTAAGTGTGTGATAAGCTTTCTTTTTATGGTTATGTTGCAATTAGAGATGGGCAATCAACCAGGTTTAATTAAACCCGTTTACTGGGTTTAAACCCAATAAAAACCCATTTATTTCTTCCCACGGTATTTTTATTCGGGTGTTTATTGATTTGGGTAAATATTTGTGAATATTCTAGTACTATTCACTAATATTTACATATAGTTATCGTTTATAATCTTTTTGATAGATGTTCTTCAAATTATACAAAAGGAGCTACATGTAGACGACGAGTTAGTGAAATAAATATGCGATATATAAATATCGTCCTCAGGATTATTGAAGAAAAAAAGGTTTCGATTAGATTATATGTTTCTTTGGATACCCTTGAAAAGGGAACCGATCACTTTTCCGAATTATTTTTGTCCGAATTTCATTTTACCGAAAACTATTGACCGACGTCTTTTTTGCTATATGCATTATTTGACATATTTTTAGATCTTCGAAGTATCATGTGTCATAGGTATAATTTTACCGAACTATGTTTCTCCGATTTACAAATTAACTTGTTCCTATTGGCCGAAGTCTCTTTTTTACTATTTTCATTTGCCAAATGATTTCACCCCGTCAAAACAACATTTCGGAATATTATTTGATCACAAATATATAGCCGGTACTTGGTAGCATTTTCAACATTAAATTGAAATAGTGTTATAAAAAGTCAATACGTTACAAAATTTAGTGACAAAAACGAAACGCTGCAAATCTGACTTCACGCAGTCTTGTTTGCCCCACCCCTAGAGTGTAATTTAAGAACGCGTAGGCGCGGAGGGGTGTGGCGGCCCGCGAGCTGAGGAGCAGGCGGTTTGAAGCTTCGGCTTGATGGCCGGCTCCGCCGGTCAGCCTCAGCCGCGGCGGTGAGCGTTAAAACCATCAGCGACGATAAGCTCGCGTGGGGCCGCCCAGACCCCGCAGCGCCGGAGCCGTGACAGAAACAATGTTTGTGCATGTTGCATGCCTGCTTGCATGTTTCATGCTTGTTTGCACGCTGCATGCTTGCTTGCATGCTGCATGCTTGCTTGCATGCTGCATGCTTGCTTGCATGCTGCATGCTTGTTTGCATGCTGCATGCCTGCTTGCATGCTGTATGCCTGCTTGCATGCTGCATGCCTTATTGCATGCTGTATGCCTGCTTGCATGCTGCATGCCTGCTTGCATGCTTGAAGCAAGAATCTTTGTTTTGCAGCCTTTTTACTGGGTCCACCTGTTTTATTAAGTGCCATTACGTTTAAATAAGTAATGATACAAAATAGTAGGAAACTATTTTGAAGCTCTCTAGCTAGCCCTCTATAACGCCACTGTAATAAATAAATTAGTTGTGAAAGATCTTTCAAATATTTAATTTCACTCAAATTGTCTTTAATTTTCAAAAGTTTTTGATTTTTCGTTTCTTTAACGACGTATTTTCCGGTAGAGTACCGGTTATCATTGACTCAATATCAGACATATTTACTTCTAGGCGTTTGGTGAAATGTATGGTAATTAAAACAGTGGTATAACGAATGTTCGAACAAATGTTATTTCGGCTAAGTGTAACTTCGGTAAAAACTTTTTCGACCAAATGAAACATCGGAGCAACGAAAAGCGAATTGATAATAGGTCAACTGATACAGTGGCAGACGTGACTTCGATGAACTAAAAAAATACGAAACGAGAAAAGTTGAAAAGTTTTAGGTGAAATGAAATTCGGTCAAATATTTTTCGACCTTATGATAGGTAACCCCTTGAAAGATGTAGTGAAGAATGTTAATTCCGCTTCATAGGATGGACTCTGTGATCAGCAGTAGAAATGTAGAATATATGTGTGATACTACTGTAGCTATTATTTTAAATATGCTTGACAATGCAATGGACTGCAATGGACTGTGATGAAATACTTGCATAAATAATACAATTATTGAAATATCATGTTCGAAGAGTAAGATGTCAAACTTGATGTGCTGTTAATCACATGCATGCATCACTATCAGTGATATTTATACTCCAAAAAAACACTAGAAGTACTTAAATCGTGTTAGGTCCAAAATCGAAGATATTAGTGAAAGTACTTAATTTAGACCCGCTCTTTCGGTTTTTACTCGAAAAAACCAAAAAACCCAAAAAAAAAAAACAAAAAACCTGGTTTAAACCCGTTTCCGCCCATTGGGTTTAAACCCTCTGCCCATCTCTAGTTGCAATAGTCAATATATCATGTTCTGTTTCATTATAAGTTAAAGTTATAAGCCATTTTCTTAATTTATTTTTGATTTCATATACAGTATGTCTGTACAGCGGAATAATTTTATTTATTTTATTATATATTACTTTAGGGGAGCTATGTTGCTCGCGTCCGTAGGATTTACCACCTTCTCCTAATAGGCCCACCCTACACGTGCTCCCCGGGTGGTGCTAAATGGGCAACAACGCCGAGTAACAGGCGGCGGTCAACTAACCTGTCCACAGGTATTCACAAACCTTGTAGGATTAAATCCCCACAAAAAGTGTGACCATATCACCTTGGGAAAGTGATATGAGTATGCCCCAACTTTTTATAATGGAATTATGAGCGATAACGATATTGATTTGTCTTGCGATCCGGCTAACGCCCGGCGCTTGCAGGTACCCGGGCCTGCAAGTGTGAAATCTGTTACCGAAGACTACGCGGAGGCAGGCGACCAGGCCCCCGTGAAAGTAAATGCTACTGGAAGCACTAACAAAAAGCTTGTTCAGCAGGCTTTCCACCCAAGCCTGTTTATTACAAGACCTCGATCTTCCTCCTTAGGAAGCACGGCTAAACATACCATAGAGGACATATCTTTGGTTGCGACGCATGCACCAATTGTTATAGATGACGACACTATTAACTGCCCTCCCACGTGGCAAAGGGTACCTACTCAACGCAATCCAAAAAGAAAAAAGCTATCCAACAGCCCACCACACATGGAAAGACAAGACAGTCTATCACAGAACCTAGTTGATACTTCAAACAGATACAGTGGCCTACCTGTAGATCAGATAGTAGAACAAGCAACTAGCCAATCCCTCATCAAGAAACCTAGTAAACCACCTCCAATAATCCTTCATGGTATAGAGGATTTGTCGAAACTGACAGAATTTCTGAATAGCTCTGTACCAAATGGAAGCTATTCCTATAAAATAATCAACAGAGACCAGCTTAGAATTATGACACATTCAGCTGAAGTCTATAAAGAACTGATCGATCATATACGCAAGAATGGACTAATTGGTCACACCTTCACTCAAAAAGAAAAAAGGTGTTGCAGACTAGTGATTAAAAATTTGCACCACACCACTCCAAAGGAGGCCATTGTAGATGAGATAGAAAAAACAGGAAATAAAATCCGAGGGGAAGTCATATGTGCACTATCTAGAAGGAACAAAAAGCCTCTCAACATGTTCTTTGTCAATATAGAACCCGGCCCAAATAACCCAGAAGCAAAGCGCATTCAATATATATATCATACGAAAGTGAAGATAGAAGATCCACGAAAAACAAACGATATCCCGCAATGTACAAGATGCCAACAATACGGGCACACGAAAAATAATTGCATGCGCCCCTATCGATGCGTTAAATGTGCCGAGGGCCATAGAACCATTGACTGCCCAAAGAAGGACAGAAACACTCCGGCAACATGCACCCTATGTCTTGGAAAACATCCTGCCAACTACAAGGGTTGCCAAGTTTATAAAGAGATCCGAGCAAGAAAAATAGCACAGCCATCACATAGAAAACACACTACTACAAACACGCAGCATATAAAAACTGATATAGCCTTCCCTTCCCAAATAGATGAATTTCCCCAGCTAAAACAAAGCAGATATGCTACTGAACGCCCAATAAGCCCCCGCACCACAGAGCCAAGAAACACTGGCTACTGGGACAAAAAACCAGAGAACTCACAATCTCAGCCCACAAATTTGTTAGAACAAATCATTTTAAAACAATCGGAGAAAATAGACACTCTCATTCAGCAAATAGGAACCTTAATGGGACTCCTAACGACAATAGTAGCCCAATATAAAAAATGAAGTTCCTACGCATTGCCGCGTGGAACATAAACGGCCTTTCGCCCAATAAACAGGAAGTAGAACTGTTCGTCAACCACAATAAAATAGACATTCTTTTAATATCCGAGTCACACATGACGGACGAAAAGCTCATCAAAATCGAAGGATACAATGTATATTGCACCAACCACCCAGATGGAACATCGCATGCTGGAGCAGCCATTGTAATAAGGGAAAATATTAAACACCATGTCCTCCCGGACTTTAAACAAATGTATCTGCAGGCTACCGTAGTTTCAATAGACGACTGGCAGGGGCCACTGAGGGTCGCAGCGGTGTACTGCCCTCCTCGGCATCGAATTGATGAACAAATGTTCAGCGACTTCTTTCATTTGCTTGGCAATAGATATATCACAGGGGGAGATTGGAATGCCAAAAATACCTTCTGGGGCTCTAGGCTAACTACAACAAGGGGCAGAGAGTTGAAGAAAGCCATAGACAGAAACTCACTCAATACAATTACTTCTAGGGAACCAACTTACTGGCCATCCGATCCTAATAAAACACCCGACCTTATTGATTTCTTTGTAACTAATGGGATGTCAGGGCTCTATACAAAAATAGAGTCATGTCTCGATGGCTCCTCTGACCATACACCGGTGATATGTACATTGAGCACCACAATCATCTGTCAAGAACCTCGTGATACCTTATACAATAGAAAAACTGACTGGGCATCATTCCAAGAATATATACAAGAAAATGCTAACTTGAATATACCCCTCAAGACAGAGGAAGATATAGAAAATGCTGCTTGGTATACAACCAACTTGATCCAATCAGCTGCCTGGATGTCTACGCCGTTCATTGAGTACAACCCACAAAATCAGGACTATACGCTAGTGATACGCAAGAAACTTGCTGAAAAAAGAAAGCTGAGACGACAATGGCAAACAGGCAGAAATGCACATGACAAAAGAGCCCTAAATAAAGCTCAAAAGGAACTAAAGCAAATGCTCGAAGATTTTGAAAATACCACCCTCCAAGATAAGCTACAGTCACTATCACCATACAAAGCAGATGACTACTCGCTATGGAAAATGACTAAATCCTTAAAAAGACCAAAGGAACATATGCCCCCATTGAAAAAGCCAGACGGTAGCTGGTCAAGAAAACCAGAGGACAAAGCCGAACTGTTTGCCCAATTCTTGAAAGAAGCATTTAAACCAAATGAACCTGATGTCATGCATTCGGAAGAGGAAATAGAATGTTTACCTTACAGTGCCCAAAATAGGTCCAATTCACTACGACTGTGCACCCCAGCAGAAGTCAGTAATTCCATCAAACATCTTAAGAACAAGAAAGCACCAGGGTTTGACTTGATAACATCTGAAGTTCTTAAACACCTACCAAAAAAAGGAATCATCCTATTGACTATTCTCTTTAATGCAGTACTGAGACTAAATTACTTCCCACGCATATGGAAAGTCTCGATTATTAATATGGTTGCCAAACCAGGAAAACCTCCAACTGAAGTCACATCCTATAGACCAATAAGCCTCCTCCCGCTGATATCAAAGTTATTTGAAAAACTTTTACTTCAACGCCTGCTACCCATATTGGAAGACCAAAAAACAATACCAGATCATCAATTTGGATTTCGAGCACACCATGGAACGACAGAACAAATACACAGAGTAGTGCACACAATCCGCCAATCATTGGAGAGAAAAGAATACTGCTCAGCTGTGTTCCTCGATATCCAACAGGCATTCGACCGAGTATGGCACAAGGGCCTCTTATGTAAAATCAAATCCTGTTTACCACATAATGCATATATACTCCTCAAATCATACCTACATGATCGGATATTCCAAGTGAAGTGCGGAGACAGCTTATCTTCCTTCAACCAGATTGAAGCCGGAGTGCCACAGGGCTCCGTCCTGGGCCCTATCCTCTACACGATCTATACCGCTGACCTCCCAACATCGAGGCATGTGGTCACTGCAACCTATGCTGATGACACGGCTGTCTTATCGTGCGACAAGGATCCTATCACAGCGTCTTTGAAACTCCAACATGAACTGGACGGAATAGAATCTTGGCTGAAAAAATGGAGGATCAGAGCTAGTTCCTCAAAGTCGGTCCATGTCACATTCTCTCTGAGAAGAGATGATTGCCCTCCAGTAAAACTAGATAATAATGTCCTGCCCCAAAAAAATACTGTCAAATACCTAGGTATGCATCTGGATAGAAGACTTACCTGGCGAGAACATATAAAAAACAAAAGAGATCAGGCAAACAGAAAACTAGCAGACATTTACTGGCTTGTAGGCAGGCAGTCTTCACTCAGCCTTGAAAACAAACTCCTAATTTACAAATGCATACTGAAGCCTGTATGGACATACGGTATAGAGCTTTGGGGTTCAGCCAGCCACTCAAACGTAGAAATCCTGCAACGCTTCCAAAACAAAGCACTTAAGACGATAAGCACCTTGGTTCACAAAGAACAGTGAAGTCCATGAGTACCTACAAATCCCGTTCATTAAGGAAGATGTAGAAATGTCATGCATGACCTACAAAAAAAGACTCGAGCGACACAAAAACCAACTCGCTGTTACCCTATTGGACCATAAAAACTCCATATTCCGCTTAAAAAGGAAACGAATAGCCTCAATTTAAGTAGTACTTAAATTAATCAATGTAATGAGGAGACATGTCACTGGATGTGTCAAACTCGAACTGCTACAACATTTTAAGTCAACAGATCTGATTATAGCCCAAAGTGGCTGACGACAGATGGAAAAGAAAAAGGAAAAAAAAAAAAAAAAAAAAAAAAAAAATTTATATTACTGAATGGTAAGATGCATCCGTGTACAATAAGTACCTACATGATCAAAATTATTTGTTTATAAATGTGTAGCGGTACTTTGTAATAATGGTTGTCTACATTATCGCATTACGCCCATCGATGTATTATATTTTTATACTCAGATTCGGACCACGCCGCTCGGCGTAATTAAATATTTAAATTAACTCTGCTGCTCGCCAAAAACGGTCGTTATTGCAACAAGTATAGCGCACTACTGGAGATTTTTCATGGATTTAAATACATATGCCAGTGAATGTTAACATACATAACGGCGATTCCGTAAATCTTAGATTCAGTGATTGTCAAATAACACGCAAAATAACACAACAGTGTTTATTCGAAAAGTGAGAATGGTCTCGTCCAGCGGGGTTCTTTTATCTGTTTGCAGATTTTAAAGTTAACCTAATCTAACACGAAAGTAATGACAGGAGCTTCGTTTGCTCGCTTTCTTCGCTCTTGGATCAAGTAGTAAGTTGAATAACGAGAACGAAGTCGTCAATAAAATTCACTGGGAAATAAAGAAATCGTCATGAAAAGATTTAATAACCACCACAGAGTATTTTAACTTAACATCATTTCAGCCATAACCGCCATGCTTGGCCAATGCATGTTGGCGATCGCAGTAGGTGTTATGGTACTCAGAAGGACGCTGCTGCCCATCCTCTGGTCAATATCCCTCTTTCGCCTTTTACGACAGAAATGAGGTGGTGCCATTCGCGGCCAGCTCCACGAGTCTTCGGAGCACCATCTTAACATACACTTTGGATATTCACAGTGACATACATACACTCACATATTATTGAAGCACAAATCGCACTCCATATCGGTGTACTGGTGGGCGAACTTGACGATAGGCACCCTGGCGTGCAGGATGCGCTGCACGCGGCTGGCCCCGGCCACTCGCAGCTCCAGCAGCTCGGCCACGCTCTGCAGATGGCGCGCCCAGGGGGCCCGAGGACCCTCCGCGCGGGCACTCGCGTGCACCAGGCGCCGCTCAGGGGAGCTCTGCGACACGCTTCTACACTCTCATGTATCATTCGCACCCTACGCAGCGCTCCGATGCGCTAAGCCAACGGGAGAGGTCACAACACTGCGTTGCGGGTACTATTAAGTATTCTGTGGTTGCGGTGTCGCATCGTAAAAATCTACAACTCAATTGTATTACTGTGCGACGTCGTTTTTGCGATACGACGCCGCAACGCGTTGCCGCCTCGCCCAACGACTTCGGAAACTAAAGTCACTTTTAGTTTTTGAAGGTGGTTGTCTTCTTTGTAAAAAAGCTTTTATAGTTTTAGAACATCTTAAGTTTTACTAGTTTTAGGAACATAGTTAAATGGGGTGAGACCTATAGTAAAAGTTCTTCATAATGATGAGTACAAAAGCTACTTTTCAGGTTTCTGATAGACAAAAAATTTGCTGGAAAAAACAATGTTACATAAAATATTTACCATTTCTTCTGTTAGCGTATTGGTCAACACAAGATCCAAGTCACAGCCCATTCTGCCAAATCCATTGATAGATGAGCCGAACGGTCTCACAGCTATGTTTACATACAGGCTCTCAAGTACACACTCAATCTAAAAACAGATGCTTTGGTCAAATTGTTAAAAAAAATTAGGTATGGTTTTTAAATTGTTTCAGTTTAGGTTGTAGAATATGTTGATAAGGTCCTATGTCTATTTGGGTTACTGTATCTTCTTAGCCAATGCCTGTACTCAGATGTTGAGATAAATAAACATTTATGATTATCATTAATTAACAGGTTCACTTGTTTACTTTACCAGTTACAGCACATTGTACAAAAAATTGTCTAACTTGCAATATATTTATATGAGATGAAACAGATATCTGGCTACTGTCCATTATCCAGCCAAATAAAGATGAGAGAGTGAACATGAAAAAAGAAACCAAGTATTTCTCACTAACATAAGATAAAACACAAGAGCTTAAAACTATTTATTTATGCTCAAATACACCCAAATGTGCTGGAAACTTTCTCGTCTCTAAGACAACCCACTGACCCAAACTTGTCACAACATGAATATTAGGCCACCCGGCCTTAGAGTCAAAGTCTAAAATCTTTATTGTGAGACAGTGGTTATAGAGTTGTTATAGAGTTTTCGAGCATGCTGAATATCCAGTATTCACCCAAACTACTATCTATTTCATCTCAAATATTTATGTACAGTGTGATGCTATAATTATCACTTCATCAATGGAACAAAAAAAGAATAGTTTCAATTCTTTTCAATTAGAAAAAATAATAATGTACCTGTCTAGCCACCATAAATCTTAGTCTAGCACTCAGATCATTTAGCATAGTTCTATCGTGCAACAACTGTATCTGATCTGATACTGTTTCACAATTCACTAATTCCTTAAAAAGTTTCTCTTCATTAACTTGTTCAATTCCATTTACAGATGCCAGAGTTGCACTAGGTGTTGTTGCAAATGTTTTCATTTTTCCTGTAGCTGCACGAAACCAAAGAAATGGGGAATTCAACGCCATAATGTCGTGGTCTTTTTCGTAAGTGCTGCATGATTGAAACACTTCTTTTAAGTTTTCTTCCGAACTGAATTCGATGAGCATGAAGTGCTAAAAGTAAATGTTCAATCAGTGTCATCTTATTTTGACTCCTATTATTTACAAGAAGGGATCTTACTCGTTCATTACATATTAAAAAACAGCTACAGATACACTTCAGTCAAATACCTCATCTCCACTGTTTTTGTAATGATGTATTTCGTTGATGACAGCATATTTTGAGCAATAACCATATAATTCATTGAATGAGGCCTCCGAGTTGACTTGCACGACAATACTTCGTTTTGCTTCTGCTCTCCTCTGGGCCACAATCTCGTCAAATGTTACAAATTTCTTAGGAATATCTAAAATACATACATAACCTATAAATGACCCTCGCAACGATATCTCATAAAAAGTATTAGCTGCCGGTACCTGATAATTTTCGTATATAAAGACATTTGCATGTAGATTGGGTACAGTTCAATATTTTTTTAAACAAATTTACTTTTCCTTTATTTACCAAAGTTTGAAATATTACAGACATTTTCACGGAAAGTTCAAGCTTTGTTGAACCATTGATAGGGTTGCAACGATATAATTATCGCCCGATAATATCGATAATATCGAGTCCAATATATCGATAAGTTAAAATCATTGATATCGATAATATCGATATCGGAAAACCCAAAATATAATAATTGTTAAAACCATTGAAATATTTTTTTAAGCATATTTTATTTCTATTTATTTTACCTGGTATAACAATTACTATCTAAATCTAATCAAATATAAATAACTATTACATCAAAACTGCAAATCAAAAGAGAAATTAAAAGCAATATTATACAATCAAAGTTATTTATTTTGTTACAAAAATAAATGAAAAAAGTTTGCACACAGTGAAGATGCTATTCAACAAAATAAGGGCGTATATTTTGTTAGATGTTTGATGTTAGGTGTCAGAAAACACTAAACAGTGTCGAACCATGTCTGACAAAAAAAATATTTATGTGATTATCATCTTTGCTGTGTGCTTGCTGTTACTTTTTCATCTATCTTTGTAACAAAATAAATTACTTTGATTGTAAATTGCTTTTGATTTCCCTATTTTTTACAGAGCTATAAAAATAGTGATAGATATAGATAGATATGACATCGGATATCGATATTTACCTGCCTTCGACATAAATATCGATATTCATTTCGATATTTTAAAAGACTTTGCATCCCTAACCACTGATCATTCATAATTGATAGGTACCCTTTGATTAGTGACAGTGACAGCCGTGACAGAAGCATGACAGCGACACATTATTGCCAATTCATTATCTTATAACCTTTTTTATTTTGAATTACGTCATCGTAGTGTTTAAAAATCAAATCAATGCCATGACACTAAGTTTCTTAATATGTACATACATTCTTAGATAATACTTACTTTATATTTACACAATCCAAGAAGCTTCATGATACAATCTTAGAATTCACTTGATGATAAATTACGATCTGGCAATGGCAACAATGAGTCAATGATTGCTTTGCATGAAGCTTCTTGTTGCTTTGTAATTTTGTCTACATGTTTATATATTTATTCTGTGGTGTCACTGTCTGTCAGTGTCACTGTCAGAACTTATTAATTATTTGTATTTTGTAGGTTATGTATGGATAGCGATAGCGGATAGGTTACTCTTTTGGAATATCCAGAGAGAGTACTCTATAAGAAATATATACTACCTACTTGCGTGCTATTTTTGAATGAAAGCATTGTAAATGAAAGTAAACTCAAAGTCTGCATCAAGCGAACTAGTACAACATGGGGACTAGGATATTGCAGCGTCTCGGAGCCCCAGCGTTTTACTGCTTGAGAACAATCCATCCAAATGTCACAAGAGGGAATGAAAAGATTATTTATTCCAATGCGGTGAATTTCACAGTAGCTCGAAATTATGCTAAGAACAAAGACAAAGGAAAAGACAAAAAAGGTAAAGGAGCTAAAGTAGAGATAAATGTGGCAGCAATATCTGAAATTGTGCCTGTAGACAAGATGAAAGAACGATGCAGCTCAGCTATCGACAGAATGAAGGAAGATTTTGCAAAGAACCTGTCCTTGCGATCTACAACTGGTTCTATAGAGACACTGTTAGTGAAATTTGAAGGTAAAGATCACGAGCTGCAGGAACTTGCTCAAATAGTGCGTAAAAATCCTAAAACCATGGTTATAAACTTTGCTACCTTCCCACAAGCTATACCAAATGCACTGAAAGCTATTCAAGGGTCTGGCCTGAATTTAAATCCTCAACAAGATGGCACTACACTGTATGTGCCTGTCCCCAAGGTTACTAAAGAACACAGAGAAGCTCTGGCCAAGAATGCAAAGTATTTGTATATAAAATGTAGAGATTCAGTCAAAGAAGTACAAACAGATTTCATTAAGAAGGTTAAGAAGCAAAGTAGTGTGTCTGAAGATTTAATACATAATGTTACTAAACAAATTGATGCAATTTGTGTAGAATATTTAAATCAAGCCAAACATATTTATGATGTAAAGCGTAATGAACTAATAGGAAAGTCTTGAAACCATGTTGGGGTTGATGAAATAAGATCAAATATAAAAAAAAAATCTTATTAAGAAGTGTTTTAATTATTAACCACTTCCCAAATTAATGTATGTCAGAATGTGAAAAAATAAAAAGTAGTTCGTACCTAGTACATATAAGTAGTGATAATGAAAGTATTTATGAATAAAAATAACCTAATAGGGCCCTAATCCCAATCTGAATAGTTTAACTGACTTCAACTCTTAAAATATAGAAATCTTTATTTGTCAGCTAAGAACTTATTATTCTTAATTTTTTGCAGAAAATATTATACACACTGGTTTTTAAGAATAATTAATTAAAGAAGTGACACAGGTTAAAATTTAGTATATGGTAGCACGAATTAAGGGATGGGTGGTGTTGGGGAGTGGCGGGGGGAGGTCCACCGACCCCCTGGTACCACTCCTATGAAAAGAAAATGCATTTTTTGTAACCTAACCTCAAAACACTAAAGTTGACTAAAAAGCGTAGGAGGGGAGCCCCGCTTGGCGGGGCTCAAGGGTTAAAAAAGAAATAACCTCGAAGGGCATAGCGGGTCGGGGTGCCCCCAGTCCCGAGCTCGCTACGCTCGCTCTTGCAAGCTTTAATGAGACTGCTAATGTTATAATTGAGGACCCAACCCCTTATAACTGCAATACTTTTTACCCCCCAACTCATGCTACCGTATAATAGATCCAACCCGTGACACATACTACCCCTCCAATTAAGAGTGCCCGCTTCTCCGCCGCAGCATACAGTAGGCAAAGCAGTGTGCGAGCCATCTCACTGTGTATTCACATAATAACATTTACTATCTTAGCAATTAACTGAAAAACAGTCAATAAATCATAAAGTAACTACGACATGTTTATTAAAAATAAAGTAGGTAAACAGTTTGAACATCATGTAAACTATAATTATATTAATCAGTAGGTACATACTTATACATATAATACCAAGTTAACGTTTTTGAAAATAATGTATATTAGATAAAATTAGATTAAAGTTAAACCTGCAAATTGCAAAAATCCTATCGTTTTTGCTTCGGCGCTTCGGTTTGCTAAGTCGGCGACTTCGGGTTTGCTTGTTGTTTTGTATTGCCACCGACTTGCGAAATTAAAGTTATTTTATCATTTTTGAAGGCGGTTGTCTTTTTTGTTACATTTTTTTCGCTATTTAGTGCCTCTTCGTACCATACAAATTAATTACGAAACGGAGTCACCAAAAAAATCAGTAATGCTTTAATTTTCTACCCTTAGGGGTGGAATATTTTTTTTTTAAACAAAAAATAAAAAAGTGTTCATAAAATAAAAACTAGTGGGCCAAACTATGTTATTTTTTTATGGGACCAAATGGCAACTATTCCGCAACAAACTAAAGAAGAATCACGTTAATCGAATCATAAATCTCAGCGAAATCGATGTTGTAGGTACAAACATAAAAAAAAAACAATTAAATTGAGAACCTCTTCCTCTCTGAAGTCGGTTAAAAAAATAAAAGAGCTATGCCTCCTGTGAGGATTGAACTCACGACCCCTGGTTTACGAGACCAGTGCTCTACCACTGAGCTAAAGAGGCGATGCAAAACTTTTCCAAATACCGACTGGTTTTCTATGCCGTAAGCTCCAATTACTTTTGTTTTAGTAACATTCTTTTCAGTAGGGATATTTGATCATGTTCACAGTAGCCGAGTGTTGGTATGGCACGTCGAGTTTAGGGACCTAATGTTCTACGGACAAACCCGAAATATTTACTGTAGTACTCGTAGAAAAGATACTACCTTCAATATTATGGCACGATTTAGTTATAAGTACTTATTTTTATCTTTGCTTAGTACTAGCTGACCCGACAGACGTTGTCCTGTCTCTATCTAAGTATCTACCCTATCTACCTTCCTACCCTACCTAACCCTACCTTCCCTACCTACCCTATTTACCTAACCTACCCTATCTACCTTCCTACCCTACCTACCTAACCTACCTACCTACCTAACCTAACCTACCCTACCCTACCCTATCCACCTACAAACAAACAAAATTAGATACCTACCGCCTACCATCCCCCCCTACCCCTACCTACCTACCCTATAACTTACCTACCTGCGTACCCCAACTCGACTGCAGTGTCACCTACTGGGGTCCAATTTTGAATCTAAAACATTCTCTAATCCACCGGAACACACAAAAAATCTCATCAAAATCGGTCTAGCCGTTTAGGAGAAGTTCACTTTCATACACATGCACAGAAGTTTCTTATACATAATTATAAAGTTTATATTGTATTAAATTTCGTGGCCTACGAGTCGTAGTCGTAGGTGTTCTTTTAAATGTTGGTGAAAGCACTCTACCTGAGGGCCTCGATCGCGTTGACGTAAACTATTGCTAATATGACAATTTGTATGGAATAATTTGTGGTTCCTATTGTTGTCACTAGACTGCGCTGTTCTAGTTTCAATACAATTTTGAGTTTACGTTAACACGCGATCGAGTTCGAGTTTTTTTTGTATGGTTGGTACGCGATTTGAAAATTCGAAAATGTAATGTAAACTAAATGTAATGTAAATTCTCTTGTTTTATGGATGGGGTATTATATCCCAGGGTACCTTAAACATTTTATAGAAATTGATTCAGTACTTTTTGAAAAAATCAACATGAGCCCAAAAAATTACATCGACGACGTTTTAGTTTCTTCAATCTTTAGAGTACCTACTTTCAATCTCTGTTTTACTGTATTGCCGTTTCTTAATGGATTTGGATGAGAAGGGGGTACTAAAAAGTCAAAATTAAAAAGATCTTCATGCAGAAAAGACACCCGCCTTCAAAAACTAAAAAGTGAATAAAAAGCTTTTTCAAAAAAAGTAAACCGTCTTCAAAAACTAAAAAGTGATAAATAACTTTAGCACAGAATACACATTACTTTACTTTCGGAAGTCAGTGGTGGCTTTGTGTTTGTTATTTTGTATTGCCACCGACTTCCGAAAGTAAAGTAATGTGTATTCTGTGCTAAAGTTATTTATCACTTTTTAGTATTGAAGACGGTTTTCTTTTTTTTGAAAAAACTTTTTTGGAATTTTGTTGATTTTCTCAAAAAGGGCTGGATCAATTTTTATAAAATTCATATGGGACCATTTCGGAATAAAACCCTTTCGAACAAAAAAGAATTTTGCAAATCCGTCTATATATGACAGAGTTATGCCCGAACATACATAAAAAAAAATCGAATTGATAACCTCCTCCTTTTGAAGTCGGTTAAAAATAACTTTAGTTCAGAACACACACACATGACTCTCGCAAATTAAAGAGAGCGAAGTAGCATATATATTCCTCAATCAACACTGTCATTAAAGGAGTAATCCGAAAACCGTAACGTCAATACGACTGACACGATGTCGGTTTCGCCGTCGAGCACAACCACGAATGGTAACGTTAAGAATAGCATAGCTGGTCAGACCCGATTTTCCGTGTGAAACTTCTTCAATTCAAAAGTGCCTGTAAATGGTTCAAATAAATGTTTTGACTTTGACTAGTTGACTAATGCCGGCTGACCAGTAGCCACAAGACTATGCCCTTCGATAATTCTAAAGCTTTTTATTTTCGCTAAGTGGATAAGTTTAGTGAATTCATTGCTATGTACAAAAATGCTAACGTACCCACTCCTACAATCTTTCAGGAGAATAAAAAGGGTGGGAGTTAAAAGAGGACAATTGTCGAATCCAACTCGAATGGGCAGCGTTCGGGAAGCTGCAAAACATCTTCTCGTCCAATATACCGCAGTGTCTCAAGACGAAAGTCTTTGACCAGAGTGTATTGCCAATGATGACTTATGGCTCGGAAACTTGGTCACTTACTACAGGCCTCGCCAGGCACGCCTAAAGGTCGCTCACAGGGCAATGGAAAGAGCTTCGACTCATTTGACTTAGGTAAGGTGACATTGTTTGTTGTATGCCATTTTGTCTTGTTTCCATATTTATTAAACATTTGAACTAATTTACTTTCAACAACTATTCAAACCATAGGCATTTGAGCCATTATGCTTTGCTCCATAAAATAAAGCACAGAACGCATATTGAGTTAAGCGACATTTATTTTGGAAAATAATACTCGTACTTTCGCAATACTTATTAATTCAGAAAGATGAAGTATGTATTGATGGAAATACTATATTAACTTTACAATCCACTCAATAGATCTTTTTTAATGATTTTTTTTCCGAATTACAAAACTCTAACCTCTCTCCTGCAACTTTCTCAAAATGTCGCTTAGATCAAATAGCCGGGGAATCGTCGATTATCTATACTAATATTATAAAGAGGTAAAAGGACAATGCCAGAAACTCTATAGAACTTTGCCCCACTCAATAAAAGTCATGTGCAATATGTAGCATCTTACTGTTTATTTATTGCTTATAACTAAACATTAGTTTTAGTGACTGTAGAACTTGCGGTTTCCGTTTAAATCTAAAAACAATAATGACATTGATTGTAGGTTAAATTGTATTTTAGGTGAAATGAGTTTGTATTTTGTGGGTACGTATTTCGTAATCCGCAAGTTCTAAAGAAAAACAATTTAGTATAGAAAGGTTCTATATTCATTACAATTATTTTCATTAATTTACTTTTCTGTACATGGGTGGGGCAGGATCTGGCATTGTCATTTGTTTGTATGTTTGTAAGTTTGTATGTAGGAGGTAATCTCCGAAACTGCCTAACCGATTTTAAAAATTCTTTCACCATTAAGAAGCTACGTTATCCCTGAGTGCTATAGGCTATATTGGATTATCAAAAAATTAGGGATCCTTGAGAAAATTCACGCGGAAGAAGTCGTGGGAAATCTGGTCTCCTGGTACATTAGTGGCCCTATACCAGGAGACCAGAAAATTCACGCGGACGTAGTCGCGGGCAAAGTGCTAGTGTAGAATATAATCATCACTATCATCATCACTACCACTACATATTATAAAACAAAGTCCCCCGCCGCGTCTGTCCCTATGTATGCTTAGATCTTTGAAACTACGCAACGGATAAATGCGGGTTTTTTTAATAGATAGAGTGATTCAAGAGGAAGGTTTATAGGTATAATACATGCATATTATAGTAGAAGAAAACCGAGAAATTCCAAGAGTAATGTGAGGTCGTAATAAACATATTTTTGTGCGCTTACATTGCAAACGCTGGCTAAACCTTACGAGATATATCAAATTAATGTACTACGGAATTGTATATCTTAAAAAGATCGATAAAAAGTCCGCGATGGTATATGTTTAGCTCTTAAGGATAACCCACAGTAACCATTTTTATTTTTTACATATTACAAAATAATAAGATATGGGTTACTTACCAAGCTATTTTAAACAATACAGTTTTATTCCTTACCAAATTAAATGTCTTAGATACGTTGTGCATTTCATGTAGATCAAAATTGCCCTTTACAGCATATCATTAAAACCAATATATTAGAAGACATCACAGTGTTAAAAAGCGGGGGTAGAGCGGCTGGCGCTTAGATTTAGGCGTTGAGTGTTTTTCACATGGCCAATTACTTAAATGTCGCTCTTTCAAGAGTAACTTCTAAAGAAAACATGTTTGTGTTGTCTAATGACAAAAAAGCTGTGAACGTTGTATATAAAGAGATTCTATAGTATATTTAGTATCACCATTGCACCCGTGCGAAGCCGGGGCGGGTCGCTAGTATATTAAGAACATAAGATAGTTACTTAGCTCTTTAAAAATGTATGTGTGATTATTTGACGTCAAAGAATGGTAAATTGTTTAATAGTTTTTTTATTTTTGAGGCAAAAACCAAATGGTAGTCCATATTTGGTTATAACTCTCCTCTATTTACAAAGAACCAGTATAGTATTTTAATTAAAATTTTCTAATATTGTAATAACACGAAATAATAGGAAATACCTACTAAATACCTATTGCATAACTCTAAACTGTTAGCATTTTTGTACATAACAATTAATTCACTAAACTTATTCACTCAGCGAAAATAAAAAGCTTTAGAATTATCGAAGGATTTGTAGAAAAAATATTATATCCCTGCTGACCTAATTGACCAATGCTGTAAGGACGAGGCGTCGCCGCGTCGCCGCATAGTTACATTTAAAACATAATTCGTTACGAGTACGAGTAAAAGCTTTATTTGGGGTTCTAACTTCTCAGACTTCTTTTGTACTGTTTGAGACGGACCCGATGGAGGTGGATGGTATTCTCATGGCTTTCGATTCTGACTGTGCTCCTGGTTGGGACGGTATTCCCATTAAGTTTATTAAACTAGCTAGAGACTTTTTAGTCCCCATAATAAGCCAGCTAGCAAACATATGTTTTAAAACGGGAACCTTTCCTAATGGCCTTAAGCGCTCCATAGTTACGCCTGTGCACAAGGGAGGGGACGGGAACGATGTCAATAATTACCGGCCTATATCAGTGTTACCAGCAATTGCAAAAATAATAGAAAAAATATTGAACAAGAGACTAATTAACTATTTAAATAAATATAACATCCTTTCATGTGCACAATATGGGTTCAGGAAAGGGCTATCAACTCAAGATGCTGTTATAGCGTTGACATCAGAGATAGTTTCTAAAGTTGATAAAGGGCTTAAATGCCTAACAGTATTTTTGGACCTGAAAAAAGCCATTGACACCGTTTCTGTCCCTATCCTTGTGCAGAAGCTCGAGGCTGTAGGCATAAGAGGTACAGCTCTCTCCCTATTTGAAAGTTATTTAAGTGGTAGGAAACAACAAGTAAAAATCGGAGATTCGTATAGCGATGAAGAAGGCACCACCTTTGGCGTCCCACAGGGGAGCGTTCTAGGCCCGACACTGTTCCTGGTTTACATAAACCTTGGTAACCTGCAGAGCAGTGTCGGGCGGATCTTCTCCTATGCGGATGACACGGCTGTTGTTTACTCAGGTGATACCTGGGAAACCGTGAAACTTGCTGCGGAGAAAGGGTTAGCCGATGTAAATGGATGGTTAAAGGCAAATCTCCTCACTTTAAACATTTTAAAGACTAACTATATATGTTTCACGCCAAACATACGATCACAACCGGGTGCTGATTACGGGATTAAAATCCATGTGTGTGCCAACCACGACCCCTGTAGCTGTCAATCCATCCGAAAAGTTCAATCAACAAAATATTTAGGCATAGTGTTAGACCAAAGGTTATCCTGGCATTCACACATTGAAACAATTATAAAACGTATCAGAAAATTAATCTGGATTTTTAAAACTCTTCGTCATCTAATGTTTCCCAAACTACTAAAAAATATATATGTCGCCCTAGTGCAATCTGTTACCAGCTATTGCATCCCAGTTTGGGGGGGAGCTACGAAAATCAAGTTTCTCGAACTAGAAAGAGCCCAAAGGTCTCTTATAAAGGTTATGTACTTTAAACCGTACAGACATTCTACTAATGACCTATATAAAATCAGCGACCTACTTACAATTCGTAAATTATATTACCTAAATGTTACATTGTACTTGCATAAGACATTACGCTTTAACCCAGACCACCTAGATAAAAGGAGAAATTATATAGTTGCTCAATCCCCATCGGTACGTACAACTTTCGCAAGGCGTCAACACGCTGTACAATCTGCTTATATCTATAACAAAATAAACAAAAAGTTAAATATATACCCCAAAGTCCTTCATGAAAATAAAAAAAATTATAACAGTGGCTTATGACACTTACATACGAAGAAACGGAAGCCATACTGGTCAGAGTAAACTAAAAACACGTCCACACATCCACACAAACACACGCCCACACACCCACACACACACCCCCATACGCCCATACACCCACACACACTAATATATGTATTTAAAAATGAAACATGTACTTACCAAATGTTGCTTAAAGCTACAATCTTGCATTTTCTATCAGCTCTTATTGTTTGTCTCGAGACTATGTAACTAGTTACTAAGGGAAGTAGCGAGGCAACCCCAACACAAGTATTCTTTAACTTACTGGGGCTGTCTCAATTTTTGTGAGATACCATATGTTTGGGACACAACAAACATTTTTGTATTTTTTTTTTGTACAACTTTACTCAGAGTTATAACTTTAGTCTGACTTCTAACTTTAGTTCTATATTTGAATATTAATTTCGAGTTATATAAGTTCGATGTTTAACATGAGCCAGGCGAGGCGCCTCGCTACAAGGCATTTTTTTATGCTGGCCTTGACAGTTGACTATTGTAATATTTCTATGAGCTTACCACTCATGGAAAGATTACAATAGGCCTGACTAATTGAAAGACCCATAATTTAAGGTAAAGTGTTTATACCTAGTAAGTATTATAAATAAAGCTATAACAAACTAAAAATGTAGACAATAATATTAATAAAACCGCTGGCGATAGTAATCACTCTGTTAGCGCTTTTCGGCACAGGGTAAGTAGCCTGTACGGTTGTAAAATGGCACATAAAATTGGAAAGGCAGCAACCAATAAACTATCATAAATTATTCATAAAAATAAGGTTATACATATTAGACATAAACATAATAAAGATATAATGATTATAAATTGTGCTAGTGATAGCTCTGTTACAATATTTGCCTGGGCATACGCACACGTGATAGCGAGTGAACAACGAGATCGCTCGCGAGAACGGAGTTAATGACGCATAAGGGCTGGTTATACACTGATCATCATACTTCCTAAGTAGATGTTCCAACTTTAAAAATCTATTGGATACATGCGTTGATCCACCATATGGCCATTCTCTCCGACAGCCTCGAGAAGTGTATATGCTCCCAATATCCAAAAATCTCTTGAAACACCCCTTTATATGAGCTGCAACAGCCTCTGTTTTAAGACCATCCTCAGTTGAATACTGAAAATCGCCTTTCCATGTATATGTAGCCTTTCTGGTGTAACCAGCGTAACGATATGGATAGTTGTAAATACAGACAGTGCGAAAAAACCTTGCTATGTGTCTCTGCCTCCAGTCTGGTGATGAAAAGGCATCCTGACATATTGAATTTATAGGTATGCCTACGTCTTTGTCGCCACAGGTATAGCAATGTGCCACAATATTAGATGGATCGAATACATCGCTGCCAAAAAGAAACCTTCGGCTATCACTAAGAGTTTTGTTTCCTATTATGAACGGCAGAAAGTGGGATAAGCCTGCTGCTGCTCTACTTTGAGTTGTATTGTACTCGACCAGTTCTGCTGGATGGTATCTGTTGCGCTCGACCAGTTCTGCTGGATGGTATGTGTTGCGCTCGAGCAGCTCTGCTGGTTGTTGGTATGTGGTTGGTGCAGTTTTACTAGTAGTGGTGTACCTGTACTCCACCTTTTCTTCGCCAGCCTTATGTTCGGGGTGATCGTAGTACACAAACTCAACGGCCGGATAGGCGTTTGTAACAGCGGTGGTTGTTTTCGTCCGGTGGGGTATCTTGGGGCGCGCAACGTTTGTCTTTCTCAATCTACCTAGAATAGGCTCTAAATCTGGTCTCTCATCTATCAAGCTGTCGTACAAGTCATCAGGCAAGTCTTCCGGCATCGAAATGCTCTCTTCCGTGGGGACGGCATATTCGTACGGCTGTCGGAACCTCGATAAAAGGGAACAATTTGTCCATTGTAAAATTATTATTAAAACTAAATACACGTAGTATCTGCACGCAATGCGCGTCATTTTCAACAAGTTGATAATTTGTCATTTTGTTCTATTTTTTTTAGAGAATTCCAAAGAGGATACGTGTAATTAAAAATACATAAAATTCTACATTTATGGATGTAAGTATAAAATCTTCTTCTCTAATATATAAAATTCTCGTGTCACAGTTTTCGTTCCCGTAATCCTCCGAAACGGCTTGACCGATTCTGATGAAATTTTGTGTGCATATTGGGTAGGTCTGAGAATCGGCCAACATCTATTTTTCATCCCCATTTTTCACCCCCTTTTCATCCCCAGTAGGTAGATCGGGACAGGACAACGTCTGTCGGGTCAGCTAGTCTAATGTATAAAATTCTCGTGTCGCGGTGTTCGTAGTTAAACTCCTCCGAAACGGCTTGACCGATTCTGATGAAATTTTGTGTGCATATTGGGTAGGTCTGAGAATCGGACAACATCTATTTTTCATCCCCCTAAATGTTAAGGGTTAGGGTAGGTGTAGGGTAGGTGTAGGCGTAGGCGTAGGTAAATAGGTAGATAGGGACAGGACAACGTCTGTCGGGTCAGCTAGTCTTATATATAAAAATCTTAGCGTGTTTAAATAGCCCATGACCAGGTTAAAAAGTAGTGAACTGAGCACGGATCCTTGGTGGACGCCTACATTGACCTCGAAAGCTTCACTCATACCGGCTAAGCTTCGTACTCTTGTACTGCCCTTTTTTACATATCTTATAAGTTCTATGTAACATTCTGGTATATTTTGAGCCCGAAGAGATTGCCACACTAATTTGCGCGATCCGCGATCGAAGGCTTTTTCAAGGTCAATAAATGTAAGATGTAGATCTTTTTTGTTCAATCTGTACTTTTCCATGATAATCCTGATTGCCTGTATAGCGTCAGTGATTGACCTATTTGCTGGGAAGCCATACTGATTAGGAGGTTATAATAATAAACATAATAAAAAGTGTTTATTTCTCACCACAAGCCAAAAATTACAAACAAATTTTTTCAAAAAAATACAAATAGTTATTCATAACAATTTCTGGTTGTGGATCGCTGGTGCCTGTGGTAGGTAGTAACACCTGTAATACAGGTCACCAGGTCCCCACCTATTCCTAGTTACATTATTTGATAGCTTACATTTATTGGGCAGCGAGTAACAAATGCTAAATGACGCAATTAGTGAGTTTAAAAATCACTAGAGTAAATAAGACAGTAGAGCAAGTTAGGTTGTGTATGAGGGTGTAGGTGTTTGGGTGTAGGTGTGTGTGTGTGTGTAAATGTGTGTTTTGTTTGCGGGGTTCCGGATGTATGTGTTTAGACTGGTACCTCAAAGAGAGCTTGTGTGGCGGTGTACGTTTGACTTTGGAGCCAGGCTTGTAGAGCGGTTTTAAAATTATGTTTATTCAATGAGTGCAGAGAAAGAATTCGTTTCAATTTGTTGTAGAGATAGGGTTCAAGAAAAATGTAGAATCTTTGGCTAAAAGAGGTTTAAAGAGGAGTAGATGGGGCAACTAATTGATTGATTTCCTGAGAGTAGTTGGAAATAGCGTGTTGTTTCATGGCCACCGACAGTACAAACAACTGCCTAACCGTAAGGACTTGACAATATAAATAGAGCTTGACGGTGGGATAAAGTCTGGGCTTAAAGCAGCACACTTTAAGAACGGCTCTTTGCGCACGTTCGATCCGAATATTGTTAGAGTTAACCGCACCACCCCAGGAAGAGATATAATAAACCAAAATAGATTGACACAGCGCCTGATAAGTCATTTTCATGATGACAGCATCTGCTGTTAGGCGAAGTTGTTTGAAGATGTATATTAGTTTCCGCACTTTAATTGATAGGTGAATTATGTAGTCTTTGAATGTCAGGTTGCAGTCAATCACTACGCCAAGATACTTTATCGACGTGACTCGTTCAATATTACAAATGCTGTGATCATGGGTGCCATTTCCAGCGCTACTACCATTAGACCGAGTCGTCTGGGCAGCAACATACAGTGAACTTGTAACTGACATATTCGTATTACGAATCGAAAAAAATAATATTTTCGTTTTTGTTATGTTTAGGGTAAGCAAGTTGTTTTTAAGCCATTCACTGACTGTATCAAAACCCCTCCGTGCATGGTGGTATGTTTCCTCCCACTTGTCCGATGCAAATACAAGCGCTGTGTCGTTCGCATAGGAAAACATTGTACCGTTTTCTAGGCAGAGGCCACACAGGTCATTCATATATATTAAAAATAAGCTGGGGCCAAGAATACTGCCCTGTGGCACACCAAAAACTATATTCAAATCGGAGCTGGCGTAGGTTCCAATTTTGACCCTCTGTTCTATTTGTCAGATAGCTCTGAAACAGGGAAAGCTGGGTACCTCATATACCCAGGCATTCTAGCTTAGATATTAAGATGGCAATCGAGACCGTGTCAAATACCTTCGCGAAATCCAGAAACAATGCAACACATTTCTTGCCTTTGTCAAGTTTCTGGGCTATGTGATTAACCAGTTTGTGAACTGCATCAGCAGTAGACATGTTTTTCCGAAAGCCGAAAGCCGAAATTTGAGATACTTCCGCAACCCCCGACTGGTGCTCACCGACTGGTGGCCCGCCCCCGCACCCCCGACAGGTGACTGGTGGCCCGCTCCTGCGGGCCACCTCGGGTCAGGGGGGGAAGTGAAGTGTTAGTCTCCCCCCGGACGTTTAAGAGGGGCGCGCGTGGAACACTACGCACCGCCGCCTCGGGTCCTGATGTATGTGGAGGGCGACAGACGTCCCCGAGTCTGCCGCCCCTGCACGCATTTAGGAGGGCTGGAAGAGAACGTCGTGCGCCCCCCGCGATCATGCATCCTTTAGATCGATAAAAATAGGTATTCAAATTAAGTGGTTAAGTTTACATAATACACAGCCCATAGATTGTATAAATTTTGAGGGATCTTTAAATGCATATGGCCTGTAGACAGCAATTATGGCTATATCCGCTCCAACCGTGACTGTTAAACAGTTTGCTTGAGAAACGACGGGTTCTTTAACTTTCACATCAGATAACAAACTATTGACATATACGATTACTCCGTCACTCTGGTTAAAGGTTTTTGATGACTTGTGGGAAATATATCCATCTAGAATCGGAATGACAGGGTTGCGGGAGAGCCAACATTCTGATAGAATAATAATGCCACTAGGTATCACAAGGCTTGGTAATAGAGTTTTATTTAAAAGCCCTGCATAATTAGCATTTACACTACGAACATTTTGGGATAAAATAGTTAAACAAGTGTTAGAAGGCAACAGCTTGTTACAATCACCAGGGTCGCATGTTATCGCATTTGAGAAGGTAACGTTATCCAAATTATTTAACATATCGTTTACATTATTTGAATTATCGAATGGTACGGTTTAAAAGTAAGAGGACAAAGTACGGAATTCTTAATATTATTATT
Organism: Charanyca ferruginea; assembly: GCA_947361185.1. Classification (NCBI taxonomy): domain Eukaryota; kingdom Metazoa; phylum Arthropoda; class Insecta; order Lepidoptera; family Noctuidae; genus Charanyca; species Charanyca ferruginea. The sequence goes on from OX376055.1 coordinate 60,888,172, forward strand.
ATTCCAGTAACATGTGAGTCACCTATACTGGAATATTGGTATTCTAAGGAAATGCGAGAATCAGCTCCAGAACCAACTGCTAGGTACGAATAGTTGCTGGGCTTGCGCTTTGCTTACTGTGGAGCGTGCGTCCAGGCTCCCTGCGCGTCTGCACCACAGTTGACGTAAAGTGACGACTTTTTTTTTACTTGCCTCTGTGACAATTAAATTTTTATTCAGTTTTCTGTTATAGTGATTGTGTTTATTAAATTTTAAGTTTAATTACTAATGTTTGTAGCCGGCTGAAGCGACGCCGTTATCAGTGCTAGTCAACCTGCCACATCGTTGGATGCCCTGGTAAGATGCCCCCATTGCTCACAGGCATGCTTTTTTAAAAGCGAACGGGGACTGAGGATACACTATGGCAGGATTTACAAATCTCATAGTGTACCTTTGTGCCCTGAAACCACTTCCCCAACACCTTCTGAAATATCACTTTGGAAAACATTGTCTAAATTTAAAAATTCTACCCCTGTTTTAAAGAGAGTTCCCCGGGGCGCAAGACGTTCTGTTGCTTTAAATTTGGCGCAATGTATTCGTCTTGCGACCCAGGAGAATTCACAAAGTGCCTGGCAGCAATTACTCACCTCCCCTTATAGGATTCTGCATGTCCAAAAAAATTTGGCTACCAAAAAGCCAACCAACCAAATTAAAGATAATTGCATCATTTCGACTCTTATTGCCCCCCCCCCCCTTGGGGAGGCCTACTATGTCCAGCAGTGGACGTCTTTCGGCTGAAATGATGATGATGACTCTTATTTTAGGCACAAAATGTCCTATATTGCATAACCACACATCAAAAGGTTTGTGTTCTCTTGTGAAATCAAAGTTAAGCGAGGGTGTTATAAGGGGAGCTGCTAGTATTTTATTCAGCTGCGATGTGGTGGCGCCTAACTCTCCAGAAACTCTTTCAGCTCTGGAGAGTAAACACCCAGCGCCTGTGGAATGTCTCACCTTTCCTGACCCTACCGACCCTCCCGATCTGGATTCCACTTTTTAAAATTTTTCGTTCCCGAGTTATTAGCAGCTTTCGTTGACTTGAATATGCCCTGGCGGTTGAGAGTTTGTCATGCTCACTTCAATGTCTCGCTGATGGTGGCGCATGTGTTGGATCATTTGGTTCCCTTCAAAATGGTTGAGCTAAATGGTGCCGTTCCGTGCTTCATGTTCGTGAACGGGCGCCGTCAGTTGAGACTAGTCATCTCTTAGCTGCCTCGGTTATTTTAAATTTATTTTGAATTGTCTAATTTCATTGCCGCTAGACCTCTTTTAACGTGCATAATTTGTTACATAGTTCTCACATTGTACCCCTAGATTCAACATGAATGATGTAACCTAAAGGACTTGACCAGTGGGGCTATAGGCGCCTGCCCCGGAGTTCGGGAAAATATGCAGGGTTATAGTTTTTACAATAAAGATTAAAAAATAAAGATTTATTTTATCATGTTTATATTATTCTGATTAAAGCCTAGGTTAAAATATCTAAAAAAAAACAGTATGTTATTAGTTTCCGCTTTCATAATGCATCTTCCGGTTTTTGTCGTTCCTTTGATTCCATAATCATTCGGTAACCATAATAATCTACACATAGTACGGGAATAATAAATAGCGAGTTGTTTTCGATCAAGTGAATTTTAATGACAAGGAATATGCACCCATGTTTTGATTATAGTTAAGTTTTATTGATACGTGAGTAAATAATTATAAAACCGAATCTATCACCATCTTTTTTATTATTATTTCTGCGTATAAACGAGTTTTATTTCTTTGACAATACATTTGACATTAGTGACGGACACTTGTGTAGGGACTAAGAAGCTATCTAACTCTGAACGCCTAAGTGAAGCCAACTGTGGGCAGACGCTCTCTTTCTGAATGCAATGCAAACATAAGTATAAAGAAAACACATATCACTGACTCGTTCTTTTATATGTATTCAGAAAGAGAGCGTCTGCCCACAGTTGATTTCACTTAGCTATTTAGTGTTGCCTCCACTTTTGTCTATAAACTTCTTGGTAGAGACTAAAGGGGCAGAAACCTTTTTATAAAATTGATAATTCTACCGATTCGAGTCAAAGCTATAAATACCGAGATTTAAATAGATTTTTCTTTCTTTCTTTCTTTCTTTCTTTCATGAACTGAATACAAACCAATCTTAAAAATAAAATAATAGGTAATAGTTTAGTTTGTTTGGTTTTAGTTTAGTATTAGAGGTAGTTTGGTTTGGTTTTTCTTGGAATTATGTATAATTCCAAGAAAAACCAAACCAAACCTAGTGTCTCCACCCCAAATGGCTCAAATATATAGCTTCCAAGAAGGCTATTTGCGCCGTTTTCGGCACCTGCTGCAGCCGCCCCAGCACAACAAGTCGTGCTAGGAAGATGTGCATTTGGATTGAGTGATCTTTTTTTATTTCATGACAAAATCTAATTGTACATTTAATCAAAAATAGTCAAAACTCATAAATTTGTCACTCGCTAGGGTATTCAGTTATTGCCCAAAATGTGGATCACTCAATTCAGACATTATGCAAAAACGGCTATGAATTAAATCTCAACAAACACTTACTCTACTGACTAAGTTTATATCTCAAAAATTTGTTAACAAATTGTCACAATATTTTTTAAAGCCATCAAGGCATTTAATGCTAATTCCAAGCATCTATAACAGTATTATTGGATCACTCAGTTCAGACACCATTTGGTCTGAGAGATCGTTGTACCAAGATTTTGGTTGACTTTTTCACTTACATTTATTTTTTATCCTAAAATGTATGTTCCGATTATATTTGTACAATAAAAATCATAACACAAATACCTTTTGTTAAAAAGTTATGGGTACTTCAATGTTTTTACATTTGCTGAACTGGGTGATCCTAAGATCCTTATGAATACTTATACGTAACTACCTATTTCGTATTGATTTACACAAACTACGATTAGATTTTGTACAACTTCATGATTAAAGTTTTACATAACAATCATTTACTTATACACCTTAATTTACGAGATATTCGATTTTGTATTTTATTGTTAGGGAAAAGTGCAGTAGGGTGACCATATATGATAATAATATATGAGATCACCAGAAATTAAAATGCGATATATATATATATTTATTTATTTATTTACGCAAATCTCACCTACAAACCGTTATAGATCTGCGATTCAATGCAATACAGAAGTCTTACATGTTAAATCCTTATACTACATCCTATAAAATTACATTCTGTGTCCTTAATCTTAATCTATATCTAAATAACATATTATATATAATATAAAAAATATCTTTTAAATAAACATTTTCTGTGCGTGTGTAAGAAAGTGAACAGCTCCTAAACGGCGGTACCGATTTTGATGAAATTTTTTGTGTGTGTTCCAGTGAATTCGAGAATGGTTTAGATTTACTTTTGGACCCGGTAGGTGGCTCTGCAGTCGAGTTGTAGGACTTTTTTTATTTTAAAGGCAGGACAACGTTTGCCAGGCCCGCTAGCTAGTACATCTATAAATATTAAAGTAAATCGCTGAAATGTATGTAAGCGCATAACTCCCGAACGACTGGACCAAATTGGATAATTCTTTTTTTTGTGTTCGTTATTGTCAGGAGGTTTGTACATTATACAAAGTGGTTCTGGATGTACGACTTTAAATTAAGGTGAAAGCGCCAGGTTTCAATGTTCCGGTATCCAAAATTCAATCGGACATCACTTCAGACCTTTTTAAACAAAAGCTGGCAACATTTTTGGAGTATGTCATTTGTTTCTGTCAAATTATGTTGTAGAGGTCATTGTCAAATGTCAATTTGTTTGTCATCTGATATGTGAATTGTGAATTGTCTGATGTCACTCAAACAAAAGTCAAAGTTAGCTTTAGCTAGCTAACGTAACACAACAACAAAACAACTCGATTTTGTAACCTAAAACAAAATTTCAAAAGTAATGGATTCAGCAAACAGAACTCGTAACAATAAATATGATAGAGTTGTGTCTCGTGTCCACAATCAGTCACGTACTAGCCTAAAATCGAGTTCTTTCGTTACACGCCATGATATACCGTCGTCTCTAAGAGTTGGCGCGAAACCAATACTTTCGAACGTAAGCTCTTCAGGAGTTTTTAAAGAACTTCCCACTTACTTGAATGACTACGTACCAGAATCTAGCCCTGAGAAAATTAAACGAACTTATGTGGTAAAGCCTCGTAAAACTGTTAAAAGCTTAGCCGTCGCAGCCTCTCCGCTTCGTAATAGGCAAAAGGAATTAGATAGAAAGTCATCGAATATTAGAGAGCAACAGTCTGCCCCTTCGGTTTTATTCAATAATAGACAAAACTTTTCGGCCACCCATCTCAGGGACTGTTTATCAAGCAGATCTCATTCGCGATTGAAGGATTTAAAGGTAAGATAAAATAAACGTTGTTTCAATTATTTATTATGATCCTGGTAAGCAGGCCTATTATCGCAGCATCAGTGGCGTTTTTAATGTCCTCTAAGGTGCAGGTGTATGGGCACTTTGGGCACTGTAATAAGTGGGCCATTGTCTGGTCAGGATCACCGCACTCACACTGGGTGTCGGTGGGATCTATTATGCCCCTATTACCTACTGGGCCCAAGTAGTCTAGCATAAAGGAAAACCATCGATTCGAAAAGAAGAAGAAGCAGGCCTATTGGCTTTTTAATATACACATTTTCAAATTTATCCAATGCCAATTATTATTTCTTGTCAACTGCTAATTAATATATGCTACGTCAATATCAGTGTGTGCTGTTCAGCTGATTATGTATGAAAGAGTACCAAACATCCATCCTCACAAACATTCACATTTATAATTGTAGTAGGATTACCAGTATAATATAATGTTACTTATTCCTTGGGTATACTTTTGTTTACTTATTTATTTATTTATTTATAGTTAATTAACATGGTACTTTACCAATTACATCAATTAACATAGAAACACTCGATAAAATATCAATGTAATTAAACTATACAAAGCAGTCAATATTGTGTCTTAAACAATTATTTGTTACTTACTAACATGGAACAGTAGACACCCTTGCATACTGTTTCTCACAGAATATCAGATGCGTTTAATTTCATTTACATTCTTACACTATCCAAACACATTTTTTTGGGAAGAAAGTAATTAAGGTGAAAGAACTTGTTAAGTTTTGTTTGTAATTATACTAAAAGTTTGTTTCAAAACTATAGAGTAAGTATACAAACAGTTTTTCAAGTTCTAACTGAAATTAAAAATAATGGGTTTACCCAACTAAAATATCAAACAGTTTTTCAAGTTCTAACAGAAATTAAAAAGAATGGGTTTACCCAACTAAAATATGAAAATGGTCTCAATAAATACATCATAAAAATAGGAAATTGAATGATCAAAAAGAGTATTTTCTGAGACATTTATGTCTGATGTTGATGTTTAGAGTTCAAAAAAAAGAACAGAACTCAACAATGAATGAAGGAGAATGGGGGAGTTTGGCAAGAGTCGAGTGAAAATATAAACAAACTGTAAAATTGATAATAAGGAATTTATGCCCTATATTGTATGTGTTTAGGTGTACAATAAATAAGACCCATGTGTCATAAGAAAAGTTCAAGTTTTCTACTTAAAGAAAACTGAAAAAATATGTGGTTTGTCTGTGTGATACATAACAATTATGATTGTTATTTCAGGATGAAATAAAAGCTTACAAAGAGACAGAGAAGTTAATGAGGCTGCGGAGTTCTTTGTTTAAGAAGTGTGGTGTAGTGCTGGATGATGTGGGGAATATGGTGGAGGATAAAGCTGTGCAGGCAAAACTTGCAGAAGAAGCAGATGGTGATCTATTTTATTGTTTTACTACATTTTGCTTGTGACTTCATCTGCATGATTTTTTATAAGAATCCCTAATTTGAGAATAAAATGCAACCTGATGGTACTCGCTGATTATTTAGCTACCTATTAGGTGAAAGTCTTTAAAATCTGTTAAGTATTTTTTGAAATCTGTTCTCTTTATAATGTTAGTTTGGATTAGCTAGTAAAATAAGCTCTTACCTGTTACTTGACTACACCGAAGCCAAAAGGAAGCTTATGATTTTAGCATATTTCCTACTACTTTATTGAAGTACCTATGTATTTTAATTCCCTAGCTAAATGACGTCACAAGTTCCAACATGACGGCCATACAGGGCCATCATAAAATAAAATGTGTTTGTGAATTTTAACTTCATGTTCAGGTTCATGGCTCCTTCCATTTTTTTTCTGACATTCATGCAGATAAAGTTGCGAGAAAAAGTATTTGTAAAAACTAGTAAGAAACGAAAAGATGTCCTAATAATTATAACGTAGAGAATCCGTTAACGTTATGATTATTTCGACATGTTTACGAATTATTACCCTAGTCGAACGCAAAGTATGTGATGCAGTAGTATGAAAACACTCTACTGTCGATACTGCCGCAGCAACTGTTCCGCCAGCCGGGATGCCGCGTGGCGCCCTCTCGGGCATGAGGTTGCGGATTCAATACCCACCAAGTACAGAGGCCAGCACATCTTGCTACAACAATCTGTCAAATTTCTTTTATAGATTTTGAACTTTATTACAAAATGGTAAGGTTCATATTCAATTGGGAAAATGTGACAGTTTGGTATGACTTGATGTGCTGACGAATTAATCGAGAGGAATTGTGGACATCCTTTGCTGTGCTGAAAATTATAGTCTGGTATTTTCATTATGTCGGCAACGCGAGTAGCAGCGGCATAGCCGAATGAGGCATATTATGGTCATGAATGTGTAGTTGAAGTTAATTCTTGAGTTAAGAACTAGATGGCGCTCGCTACCTCATATATATAAAGAAGTATTTTTATAATATCAAATAGTTTCGTAGACTTTTTTATCATCGACCTAATGAATATTTAGGTACCCCAACGTTTTATGAAACATTGCAATTTTCGATACAACCATAGTTGAGTTGTTGAGTTGAGTTTAGTTGTTGTTTTGTTATTTAGTTATTATAACTGCGTTATTGTGTGCCGGTAAACGGGCAATAATTACTGCGATATGCAGAGAGCTACAATATTTTCGAGTATGGCCAGACACCATATGACTCCTGGAGTAATCATACCAGATTGCTGCAATAGTTGCCCTGGCTGGAGGACTTAAATTCACTTTGAGGCACTTTTGTCAAATCACATAAATGTTAACTTCACACATGTTAACTATCATCTCCCTTTTATAGTTATACTGTGCGAGTGTTCCTGACGTGACCCCACTTATGACTTTTGACTGTAGGTACATAATATGAAATTGTTAATAATTTTAATAATTTTAAACATATGGCGTAGCGACATCTATCGCACATGCCACGTACTACTAACTGACGATTCCTATATCGCGCAAGCAGAGTTCTCCGCGACATTAGTATATACAAAATCCCGACTAAAACCGTCGGGCAGTAGCTCACCAGACATAACTCCCGTCTGGTCGTAGGATCCTCCCTTTTCTATGGCGAATGAGGGTCTTTACACTCTGTTCCTCATACCTCTAAAATATGATATCCCACTTTGGGGCTACAAAAAAAATGTGAAAATAATCTAACAATTTCAAAATAAAGTAGGTACTCACGGATGCTGTCAATGCACCCTGGTACAGTCAACAAAAAAGTAGATGATCAAAATCAGAAATTCAATACTTATGTGATTATCACACACATACTTTTAAATCACTTAGACGCCACACAGTTCCGACGCGAACTCCGTTCATTAGTATTGAATTTCTGATTTTGATCATCTACTTTTGCTGTTGACTGTACGTAAGAAATGACGACCTTCACCGTGACCTGAAAGTGGAATCCGTCACCACAAATTTTCAAAAATTTGCTGAAGCCCACGAACACGGACTTCACCGACACGTGAATGTTGAGGCAATCCAGCTGCTAGACAACATAGACTTAGTGCGTCGGCTAAAAAGAACTAAACCTTTTGAATTGGTGTAATGTACAAAGTGAATTAATAGTAACAATGTTGTGCTATACATTATAACACATGAACATCGTGTTTTTATAAATTATATCAGACTCTAAGAAAGTGCAGTCTACACTATTTTTACCCCGACAGCAAGGAAAGGATTATGTTTAGTTATGTTATAATCTATCACGTAACCACGGACTAGAAAAAAAAGAAGGACTCCACGCGGCGTGGAGTCCTACGCCACGCATATCAAAAGTGAAGCACCTTGAGTAAGCCGGGCCGAGACGCACACATATCGGTCGGTCGGTAGTCGGTACTTTCGGCGCGAAATCCTTTTTTTTAACCGACTTCAAAAAGCAGGAGGTTCTCAATTCGATTGGTATATATTTTTTATGTATGTACACCGATTACGCTGAGATTTATGATCCGATTTACGTGATTCTTTTTTTAGTTTGATGCGGAATAGTTGCCATTTGGTGCCATAAAAATTTAACATAGTTTGGCCCAAGAGTTGTCATTTTATGAACTTTTTTTTATGTTTGACCACGCATAACTTTTTTCAGTGTAGTCCGATTTCGATGATTCTTTTTTAATTGATAGTGTATACCTCATTTGGTCCCATATGAATATTCAAATATTCAAGAAAATATTCCACCCCTAAGGGTAGAAAATTAAGAGATGACTGAATTTTTGGTGTCACCGTTTCGTACCTAATTAATTTATATGATAAGAAGTAGGCAATAAAAAGCAAAAAAAAAAACTTAAAAAAAAGAGAACCGCCTTCAAAAAGTAAAGAAAACATTTTGATTTATAGATTTTTGTACATTCTATCAAGATAACTTAACAGAGGTTTTCTAAATTTGCCTTTAAGCGTCAGTTTCGAAGCCTAAAATATATAAAACCGCTAACAGACCTAATTAGCAAAAACATTTTACCAATTGGAAATAACCTTAGGAAAATAGTTAGTTAAAAAGATTTTATGATTTAGGTATCTCACTATACTAAATAAAAATTCAAACAATGTGAAATATTAAGAAATTAAAATGCTTTTTTCACCGATGTAACTTACTTAATTTAATATAATATTAGCTTAATATAATAGAAGGATATCTTCTGTAAAACATACATTTTAAAATTTCAACTATGTTATAGTTATTATTTAACTATAAATATTTAAAAACTACTACAATATCGCTGTGCGCGATCATTTCAAATAACCTAACCTTGATGTCGCGCGTTAGACGTAAACGCTCTTAAATTGCTTAGTCTTTTAGGCAAAGAACAAAAAAAAAAAACTTTATAATTTTATATTTCTTATTGAATGTATATATCTATAGGTATTCAATATTATATTTATTAATAAATTGTAGTTCAATAAATATTATTCAGATTATTTCTTTTTATTTACAGATGCTGGACAGATGGCTATAAGGTAAGCAAAATTGTCTGATTATCGGTATGACAACAATAATAATAATTTTGTTTTTTAAACCACCGGCATAATCAAAATCACCAGAAAAGTAAAAAACTATATGTATTTTGGCTCTTTAAGAGTAGCCAACCCGTCATAATTCCCATACAATCAAACGTTCGTACATGAATATGGCGTTATAACAAATTTTCCTCGAGATATTTTAAATACACTGGTATCTCTATCTTTTTTGAGAAACAAATTCAGTGAATATACGTCTGAAAATCAGCTTTTTTGCACTAATTTTATCTGAACTTTGGGCGTTTATAATGTACTCATACATTGAAAAAGTAAAAAAAAAAACATCTTTATGGTAACCTCGTGCGTGTAATGGAGATTCTCAAACATTTTTCAAAGAATGACAAACATTTTTTCCTAAACTTGTAAGGCGTTTTCAAACACGTATTCCCGGGTTATTCCACTTTTCCCCCTGAGAGAATCCCCTTCAGGGGGGAAATCTGAACCCTAATGTAAAAATCCTCCAGAAAGTCCCCTTGTCATTTTTAGTTATTCCCCTGAATCAAGTATTGTGTTCCTGGACCCATTTTCGCTCGATGATATTGCGTTTTCGCTCAGTCGTTTGTTTTCGAACATTGCGTTGGGAGAAACAACCAACTTTCCATTCATGCTCTCGCTGACGATCGACGGACCGGGGAGCGCCCTCTTAAGTTTAATTTAAGTAGAAGGTAATATTTTGATCTAAGCGTCGCGCCGTACGTCGGAGGATATGACACTAGCTACCCGACCCGGCTTCGCATGGGCCTAAAGCCTTCCCCGATAAATGGACTATCCAACACAAAAATAATTTTTCAATTCGATCCAGTAGATCCTGAGATTAACGCGTTCAACCAAACAAACAAACTCTTCAGCTTTATAATATTAGTATAGACTTTATTATCTTGTCTTTAACCTCCACCCCATTCTCCCATAGACTCAAGGCTGCACCGACTTTAACTTGGATCTTACGTCCGTCGGTGAAGATGTCTACTACGTGTTCGTGTTTGATCTTGTTTTGTTGTCTTGACTAGCACGCAAATCCGCTCGTCCCGGCTGTCATTCGTAGATCTTTCACAGTCGTTATAAGTAGTCAGAAGTTAGAAAATCTAACAACCAGTCTTACTAAGTAGTATCGTGTTACCCAGTAACTGGGCTGTGGATGTCAGACAGGCGTCGCTCCATGTAAAACACTGGTATTCAGCTGCATCTGGTTAGACCGGAAGCCGACCCCAAACTCGATGTGCAATACCAACAACCGGGTATTCTGAACATGATCAAATATCCCTGCTGAAATGAATGTTATTAGAACATAGATACTGGGGCTTTCGGCGTGGAATAGGATTCAGTGTTTAGCAATTATTCGCATCGCCTCTTTAGCTCAGTGGTAGAGCACTGGTCTCGTAAACCAGGGGTCGTGAGTTCAATCCTCACAGGAGGCATCGCGCTTCGCTGTTATTTTTACTTGTTGCTGTATTTTTGTAAAAAGTGACCATAGATTAAGTATACGCTTTGCCGAAGCCATAGAAAATAAAAGTAGTAATTGATTTAAATTGAAAAAGCATAAAAATACTAATAGGGACATAAAACAATTTCATCTGACACACCAAAAGTTGAGCCAGAAAAAGCGCGGTGTCGACAGGATTGTAATTAACAATATTTACTTACGCGGCAGTAGTTGATGTTATAATAAAACTTGTCTCACTTCGCGAAAAAACGAAGTGTCAAAGTAGGTGCACCCCACTCATTGAGATAGATGTGAAATGAAAATATCTCCCCCACTTAACGTGTACGGGAAGTACCATAAAAATATTCTTCTATTTCTTCATCATTCTCTTTCTGTCCGTATCTCATGTTACCAACTTGGAGTCGTCTCAACACTCTATTTTCTTCAACTGGTCAACCGTCATGATATCACTGAGTCCCTTTTTGTCTCCTTTCCTGCTTTGTGGCTGCTTATCTATCCATACTATACTTAATATTATAAATTCGAAAGTAACTCTGTCTGTTACGCTTTCACGATGAAACAGCTGAACCGATTTTGATGGGGAAGGGCATAGGCTTCCTTTTAATCCGCGACTTCGTCTGCATCCACGATAACCGACATTCACGCGGACGAAGTCGCGGGCAAAAGCTAGTCTTCTATATAATAAAAATGAATTGCTATTCGTTAGTCTCGCTAAAACTCAAAAAAGGCTTGTTGTCTTGAAAATGAAAATTGAAAATTGTGGTCTTGAAATATTTGTGGAAGTCCAGGGAAGGTTTAAATGGTAAAAAAAAAATTAAGGGTAGGGTATGTAGGAAGATAGGTATGTTGGTAGATAGGGTAGGTTAGATAGGGACAAGACAACGTCTGTCGGGTCAGCTAGTTATGTATATTTAAAGACCTATCAAAAGCTAAAGCCTACCTTATCTTATACGCTACTCTGAAGATTAATAGAAAAACTGCAGGTATTGACAAAGGTACTTAAAGACACACTGAGTACAAGCACGCCTGATCGCAAATTTATATTCCATCGCTAGACCTACCCGGGGTGGAGGATACTCCCGCAACTTCATTTGCATTTAGCTGTACATGTACTGTAAATAGACGAGCTCCTGTAGTCTTGCGACTGTGCGATTTGTTTTGCGCAGGATATTACGATTGTAATGATTTAAGACACTTCATTTCATACGTACTTTCTAAGTTTATATTTGGACATCACATCACTGACATCGGTAAAGGAAAAACATCGTGAGAAAACCTGAACTTATAGTTAATTTAAGTCTTAAATCGCCAATCCTTGAGCAAGCTCGTGCGTTGACAATATTTTTCTCCCTGCTTAACTCTCCGTCCCCTCCTTCTGACCCACTTTTAATATCTATGTTCTTCACACGCTAGGAATTTGCGGTCTTCTAATAATATTCTCTTACTGTGCCCTTCTCACACTTCTGATTTTGTTAATTCTTCCTTTCAAATCCAGTCCATTCTTCTTTGGAACGAGCTTTCTATGGATATCAGGACGGCCACTAGCCGTTATGCATTTAAGCAGAAATTGCGAACTTTTCACATAAGTAAGCAGAGTCATCTTATCAACCTCTATATATATTTATATGTTTATGCATAGGTATATATGTTATATATTTAGTTATATGAGTTATTTCTTTTTTTTTACTATGCACCTGCCATGTTATCTCTTCATCACCCTTGGTTGACTGGTAGAGAATGCCTAAGGCATTAAGACCGCCTTTGTACCTTTGTGCATGAAGTATAAATAAATAAAGCTCGTGCCTTCTCTGTATGGGAAGAGGACTTTGCCCTGCAGTGGGAGAATTATAGGCTGGTATTATTTATATTATAGGCTGGTATTATTTATATTATAGACTGGTATTATTTATATTATTATATGACACTTAAGTCATTCTACGCCTAAAGCTTTAAAAAACATTAAATTAAATTCTATTTCATGTCAGATTTGTTGTGTACTTTTTGCATTTTGTTTCTGACAAGTCTGTTTGCAGTTGCAGCACCAGTTCATGGTGAAGATCATGTTTAGCTATCAACATTAAACGTATATATATGCAAAGTTTTGCGTCGTCCTTTTAACCAGCAGGACCCTGGTCATCATGTAGGACCAGAGTTCTTGTGAAAACAAATCAAATGAGCCCCAACTCGATGGAGTTACGTCGTTACGTTACAGAGTTCCTATGGCCACTTTCCGGCTCCATCATCAGGACCCTGGACAACATCTAGAACCAGAATTCTAACTCGATGGGGTTACGTCGTTTCCCTACACAGTTCCTATGGCCACCTTCCGGTTCCATCATCAGAACCCTGGTCACCATCTAGGACCACTGTATTCATATTAAATGAGCTCTTACACATCTGGGTTAAGTCGTTTCTCTTTCTGGCTTCTGACTATCCATAAAACACCACGAAAAACCGCTACGAATGACAGCTGGGACCAACGGCTTTACATAATTTCTGAGGCACGGAGGCGTCTCGGTATGAAAGGGATGGTCACCCATCCACGAACCGACCGCGGCAAGCGTAGCTTAACCACGACCGATCGATCCGTTTAGCTTTTGCTGCGGCGATTGGCTGATGCGCTGCACGTCGCGAGTTTGATTCCTGCAAGAATCAAATATTTGTACGACCTACAAGTAGTTGTTCCGTGTCTAGCTGTTTGTGTATGTGAGTTTAAATGTTTGTAAATGCACCCACGATAATGGAGAAATCTCTAGGGTGGGGCAACGTTTAAAAAAAAGTATTTAGGTACTGGCCCAACGCCGGTTAACCTTTTAAATGCCATTTATTGCAAAACGGTCGCGTGGCTGAGACGCCACCGTCTACTAAAGCACAAAATATCGCGCCGCAACCTTACTGCAAACTTACTTTGTGACTAAAGTTGTAAATTTTTCGTTATTTTTAAAACAATACATATATTGGTTTTGTATGAGACTAATATTAACTGTTAATGGCATACTGACTGTTGAATTTCGAGGCTTGGCGTCTAGGGTGAAGTCACGTAAAAATGGCGCTGGCGTGCAAAAGGTCAAAAGTCGCCGTCTATCCTTCCTTTCAAGCCATCATCAGCAGGAAAAACTTGCGTCTGCCCATCCGACTATTGTACATTCACAATGATAATCGCACCTCAGCCGACTCGAGGGGAATAACAATAAATGGTTTGTAACGCCTTCACGTACTCGTAGCTGGATGGGCGATCGGCACACGCACCACTCGTACACTACGCTATGTATTCTTTTATCCGACTACGGCAAAGCCAAAAGGAGAATTGATGATTTTAGCAGGATATTTTTATTATCCTTGTGGTGCTGGCCGCGGAAAGCACTACCCCATTTCTACCCGTCGGTGTCGTAGGGTGACAGAGGGATATTTGACCAGGGTCACTGATCAAAAGGAACTGTCAAAATTTTAGCAGATTACCGCCTAAGACTTTCCAAAGGTCAACCACTGACACTCCATTGAAAGAAATGATATAGAATGGTAATCTCGTACATAATGACAAACGAATGACTAAGTGACGCCATTATATTAGTAGATTACCAAACTTGTCAAAATCAACAATTATGAAATCAATGATAGACCATTCTGACACTATTGTAATAGCAGACTTGAGGCCCTGAGGATATGCAACGGCGTCCTTATAAGTACCATAACACCTACTGCGATCAGCAATATGCATCGGCCAAGCATGGCGATTACGGCTGAACCCCCCTTGGGGGAGACCTATGCTCAGCAGTGGGCGTCTCAAGGTTGACATGATGATGATGATTTGTTATCTGTAATAATAATAATAATACTAGCCTATAATTGACCCACCGCAGGGCAAAGCCCTCTTCTGATACAGAGAAGGCACGAGCATTGATCACCATGCTTGCTCAATGTGGATTGGCGAATTCAGACTTATATCAATTGTTTATATCAACTGAGGCCAGGTTTCCTCACGATATTTTCCTTAACTAATGTCAATGATGTCCAAGTTTATTATCTGATCTAGAAATATAGGTATTATTATTATTATTTGGGAAAACTTGCACATTTCTGAGCTGTTAGCTTGTTTTGAGACATTAGCGCCCAAGAATTTTGCGTTAAAAATACTGGTGCTACGTGCAGAAATCTATATCTATACATATAATAAAACAGTAAAAAAAACTGTGTCTGTACATTGAATATATTAAAAAAAAGTAATTGAGGGGGGTTTAGAAACAGTAATAGAGCACGAATCCAAAAAAGAAAGTCTGTCTGTTTGTCTGTTTGTCTGTTTGTTTGTACACGCTAATCTTCGGAACTGCTGGACGGATTTGAATGATTTTTTTGTTGTTGTATAGGTATTAAGTCTGGGCAACATATAGGCTATAATTTATCTTGGAAACTTGAACACCTGATGCAGAACCCCAACAGACCAGCTAAACTATAAGAGATACAAAAATGGTACCGTAGCATAAATTGTTCCACGTGATGAGCATTTTCTGATGAGAGAATAAATTTGAAGATCTGGAACACCTGATGTGGAACTCCAAGAGCCCAGCTACACCATAACACATACATTAATGACGTCTCTTAGCAAAAGTTGTTCGGTCTGATGGGCATTTCCTGTTGACTTATAAAAATCGAAGATCAGAAACGTCTGACGTGGAAATCAAAGCTGTAATTTTTAAAATTTAACTGTAAAGCTATCACTAATTTCGCTGTATATTATAATAAGGTGGGAGTACCTCCACGCGGTGAAGGCGGTAACAGTTTAGGACTGATTTTTGATGACGATGGTATATCATAGAAAATTTGACTCTACTGGCCAAAACTCCCATTTATTTTTTTATTTTATTGAATAAATATGCCTTTGGGCTTATGTTATTTGAGTGTTTAATTTCCTTTTCCATTTATCTTCGTGACACTGTAGCCTACCCGGTAACGCAGGGGAGCAGTCACTTAGATTTTAATTGATCAGGTATCTTCACAATAAAACTATAACCATGCCTAGAAAGAGGTCAAATCTTTCCCAATGTTCCAAAGGAGCTAAAAGATTGAGGATCATAAGTTCCCAAGAATCTACCGAAGAGCGTCAGGAGAGACTTGATGTTGTTCGAGAACATCAGACTGCAACTCGCTCCATGGAAACCTCTTCAAATCGCGAAGAACGCCTGCGTTCTCAGCGTATTTAGGCATCTACATCCAGGTCTCTAGAGACCAGTGAAGAATATGATGCACGACTGCACGGGTAAAGAATTGCGCTTGAGTTTTTAGCGTATCTACGCATCTGCATCTAGGTCTCTAGAGACAAGTGCGGAACGTGATGCGCGACTGTCCGCTGATCGTGAGCGACATGCATTTACCGATACAGAATCACGCTTGAGTTCTCAGCGTATTCGCACATCTACTAACAGGTCTTTTGAAACGAGTGATGAACGTGATGCGCGACTAACTGCTGATCGAGATTATCATACATTGTCCCAAACACGCACACAACAAAATATTCATAATCAGTTAGAAAGTGAAAGAGAAAGAATTGCTGGAGTACGGCATGAAGAGACAGAAGAAGAGCGCAACGAACGTTTGAATTCTGATCGACTTCGACATTCTCTGAACAGAATGTATAGCCGTAGCTATATCTTGAGACACATCCGATTCTTCAGATGCCATGGCGACCTTTCTTGGGTTGATAAGGAACGGGGTGAATTTACGTATACTATTATGATTGACTACGCCACATATTCCGCCATTGGAGGTATGATTCAAAATTGTACTTTTTGAACGTCTCGAATCATCTCGCGCATCCAGTTGTTTTCCCGTCCCCGGGCTCTTAGAATTCGACATCAGACGTTTCAGATCTTCGATTTTGCCGACCCCGTTGTCGCTGGCACAAGCAACAGGATCCGCGTACGAAGTCGCGGGCAGAAGCTAGTGTCTAATAAATTGTTTTATTTGATATTTATTTATTTATTATTTTCAAAATCTACAGCTTTTTGATTTATCTTACAATAATGTACCTACATATATAAACTAGTGTTACAGCCAATTACAGTTTTACAATTTAATAACTATATTATTACATGTAGCTGAAACAAACATAATTAATGAACTGCTAGCACCAACTAAGCGTTGCTAAGTATACAGTGTAGGTAGGTGTGTAGGAGTGTGTTGTGCGTGAGGAGTTGCAAATGGGTGTGTGAATATGTAATAGTGATGTGGTGTGCT
This sequence comes from Charanyca ferruginea, assembly GCA_947361185.1. NCBI lineage: Eukaryota > Metazoa > Arthropoda > Insecta > Lepidoptera > Noctuidae > Charanyca > Charanyca ferruginea. The sequence goes on from OX376055.1 coordinate 60,905,329, forward strand.
ATGCACATTATATGTACAGTGATCGCCAAAGTCCTCCGACATACCCAGGGCAGCAAGTACCCTTTAATATTTCCCTTAATGAGTACACTCTCACCAAGACCCCTTTGAATCTTGACTTAATGGTAGTTACCTGTTCTTTTAATACTGGTTGCTTATTCACATGTGCGCTTTACAAAAATACAAGCATTTAATGACGAATGTATTAGGTCCTTACATATGAAATTGCCGATACTTAATACTGGCAACTTTGAAATCAAATATTTTGTGTTTGATTAGGAATTCCAAATTCAAAATTATTTCAAAATAAAGACTAAAGAATATTGTTTTAAAATTCGTGTTTCATTTGTTTTATCGTCATTTGTTTGGGCTTGAAAATTGCTATTGCAACAACAATGGAGAAATTAAAAATTCGCGATATTTACGAATATGAGTTCTACCGTGGCACCAGTGCAGCAGAAACGGCTCGAAGGATTAACGACGTGTACGGGCCAAGCACCGCTAACGAACGAACGGTGCGTTTTTGGTTTCAACGTTTCCGTTCTGGAAATTTTGATTTACAAAATGAGCCTCGTGGACGACCGGATACTCAAGTGAATAATGAAGAATTAAAGGCGATAGTTGAAGCGGATCCATCTCAAACCACTTCTGAATTAGCAGCAGCCTTTGGAGTAAGTGACAAAACAATCACTATCCATTTGCGTCAAATTGGAAAAGTAAAAAAGCTCGAAAAGTGGGTACCGTACGAATTGACTGAAACACACCAACAAACACGCGTCGGTTGCTGCGCTTCCTTGCTCAATCGTCACAATAATCAGGGAATTTTAAATCGTATTGTCACTTGTGATGAGAAGTGGATCGTGTACGATAATCGCAAGCGATCATCACAATGGCTTAACCCTGGAAAACCGGCAAAACCTTGCCCCAAGCGAAAACTGACCAAAAAGAAGATTCTAGTTAGTGTTTGGTGGTCCTGTGCTGTTGTCATCCACTACAGCTTCATGAGATCAGGCCAAACGATTACTGCAGACATGTATTGTCAACAGTTGCAAACAATGATGGAAAAGCTCACCATTAAACAACCGAGATTGGTCAATTGCTCTAGCCCATTGCTCCTTCAGGATAACGCTCGACCACATACTGCACATCAGACGGTCGCCGAGTTAGAGGAGCTGCGACTGGAAACTCTGCGTCACCCACCATACTCTCCAGATCTTGCCCCAAACGATTACCATTTATTCCGAAATTTGGACAACTTTTTACAAGGAAAAAAAATCAATTCTGATGAGGCAGTTTAAACAGCCTTCAAGCAGTTCATCGATTCTCGCTCCCAGGATTTTTTTACCAAAGGGATCAATGAGCTCCCGATAAAATGGCGAAAGTGTATCGATAACAATGGTACATACTTCGATTGACTAAATAGGTATATAATTTCTTTTAAAAATGTTATTTTTAATTTTTTGATACCGAGCGGCAATTTCATATGTAAAGACCTAATATCTTATCAGCCTATTTACGTCCAATGCTGAACGTAATATATTTTCCCGACCGAAATTATGATCAAGCTCAACGAGACACTGTGATGTGACATCATCAACTTCCAAACTCCAAACTGCTATTGAGAAATTCTTATTGGAAAACCCCAATATTACTTTGTCCGATCTGGGACCTCACGCTCAGCAGTTGCGTATGCGACCACGGTAGCCACCGTGCGAGTGACAATAGTATTTTCATAAACACAACATTGGCAAAATTTTGTTAGTGCAATATCGCACGTGCTGTTTTGAGTTTCATCCTAAATTATTATTTCAACTTTTTTTTTATTTTATGTATTGTAAACAAACGTAATTAAGTATTTCATATCGATTAAATGTGGACGGACAAAGTCTGGGGCACAGTGCTACTCTTAGTATATAATACAGTAGTTAGAATGTGTCGCCTCTATACCGACCCTTGAAATGAGTTGGATGTTATTGAGAGTGATTTGCTTAAATTTAAACCACGAATATCTATGGTATTTTAATGGTAGAGGAGAGTACGAGAGGACGGAGAGGTAGAGTTAAGAAACTTATGTCAAACTTATATAAAAATAATTATAATTATTTTAAAATATAATTATGAAAAATTAGTGTTTATCATCATTGCTGTGTACACGTATTTATGAATACGTCTCGACCTGATCTTGAAAACTCAGTGTTACCTTTGCAAATACATTTATGTAATGTATTGTATTCCTTATTTAGATGATACTAAATAAAATCAATAGTTTCCCGTGATCCAAGAGCTGGGCTTTACCTCGGTCAGAGGTTAGGCATTGCCATCCAACGTGGCAATGCCATGCTGCCAGTCTCTTGGGCACATCCCCAAGATGAAAAGATCCTACAAAATAAGGTCTTATATCTGATAATATACATCAGGCTTATAAGATCATTGTTCCGTATCGGAGTTTCATATGGATCGGTATTGGAATGCGCTATAAATGTGTGACATAACAACTTACTGAAGGTGACTTTCAGGTGGCGTTATTACATTGCACTCACTTCGATTAGAAAGTTAATCGCAGTGTCGCATTCAATCGCAATCCAATAATATCATATAAGACTTGTATTAGATCACATTTCCAACGAAAAAATAGGAAAACGTTTTGCCCAAATGTGGCCAGGTCAGGAAGATGATTAGAAGATATTTTTGACGCCCATACCCTAGACCACGAAGTAAGTAAGTATAACTTACTTCGTGCCCTAGACACTATAAAAATATATATTATGATGATGAGCTTGACGCTTACAGGAGGGATTGGTCCACACTAGCTCTGGACAGAGAGGGTTGGAAAGAAGAAAGGGAGGTCTTTGCCTGCAGAATACAGGCTGAAAATAAATAATAATAATAAATAATGACCGCCATCTTTAATTTTGACCACATTTTTAAGATCGTGCGAGACAGTTATTTTGCAAAGTGGTTAACGAAATTACAAGTACCTAGGGAATTTTAATTATACCAATACAATAGGTATACGGTTTGGTATCCCATTTGTCGGAAACCAAAAAAAAACAGGCATACCCTTTTTCGAAATGGTAACTAGAATTAAGGCAAGGTTGATTGTTCTTTAGTGGCACCGTAGTTTGAAAAGATTTTCGATTTTTCCGACGTTATAATGAGTAAATTTACACGCGTAGAATCTACATACCTAGGTCCAGTTTGCTATAGCCGGGGTTATACTAAACTGGTAAATATTGAAGAATAAGTATAGACAAGAATCTTTTCTTGTTTCTGTACTATACGCCTCTGCTTAACCACTCAGGAATACAGTGATGTTAAGTGTCGTGTTATAAATACACTACGCATAATTTTTTTAAAGAAGGACAGCTTCGGCTCTCACTTTCCTATTTAAACTGTATTTCTTTTGGGTTTGTGTATGCATACTTAAGGTAGAAATGAAACAAGAAAACGTGTTTTGCCGACCCCAAGTACAGGGGACAAGTTAGGAAGTAAGTATGGAGTTTCTTGCCCTTTCTTCTCCATACGAAACTAGCTTTTGGAAGGGGCAGCAACGTAATTTTTTTCTTTTATGACGTTCTGAAGCGCCTTGTAATGGTCTAATTGAAATAAATGGTTTGACGACTTTGAAATGTACTTATTAAGACGTTTCGTTTGATACCAAACTCGATAATTTTTTTGTGTCTTTTTATCATCATTTCAACCTTTAGTCGCCCACTGCAGCTGAGCATAGGTCTTCCCAAGGGGGGTTCAGCCATAATAGCCATGCTTGGCCGATGCATGTTGGCGATCGCAGTAGGTGTTATGATACTCAGAACAATGGTGCTGCCCATCCTCTGGTCAATATCTATTTATCAGCGACTTCAATAAGTGTTTATATGAAAATCAGTGTGATTGAAGTCAAAAGGATAAAGTTGAATGTATCCCAAAGAAAAAAAATATATCCTTTCTTCCTTTAATCCCCTTGGCTTAAAAAATACAGATGCTACGATTATTCGGCTACTATTCGGTATTCGGCCTATTCGACTACTTGTTTTAATATTCGGAATTCCGCCGAATGGAAATTTCGAATCATGAAAATAAAACCGCAAGTATGACTTAATTTGTACCTATTTATTTTAATCACAAATTTATTACATTAGCGTAAACTATACGCTTCTAAAATCAGCCTTTCACTGTATGTATATATGTTATGGACCCAGTGATTAATAAATAAGGCATTATTCATAAATTCATTTGATTCAAAGCATCGTGACTGAATATTCGGTATTTGGCAAAATCACTATTTGTGGTACTCGTATCTCTAGTAAATATCACTGCGAGTAAACCGGCCGTGACCGGTGACGATACTTATGACTACGGATTCTACAATAAGCAGACAAAAACATAATTATCATGATCAAATAAATGAACAATCGATCGTAATAATATGATCGTAATTGTTCACTGCCACCGTAACTAATCTGTGAAGCAGAGAAAATGACCGTAGGTAAGTACATACATTGTGAGGAAGTTTAAAAGTCACATTTCACCAACATCGCGTTGCGCCTGTGATGATGCAACACGCGATATCGCTGGAATGCAATTAAACGTGGCGATGTGACGAATGCCTTATCGCGCGGCCTTGACAATGACATTGCACGAGCGGAGGCAAAGGCAAGCGTTCCGCCTTGGACACCTTTGTTTACTGACTTATTGTAAGGTAAAGAGTTTGTCAAATGGCTGTAGATTTTTGCATTACCTACGTACTTACTGCTGTGAACACTACACTACACTACTTCAAATTCAAAAGCCTCTATTGCTGAAATTATTACATTACAGCTCCAATACAATTCTGGCGATGATTGCCGGGAGATTTGAATAAACTTTGAGAGTTTTGGACGCAGAACTGATGCAGAACGGACGCAGTCTGCGTCCAAAAGTCTCAAAGTTTAGTCGAAAAAATTCAATAAAAGTAGTATTCTTTCAAAATTAAAAAAAGGCGTATACTAAAAGATAGATAATAAAATTGTCTGTAAGATGGTGTAAGTTTCGTTTAATTATACCTGGTAGATTTTGTGTGATTGTCAATGTTTTGTCCGCGTCAGACACAACTTCACGTGTTAATTAAACTATATAATATGAATATAATTAAAAATAATCACTTACTAAATTATTAAGAGAATGTTCTAGTTTAACATATATTTTTTTCAAATCATTTACACTGCACATTTTGACGTGATTGTCAGTTTAAAATCTGTAAAAGTCGTTAAATAGCCCCTTAATCCGCGCTCTGCATGTAGAAAATGTACTGTAATCTACAAGCGATCCCGTCGATTTGTACCGCTTTTGAAGTGTTGCCTTTAATTGTATGTCAACAGTTATTTCTTTTGGATACCACTCAGGGTAGTGATATCTACGATACGACTCACAGGTTTTGAGTGTTTTTAGGTACAAAATTATCAACTACGCTATTGAAAACTTTGTAAAAATACTCCAAAGCCTGTTCTGGTTGTTGCATACTATAAATCGGACTCCAATCGGACTTTAGGTGATTTATCGCAAATTCACATTATGTCGAAAATAGGCCTCCTCTCCCTCTAAGCCTGCTCTTCTCGAAAATAAGCGTAGGTAAGTTTAGGCGGCTATCACCACATTAATTTTTTGCCGTAACGTAAGCATTATGCATTACATCCTGTATAACTGTTCTGTGTGATGTCTGTTACAAGAATTTACTGATTTGACTTACTCAATTTTATAACAAATACAATAATTAATAAGTATCTATGTATAACAATTGATTCCTTTTAGGTGCTTTAACAAGCGCTAAATACATTGCATCATATTGCTTTGATAATAATCATAAAGTTAATTTCGTTACTTTGCGACTTCCTTCATTAACTTGCGAAAACTCCAATGCTCAACAAACAATCTAAATTCTGATCACGCTGTGTGCTACCTGTTTAGGTATACTTTATCGGTAATACTGTGTGTCCCGCACAATAGCGCGTTCTTTGTCTTTGCGAAGGTTAAACATGACTCAATACCGTACCTACTTTTATAATAACCACGACCGAGTATTTTACATAAACAACATGATAGGCTATAATGCATTGTGTTTGTGTTTCGCACTGGGGAAACTACATTTTTATTTAGAACCTAGCTGTATCCGCGGCTGCGCACACGTAACCTTAATAATAAGAGTCACATTAATTAACCTTTTGACCTCCAAGTCAAAAAGCCAAAAACGTGCCCTCGGCCGGCACCAAGCGTCGTCGTCTTGACCGTGGCGTGCTTAGGGTTGCCAACTCTTTGTCGGTCAAAAATAGTAGTTCTAAAATTATTACCCAAAAAATATAGTAGATAACGAAAATATGAAAAAAATAGTAGACGTCCAAAATAGGTCCTTACTATGTTTCTTAAAAGAATATTTTTTGCAGTTTTTAGCCTATAATAATATATATTTTTTTAAGGAATTCCCCATAGCTACTATTGCAATTTAAATTACAAAAGCTTTTTTACAAAAAGATAACCACCTTCAAAATCTAAAAAGTGATAAATAACTTTAGCACGGAACACACATGACTTTAGTTTCGGAAGTCGGTGGCTTTGTTCTGTTTGATATTTTGTATTGCCACCGACTTCCGAAACTAAAGTCATGTGTGTTACGTGCTAAAGTTATTTATTACTTTTTAGATTTTGAAGGCGGTTATCCTTTTTGTAAAAAAGCTTTTTATTTTTCGCTTTTTCGTACTTATAATTATCCAAATCCATTAAGAAACGGCAACGCAGTCAAAACAGAGATTGAAGGTACAAGGTTGGAAAACATTACAACATCATCCATGTATATTTTTTTGCCTTCTGTCGATTTTTCAAAAAGTGCTGAATCAATTTCGATAAAAGTTATATGGGACCACCCCTGAGGTATACCCTATCCATCAAAAAAAGAATTTTCAAAATCGCTTTACATTTGCCGGAGAAATCGCGTAACAAATATACAAAAAAAAAACACAACATACAGACGAATTGAGAACCTCCTTCTTTTTGAAGTCGGTTGAAAATACCATTATTTATTTATTATTATTCGGAAAGCTTACAGTCTAATATCTGTATTAAATAAATTACAATAGGCGCTAAAATTTGCCATTAGCTCAGCTTTCTGCTTCTCTGTCTACAAGAAATAGATATTGACGTTTCGTTTCGCATTTTGAAACGAATAACATTGCTTAGAGTTTGGTCCATTCAAAAGCCTACCCTTTTTTCAAAAATATAGTAGTCGGGCCTCTAATACAGTAGGATACTATGAGTAAGTGTTAAACGGGTTTCTTCCCCTCGTGTGCCTTCCAAAGGTCTGGGACCTCAAATTGTGAATAACCGATACACCGGTGTATCGACTTTCACCAATTTGGATGGTGTAGGTCGGAAATTGTTTCATTTACTTGAATCGAGCATACACCGGTGAATGTTAACATACACCAAGGCGATTCCGTGAATCTTCGATTCAGTTATTTACAAATATGATACAGGTTACATCCGGTGTTGTTTAATATGCATTGTAGAAACTGGAACAAACCGTGCGTTTAAGAGTTTCTGCCATAGCTATTATTAGAATTAAATGTAATTGGGACTTTTGGGACCCATTGGTGTTACTGGTGCACAGAAGTAACAACGTCATCTGCCTAGCCTTTACTCCACTATGTTGGAGTCCAGTATGACTAGATGAAGCAGAATTATCAGTGAGTTACATATCTATCTGAACTCCACAACACAACCCAGTTACTGGGTAGCACGAAACCCCTTGGCAAGAATTGTTGTAAGAGTTTCGGGCTTCTGACAACCCGTAACGACTGTCAAATATCGTGTCTATCGTGGCTTTCCAAGGTCCGGGTATCGAGTTTCTGCTTTATCCTAGTTCGAAACGTCCCTTGTGCCTATTGGCCAACCTGCTTGATATCCAGGGGCGTGAAAGTTTTGTTTTCAGTACGGACGCTGTACTGCATTTTGTTTATTTTTTTTTTATTACGTATATTTATTGATGTGGTGAACTTGTTTCAGCATTTCAGAGGTAACTGAAATACTTAGGAGATATTGGCTTGCTAAGCTTTTAAAAAATGTGTAAAGGACTTTGCCCCACTCAATAAAAGTCATGTGCAATATGTAGCATCTTACTGTTTATTTATTGCTGATAACTAAACATTAGTCTTAATTACTGTAGAACTTGCGGTTTCCGTTTAAATCTAAAAACAGTAATGACATTGATTATAGGTTGAATTGTATTTTAGGTAAAATGAGTTTGTATTTTGTGGGTAGGTATTTCGTAATCCGCAAGTTCTAAAGAAAAACAATTTACTATAGAAAGGTTTTATATTCATTACATTATTTTCATTAATTTACTTTTTCTGTACATGGGTGGGGCAGGATCTGGCATTGTCATTTGCCATTAAACGTACTCGCATAGCTTCTGTCCACAACTTTATTTGCGTAGATTTCAGAATTGAACTAGTCTTAAATTATCCCAAAAATATCCTGTGTTTAGAGTAAAATTTTAGCTAATTCTATTCAGCCGTTAAAACTTGCAAGAGAAACAAACAAAAAGTTTGAGAAGATGAATGGATGAACCATCCATCTTCACAAACTTTCGCGTCTAGAATAGTATTAATTACATCAAATCTATCTTTTCTGGCTGTTTCATGACGTTGAATAATGTTTTTTTTTTTCATACGACATGTAATATATTTAGTTAATAGAATGCAGTCGGTATATGCTGCTACCAGTATAAGGAAAATGAAACGCAGGACTTGTTTCAAGGCTAACTGTTGTCTTTACTTACAATATTCAGTTCAATTCAACAACACCAGTCAATTGTTTAGTATGCTATGAATGACTGTAGGTTTTATATTTTATATCATGGAATAATTATAGCAGCTGTGTGTTTACAGAAGTTAATTAAAACACGTTGCACGATTAATTTGAAAGGCATAGAGATCTAGTATAGAGTGAAGCCGACGTGCTCTTTAGTTCATACAAAATATTCTCTCGGTTTGGCCTCTTTTATTTAAAAGTACCTCCGCCCTATAGTACACTATAACACCAGAATATGTACTTCGATCCGTGGAGTTTCTTACTCGTTCTTCTCCATAGAGACCTAACTACGTTTTGGAACGAGCAACTAGCTTCAACTTTCTGACTGACCGACTCCTTGACAATTTAAAAGTGCCTGTTAATGGTTTAATTGAAATAATGGTTTGTTGACTGACTTTGATCCGGTACCAAAAAAAGAATCACCAAATTAAACACCTTTCTCATTACTATAGTCAAACAACACTACCCTTTACTTCCGTATTTTTATTTTGACAGTCGTGGGGGTTTAAAGGCACCAAGTCCGCTTCTGTGTAGTCTATATGGTACACCTATAATGAAATTGTAAGAGGAGTACCTACACTTGCTTACGAAAACTAACCACATATTGTAAAGGGAATGCAGGTGTACTAAAGTCGTTACTTACTCGTCGTTTACACTGTTTTAATCCCAGGTAAAGTTGCCAAGCGGCCGCAAATCTAGACTCCGGGCTTTTACAGCTAAAGTACTCATAGGAAAACCCCACTATCACGGCCTTCAGCAGTGGCGCTTGCGACCATATGCAGACCAACTAAGTTCACCTGAAGAGTTGTGTATCATAATTCATAATATTCAATATTGGTAATATCGCTAAGGTGGCGCGCAAAGTTCAAATATTTTTAATTTTTTTGCAAGTTCAGCTCAGTATCTGGTTACGTGGTAATAAAAATCTTAAAAGCGACAATCATGTTCATATTGAATGAAAATATGACGTTTACGGATTATTATTTTTAGTTTTCTAACAGACTTCGTTTTGTTCACAAAAAACTATTCGTTTAATTGTATTATTTAACACATGTACTTAATAAAATAAAGCCGAAAACCATTTGCTATTATCAACACACTTATTACGGTTCACATTCAAGGAAATAACGCAATGGTTCCAGTGTGGACATACCTTTATCATTTTAGCATGGCTGAAATTTTGGATACTTGCTAGTTTCAATGCTGGATCCTTTTCAGCATTACTCACGCAGGCGTAGATGGCGTGTTAGGGTGTAGCGTCAAACTGATGCGCTCGTATTCACTATCATCACCAGCTGGAAGACGTGCACTGTTGAATTAAGGCCTCACCCATAAGGGGAGGTTTGCCATAATCCCCACGCTTGGCGGGCGTCTTAGGGATCACAGTGAAGTTGTTGAGTACACACATTACACGTAGCTAAAAGCGTAAATATCACAAAACAACTCAGTTACCGCTTTGTGATTGTGTACATATGATTTTGGATTATTAGGATACATTTATTCTGATTATTTGTAATGTAATCTGCAAAGGCTGAAAGAAAACAAATCGTAAAACGGGAACAGGCTAATGCTTTGCTGTTGTGTATAAAGCCTCTTTTTATCCTGGCAGTGATACTGGCTGGTATTTTAACGTATAATTTATCCAATGGCCAGGCGTGCGGATTTCGCATAAGCATTCACAGCTCCCCCGATAGGCCTTGCTTGACCCTCTGTTCCTCAGCGGGTCCCACCTCCCCGTTGCGGGCTAGTACCTACTGAAACAATAGAATCTGATGACGTTTGTTGTAATCATGAAGTAAAGTTAACAGGTTGTAATCATTTAATGTGTTCGACTCATAGTTTCTGTATGCACGTTCACTATTTTATAGCTTTAACGTAAATAAAAAAGTAAAACGTGCTTTATCTCCTACGTGTACGTTGATAAAACACGCATTCACACAACTGTGTCGGTCTGACCCTGTTTCATTGAACCACGAACGTTTGGTTGGAGCGCTTGAGAACGTTCTCAGCGCGTGGCATTTAGTGGGGAGCATAATTGGGGCCCCTTCACGTCACACAACTGGGCTAAGGCCGGTCGACGAACTGATACTTGTCTTTACACAAAATACGTAAGAGCCATAATCCTGCAGACCTCTACACATATTCAATACACTTTTAAAGGTGTTTTATGTGTCTCCATAGACTGGTTACTAGCAGGATTGTGCATATTTGTAAGTGCGTGAAAGGAACTGAATTACTGGCAAAAGAGAAAGGTATACTTGCTGCACCAAGTATGTGGCTAGCATGACGCCGCCGCCGGGTAGAGCCAGTTTCTGAATCAAGTTTATTACTTAGTAACAAAACTTGAATATGCGTTGAGAATAACTCGAACTGAGAAATGTGTATAGAATAAGTATGGTTATGTAATATTGTTCAAGTGTTCAGTGTTTGAATTTTGTGATTTTGTTATTGGCCTGTCATGTCCCATTGCTGGGTAAAGAGCTCTCGCGAATCTTACCAAGTGATCTTGTTTTTATGACAGAATAATTCATTTTACAGGGTGAATCGTCTGAATTAGGGGTATGACTGACCATCTCAAGCTTCTTGGCGTTACTCTGACCAAAACTTAACTTTGGGTCGTTCATTGAATCCAAAGTCCAATTAGCTGCCAAAAAGTTGGGAGTCCTCGCAAAGGTGCGAAGGTACTTCACGTCGGAACACTTGCCCAACTTATACCAAGTTCGATCGTACATGGAGTACTGTTCGCACCTTTGGGATGGATCAGCCAAATACCAACTAAAGGCGTTGGAAGTTATTGATAGACGTGCCATGAGGCTCACTGACAACGACTCCTTGGTTAGGGCTAGGCTTCAGAGCCTTGAACATCGCCGCACCGTGTAGCCTATCGGTCTTTTATCGGGTACATTTAAGAGTGTGCTTTGGAATTGCACAATTTAATTATTTTCCATCCCCATTCCATCATCGGACGAGCAGAGATACAGCGAAGCGTCACCGCTATATGCAAGGCCGGAAACGACGCAACCCCATCGTGTTTCGGCTCGTTTAATTGGTCTTGACTTTGGTCCTATGTTTATTAATTACGCTCTAAAATATTTACAGTATTCTCAGCATTCGCCTCAGGACTCGCCAGCTGATGGCCTACGGAGGGCAAGTTGATATAATGGTGGATAGGAAAAGTATACATTTTAAATACAGCCAAAGGAACATGAACCTTTTGGAATCTCTAGGGGGGGGGGGGGGCATCTGCCCCTACCTGCCCCCCCTTGGCGACGCCCTTGATTCTCAGTACTAAACGTCACTTCTTCGTCCGTCGTATACGTAGATTGCTAAGTGTAGTTTGATTCGAGACGCTATTTGTGCAAGCCACAATTGCTCTTGGCCGATTTTTTTGTATTATTTTTGTTTGATGGGGTCGCATGTACATTGATTACCTTTTTAAATAGCACAGTCTATTGAGAATCCGGTTATCAACGTTTAAAGAAACGTTGATAACCGGATTCGTTCTTATCTTTTCATTTGCTTTCGGCAAATGATAAGATAAGAATTTCTAAATATCTACTAACAGCTATAGTAATAAAGTGGGTTATCATGCAAATGATAGGTAACAATCTGTGTTACCATGCGTATTCTATGGCTTAATATTTTTTAAGATACCTTTAAAACTGATCATTCCATATCCAATCGCAGGTATAGATAGATATTTAATAATTTTGCAATCTGGCATCAGTAAACAAATAAAAAAACGTTGCCCTAATCTAGGAATTACTCGTGTCGTGGGTGCGTTTACAAACATATAAACTCACATACACAAACAGCCAGACCCGGTACAACTACCTGTAGGCCGTACAAATATTTGCTCCGTGTGGGAATCGAACCCGCGACGCGCAAAATCATTAATCATAATCATAATCAATATCAAAATTATTTATTCAAATTAGGCTGAGAATCAGCCATTTTTGATAGTCAAACCTTATAAAAGACAGGCTCCAGGACCCGAGCCCTTCACTACTTTCTAGCTAGTGTTAGCTGGAAAAAAAAAGTGGGGCAATAAACACGGGGAGTATAGCAACGCGTCAGACATATACGAACTTTTGATTCAATACAATCAGCAGACATGCCCCCCTAATAACAGACTGGACTGAAGATTTACACTTAGTTTCAGTAAGTACATGTCATGTTGGGGTCAAAGCGAAGAAACAGGTCAGTCTTGTAGTCCTGCTTCTGTTTTTCGTTCGCTTTGTGTCCGTTAATGCGCGTTGGTTCCCCGGGGTTCTTGAAATACTTACATCATTTTTCCATTGTGTCTCATTAGTCAACGCTTGATAGGTTGAATACTGGTCTAGTGGTTGAGTTAAATAGAATCTTTAGTCAAAACTGGCTGGACATATCATTAAGGTACCAGAAGTCCATAAGAGCGGTTACATGACCACTTACATCAGGTATAAGTGTTGTTCTGTTGATGTATCTAGTAAAACAGCTGCGTAGCGGCGTGCAGCGCAGGCGCAGGCGAGGTACGGGGGCGGGCTCGGACGCGAACGAGGTCGCTACTTTGTCCGTCGTGACTGCTATAGGGCTGGCCACTGGTCGAAGATAGAAAAAATAACCGAGTGCAATTAGCATTTCCACCTGGAACTGTCAGTTTGTGGTGGGAGATGATGGTCATAGGAATAATGAAAATTATATCAGATTTGGATAGCTGATAAAATTGCAATCAACTTCGAATAATATTCAAAATCGGTTAATGTGAGGAGGAGAATGAGAAGATTGTGTTTTTCTTTAACCTGCTTAAAATTCGTCCACTTTAAGATAGAGAGTGAGTGGGTGAGTGTGTGTGTGTGTGTGTGTGTGTGTGTGTGTGTGTGTGGTGGACTCACCAGTTATCTTTTTGTGATTATTTTGCCCGTCCCTCGAATAGGTACCTCTATGCCCCTGTGAATCACTTAATTTCGTCCAACTTGCCTACTGGTGATTTCGAGCTTATTTGCGACTACGAGACCCAATTGCCCCTATGCTTACCATTATATCCGTTTACCACTATTTATTAAACATTGTAGTTTAATATAGTTTGACATAACTAACCTTGCTTACTAAACGCCCAGAAATCCCATGGAATGTGTTAGCCCTGTGGCGGCGCGTGCGCCGGTCGTTGACCCCGCTGCGCCGTGACGCAAGCAGGCAACTTTCTAACCGCACTCTACGTCAGAGGCGACGCTACTTGGTAGAGGCCTTGTCTTCGAAGGTGCCTAACGCGGACAATGATCCCATGGTGATCCGAGCCGTAGTAATCGTGCCCAGTCGATGTGCATTGCCTAAACGTTGCATTTGGAATAGATGCAACACTGGAAGTCATATACAACAACGCATGCTGGTCGATTTCAATGAAACTTTTGTTGAGGCGTAAACTTTTTGTTTTGTTTATTGTATTATGTGCAATTATGTAACGTCTGTAACAATGACGTTCGAATTGTCACTGGTTAAATAATGTAAGTGCTTAGAGCAAAATATGATCTAATGCACGCCATTTTGATGACGGCCCTAAGACATGTTGGCACAAATAAATTAAATTGTCTTTCTTCTCTTTAGGCTTTGAAAATTGAATTGTTAGATACTTCAATAACACGCCACACAGCTATATTTATTTCATCATAATCTCACACACAAGCCGCCATTCAGTATGTAACAGTAGATGAAGCTTTCGAGTTGTTTTTTGATCTATTCTCAGATTTTTTTCTAATTTTAGCAAGCCCGTTCAAGTGGAACGAGTTAATTAGGATTTATAGCTCCGAATTTGTGTCGCCCCATGATGTCTAAATTTGTTTTAGCCTGAATTGAACGGAAACAAGTACTAATTCTCTTAGCATGACTTAATGGTCCAATTATAACTTTAAAATAATGGTTTTTCTGGTTGCAGCGCGAGTTACAGGCCTTCTTGAAGCTTTTGCATAAAGTGTTGATTAAAACGCTTAGAAACGCTTTACGTTTAAACCACGAGATCAGCAGTACTATTCTATTACAATCTCCCTCGGTGAACATCTAGGTGAAGTAAGCTGTCATCCGTCCCGATGCTAGGGATTGACAAGGCACACACCTGCTCATTTCACCTAGGTGTTCGCCGAAGAAAATTGTAACAGAATAATCTGATAGTTATAACTTTAAGCTATTTGATAGTTTTGCCATTAGTCAAAGAATATAAAATATAGAATAACTACATAGTTACTACGTCGTGCATAGCTCGCTGACATTAGGGAATAGAAACTGGTCCACCATAGCTTGTACACCATAGCTTGTGTAGGGATTAGCGATGTAATGAATGTTCGATTTCTCGCATCCGCGAATGCGAATATTGGCTTTTTAAATATGTAGTTACGACATCAAAAGTATGCAATTATTATTTTACATTTCGATCGACCGGCCATGTTTAAAACCGAAAGTAGCCGATACTGCATGAAGTAAACAACGCATCGATTGACTGAAGTTAGCTGCTAATAGCTTTTTCATTAAGTTAATAATTACATTGTAATTTAATTCATGCCTTAATTTTTTAATTAAAGTTATTTTATACTTAGCTGGAGTAAATATATTTTTATTACTTTAAAAAAATGATAATGTTATCGTTTACTTTCTCAAAAAAATGAGAATTTTAAGTACTCAATTTTGCTTACAATGTAATAGATAAGATGCAGAAAGATGTCATATAAATGATAAAAATTCTATAAGTTTGTGGTTTTAGGAAAGATATCAGTAATTTAATGTAATAAAAAATATGATCATTTACTTACCTGCATTGTCTTTAAAAAGTTAATAGATTTTTTGTTAACATTATAATTGTTATTTCATATTGCAAGTTCAAGTAGTAAATACAATTAATCGCATTGTTACTTTATAAGCGACTTTTACTTCTCATTGCCAAATACATTTGCAAAAAAAATCGCATGATCTGTTGCGAATGCGAAAATTCGTTACAACACTAGTAGGGATCATTAGCTGCTACGCCATAGCTTGTGCATATCAGTAGATATCATAAGCTGCTACGCCATAGCTTGTGCATATCAGTAGATATCATAAGCTGCTACGCCATAGCTTGTGCATATCAGTAGATATCATAAGCTGCTACGCCATAGTTTGTGTACATCAGTAGATATCATAATCTGCTACGCTGTAGCTTGTATGTACTTGAGTAAGGACCAATCTGCTACGCCAAAGCTTGTGCACTTCAATAGATATCATAAGCTGCTACGCCATAGCTCATGCACATCAATGCATATCATAAGCTGATACGAAATGTATGTATGTGTATGTAATTCTTTACCTATCATTACATTTTTGGTGGGTCCAAATGCAACTATCTAGTCTACATCAGTTGTGATCCTTTACGGCCTGTAGCTGGATATATACCGAGCTAGGTTCTTTGTCGTACGGGATTAGACATGGAGAGTATTTTTGGGAACTCAACATTCTTGTGCTAATTAATATTTAACCATAGTTTTGTTGTAAAATTATCATTGAATGTTCTTGAAAACCTAGTTATTAAGGCTTTCAATCCCACCTAGTTCTGGGTCTTTACCTCTACTTTTTTTACTAGCCTGTGCTGTCGGCTGGGCAAACGCGGGCCTTTGCCAAGTCCTTTCACAAACATTCTTCCTGCACCGCCTCGATCCAACACCTCGACCCAACACCTCTTACTTATTTAAGATATTTTATTTAACCCTGGGTTACATAACCTCATATTCGACATTCGAGCGCAGTTTTGTGAGTGTCAGACGAATTCAAATAACACGGTAATAACCTACTACGTGTATCGACATTCTCGGATATTTTAATTTCGTTTTTACCAGAAGTCACGTACGTTGAAGAGGCGCGCGCGGCATCGCGCCTCGGTCGCTCGACGCGGCTCGACTCACCCATGTGGGTCGACGAACGGTAATCTAGACTTTCTTTTTTGTTTTATCCTCTTCTCGTCCGCTCGCAGTGGAGTTAACCTCATCCACATAACCCGCGTTCACATCTACTACATTACTATGTATTTGCGACCTGTGTGGGGTAGTTGCGTCACACACTTGCTGGATTTGGTCGGAAATAAATAATCCATTGCTTTATATTTTTGAAAAATTCGTCATTATATTACCCTTTCTAGCTCGCCTCCCACCACACGCTATAATAAAAAAAAACCTGTCTTATTTGCCGTCTTCTGTATACACCTACTTTGATCTACTGTGTCAATCAGATATTTGTCACTTATTCTTTATTTAGTAGTTTCGGCTCAGCGATCATGAGTCATTCTTTATGTAATAGTTTATACTTACTTCGTGGTAATAGTAGTAAAAAAAGCCCAACAGACTTCAAAAACTGCTAGTGGCTTTGGTTCTGGTTATTGTATATTGAATCACCATTTCGGATTTCCACCACTAGGCAAGTGAAATGAAGCCTGCGCTTATAATATAACGCATGACACAATTTGATTTTACCTTAAGTTTCATATTAGGTAAATTATAATCATCTGCCTAGCCTGTTCCCAACTATGTTGGGGTAATTTTCCTGTCTAACTGGATTCAGCTGAAGACCACATTTTACATGGAGCGATTGCTTGTCTGACCTCTGCAACCCAGTTATATGGGTAAGACGATACTCTTTGGAAAGACTGGTTGTCTAAGTTTCTGGCCCATAACGACTGTCAAAGATCTACGAACGACAGCCGGGACCAACGCGGGCAACGTCATGTTAGATTAATGTATAATCAAATTATATGTGACTATGAACGATGATAGCTTGTAATTTAAGCTGTCCATGCTTATTGCTTATCCAAAATACGCTGTTCCTGTTTTGACGATAATTAAATCTCTTGTATACATTATTCATTCCTACAGAGTTTCTGTCATCAAAAATAAAATATTATTTTGAATGCACGATTTGCCTACTTAGTTGAAACTCTTAACGAACGGTATAGATTCCATTCTGAATAGTTAATCGACTTCATGCTGTCTTGCTTATTGCTAATTTTAGTGAAAAAGTCATCGCTCCATCTAACAATCATGTTATTACTTTAACTACCTATTTATCTTTACAAACAAAGTAATCCAACATTTTCAGCTACGTGCAAAATTGTCTGTTTTCTTTCTTTACCAAAGTGGTCTCCTCAGTACAGAGACGTTTAGGTTGGTTTCATTTATTTATAGCTTATTTCAAATCTTGACTAGCCCTTGTGCCCTTTATGGCCATCCATTACATGATTTAGACTTTTTCCACTACGATGTGTGATCAGTTACAGAGCCCGTGAAACTACAGAATCGAAATGGCCAAAATCTTTTGCGACTCTATTTTATTATGGTATTTAATTATGACAAGCAGACCGACCTGGTGCTGAGCGATCGCAGCCATCTATGGTTGAACACATGCAATACTAAAGGCATCGTAGATGCGTTGCTACAGAAACAAACTGAAATATCTTGTATAGCGTGTTGGTAGATATGTTCTCCAGCGCCGTCACCAATATCTTCGGCTTAGCAAGCTATTTCATAGGTGAAGGATACTAGGTTGCACCCAGACGTCATCAATATATCATACAAGTGTCCACCCAGTCCATGTGGACTTCAGCTTTTTAAATAACGGAAGGGGACTTACTCTTACACTAGGCACATTTTTGTTACCTAATATTGGCGAGGACCCCATATAACTCGATTGATTCCGGCTTCCTTTCGGAAGTTTGTAACAACAGCTACACTACCGCCATTGGAAAATGACGCAGTCATTAGTATCTTGAACAAAATATTCATACTACCCAGTCACCTAAAGTCACGTGACACTGATCCGGGAGTCGGTAATCCGACATTCACCGAGTTTTGTGATCACTCGGGAGAAGTCAGACCTACTCGGTAATATCATTCGTCATTCGGTTTTATTTATTGTCCTATAGTTGACGCTACATGGTATTAAATTCAGGAAAGTTCGGAATTGATTTAATTTTGGTGTAGCTGTAAAATAAGTAAAGCCATATTTGCTTCAGCTTCCCTCTTACAAAAATTGACTCTTCCTCTCTGTACTTATACCAAACTAGTTAGTTTTCTTGTGATTAATCTTTTCTATCCCATTTATTTTACGTTCACAGAAAATTCCTACAGATTACATAGAAATTGTAGAGCTCTGCTTATTTCCTCACTGTTCGGTCGGGCCCTCGAACATTCGGAACCTCGCGCAATGCTGAGCATAGCTTAACTTAATTTGGCCAGTGACGCATGTTCCATGCTCATGTGATATTACTATTTGATACATCCAACGCGGCAACGTTATCACTAACTTGACAACTTTATCGCGTTATCGTGTGGCCGGAGCAGTGCCAACAAAGAAAGTGTTTGCTCTACGAATTCCTACCTCTCATGTAGGTTTAACGAATTATTACAAAATGACGTCAGTGGCATGCAGGCCAGTTTTTATACTGTCATTGCTAACATTATGGTTAGTTTCATAATCACGATCGTAACTTCGTAAGTCACGAGTTGTCCTGCTTGTTTATGTATACGGCTTGGGATCAAGAGATTGTTGTTGGTTGTTTGTTGCTGTTCTTATTGGGTCTACTCTTCGAGTTATATAACGTCTAGTGGTCACTGACCCTGACTGCTAAGCCGGAGGTCGTGGGTTCGATTCCCACCCAGGACAAACTTTGTGTGATGAGCATGATTGTTTGTTCTGTGTCTGGGTGTTTATCTTATATATAAAAATGAATCGCTAAATGTGTTGGTAAGCGCATAACTTGCGAACCGCTTGACCAAATTGGATAATTCTTTTTTTATAATATTCCTTGAAGTACGAAGATGGTTCTTACGGAGAGAAAAAAAAAAAAAAAAAAAAAATACTTTTGTAGGGTAGGTGTAGGGTAGGTGTAGGGTAGGTGTAGGGTAGGTGTAGGGTAGGTGTAGGGTAGGTGTAGGGTAGGTGTAGGGTAGGTGTAGGGTAGGTGTAGGGTAGGTGTAGGGTAGGTGTAGGGTAGGTGTAGGGTAGGTGTAGGGTAGGTGTAGGGTAGGTGTAGGGTAGGTAAATAGGCAGGTAAGTAGGTAGATAAGGACAGGACAACGTCTGTCGGGTCAGCTAGTCTATAATATGTATGTATTTATAAATTATATAAGTATGTATATCAGTTGTCTGGTTACCATAACACAAGCTCTGCTTAGCTTGGGACCAGATGACCGTGTGTGAGTTGTCCCAAGATATTTATTTATTTTATTTATTTTATTTATGGATTAACGAACACTCGTTAATCCACTAATGCCGACAGTCAGCCAGTGTCCATCAGTCACTTCGTCACTTTGGACTGGGACGAAAAATTAGAGCTGGTCCGGGAAAGTACTGCCACCATGCATTTGGTGCAGGCGTCACTGGCCACCGAACATTAGGCCCTGATGCTTGCCATCCACCATCATCATCTGCCTAGCCTTTACCCAACTATGTTAGGGTCGGCTTCCAGTCTAACCGGATGCAGCTCAATACCAGTGTTTTACATGGAGCGACTGCCTATCGGACCTCCACAACCCAGTTAATGGGTACGATTCCCGTTGGTAAGACTAGTTGTCAGACTACCCTTAACGACTGCCAAAGATCTACGAATGATAGCCGGGACCAACGACTTTACGTGCTTTTCGAATATTCCGAAAGTAGATGGTCACCCATCCACAGACTGACCGCGGCAAGCGTAGCTTAACCTTTGACCGATGGATCTGTACGGATTTTACGTAGTCACGAGCTCCTCCTGATACTTGCCATCCATGTTATGAAAAAACAAGACCTGCTAGGTGTTAATCGGTAAATTCAATATATTTCAAAAACTTCTAATGTTAAGTCAAAAATGTAATAAGTAGATATGCAAAAGTAAAGGCTGGTTCACAGTGGTGCAGCGAAGCGTGGCGTGCGCGGAAGCGTCACGTGAGCACGTCCCGCGACGAGCACCGGCCGTGACCGTTCCGTTGGCCGGCACGATGACTCGCATCTGATACATTTTATTTATTAGCCCAAGCTTTTTGTTGCAGCTTGGAATCTCTCTTTTAAACCGGTAACCGGTATGTCTATTCTGTTACAATCTCCCTCGGTGAACATATAGGTGAAGTGAGCTGTCATCCGTCCGTCTGCTTTGTCAATCCCTGGCATCGGAACGGATGACAGCACACTTCACCTAGGTGTTCACCGAGGGAGATAGTAACAGATTAGCACTGCAGAGCCATTAAGCGAATTCACTTTATGAGTATCTACTACCTACCGAGGTATAATATAATACAGTAGCTTCTCACCTCGACCAACTTGATTAACAAATATTTTGTTTACAATGAAACTTATCCTATCCATTATCCTATCATCAAGGTCGCGGGTAACCGGTGGATGCAAGCGGCAGGTTGCTGCTCGTTGTGGCGTTCTATGGGAGAGGCCTATGTTCAACAGTGGACGTGTTTCGGCTGATGATGATGATGATGACGATGATCCTATGACATCTGGCAATTAGCTTTCTAGCTGAGTTATATTAGTTTAGATTTACATAGAAGACATTTCTCTGACGATGTGAGTACTGTTCAAAAATCTAAATTGATTTTTGCTGGGTATAAAATTACTGAGATTAAAATGGAACCCAACCACGCTGTCCTCACACACCATGCTATGTCAAATGTTGTAAGAAACTTCAACTGACAGATAATTAATAAATTAAAACACTTGTAGTGTCAGTCCTCATACAACGGATATACATCAAGAACCAAGCATTCTTCTAACTCTGATTTATGCATACTAAAAATTTCACAGATCTTGAGCTATTCTTTCCCATGCTTTTGTTGTAGCAATTAAATTATCACACGCTTGGCTAACATCCAAGAGCGTTAGAAAGTGCATCAGCAGTTTGCGCTCGCGGAGCTGACCGCGGCGGGTGCGCGGTCACCGCCTGCCAGCGGCGTGAGAGCGACACGCTACTGACCGACAGTCGGCGGCGCGTGACCAATGCACGATGCTAGATGTAGCAAGCGACGCCTTTACGACGCGCAACAACCGCGTCATGCTCTAATCTAACCAATACCACTTCCAAACTATGTTTGGAGGTTTCGGTTTCTACACTTAGTCCTCAAAATGAACCATTGTACGTGAGCCATGGCGGCCGTTATTCCAGCCTGCCCACCTTCCTCCAGAAGCAGATTAGTCTTCCCAGTCTTCTCAGGACATTCGCAAGGGAGTTTGGTGTTCCAAAAGTCTCCTTGCGGATCTGGGTGACACCGGTGCACTCAAGTAGTACATGTGCCACCGTTTCCTGCGCCTCCGTGCACGCTCTGCACAGAGAACTGTCAGTGATCTAAACAAAACACGTATTCGTATGCTACATTTACAAAAACGCCGAGTACTGAAATAACATAATCATCAGTTCAGGATCCTGTACTCACCATACAATTTTCACAGAAGAACGCAAGTAGCTCATTGTCATTCAAAACATTCGTACGCTTTCCTCCTTACCATGTGTTACCATTATGCTGACACAGTACTAGGTGTCGATAAAAGCAATGTGGGCGGGAATGGTAGGGGGAATTTCGGATCACGATTTTCTTGAGTTCGAGCGCATCTGTCCCGGCCGTGCTCCTGCGTCCTTCGTGCGAATACTACGCGAGGTGAAAGAAAGGCAGGGACGTACTGAGCTTACTTTTAACACTTGTGACCCTAACGTATTTTTGAAAATTTAAAGTTCCTTGTCGTGAGGCGGTAAGTCAACTGTTGCCTCTACGTAAAACCAAATTTCCAGTATGTGTGTGTGTCTTCACCACTTTGTTATTCACTTTCTTGAAATATTTATCTAGCAGTTATAAAGTTTCCGTTTATATGTGACTCTCGTCTATTTTCTGCAGTAGTCTGGCAATAGTAATGAAACATGCCGTAAAGCGTCCCGGATGTACTAACTTCACTTGAACCAATGCCAATCAATTGATTCTTAATGTGCATCAAAACCAAATAGTAGCTCTAAAACCGATACAGCGTTTTATCTTTGACCACAAGATTCTAGCTGACCAATTTGTTAACTGTATTAATTGCTCTTTTAATAGGTACAGCGTAACCTTCAATACAATTTTCATTCATGATGTTTGCAAATAGCTCAGTTGCTATAAATAACATCGGTACAATCGCACCAGTGATTACAATTTTAATGGCCACCGCAGTTTTATCGGCTTTGGCATATCTCCTTAATCCTTTTGCCTACGCATTTCCGTCATGTAAAGAATAGTTATTAAATGATTGCTTGATTGTTTCAGCCTTTTTCGTTCTAGAATTGCTATGGTTTGATGTGGGGTCACGTGGTCAGTATATAATTATTTTTACTTGGAAAGCTTTCTGAAAGTGTGCTGCCAATAATTAGGTAATGTTCACTCGAATTATATTTTTCCTCCTATAATTTATTCCGCTTACTTCTGTACCTGCAAAAGTTATGGCTCTCTCTAGATTTTTGAATACGACTTTGCTCAGTTAAGCAGAAAGAAGTCGACCGAAGGTGATATTGGGCTAAGTTGGCTCTTGTGCCCTAAACATTTGCCGAAGCCGATTCAGTAAGACTGATCTCAGAATTGAACCTACTTCTATACTTTCTGACTAACTAACCGACTCCTTGACAGTTCAAAAGTGCTGTAATGTTGTTTGTTTCAATGTCTAAGATTTTTTTTAAATGAAACAAATGCTTTTACTTTCGCTTTGAACTTAACGAGAGTTAAAATAGCTCAAGATTGAATTACATAAAGACAATTATTTCTGCCGTTATGGTTACCCCATAAACCAATGTCCTTTTCCTTTAATAATCCAAATAGTTGTTCCAACGTTTTTCCGATAATTATACAGCCGTGGTTTTTGCTGTGCTAATGTTTATTTTAGTGTGAAACAACATCACGTGCCACAGATCACAGGGTAAAGACCGCGACACGTCACTTTGACAACTTGCTGACAGATTAATATCGGTATGAGCGACTTGCGTCAATCTGTGTGTGTACTTCGTTTAGCGGGGGCATGAGAACTAGCCAATGTTTCGTTTTACGTCAATCGCTAATACATTAGTAACCAACGAAAAGGAGGAGGTTATAAGTCGACGGCAACGTATATATTTTTTTAAGTGTCACCACGTAAAACTGTTTACAGAATAGCCCGATTTTGATGATTCGTTCTTTGTTAACCAGGATATAATGAAATTGGTCCCATTAAATTAAAAAAAAAACACTTCAGTGTACCTAGCTTAGGTTAGGAATTGGAGGATGATTGACCGACAAAAAATATCGTTCATAGCAAAAAAATACACCGATACATCAAATCTATGGACGTTCTATAAAATAAACAATCGTCAGAGTACACCCCTGCATCCCACCACACGTACATACCTCGGCTAAAGCATGACGTAGTGTCGCTACGTTTCGCGAATGCCAAAGCTATGCAGCGCTGTTCGGAATACTAATGCGAGCTGAGCCTGCCCTGCTGAATGCCGAACGAGGCTGGCTACATGGGTCCTTGGTACTACGCGCCGTGCGTACCAAATGGCTCGTAATGCAAACCCGATGGATTTATTGTTCCAGCGACTCTGTGATGGGAATTCGTTTCGATTTTCTTTCAAATATTTTTCCCGTTTCGGAACTGTATTGATAGGCGTTACTAAGGTTAATTGCGTATCCCTTTATTTCGTGATAGAATTTAATCTTTGATTCATTGTATGCCCACGATGAATTTGGTTAAAATTGCCTCTCCTTTACTTCTGGTGAAATGAATTAGGCCTATTGTTTTCAGTATTTTTGATTCTACTGTGAAGGGAAGGATGAATGGAGAGGGAGAATGATATGAAGAAAAAAGGAGTCAGGAATAGCGTGACGGTTGACAGAACGGAATGGAAGAAGAAGTAGTTGTGCCTACCCAAGTCACAGACAAGAGCAAGAATGAATGAGATATTATGTGTATATTTGTAACGTTATGGAATAACCGACATTAGATTCATGTACAATAATGTGTCTCATAGTTAATATAATATTTAGTTTAGATCGTATGTTATAAATAATATTAGTAGCATGTACAGCTCTTGTGACCATGATTTGCTTAGAATCCTACTCGACATAACTTTTATTCTTTTTCTGTAAAAATAAGAAGAAACTTGAATAGGTAAATCAGAAATATATTATCTTTTCTAAAGCATTTCGATCATCTTTCGTTTAGGAGAAGTAAACCTTCAAATAAAGAAAGGATGCCCTTGATATCAATCGCTTCCATATCAAATACCTACATTACCTTAGGTCTACTGCTACCAAATCAAAAGTTTATTTGTGAAACATAGGTGACCTATGTTTCACAAATAATCTTTTGATGATCCCTTTAAATTGTCAAAAAAAAACTTGCAATAAGAAATACGGACATTCATGCTGCATATTTGGCCGCAAATAAATCAAAACTCACAGGGTTGGTACTTCCCGTTCGGCACGAGTACAATAAAAAATCGTAAATTTAACATTTTTAGTTAAATCACATAAATAACAAACTCACATTTGCAGTTGAAGTATGGACTGTGATGTAGAACCCAACAAGTAAGAAGAAGTTAAGTTAACCTTGGCGACAGCTGCGGCGGCAGATGGCCGATGCCGTCATTGCCATCATAAACTTAATGTAACAATGTATACGTGTAGATATTCAAGTGTCGAAGTTTGTGCAGCTTTGTAAATTATTCATCATCAGTGTCTTTAGTGTATTACTCATATTAATACCTATGGTATTATGTAATCTGTATTATGTCTCTACTTATTTTCGAAGTTCATTTGCTGTAATAATGATTGTGTCGTTATTGTAAAGTATCTTTTACATAGATGATGACTACTCGAGCTACTAACGCTGCAATTAGCAATCCTTTTAATCGAACGATAGATATGACACACCCTATAGCAAGAAGTGGTCTAAGTTTAACTATTTTTTTGTATATCCTATGCTGTCCTACTGCTGGGCTAAGGCTTTCTCAAAGTCCCTCCTGGAACTTCAGCCTAGCGCCACTTTTAACCAGCCCGCGTGTTACACCCGCCATCTCTTTCTGTGCCTTCCTAGGCGACGCCGTCCATCTTCAGGCACCCATTGCGTGGACCCCGCCTAGCGGTCACTCTGCATGCGACTGACGCAACCTGCCCAACTTTTACGAATCTTAAAAAAAGAACACGAGTCACAATCACTACATTGGCGGTGTTGACCATCTCTTTCAAAATCCAATATTGATTTTTTTGTGAGCGTAAGAAATTGTTTATTACATACAATGAAGAGATGAGTCACCACTGTTAAACCTGAAAGTAGTACTACAGTTGTAAAGAGTTCTCCATCTCCGTAGTATTATGACGTCACTGTTGTCAAGCCTTTGGCCTTGTCCTATAAGCTTACAGCTTTCTATTATTTTCTTGTTTATATGTTAGTCTTCCTACTAGAAACATTCTAGATATGCTTAAATAAATTAGCAGCCTCAATATACTGAAAGATACTGGAATAAAGAATTGTAGAATCGCAATTATAGTGTTGTTATCCATTACAAATCACAATTCCTGAAGCCAAGTTTTATGGTCATTAAAACTGAACACGCGTGTCACTCATGGATCCAAGCATAGACGCTGCATAGCCTTCGTGTGCGAATTTCGCAAATTGCTTTGCTGCAGTGAAGTGCTGCTTTCCTCTAAATAAATTGAAGAAACGAAACAGCTTTTATACTTGACAGAACCCCCTCTTTTTGACTAAGCTTCTGTCTGTGTTGCGATAATTAATCTACTCTTATTTAAATCTTTATTGTATAGACAAACTGCACAAAATAACTGATCAGTAGAATGCTGAAGGTTACAAAAGGTCTAAAGCCAGACTCATACGTTCAAGTAATTCCAAACTAGATTATATTTATGGACATTTCATCATAGCATGTGCTTATTTAGGACAGATGGCAGGATGCTAATATCAGCGCGATACAAACACCGAGGCACAAGATAACGTACATAGTAACGTAATCAGCACCTCAATGACATGCTTCTGTCAACGTTTTTAGTATTGTATCGTCATCGACCTACTTGATGCCGTGACGTATGTTCATCGTCGTTTGTTAGTGTGTGTGGAATATCTCTAATATGGCGACGGCCTCGCATCAATTTGTGTTTTATACAAAGCGTCTTTACTTGATAAAGAAATATTTGCCTTATTTATCTGACTGCGTCTATTTCGTCACTTTTCTTCATCCTGTTTCTTGTACTTCATTGCATTTAATGAATCCTTTAATCTCTGCCAGCCAAGTAGTGAACTTATTATGTTTTTGGTTTCTAGTGTGTTTACTTATTTAAATATTTTAATAAACACCTGTTCAGGCTTACGATGTATGTCGTATGACTTTGTGACGCCTTTTGGAACTTAGTAGTTGTTGAACGGAATACTTGAGCTAAACATAGCGACCTGAACCAGAAAATATTATGGAACAGAGCACGTGACACATTGCGCAAACAAGGATGTTGTCTCAGGTGCACCTTACGTAACGTCCTAGTACACTACAGTAACAACTGCTCATTGTCCGGGGGCGTGACTCAGTGTTTGTTTTGGAAATTCTCATGTACATCTTCTCTAGATACATATAGGTACATATTCTACCAGGTTTCCTGGGTTCTCACAGATTTTATTTTACATTTTTCAAGAATCATTCACTTGATGTTTTCCGTTTTAATAATGCAATGAACAGTACCCGGTAATTCTGACGCATCGATATATGTGGCTTTATAGAGCTCATCGCCCATAGGAATGGAAATAAGTATAAGTACCTATAGTCTCATAGGTCGACCTGGATGACAGATTAACAGTATTTTTATAAAGGTCGATTGTGTCATAATTACTGTACTCCCTGTTAGTTACTCTTATGGCAAATAAGTTCTCAAAACCAACTGTTAAAATAAGCAATAGTTTATGAAAAGCGAAAACGTTCTACAGATACAATAATGCTATGCTCACAAATAAAAGTGTTCGTATTTTAGTTGTAAAACTATTTAGTGAACGGGTCGCAAAATTGTAATAAGACAACAGTTATAAAAAGTAAAAGTCGGCCATAAAATTGTAAAGTTTTACAAGATACACATTGTTTCAGTTCCGTTATCCTTCTTAGAGATTAGAAACGTTAACAAGCATGATAAATGCGAAGCTTTTTGTCGTGAACAGACTAGCGTTAGTTTCCGTTGAGATAAGATAAAGATGGGTTTCCTATTATCAGGTAAACAGACATATTGTTTTGGTTGACAAAACAAGTACCTAACCTGCAATGTTGCATATTGCATTTGCTATCTATCTGACTCTCCATTTACTACTCAACTGCTCGGTTTTTATTAATTTCGCTGCGGGATCCTATAGGTAGTTGTAATGTTTCTCCGTGACTCATCGAGCTTCATTACCTCGACACTTTTCTGGTGGTCGCCACTGTTGATTCTGGTTTTCAGGAGTTGCAGTGATTTAGGAATAATGCGGGGGGTTTGATCCTATATAAAATATACTTTTCAACTGCCAAGGGTCTTATTTACTCTTCGTCCTTTGTCTTTCTTCTTCGTTTTGATGAATAATTTAGAAGAAATGTCCTAACAAGTGATCAATCGCTTTAATTGGCATAAAACAAATACCCGCCGTTGAAGTTCTGAATGCGCTACATTTTTAATAACTCGTGAAACTTTATTTGAAATCCTTTCTTTTCTGAAATATTGTTCTAATTTACGCCTTTCTGAACTTATTTCTGCCCGCGACTTCGTTCACGTGGAAGATATATTATAAACTTTTGTCATTACATTCAATTACACAAACATAATTAGTATAGATACAATTCAATGTCCATAGTTATCAATAATTGTGTCTTTGCTAATTACAGCTCCATCTTTCTTATATATAAAAATATTAAAAATGAATCGCTAAATGTGTTGGTAAGCGCATAACTTGCGAACCGCTTGACCAAATTGGATAATTCTTTTTTTATAATATTCCTTGAAGTACGAAGATGGTTCTTAAGGAGAGAAAAAAAAAAAAAAAAAAAAACTTTTGTAGGGTAGGTTAAAAAAAAATAATAGTAAATAATTATTAAAATGTATAGAATGTTCTTATCACATTATTATCTCAGAAACGAAAAAAAATACCAATATATCTTAAACTTTGATATAGGTACTTTAATATATTTCTTCAGTTAACAAAGTTCTCAATTTACTTTTAAGGGCAGGTTTAAAGAAAGAAAGAAATAAAAAGCCACAGAATTCTGTATTCAATACTTTCCATTATTTGGGCAATTGACTAAAAAATTATCGCAACCATGCAAAAGCGGCTCAACGCCTAGGAATAATTTCAGCACCGTTGTTTTACTACTGGCAGTGGCATTTTTGTTACACAACTGCATAGAGTAATGGTTATCTTTGCAAAAGATCTAAAGAATAATATAAAAATATAATAATAATATTTTTATTAAAAAATATAATAATAATATTTTTATTAAAAAATATAATAATAATATTTTTATTAAAAAATATAATAATAATATTTTTATTAAAAAATATAATAATAATATTTTCATTCAAAATTTTATTCAAAAATATTATAATAATATTTTTGTTAAAAAATTACTTGGCATAAGAAATACATTTTGCTTAAATATACATAACACTTCTAAGACTTCCGTGCCTGAACTAGGTAATCCCGTGTTTCAGGCGAGAAGAGCTAAATAATGTTACAAAAGTAAAAGTTAAGTCAAATCAAAAGAAGGTTGACAATAGACAAACAGTTGACTAACTTAACTAACATATCTAAATTAAATAAATACTAAAAGTAAGTGAAAAAGAGGGAACTAAAAGAAGATAACGAAAGTAAAGGATAAGATCTGTATTCAAATAACGAACATGAAGAAGTAGTGTGTGATGTAGAAGTAGTTTTCTATTGGCCTAGGCTTAAATAACTCACTCTGATTACGAACGTAACACATTCAACAAATAATACATTGCTATTCCCATTCATTCCTTTTTCCTCCTAACAATAATGGACGTAGACAAGACATTTGGAATACATCCAAACTCCATTTAGTTATTTGAAACTTTCACTGTTATTTACGGAACTCTATGAATAACTGCTTAAGAGTTACATTTATGGCCGTCTTTGTTTCACGAAAAGGAAGAGTGTCTTTGTACAGACTGTTATCTTGTCCCAAACAATTTGAAATGTTTATTAGCCATGCGTTTATGGGACGATAAATCAAACTTTATTTCTTTGTTACTTTCGCCTGTTCATTTTTACCAGCCCCTTTCAGTTTTGTCGGTAAACTTTTTTCATCTTGGGCCCCGTGAGTAGTTTGTTGTGTGAAACCGTCAAATTGTGGTTCTACGAATTTGTGTCAGGTTCGTATTCAGCGGCTACAAAACTGCAAGTGACGGACATTGCGTCAGTTTCTAGTATGTCTTCAATAGGATTCATATATGCGTTTCGCTTCGCACATCGTTATCATCGTTATCATTGAGTATATGTATAGATAGACGCTGGAGTGATCGAGCTCTGTTTACGTTAGCTACTCGGAGCCGTGGCACTGAACGCGGTGTGACGTCACGCGATAGACTACAAGGGATCGCATAATGTCGAACATGGGTCGTTGCTCGCACTGCTTTCAAGTTTAATCGATTGTTCATAATTTATTTGACGTCACTGTGTGAAAGGTTATTAACGCTAAATTAAGCAATGAGTTCGATATTAATTCGTTGCTTTTATTGCTGGCTGTGTCTCTTATAATTGAGGGATAAATTGACAAGCCCATTTTAATACGGTCTTGTGTCAATGAAAAACGCGAAATAAACATTGTTATTACTAACTATAAAGCTTTTATACGTATGTTTGGAAGAGTGCCTCATACATAGATTAGTACGCTACGTAGGCTCGTTAATGATCACTATATTTGGGTTTCAAATTCAGTCTTTTGTATGACTCCCTTCAGTGACCTAATATTATCCGGTATTTAGTTTACAGGAACGCACATCGCTACAAAAGTGTGCTATTTGTCAATGAAACGCTGCTATCTTTTATCTTTTGACGTTTGTTACAGGAATTCTGATTCGTTTGTGTATTTATACAAATCATCATCTTCCTGCCCCTTCCTTCCCTTCCATTGTCCCATGTTACTTGGGGTCGGGTCGGCGCAACATGTTTTCTTCTTCCATTCCATCCTGTTAACCGTCATGCTTTTACTGACTCCCTTTTCATTCTTTGGCCTTCCTTTCCCTCTCCGTCCATCCACACTTATATTCATAATTCTTTTGGTCACATGCGTTTCATACCTACTCTTCACATGCCTATACCAAGACAAACGATTCCCTTTTAAATTTTCGTCACACATCCATCTTAACATTTTCATTGCGTATTCATACAACGTGGACCTATATTACAAAAAATTATATTACTGTTAAATATCAATCCGACGCATGTCGGACATCGATTGTCCGTTCTTATATTCGTGCCTGTCTCTGGTACTCATATACATATATTTATATTATATATTATTATGTGATAATGATCCATTAATATGTACCTAGTCTAGTTGCATGTTATTCTAACTAACTCAGGAGGTGGCATTCGCGGAGAGTTTTTAAAAAGCAAGATCGTTAAATACCATCCGTAACCAATTCTGGGTTTAAGTAAATCTTTAATGAATTTTATTGGTAGTTGTAAAAACACTAGTATGCGACTGATTTTACTAGAATTCGGTATAAATATTAGTTATCTGCATACGTGTTCAGCTTCACAACCAACGGGGAGTGCTCATTGCCGCCCTTGACAGTGGAGCAACGCAAATGACGTCAAACCGGCTCTATTTTTGTATAACACTCATAAACATTCGTATTTCCTTGTTGTATGGTATCACTGCTTTACAGCCCAAGTGTGCTGATTGTAATTGACTATTTTCAGTGGTTACTAGAGTTATGTAATTGTTTATACTCGTCTTTTTATCCCAGATTTTCCTACCGCGATTCCTAAAACATGAACAGTAGTATTTTATCGGAATTGACTTCACACGAAAATTTACCGTACTTACTCTGCCAAATAGTGTAGGAAACCTCCGGAAAAATTACCACAGCAGAAAATGAGTTATTCTGAATACGAGTAAGAAGCTTTAGAATAAGCGAAGTTCGCTAAAAGTGCGTGTTTCATAAGCGGATGTTACTTGCCCAATCGTTGTTTGCAAAACCGGTCGCCGATCGTCTGCTGCGGTCCGGTTACTTGAATACGTAAATATAGAATTTGATGAGCACACAACTCTGCCCCTAGTGTGGCGTGTCTGTTGACAGACATTATACAACAAATCCAGTTTCAACCGACCGAATGACAAGCGGAAAAATCCTGTAAGCCAACTTGATCTTGGAAGAAAACATGCGTTGCAAATCAACTACTTATGATTTACAAAAATTTTGAAATATTGGTGGTGTAATCGATGGTTGAATTTAATGTTACGATGCGAAACACCTAGCTTACACTCATCATCATCACAGGCATGCTTTCCTGTCGTTGCGACCTATTCCTATTATACTACCTAGTAACAATAAACTTTAATTGTTAATTTGCTTTTCTATTAACTGACCGTAATGACTTATATTGGGTTAAAATGTTACGTTAACTTTACTTAGACTTGTAGCCGCCCGACATGAGACTGACGTTTTTTCATTCCCTTTCAATTAAAAAATACTAACTACTGTCTCCGCATTTTCATTTGAGCGTCCTCACCAAACTGTGATTGACAGACGTGCATTTACTAGTTCAGTAACATGGTTATTCATGTTTTTCATAGTCCTGTAACTACAACTAGTACAGAAGACGTATTTCTTTGGCGGTTCATTGCATTGTTCATTGTTCAACGTATCAAGTTAGTACGCTCATGCAGTCATTAGGTCCGCACATGAGTAGGCGACAGGGCATGCGGCGCAAGACAGAAGGTGGACCATGCATGGTCTGTGGGGAGACGCCACACAGGCACTGTGTGTGTTAGTTACTGAGCAGATTACATTATTATTAAATACTAATAAATTGCACAAGTTTATATTTGTGTAACATGTAGTCGAGTTAGAGATGCACTCAATGGCTCCAGTGTTTCGCAACCACTTTGACAGAACACGTTTGAAGATGTCTGTATTGAATTTGCAATATTGTGACTGTGTCCAAAGACTATTCATTAGTTTCTTTGAGTATTTTAATGTTATACATTACCACTTTGAATGTTTAATAACTGGAAAACTGCAGTTGTGTGCTGTTTAGTAATTGTATGGTGATTTACATTAATCAAATATTTCAACCCAGCGTTGTAATCCAGTGACATTGTACCGATATTTGACCTATGTAAACATTTTTCAATACAGACAGTCCAGCACTGGATTGAAATAAAGCAGCCGCTAAATGGTAGACCGACGACCAATTCACTGCTATTGAATACAAACGCTGCAATTTGAAATACCTGGTCAATATAACCCATCCTTAGGGCGTTTGTGCACTACAAGGAATTTTACTGTCCGCCAGTCCGATTTTTTACGGTCTGATACCGAGTCTCGTAGATTCAGATCAGGTTCGATTCCAAAATCGGACTGCCGGACAGTAAAATTCCTTGTAGTGCACAAGCGCCCTTAGGGTGGATGCATATTTGACGGAAGATGCGCTGTGTATTGTCAGTCAGGTAACGTCAGAACAGTCAAATAGATAATAAAACATTCAACCTGACAGACATATCCGATGATGCGTTAGTACGTCGACCGTACGTACGATGATACGTCCGTCATTCATTTGAGGATTTCGATGTTACAGTGAGACTGGCAAAACTTTATCCACTTCGTACTTCGTCGGGGGTTAGAATCGAATGTTCTTAGCAATGCAAATGCCGCAAAAAATAACAAGTTATTTTTTGTGTCGCAGAAACTAGTTTCCGTTGACCGGTTTGTGTTGGACTAAGACTAGTCTTTTATACGTTAGCAAGGACAAATCTGTACGGTGGTTTTAACACATCATGCACTTATACTTAACAACAGGATTGAATGTATTTAATTCCGTCTTCAGTCGAAAGTAATGTCTTCTTTATTTCTCGGCGAATATGCCAAAAGACCACAACTTCATTAAATCCCTTCCGTAACAACTGCACCAAACTACTAATTACTACGTTATTCCTTTAAAAGTCATATCTAATTGGTTACAAACATTACGTAAGATACTAATTACGAACATGAAAGAAAATTCGGAGGTCCATCTAATGTATAGAGTCTGGTACACCCTTTTTAGCATAATATGATAGCCCATGACACTCGACAATAAGGTTGATATCTATCACTTTGTAGCAGAACCTATCTACTTCCAGAGAGACCACTTACAAACAAAAAAGACAAACAAACTTTTAGTGTAGATATAGAAGTATAAACGATGTAGTTTAGAATTTTAGATAGGAATATTAACTAGTTTAGGAGTATAGACACTTTTAGATAAATAGGTATGTACCTGTTTTTAGTCAATCTAGTAATCTCAAAAGTCTACAACATTAAAACTTGAGACAAAAGCAGAACAAGGTTGGTGAGAAGAGGTTCTAGACTTTAAGCTGTTAGTTCAACATTTGTACTGGAACAGTCACGTACTATTTACAATCAAGACAACAAATACTGGCTTATAATTCGAGTGACATTTTTGGATTATAGCCATGTAAAAAGTTACGAGTTAATACAAGGGCTCAACTTTCGTGTCCCCGACTAGCAACTACGGATATCGCTAGCAACGTAACAAGTCCGGTTGAACAAGAACCACAAAGCCAACCACATGTTGTGCTAACTGCCAAAACACGACGTCAAACGATTAAGTAAACATAAATTAAGCATCAAATTCGGAACATGTGGTTATCTATTAACATAACGTACACTAAATATTTGTAGACGCAAATTCTGACACATTATGTGAGGGAATTCTGCAGATTTTAACTCTAAGTAAATTTTTACTAAGCTCCGAAGATTTGTTACCAAGATATGGTTAGAATAGCCTAATGGGCTCTGATTTGGTTTGAAACCAGTCTTCACATCCTGAATCAACACAAGCAAAAATTTAATTGAATTGTCTGGTTATTTAATATGACAGGAACACAAGAACATTCAGAAACAACAACATGGTTTCCTTAGTAACGTCCCTGTAGAACAATGCAATGATAATGAAGCTTGCGCCTGTCATGATCTGAATATTAGAACTATTTTTCATAGCTGGCAGATTGCCACTGATGTACACGTAGAAACTCCGCTTCAAATTCATTGCTCTTTTATATTTATTTGAAACAGATTTTCTACGAAATCCATGAATGTGTCAACTGCTGACTTTAAATTAACATTATCATCGTGAAGTTCTAAGAGCAGGCGGTAATTAATAATGATGTAAATGTCTAGTAATGATGACGTCACTAAAAAATGCCAGTCATTACCTGACCTATTTGACAAACTGAAGTGGACACAGCCATTTTATTTCTTATTCGAATTTTCACTGATGGAAACAATAATGGCTAACGTTTGTTCATAAGTTCTCGCCTAGATTTTTGCTTTTTTAGATCAGCTTAATCAGCTTGTAATGATGACTAGTTTACAATACTAGCTTCCAATAGTGCCTTGCACTTCATTGTTCGGCTGTGCGATATCATTCTTGTGCAGGTAATCCACATTCGCTGTGCATTACGACAGACGTGGATTGGCTAAAGCTTTCGAGCTGTTAGTGCATAATCAGCATGACAGGCTAAGGTCCTGATCGAACTTTAACCGTATAATAATATGATAAATTTGAAGATATTCATATCTCATTTAACTGAAGGTATTGTTTTATTTGTGTATAAAGAGGAAACTTGGTGCAACTGCAAAGGATAACGTCATCTCAACGTTGCACACAAACACATTGATGAGTAAACATGACGGATGTAGCGGTAATTCTACATTAATTGCATACAACAAATAAACAAAATATCGCACGATTTCATCTGTGTCTTTATCGAAATACATTAGAATTGTAATCGCTGATCTCATAGTAGGTACAAACAGCGTGTAAAAATCAATAAATTCAGGTATATAAATAACGATTTATATAATATTAACCACGCTAACAAGTTAGAATAAGTTCTTACGTGTCAATAGGTGATGAACAGAAATCTAGTTTGGATTCTTGGGCTGGACGCGTGTTCAATAATTGAAGATGGTAGGAAATCAATGACGATACATTGTTCTACAATTTAGCAACTTGTGGTGTGAATAAAGACTACATGTGCAACAGGCATTCAAGTTGCTTTAGCCGACCAATGTATTGAAGCAGGTTTTTCAACCGTTTGTACCGGCAATAGTACTTTTGATGTATCATCGTCTTCTGCACAGCGTATCTTCTCCATTCACATATATTTTGTTAAATTATGTATCAATGTCTCTGCTATCAGTTGAGTGGAGTGGAGTGGGGCGTCCTGAAGTCTAATCTTATGAATATATCAGTAGACTTTGACGTCATTCCGTTATCATCGACGATACGTTTGATACTTATCTCAATGTTATGCTATATCTTTATTAATTATATAAATGTCTATGTGTGCACGTTCCTTTATCGTCTCTATTTGTTGAAGGTGCTCTATGGATTTTATGATAGCAGGCTTTTGTATTAGATAGCTAATGATGTTTGTTTTATCTTCTGTAATTCCTACTCTTCACTTTTCACCGAAGATAATCATAATTATACGTTATTTTATTTAATGGAAAAATATATGATTGCCTTATCAAATAAGCCGAGATTACTCAAAGCCGCTAACATATTTCATTAATAACAATACTGTTGCGCATTCGTATCATTGTTTAGACTCATGTCTTAACATTTCTCTTGCATCGTTCGCAGGTTCACGTAAGAACTAATTGTGGAAACTTGGAACTGCACCAAGACGTTCGTCCGGAGTCGGTCGTGCCTAATCGTTCATTCATACATAGCATCAATATTTTGATCCCTTGCAGGTTATGTGCCAAAGTGCAAATTGTATCCGCTTGTACTTCGTATAGGTAATCTGACGTCACCTAGGTAATACATTACCATTATTTACTGTGTTTTTTTTATTATTGCTTAGACATAAACAATCTTTTCGACAACATTTTTTGAAGAGGTACTGGTTACTTATTTCGGCAGCTTCCTCTTCCTATTTGTTTTAAAATGTGATCAGGAAAACAAAAACAAATGGCTGTTTTTTAAATCCTTCAAAACCTGGTCCAATAACAGAAATGATTATTTGTCGTATTTCATTAACCAACTACATACCTGTCCAGTCAAACTGGTTTTGAAGGTGATATATTTATAACACGTACAACATTACCATATATCGATTATGCTTCATAGTTTTTATTTTTAACTTCGACCTTAGGCCACAGTGGACGTATTATAAATGGTGTTTTTATTAAACGTAAGTTTTTATCACTCATTGTCAAGGTTGATTTATCTACCTAAATTGTAATAACAAAAATACTGATCCATGAAAAACACGTCGTTTTGCAAATACTGTACGCTATCATACAGTTGTTTTACGTAACATGTCATAACATATTCGTTAAGCTAATGACCCGCGATACTATCACAATTTTAATTAACAATACACTTAACCTGACATGATAATGTTAGCAATTGATTTCTAATAATATGTAAACGATATCTGGTTGGCCTAATGATCCTAATGCAGCTTCTCAAATTAGCAAATAGCAGTGATTCAATATGTAATTGTATACTAAACTTATTGAATAATTGATGTAGATTATTCAAATCAACGGAAAAAAAGGAAATGAAAGTCTTTGAGGTAGCTACGTCTTAAAAAATAATCATCAGTGGTACCGGAGATACTTTTTGTTTCACGACAAATCCGGTACCTAATCAATATTTTAAATAACACGTACATTCACTACGGCTAAAGTACTGAATGAATCCGTGCCATCAAAGAACTACAGTTGATGGAAACAAGCCGTAAATCATAACGAGTGGGACGATCATTTGCATCGAACTTTGAAGAAATGTCAGATCTATGACGTATTCGTGTCAGTAAACAAACGAAACAGTCCTGCAAGTATTCATAAATTCAGTTGAAAATGTGAGAATTTGTAGTGCGGAGGTGTGAAAATAGAAAACACGATGTAATGTTATACCTACGGTTATACTAAGTATGCAGGACAACACATCGGGTACTTATATGAAGTATTGCGTAGTATAGTATTATTATAAGTATTATTACATAACGCATGTTATACCAGCTCTAGCACGAGCTATTATTGTGTGAGTTATCATGTTTATGTGATAATATGTTGGTTATATAATCATGAAACTGCACCTATTACTACTGAATACATTTCTGAAGAAATCAACTCGGTAGAAAATGTTAACTAATAATAATATTTGGGGACATTTCACACATGACCATCTGACCCCTATCTAGGGAAACCCTGTACTATGGGTGTCAGACAGCTGATTGATATACATACACAAATACATTTTCAAATACATACATACATACATACAGGGTGGGGAGGACGATACGACAAAAAATTAAAATACTGGTAATACTAGTTCATAAGAATATTTAAAAACTATCAAATAAATCCTAAAAACGAAATTAAAAAAAAAAAAACGTTCTGATATACTAAAGAGCATAAACATAATAAGAGCATAGCATAAATGTAACCAAAATAAAACACCATAATATATGAAATATTGGTTTTCTAACTTGTGAGAAGAGCGGCAACTTGTAGCGTCATAATTTAATATTATTAATGCTCAATAAAAACAATTACACCAAATTACCAAATCCTACCATGATCATTTTTTGTGCTATTGCCATCCCGACCCTGTATATAGATGTCAATCCTCCTCCATTGCTAAGGAGCATTACTCCTCTATGAATCTAAGTATAGTATGAATCTAACCTAATACCCTTGTCCTTATGTCCTTGTACAAAAAGTTGTGCCTAAAAAGGTAACCGTATGCCGATGACACTTTCCTTGTAAACATAGGCATTATACCGATGACCATGTTGTCAAAAGTAAAACCAGTAATTAAATATTAATGTTTCAATATTCTTCTCATAAACCACATTACATAGTAATGTCGTCATTACCCAGCGGAACATTCCGCCTCCTGAGTCGACCCTTGGGTCAGTTATCTTCTCAGTGACGCATCATTAGGGTTGGTGTAAGCGCTAGTTGGCGTTTTGAATATTCATTATTTGTATTAAGCCATGAAATAGCAGCTCCATCGTCACGTTAAATACTGCTATGCTCTTGTTTTTTAATTTTAGTTTTGTTTTCGGGCTCTTTGGGCTACATTGTTCCATCTACATTCCACTAACATCGTCTCGTCAGTATTAGAGCGTCATCATCCTGCCTCTATGCTAATGCTATTATTTCCATCTCCAATTGCTGTTATTTCAGCATTCAATTCCGTCATATCATTTTATCACACAATCCATCTTTCTTTGTCTTTATCTTTTCTGGTATGTCTCTTTTCTTATTATCACACGCTGGCTGGTAAGGTTGGTTACCTTACCTACATATTTTACTGGACATAAATAAACCCCCTCATCTTTTCCAGGATTAAATGGTTAATAGTTATCTTTGCCAGCCCTACATATCAGCTGGTAGGTCAATCATATAAGCACGTAGGAGATTACGCGGGCAAATACACTGCGTAACGTCGTCACACGTGACTAGTTGTGACCACTTGTAGGCCTATTAATAAACTCAAAGCTATATGATCACAGAGTCATAGCTAGTCAATGTTTTGAATAGCTTCCAGTCCGTTCTTGTAAGTGACGTCATTTCTTATGTCTGCATTGAAGGCGGTTGTTACTTGATACATTTTGAATCTGTCACAGATCAAGTATTTATACACTTGATCTGTGACAAATTCAAAATATATCAACTAACGATGTGATGAATGTAAATTAAAATTATTTTCCAATGGATCTTAGTTTAGTCATAATCGTCATTTTTCAAGCCTCTTATATGTTTCGTGCAGAATAAGCCTACAACCTAAATAAGTATTGATGGAAGCCCTCCATAATAAAAGTTTGAACAGTATAAGTGTTTGTATCACGCTAGGGGCACGAAGCGTGGGTAGACACGAAATGTCACTATTTTAATGTCAGCAGTCGCAGGTCAAACTGGGTTCGTGTTCCGTGATGTAAGGTACCGTGAGTTTTTCCTAAATGTGACACTATGGCATCTTCAGCTTATTTATGCTTTTCTAGTCAAAATGCTAAATGAGTGGCCTTCTCCATTTGTCTTTCTGTAGCTTATGATGATTTTATCATTATTAATGTAAAATTGACTCTGTAAACTAAGCTAAGCTTGACACAAGATTTTTAATAGTCAGCTAGAGCCATTAAAATATCCACTATGAAACTCTGTATAATGCCCCTGTTAACATTTTCTCCAATAATGTTGAAGTTCACACAAGTACGACAATGGCGTGACCGATATAAAGCTTTTCGGAAACAGCATGCGCCAGCGATGTGGTACAACAGAACCACATGAAATGTCAGTGCCGATCATATTTTGAGCACAATTCTGCAACAAAAGTTAAACTAGATGTTTAAAAATTCAACCTAGCAGGCACGTCACAAGCAGTAGGTAGTTATAGGGTAAAATACAAAAGGACTGATGATACTAAAGTTATGGACTTAACCTTAGTACCATCAGTCCTTTGGTCCTCGTCTATATCAGACAGCAGAGCTACCCACCGACCACCTGATTGGCTAATCATTTCTCCACAGCGTAAACTAAACATTAGGTATCTTATAACTCATTCCGATATAAGAGAAGATGCAGTATTACAAGACTGGTATTAGACAATAAAAAATCCTTATTTAAAAGTGTAGTGCAATAGCTTCAATTAAAAGGCACTCGTGTTGATAAATGTAAAAATAATTAAATGTTACGTGACATAAGCCACGCAACTAATAAAATTGTATTATTTACACAGCTGTAAACATATTAAATAGGCCGAGCTAATGATACGACACATGTCATTTGTCTTGAAACAATCCTTAACATTATTATAAACATAACCCTCCTTCTGGCGCAGTCGGGTAAAAATAACATAAGAACTGTACAAAAATAATATCACTTAATTAAAGTAGTCCGAAGCGGAGCGCTAGAAACGATTAGCTGGAAAGTTTCGGAGAAGGCCTTTGCCCAGCAGTGGAAAAGAGTGTTTATTACTTGGTTTTTAAATATTTCAAAATTAAAAACATACTATCAGGCGGCCTAGCTAATGCTAAATGGTAACCGCCACATATGGCCATCTGCATTATAAGAGGTATTGCAGGTGCACGATGCATTGCCGTTTCAAAGGCAAATCTAAAAATTGTATGTGCCTATAATTACCTGGCCCACATGAGTTCAAACCAGAACACATTACAGCACTGCTTCGGGCCAGAAATAGGCATGGTCCCAACGAGCTCTTTGGGAAAAAGCTCTAAAAAGCAGTTTTTGACGCCAAGAGAGCATCGAATTGTGTTCTCTTGGCGTCAAAAACTTATGCTCAAAGTTTCCAATGAATATTCAAATCATGACAGAGTTCCACCAGTTCATTGTTCACCTTACATCACTACATTATTTCAGGAAGTACTGAGACAGAAACGGGCAGTAATATTCATTCGGTAACATTACCGTCCATTACAGTTTACTGTCGTGCATTAGCCCAAATGCACGTCCGTTGTTACACCCATACATCCGTCAAGACAACTTTAACTAATACTTTGAGCTAGATGTATCAGGTGCAGCTGAAACTCGTCAAACTTACGAGGCCATTAAGCTCAGTAGGCCAAATCGTTCATATTTCATGTTTTGTAACCTTTTGTCATTTAAATGGACGACAGATTAAAGTTGGACGGGGTACAAGATAATAGAGGTGACATTGATTGATTTTAAAAACTGATGGGAATGCGAATGGAAAAGTAAAAATGGATTTAAAAACTGTTGAAAATTATTTCAATTAATGTTTTGTTAACCATAACGTGACGAATACGGCATTGATCAGACATAATTCGGATTTCTCACCACATACATGTTAAGTGGTGTCCACGCTGCTACGCTATGATCCTTATTCTACTATTTCATCAGTAACGTTGGATATATACTATTCTAGAAGTCACTACAGCTGTTGTTTTAACCGCTTGATTTAGCGTAGTCCATCAATCTGTATCACAAAAACAGCGTTGGTATCGTGTGCATGCGCAGCGCTTTCTAACACCGCTCGCGTGACTGTACTCCTGGCGTGCACACTACATAATTTGCGTTAGGGTCTGCACTAGTTGCTAATTTAGCAGTGAGAAGTTGGTTTATTGATCTAAGATTTATATTTGTTGATAAGGTGCACTGCGTATAAACAGCTGATTGGGTAAAAATAGCTAACGAGATATCTTTAATACCTACCAATATTGCAGGAGCTGGAGCTGACGTTAGTTTTCTCCAAATCTTCTCTGGAAGATCCAATCTTTCAAAGTCAAAGTCAAAGTCAAAGTCAAATCATTTATTTCAATTAGACCATTAAAAGGCACTTTTGAACGTCATATTGTAAAATTTGAATCTAGTTGCCCATTCCAAATGGTAGTTTCGTATGGAGAAGAATGGGCAAGAAACTCCATACATACTCTTTTAAAAAAGGGTGTTTACAATATTTTCATTTACAAGAATGATTATGTTATGTGAATACGATGTATCTTGTATAAAAATCACTATATTATGGTATGTACAAAGTATCACAAGTTAAGAAAATGACAGCTAAGTTATGAACATAGACACACAGTGTTCACATATTTACAATTAATAATACAGTAGACGATTACTTCTTCTATTACACTTTTAAAAAGCTTTGAATATTTGGCAACATACTGGTGAAAGCTTGTATTAATTATGTGTTGCTTTAGGCCATAAAGTTCAAATAGCTTTTCCCTGCTTTTACGAATACCTGGAGTTGCCCAATCACTAAATAAGAACTTTGCGGAAACGCTTTTAGTTTTTAGTGGAAAACTGTCACTAAATTGCTTGTGTAAAAGTGAGAAAAACTCGCCGTAGGTATCATTCGGGTCACTTATATTATTAAAGTTATGAGCACTCAATTTATTTTCCAAAGAATTATTAAATTTCTCAATATTTTTACATGTAATCGGCCTAAACCTTATTTGAATTTTTTGTAAAGGAATGTAGGCACAAAACGTAATGGTTTGTCCACTATGATCAGATGGCAGCTTATTTACAATTTCTTTATGTAAGTAATCACAATTACAAAATATATTATCAATACAAGTAGCAGAAGAAGCTGTCACTCGGGTTGGTTCCATAAAAATATTTGACAAATTAAATGATCTGAAAAGACTCAATAATCTGATACTATTAGAGTTATTATCTAACAAGTTAATATTAAAGTCACCACATATGATGATTGATTTACTACTATTGGTACTAATTTTTTTTAACACATCTTCCATTACAGAATCAAATACAGATAAATTCTGGTAACTTGGAGGTCTGTATACGCATACTATAACATGCTTATCCAGCTCAACACAGGACAATTCAATAGTGTGTTCAACCGATAATGCAATGATGTCTTTTCGTTCTTTACATTTAATTGAATTTTTAATTAGTATTAATGACCCCCCATGTATCATACGTTTGCGGCTGAAATGGCTAACAACACAATAATTTTCAAAATAAATAGACATCACTTGATTATCTTTTAACCAATGTTCTGTTAAACAAATAATATCATATTTGGTTTTCTCTAAAAACATTTCGATTTCCAGTAATTTGGAAGAGCAACCTTGAATATTCTGATGAAATAGTTTTAAAGTCTGTTGCTTTCCTTTAAAAGTTAAATTGCCAGAAGATACTTTTTTATTATTCAGTAATAATAAATTATTATTTGACGGAGTCACTTCTGTTGTCTTACAAACTAGTTTAAAGAATTATCCGGAGTGACCTCCACAA
The DNA here is from genome assembly GCA_947361185.1 of Charanyca ferruginea. Lineage (NCBI taxonomy): Eukaryota > Metazoa > Arthropoda > Insecta > Lepidoptera > Noctuidae > Charanyca > Charanyca ferruginea. Next base: position 60,949,173 of record OX376055.1, read on the forward strand.
CCTCACTTGAAGAGTTTAAAGAGCCGGTTTGTATTCTACCAGGAAGAGAATACTCTACCTGACTGGTAGTGGCCTCCAGGGATCTTGGTATTGTGGGTGGACTCTCCTTCGTACAACATGAGGATTCACAATAATCAATTACTATGTTGTTAGTGGAACTAGACAACACAGTTTCGTCACTTATGCTACAGTTTGTTATATTGGCTATAACATCATTAATATTATATGCTATCAACATAGCAATTAAATGTCTGCATTCTCCAGACAGAGATAAAGTTCTCTGAGTTAACTTAAGTATAATGTGTAACTTTGTATAGGTACCTATTAAAAATCCTTTAGGAGGACATATTATTATATACAAGACATTTTACCGTTTCCTTTATGCTATTTCCAAACACTGTGAACACCGTTATTCTCATTTTGCGTGCTCCGTCCACACTTAAGTTTAATGATGGTGGCGCACGACAAGGGGCTATCCGTTCGCTGATGGGTGTCGGAAACAACGCCGCTCCACACAAATTACTGAGGACATTTATAATATCTTCGTGACTTAAATATTAGTATTCATTTTTAAACTTGTTATTTATTTTAGATTACGGGTGTTTCGATGAAGCAACCAAAAACCGTCTCGGTTTCGGACCTACACCACCTTTGTTCGGAATTCTTCAGTACGTATAAAACTCCGAAATAATTTGCTATACAACCTTGATATTTTAATTCCCGAGTTAAAAAGGATTTCTCCATTCTGATGAAGTAATCCGATAAAATTCTTAGTTTCACCTTCGCCAATAACGTCCTAAATCTTTCAACCGTGCATTCGTCTGTAAATACCATTAGGTTCGCGTTATCGGAACAATCCTGTTCTTTATTCCACCATGGAGGATAGAAATGTGTCTGTGACGTGCCTCACGCTATCCGCCTACCACGGAAACCGTTCGCGTGACCACCGGCGTGCAGCGTAGGCTTGGCACGCAACACGCGATGCCGCTACTGTATGCGCTGTAGACTGCTTGAATCATCGGGAATGCCACTTTTTGACTTTTTTAAATGCTACATGACGAAAAATTTGTACTATTACGTGTAATGTACAAATTAACCTTAATATTGATTCATGACTTCAACCTAAAGCGTATAGCCTATCTATAATTTATAGTTTGCCTATAGTATTTAGACTCAGAAGGAAATACCCAGACTTCATGTGAAATAAAACTGTTAATATTTTTTACCTAAGTATTCTATGGCTGTCCTCATGAAAGAAAAGAAAGAAAGAAAGAAAAACCATTTATTCACGAGATAGTGACGCACATTACAAAATAAATGCTGTATATTATATTACTCTGTGAACAAGACCTAAAACTACAACAAGTGGATACATAATTATATCATGGGCGCCGGCAGTAGGGTGCAAGGGGATGCACTTGCACCTCTCTGTCAGGAAAGAAAATACACATAAAATATTAAAACTATATTTTTAGAGGTCACTGAATTAAAACTAAGAGCGAAAACCTTTGTAAAGGTTTTGTAAAGCTTCTGTCATAGTTAAAAATTAAGATTTGTCTAATTTTGTCATATATACTGAGTGGAACTGCATAAGCGAAAATCCTTTTTTGTGTGTTGTAAAAAATGCAGAAATGCTCCCTGAAAGCTTTAGTTTTTCTGGCGGCGCCCATGGCTGTCCTGTTGGAAACCAGACTCGTGTATATGATGATGTGTGACATACTTCTTGCACAACGTTACAGAATGCGGAAATAAGAGACTTGAAGGATTCTTTATCAGTCTATCTATATCATCTAAAATATAGATATCAGATAAACTTTTGCAAACACTTATGGGTTCAAAAGACCCGCATCGTATACCCACAAAGGCAGGAGGCGACGAACAAATAAAATTAATTAAAGGACTGGAACTGATTAGGCGTGAGCGATGTGACTGGTGTCACAAACACATGGTCTCTTGAATACCTCGCGAAACGCTATTCAGTGGCGAGTCGCTATTTGTGGAACAATTAATTATGTATAAGAATTTGTTGTATGTGTGGTCCTCAACTAAGTCTAAGATTTTCCCATGGCCGTTATGGTCTAGATAGAATAGCAACCAATAAGCAAGTCTTCTCGACAATTGTCACTGTTTTCTGATATTAGTTGAATCAATGTCGTTTTTTTTTCAGAGCGTTGATTAACTTCTGCTACAAAATGTATAACATCAATGTACACTACTTTGAACCAGCCGAAGTTTTTGTAACATAAAAAAGTTTTGTCTGTGTAAAGCGAGCCCTCATAACCATTGTTCTCCCCTAGCAACAAAATTATCAGTAACAATAGGTCCAAGAAGTTATTTCACTTTCTACGCTTTCTACTCCTGCGCACTAAATGTTATCAGAAGCATAATATCAACAGTACCTTTGCTTAGCTCAGCCGAACTGTTACTGTACGGTACATTACCGTTAGCACTTTTTGCCTTTTCTCCAAGACCACCCAAGTTTTTAACACCTTCGGTTCAGCAACGGCTGTAATTTTAACAATCGCATTTACTTTTTTACTGACGTCATTCTTGAGTTTGACTGTAACAATGGATGCTGTTACCATTGTTCGGTATTTTTGGTACATTTTGATGGTTTTTGTAATGGGATTTCATGTTTGCTTCAGAATCTTATCTGTCTAATCAATTGTTTTAACCTCATTCAATAGATTACCTTTTTTATAAATTCGCCTTTCTTTTTGACTCATAATATTTACCGGAAATACCGTTGACCGTTGATACCTAAGGCCAAAAGTAAAATATCTAAATACGTTCATACATAAATTCAACAGTCCCCACCCCACTGCAACAAAATTCTACAGTTTTAAGACCGATAAAATTCCTTGGTATTATTATTTAGTAGCAGTCTGCAAATTATGCATGCCAGCATCGTACTTCATGTCAAACAATACCATGAGTAATAATACACGTCTCTTTGTTGCAGGTAAGATGGAGGAAACCCTTTGTGTCTGCGATTCTTTGCCTCCTTTCATGGTACCCTTCCTTTCTGCTCCCCTCCCTATTTGGTTTGTTTTCAACCAACTCGAGAGTTGTTCCCGTCGGCTCTGATCACGTGGCTTTCACAGATGCAATGTACGTATCATAGAGAAGGTATGTGTAAATACAGCTAAGGTATAGATGTAACTAAGGTATATTTTAGTTACAAATTATGCTTACTACCACATTCTACACCTAAACACCTCTGTAATAATTATTTTATAAGCTACAAGCACTCAGCCCGCGACTGACTCCGCGTGAATTTTCTCAAGGATCCCTAATTCAGCATAGCATAGCATTCAGGGATAACGTAGCTTCCTATTGGTGCAAGATTTTTCGAAATCAGATGAGTACTTTCGGAGATTACCCCCTACATACAAACTTACAAACAAATTTTACCTCTTTATAATATTATTATAATACTAGCTTTTGCCCGCGACTTCGTCCGCGTGAATATCGGTTATAGTGGATACAGACGTCGCGGAAAAAAGTAGCCTATGTCCTTCCCCGGGGTTAAATCTATCTTCATGCCAAATTTCATTTAAATCGGTTCAGCCGTTTCATCATGAAAGCGTAACAGACAGAGTTACTTTCGCATTTATTATATTAGTATGGATTAGTATAGACTAGCACTTTGCACGCGACTTCGTCTGCGTGAGTTTTCTTAAGAACCCCATTTTTTTTTAATAATGCAATATAGCCTATATTACTCAGGGATAATGAAGCTTTCGATTGGTGAAAGAATTTTTGAAATCGTACCGGTATTTTTTGAGTTAAATCGTAACAAACAAACAAATCTTTCCTCTTTTTTTATATTAGTTTAGACAAGACCCGTGCTGACCCGCAGCATTGTGTTGATAATATAATTCAAAAATAAAATCCTCCATCTTGCTTCGCATTTCGCATGCAACTTCAGCTAGTGCAAATTGTGCTGCAAGTCATGTGACAGGCGTATATAAATTTGAATGTTGAGTTAGAGGAAAGCGTGTCACTCCTAACCACTAGTAACTCTAGCAATATTATGTGGGCAAAGGCTCAAATGCAAGAGCTCGTTCAAACGAGCATTTTTAGACCAAAACGACGAACTCAATTAGAACCAGGGATATAAAGGAAAAAAAAGCTATGAAAACATAAGAAATTTACAACAGGAAATCGCGTTTGAGGGTAACTTAAGAAGGGTACAAGTTTAGTGATTTCCAATGCTTGATGCAAAAAAAAAAGTTAAACAAATCGCTTGAATAGAACGGCCAGACGGACTAGTAATACATTCTTATTTTTATATATATAAATCCTAGTCATTTATCTCTGCCTAGAATTTAACATAAAATAAAACTTGTTCTAAAGATTCTATTAGTAAAATTTTGTAAACAAAATGTTTAAGCATTTAATACATTTTCAAGAAAAACAAACTTAGAATAAAATATTTTTCCGTTTCTAATTCAAAACTTATAAGAGAAACAATAAACAAAATGATTGAAACGCGGTTCAGAATTTTTAAGTTTGCCTCTGAAGAGTTCAACCCTTGTGGAAGACCTTCAACAATGTCTCCTGAAACTTGACCACGGTAAGATACTTTTAATTTATACAGGGCTGTTTCTTTTAAGGCCAGGCGATAGCTTGACCATCATTTATAATTCTATAATAGCACTAATATGGCACGAGACCACGTCGATCGCCAACCCGATGGACAGACTCCATCAAATCTTTCACCAAGATCCCTGTGGCAGAATATGCTCGCCATGCAGCCAATAGAGACCGCTGGAAAAAGTTGCAGTTGTAGGCGACGCGGCGACGCCCCATGACCATCACCACTCTGTCAAGAGTGAACGAATAAGAAAAAGAATGGCTAATATAACTGACTAGCTTCAGCCTGCGAATTCGCATGGAGGTCAAGTAACACAGCAATAGTGTAGGTTTTTGTTGTCATACAGTCATACTTTAAAATCCATATCACTGAAAATATGTTTATTGAATTTAAATAGTTGTAAATCAAATTGCACATAACGAGATCTATTATAAATATAGTCCCCGTTAGACAACAGTTCCATAAACTAGATAATATTAAATGTTTGTAAAGTATACTGATATTTAAAAATAAAACAATATTAAGCATTTTGAAAAACCCACGGCCGATGTAAACTTTGTAATCGAAAAAGGATCAAATAAAATTTATGTGAAATCCCCGAATAAAGGGAAATAAGTAACAACAAATAAATATGAGGGTACTACACATATTCACCTATCAATATAATGACTAACCCAAGAAAATCTAAAAAACCAACCAAAGTGTATTCGTTTTTGGATATTATCACAGGGTTTACGTGGGATGTTTTCAAAGAACTCAAAGATTCTCCGCAGACATAAGTTGGAGAGCCTCGGTTTTTGGTTCAGCTTGAGTTCTTTGAGGACCGATTGGTTGGTCCTAAGCGATGCCCAAGGAATCCGGAGCATCTCCCTCTATCACCACATTTCTAAGGCGTCTATGCACTAGTAATCAGTTGCTTTTAATATCCATGTCTCTGAAGAAGACTATGGTAACTATTGACGAGTGTTATTTTTTGTCTTATTACTGATGTTATGGTCCTTCCATATCCTGTCGAGCGGAGACATTGCAGTTTTGACCATTCCAATTCTCCTACGAACTTCAGCTTCACACGATCCGTTATTCCGAACGCTAGAGCCTAACTAAATGAAGTAATCAACGGTTTCCAAATTCATGACTCATTGCGTTGAGTTTTTAACAACTAGCAATATATAATTTGGTAGCTACTTATTCAAATTTTGAAATACCAGAACTGCAATCAAATAAATAAGTCAATCTTATTATTGTTATTTAAATGCCGCGAAAACGATGTATTTGGAATGGGATGCATGGATATTTGTAGCCAAGGGGTCTCTTTAAGACGCCTCAAAATGTACCGTTCAATTAAAACTCACTCTGTATATTATCGGTGTCACGTTTCCCCTACTGAGTCACGTTTCTTTTCGCTCAGCCAAATAAGATGTGTTTGTTGTCCAAAACCGGTCCGCGAAGGTCGACCACTTCGAACATGTTCACCATCGAATGTTGCTTAAGAAGCATTGTCAAGTATCTATTCATTCTGATGTTATAATGTGAAACATCGAACGACGAACCTCTGAAATGCTAATTGTTTTAAGAGCAAAGCATAAAATCCAACATTTCTTGGGCCTACTTGTCTCGTCAGGGTCAAGTAGTATACTTCAAGGGGCTCCTTGTGTAAAATAATTTATTTGAAATCGCAACTTGCCCCTGATTTACGGGAGCACAGAGCGCGGTACCCTTCGAGCGTCGTCGTCGGACCGGTCGTTGGCTTACAAAAAGCTCTGAGAATGTATTGCTCTGGCACAAACGGTGGGAAGCTTCTCACGACTCTTCGGGGAACTGGCTTGGCATGGCCTGTAGCCACAGATAACCCCACCTTGTTATATCTACGTCACTTTGACTGCTTTTTACTTTATTTAATAGTTACATTTCCGGTTCTGAGAGTGGTAATTACTTACTTTTAAAACTGACGAATCATTTAACTTTTGCGCTTTTGTAAAGACCCACGAGTTTAATCAGTGATGTGATGATTAAAACATATTCCTGCAGAGCACATTTAGTTAAATGACGTCATCACGCATGGGAGTTTACTATATATACATATTATCACTTTAAACGAATTACGTATAACTTCTTGTAACTCTAAAGACAGGATCTGAAAATAAATGTATTGTGCAACGCTAACTACACAATATCTATGTTTCTGTAAAAGCTTGAGTAAATCCTATTTTGTTTTTATTGGATTAATGCGGCTATGGTATCACTGCGCCCAGGGTTGACCTATTGTGATCGCCGCTTGTTTGGTTAGAGATCGCCAACAAACCCTGCAGCTGTGATGAACTGCAGGATCTGCTTTGGGGCAATCTCCATTATTTCAACAGGTGTTTGCCCAGATGATTGTTGCGCTGGTGAATTAGTGCTCCGCATTCCCCCAACAGATGAAGTGAATAGTAAATTCTAAGGTTTTCCAGTAAAATCTAGCATTTACCGATATTTGAACTATTTCAGTAATATATGCAAGTACTAACTTTGTGTGTCACTATTTAGAACGGTACGGAAATTAACACAGACAAGTAAAATCGGAGCTAAATTGATATGACGTAACGCTTGAGAATTAAATGTTCAAATGAGACTATTGTCAGTCTGGAAAAAAGTGTTTCAGCGTGTAATTGATGTAAGATTTTCCACTTGGCTCACCTCGTACAATAGTCTGCGGGAACTGTTTAACATTTAGCGCATTCACAGTCGCCCGCGCAGGCGTCGCCGACGCCTCGTGAGAACTCCGCCGGCTTATGACTTCATTTCAACCTGTTGCCAACTGGTACAGTTATTTAGTTTTGCACTTTAATATTCTCGCCAATGATTTTAGTATTTAAGTGTGCTTTTATTTAGCTAAGTTTTATTATGTCGTACTTCATTAGAACAACCATTTTAAATGTTATTACGGTCTAAGTATTTTCTTGTACCGCTTCTATCTTACCTACTTCATTAAGATAACCATTTTAAATATTATTAAAGACAAGATCTCATCAAGATTGGCCTTGTTTTGACTTGCTTAAGATATGTTTAATTTAATTATAACCGACTCTTTCTAATATAATGCAAATCACTCACAATCTCCTATTTTCGTATCAGTTTTGATCATTCAATGTTCAATAACAAAAAACCGGCCAATAGCGGACTCGCGCAAATAGGGTTCAAGACCAGACTACACCGAACAGTCTACAGGGCGGCCGCTGATTTGCCGTGATTTCAGTGTTTGTTGAAATGTAAGTTTCTGTTACATTTAATACTATCTTCATAATTATGTATAGCTAGTCCATCGCGGCCCTCGGCTAAATAGTACGGGATTGAAGTATCTTCATGTTCCACGAAGGCACAGAGGAGGTAAACCTCCAGTCGTTTGACTCAGGTTCTTTCACTGTGTATCAGATTAATCTACTGTCGGTAAAAACCTTCTCTTATGACATCTCTATCTCGGCGTAAACATTTGGCAATGAAGTTAAGCAAAGTGAAGTTTTCTATGAATTACAAAACTCTACAGGTAAAGCCCACGTTACCTGTGTGTTAATAACATTCATTAGAATTACATGATTCGTATAAAAGGAAAATTTTGTAGATAACTGATTTCAGTACCAAGGTCGAAACTGTTTGTGGAAACATCAGTGTCAGTGGCAACTAACGTACTACATGCGACATGTGCTGTGCTGTTCTAGTCCTGTCATCATTAGAACCGTCGATGATTTATTTATTTATTTATTTATACTTCATGCACAAAGGTACAAAGGCGGACTTAATGATGTCACTTGGTTATAATTACAAGTGCAATTGCATGAAATATACCTGGTTAAATTATTTAATGCTAATGCATTCATCAAGATTAAAATAGAATATGGTTGGGACTTGATCGGAATATATACTGCGGTAACTAAGTGTAGCATAGGTATACTTACTATAGGATTTGAGGAAGTTTTAAAGGGAAATGCGCCAAGGACATTCCACATTTCGTAAAACACATCAGGAAAACAGTTTTCTATCACGTTTGCAGTATATAAACGACGACACCTTATTGTAGACAATGAAGTTCTTTCTAAACATCAAAACCGAACCATTCAGTCTTTAATTACACATTATTTAACAGGCGCCATAAACAAAAATCCATAGCCATAACAAAAACCAGACAAGCGCGAGTCGGAGTCGCTCACCGAGGGTTCCGTACAGATTTGTAGGTACATATCCACACTAATATACTAATATAGGTACTACTTATACTAATACTAATCCATACTTTATATTATAGTAATGTAAATGCGAAAGTAACTTTGTCTGTTACGCTTTCACGATGAAACGCCTGAACCGATTTTGATGAAATTTGGTATGCAATTAGCTTGAACCCTGGAAAAGCACATCGGGTACTTTTTAATCCGGGACTTCGTCTGCGTCCGGGATAACCAACATTCACACGGACCAAATCGCGGCAAAAGCTCGTTATAAATAACGAATATATTTTATTATGATTAAATTACAAATGTATAGTTTTCAGAATTTTCCCTGTATTTATAGTATAAGACGATATTACTTGCCGAATTTCATAGTTCTAGGTCAATGGAAAGTACCCTATGAATCTCTTGAGAGTGTCGAAATGTTCGTTTTTTGCAACATAAACACCCGTATCTTTTTTCACGTTAACTAAGAAGTTTGTTTTTTTCACAGCTTCAAGGGACCTAAGTTGTATAATAATATGGTTTTAATTTCAACTCGATACCTTTACGCGTTCCCGAGATAAAGGGTCTTGACAGACAGACGGACAACAAAGTGATCCTTTAAGGGTTCCGTTTTTTCCTTTTGAGGTACGGAACCCTAAAAATGGGGACCTAGCAAGTTTATTGCGCGTTAATCTTTCGCCGTCGGTTTAATGACCACTACACCAAATGTATATTATTATCTTTTACTTTAAGGGCGGGTTGCTTCAACTAACCATTACTGACCGGTAATAGTCAAAAATGGCGCTAACTATCGTCAAATAAAAAAATGGGTTGTTTCACAAAATCATACGTCAAAAAGTTACTATTACCTTAACCGACCAGTCATCGTAATTTTGTGTTGTCAAACAGCTACTTCAAACATCAAAATATTATGGAATCTCTTTTTAAAAAACTTTAACTGACGGATTTTTATGTCATGAAACAACCCGTTACATTTAACGTACGTTAAACATCGCACGTCATAGTAACTTTTTAACCGTCCTTATGTAACGTTAACCGACTGTTTGAAACAACCCGCCCTAATAGATCGATATTGCCCCCTAACGGCGCGCGTATGCATAGAACATGGTTTCAACATTTGTCTAGTGTCCTAAATAAAACGAGACATACTTATACTCGCATACACTGGCTCTAAAGTGTCATTGGTAGCGACGCGGCACAGCGGCAGCTAAAGATGGCGGCTCGTGACGTCACCGTGCGTTTCCTTTCACGTCACCTTCACCTTGACATTTGAATTTGATTCTAGAACGTGTCGCCGTACGGTGGCCGTCCATCCGAAACGCGCGTTGCATAATTACTGATGCTCCTCGAATACATGTAACGCGAGTTTTATTGATTGGCCATACGTTATTACATTTTAAAGAAAGAAGCCGTAGACCTATAAACTAACTATTTAGGAAATAGATTTGAAAATCTATACTGGACCCCAACAAAAATAGTAAAAACAAGCCGTAGGCATTGACAAGACTTCAAATATAAATGGGGTCAAGCTAAATTAAACTGTTTTGAAACCTTATACTCCTGTTTTTGGACAATCGTGTAAAAATAACCAAAGATTGGATTTACGATTACCTATTAAGGTACTTACAATTGCCATTACAATATTTAACTACTTATCAACCTAATTCCGTGTCTAGGTATTCAAAATTCCACCCACCCCTATCCCTAATATTGGAAATTTTGATTTAATAGGGTTTTTGTTGCTTGCAATGTCCCAATATAACGAGCCAAGGCCGCTTCTAATAGAGAGTAGGAATAAGCACTGATCACCATTCTTTAATTCTAGGAGGGTCTCTAGGTCCAAAAACTCTAAAAGTTTTGATACAAGTTTCTTTCTAGATGCATGCATGACACTGAAGAAATCCTTGCAACAACAACCATTTGACTGAAGAACCGTATCTATCTTGACAACAATCTAACTCTGACATATATACCGTTCATCATAAGTCTCGGAACGAATTGTTCAGAGAGCATTTAGATGAAGTGTTTACAACATCAAAAGATCTACTTTGACAAGCACGACGTCCTGTTTCTCATCTAGTATAGGATTGTGTTGGTCGGCCGTTACGGTTGTTTAAGGAAATTAAGCTATAAAACTTTATGTAGGTAGCTTCCTGAATGACCTGCCGCCATTTGATTTGACTAGACACATGAAATGCTTTACTGAAATATTGTTTGGGTTTTATTCCTTCCCCGCTTTACGTTTACTGTTGATATTGTGTTGTCCGCATTGTCTCCTCCAACTTCTTTCTTGTCGATTAAGGTCATGAGGTGGTCCTTTGAGTTGTGTGTTTGCATTTCTCGGTTATCCGGTGGTATCTTGATATTTATATCCTTTGGTTTTTTTAAGCAAAAAATCAATATTACGACGGAAATTATTAGACGGAAAAAAGTATACTTTTGCCGTCTGTACTGTTTTTGAAAATGAGAAAAATACATTTAATTCGGTGTACCTAATGACCATATTAATAACGAGTTTCCTTTATGCACAGGAACATAACACGCATACAATATTTTTTCCTTAATACAATAAGGAAAAGGCAAATATGTATGTACTACGTATTGCGAATGGCAAGTCTATCTCAAGTACATTGAGTAAATATAATATAGTAGATGACCAAAATGACTGATAATGTTATTAATTTACCTCTTACCAGCATGATAAGTTTGTTTTTTATATCATAAAATGACTTTCAAAAGGCATCTACACCAGAAAGCCAACACCTAAAGATGCGAGGTTTGAGTTGAAGGTGCAAAATTTTCTAAAGTATATCCAGTACCTAAATATCAATATAACCACAAGGTTCAGACATGTTTCACCTGTGTTGTACTGGTTAGTAGGTACTCGACAAGTCGTGAAGTGTGAACACGCTCTTGAAATCGAATATTAGGTACTTTACTAGCCTGCCTGCCTCGTTAGTCTAGTACGCAAGCGCTACTACTTTACATATGGTTCTTGGTTAGATCCCCAGGTCGAGCAGTTGTATTATGTTTTCCTATCAGGAACAGTACGGAGTCTAGACTTGGGAGTTGCCTGGTATAATTTAGACAATATGTACACACATTTGCTACCTAAACCCATCGAGAAATAACGTCGTGATGTAACAGCCCGTAATCTAGACTTGGGACTTACCTGGCAAAATTGTGTCAGAATCTACACATTTGCTGCCTAAGCCCACCGTGAAATAACGTCGTGATGTTACGCTGTGTTACAATTACCCAGCTCAATCGAAGGCTATCTCCAGAGCACTAGAGGTCCAACGTCTACAACATGCTCGTAACGTGTAAATTGTTTACAAAACTTCTATCATTGTGATGATAGCGCTGTATTAACCTACACTTACGTATTATATTTTGCTAAGATAGCTGGGTCATCAATTATCTTCTGTTTGTTTTTATTTGGTGCTGCAACGTTTACTTTGAGCTCATTATGGTTGCGTGTTGTCACAAATAAGCGTTTTTCATGAGTGTTAGCGAAGTTGTCACTGGGTTTTTACCAAAAAAGATGCATGTTTTGAAGTCTGGTTCTCAAAGTAAGATCTAACTTGACTGCCTTTGACTAGAGTGACTGTTTTAAAGTTATCATTGCATAACATTTTGAGCTCGTCGCTTTTTTTACTACTCCCATCATTTCTCCAATAAGCGCCATTTGTGTATCAGACAAAAGCCTAAGTATGAATTCACTCGATAAAATATAAGTCCACCAATTTGAGATTATTTGTGAGTTATCTCTCAGTAACCGACATTTCAAATGTGTTTACAGTCTATATTTAAATATTTAGGCTGCTTATCATTTTGACTATGTGGATTTATAAATCATGTGAAGACCACCGTTTGATCAATCATACCAGCGTGACATATAATAATAATTTAATACTAATACAAAGTGTGTCGGAGCTATCAAGATAATGTCACTATGTTGATATAAACTTTGACAAGTCATCTAATTCAAGATTTATATCAAGCACATCATGTCATAATGCCATCCAGTGCGTCGAAGTGGACGGAAGACCTAATCGCCGTACCTTTACATACGGTTCTTACATGACAGGCTTATTCGTCGTTAGGATACCCATGCACATGTAAGTTTTGCTCTCGTACAAGCACGCACCGCGAATGTCCAAGCGCCCTTATTTAGATTCTCCCAATCATCACAATTTACAATATCCAGCAAAGAATCTGCAAGACGTATCTTTATGGGTTTTCTTTACTTTCCTACCGGATGAATATCTACCTTGAAGCTACTACTGACGTTTGAAAGTTACAACTATTTAAGCTATTCATTAATAAATAGAATACGAAGATATCTTGATAACAATCCACAATAAAGTTTTATGACATGTTAAGCCGCATGCAATACCATTGACGCAAATGGTATCTTATCGAAATCAAGCAATATTTTTAATCCTATTTTGAACATGGCAATGATTGCTCCGCAGATATCAGTGATGTATTGTATAGATACGTTTTGAAATAGGACGTAAGAGAATAAAGAACACGTCAATGTATTGATAAAGCAAATGGAGATTAAACACGCAATAGAGGTTGTAACGACAGGTTGAAGTAACAACAAAATATTGGTATAGATAATGTTAGTTGTCGGATGACGTAACAATGGCGTTGAACCTCGTGATTGGATAGGTCTTTGTCCAACGCTTACAATTGCCGAGCTTGAATGTGTACCGGTTCTAATAATAGACTTCAATTAAGCTGACGGGATTTTCACGTATAATACTTATTCTACAACCAAATCTTGCTTTTCGGTAATAAGTGAAGGCTCTTGTCCTTGCTCGGATCCTTGACTGCTCAAATCTTGGTGCAGTATTCCATAACGCCGCTTAATGCACTTTGATGTCGATGAAAAACTGAAGGTAATACAAATGTGTTTACCACTGAGTTTAAATAACTTTCCATGAATGTGTAACAGTAGATAAGATTAAAAGTAGGTAAAGAGGCTTAAGATAGCCGCCTCGTGTAATTTTGAATGTTATGATAATAATACGAACGTAGTGTACGAGCAGCACTTAATTTATACTCATGACAAATTGTGACGCAAGTTATATAGTACCGATGGCCGAATAAGTACTTACTAAGTTAATCATGAAATCATCATAAAAACCGAGGCACAGCTACAATAATTAGCATTACTATTGAGTAATGCTAATTATTGTAGCTGCAAATATGTGTTTACGTTTGCTTTTTCTTTCAGTTTTATCTTCATGATAAAACAGAAAAGTTTCTGTCTTCATCTTTTCTCTGTTTTCCATATTTTTGGTCATATCGTATGAAATTTGTCATACCCGAATCGTATGAAACTTATCTTACTTTAATCCTTTGTCTGAATGCAGTCAATTTGTTGTTCTCTTGAACTATGCAGTTGTGTCATGTTTTACTCCTCGGCTTACAGTAAGAGCGAACAACTCATCTATTTAATTTAAAATCATTGAACCTGTCAAGTAAATACTTACCAATTTCAAAATAGCGCAGCTACACGTAGATAATATGTAAGTGTTGACTTCACTTCAACAAACAACTGATAAATTGATATCGGTGCTGGTCCTATCAGTGTGATAGGACAGTTGACATCCATTTGCGATCCAATGTAACGGAATTTGCTTCGATAATCATCTCTATTTGTATAAAAAAAACATGTTCCTGGAATATCCGTCAAACGAATACTTGCTGTGTTTATGCAGCTTTATTTCTCTTCACTGTAATATTGTGTACACATGGTTGACTTGCAGATTGGCCATCGTCGATGCTGCCAACCAGATTTTTGTTGTTATGTAAGTTGATATAGGTACATTTTTTTACCTAAATTATTATAGCATTTTTACTACTCTAAGAGGCGCTTAATATCTTCTCAAAGCAACAAATACTTAAGTACCAGATGTCCCATTGACGTCAATTTGAATATGTGCCGCAATGAAACCGTTTCATTTTCCTTAAATACTAATCATCACTAAGAAAAACTCATGAGCGAATGATCAATCACAGCAATCACTCGTTCTAATATAACTACACACTATCTCTATCGAACCTACTATGCGAATTCATTATCAGCATTAAATCGTTTGAGTTTTCTTTTTGAATCGTGGCTTCCTCTTTATGTACGTTTAGTTTAACGTAATTGCTCTCAGCAGATCACGCAGTGTGTTAGGTCGCGCACTTACTTCAATTATTTTTATAGTAGTCACCTGATAATCATTTTGATTGATGAGCTGCCCATTGACGTCATCGGTCACGCCAACTTGAATTAATTACATAATCTTGTGTTCTTATGAAGTTATCGTCTTCGTTACTTTATCACGCAAATTCTTGCTATCATTTAGGTACATCACTTTTTTTATCATCAATACCACGTCTGTTATGGTTCGGTTTCTTGGTACATTCCCTGCTAAGAGTTTATAATGTAAAAAACAACATTCAAGGATTGTAACGTTTATTTTTATCCGATTATTGCGAAAAACATTGCAATTTAAACTTGTTATCAATGCGAGATAGAGTTAATTGGGTGACCTCGTCGTTAGTGATAACGCTCACCCCGGAGATTCGCAATTGTTTTGTAAATATATACATATCGGGTCCACTTCGCACTCGATAAGGACACGCAATCGTGGCTCAACGAAGGTAGTCCACGTGTTACGTAGCAGACACACTTATTGATCTGTTCAACTGAGCATCACAGCACTACCTATTACATTTTTATACCACTAAGGTGACTAACAGTCATACGGCCCACTTGATATTAAGTGGTTACCTTAGCCACGCTTACAACACCAGAGGCATCCGATACTAATCTATTAAAACTATTCAGACAATCATCGACAAAATTAGAGTTTTACCAAAAATGATATACAGAATTCCTCTGGCCATCCAGTAAGTTCTTGCCACCAAGGAATATCGTGTTTCCCTAGTATTTGCTCTGTAACCCATTTGGGTTACAGAGCACAGATCGACAGTCGCTCTACGTAAAATACTGGTATTCTTTATTCATTTGCATTCAGCTACAATAGTCCTCCGCAAATATAAGCAGATTATGCAATAGAGGTATCATCATTGAGTACTCTTTTTAAATTCTAACACATATTATTTTCGTGTTGCTGTTCTCTAAAGCGTCTTCATCAAGGACTCACATATCATGTCGTACATTTAACAGTCCATAGTATACCAAACCGTATTCACGCAAATCATGTAACCTAATTACAAAGATCTATAAAATGTATCAACTGCCGCGTCATCTTCTGATTCAACAATTGCAGTATCTTTCCCGAAAATTGCGATGATCTTTTGACGAAACATTGTATCATCGTTGGTATTATTGGCATGAATTTGACGCATCGCTCATTTCGCTTGAACGTTCCCTATCATCTGTTATCTCTTTGGTATTATCTGCTGTTATCTGTCACATGTAAACATCCGGTTATACGAAATCACACATCAATATAGCAAATATGGCGAGTTACGTATTTAGCTGTGTATCGCAATGGAAAGTTCCTTTGGAGCGCAGGCGGTGATGATAGTGCTTATCAAACACGCATGGCCGACGTGTGAGCGCTCGCCCGCGCCTGTCGCTGTGACAACACACCATTACTAATTATATTGTTATTTGAAAAGTGTTGCTTAGTAACTTGCGACGACTAAACGTCGTAACTCTTTCAAATTTTCGCCATGGATTTCATTAAAATTTTGTCCCAAAATAAATTCTGCTTTGTGATACGAAATTGCAAAGAAAAGCTAAATGTCCTTATAACCTTGGACACTGCCGTTATTGACTCATAACTCATCATATTAGTTATCATATTTACTCATTAGGTATTTAACGAGTTTTCCTAAACCCCATTAAACTGTCATATTTATGGCAAATTATTACGTAGTAACAGTTCGTAACTCAGTGAATCCCAAATTCCATGAAGTGTACGCAACAATTCCTGACCGTCTGAGGTGTCATATGAATAACAACTATGAAAGAATGCCCCCTACAGCACAAACTCGTTATGTGATCCGTTACGATAATGTCGAAACAGGGTTCTGGGAAAAGGCGTGTGCAATGACAACATGGCTCATAATGTGATGAGCTCACAACAGCCGTAAAATTTTACCAACTATACCATTTTCAGCCTTATTTCCTTGCTATAAGAACGACCATCAAACCAAACCGACCTACTCCAGCCAAACGTGTTCGCAATGCCGGATGGAATTGAACTGTTTACGTTCTTGAAACATAGTTATTAGGTGTGACATGGGTGTCAAAAAAGGTCATGCAGTTAGTACCCGCTACTCAGCACACGTATTTGGTTCCAACGAAACATCTGTTTTTCTTGTAAGTAGTTTGTTTTTTGATATAAACAACTTTGTAATTCTTACTAGTAGATTAACATATTTTTAGATTACTGAGAACCGTACGATATTTGGTTGCAAGTAAACAAACCAGTGTTAAAGTATTGGTCCGGATTGATTCCCGCCAAATGTTGGTTCTGCTACAATCACAGTGTGATTTGACTTGCAATGCCCATGAAATGCAGACGGACAGTGATACAGATAACAACATCGATTACCTCCATCATATGTAGTTGTAGTTATGTAAACGAACTGTTTATGAAGTATAGATAAGGCAAGTGGCCTCACAACACTACGCTACGTTGATAACGTGTGTAGTTTGTTCTAGAACTTTTTGACATCTGTGTTTGTGTAGACGTTAAATATATATATGTAAGGTAGTGCCAGTTTATGCTTATCAACGTCTGGTGATAAGGTTTTAAGTCTGAATAAAGTTGTTTTTAAAACGGTTTTGCGAAGTATTTGACTAAGATATTGGTGTTTATCGATTACGGAATAAACCTCAAAAGAACTCCTAATGATCTACACCAATCTTTTGTTTTTTATTCCAGCCTAAGTTTTGATAAGCAGAATTACGAGGGATTTGATGAAGTCCCCTCCTTCCCTTTAAAATCCCTTTTTTTGCCACACCGCGTGTTCTTTTACTCTGTCATCATCGTTCAGCGGCTAACTATCTATATTACATCATTGTATCGATTTCCTGATAAGGTACCGAGACCTGAAAAACAGACTCCTACAATAACGAATGAAATTGGTGAAAAAAATGAAAGACGACACGGTTGGCGCAGTGGCTGAACGATCGACTGTTGCGCAGCGTGTTGCGGGTTCGATTCCCGCCCAGGGTAAACATTTGTGTGATGAGCACTTGTGTTTGCCTTGTGTCTGGGTGTTGTTTATCTGTAAATGTACGTATTTACAAAAAAAAATATATTTGTGTATGTATATCAGCTGTCTGACACCCATAGTACAGGGTCTCCCTAGTTTGGGGTCAGATGGCCGTGTGTGAAAAATGTCCCCACATAAAAAAAAATAAAAACATTAGTTAGGTTTATGCTCGAACAACGCTCTGTGCCGACCGCGAATAGCACCACCCCATTTCTACCTATGGGTGTCGTAGAAGGCGACAGAGGGATATTGATCATAGGATGGGCAGCAGCGTCCTTCTGAGTACCATAACACGCGATCGTCATCATGCATCGGCCAGGCATGGCGATTACGGCTGAACTCCCCAGCAGTGGGCGTCTAACGGTTGACACGATGAAGATTTAAGTTAAGATAATTTCGATTTGTGATTCTTTAATGGACACGCATCACGGTTGTGAAATTCTGGTATTCATGACACTGATTACTGGTATACATTGGGGGAGACCTAGCGGGGCGAGGGTCGCGTAAAGGTTGACGTGAAGAAGTTTCATTGTTCCGTATGCAGTTACCGAGTATCAAACATTACCATTTCTTTTTCTGCCTGACACGCAAAACAAGACATTGGATATCAAGCTACAGCCGTGAACCCATGACACATTATGCGCATACCACAATGATGTTTACGCTTAGGTCATCAATCAGCGCTGTTTACTTACGGCACACTAAGTTCATTGACGCCTCTGTTCGCTTTTATTGCCCGTTTTTATTATAATTATTGTTTGTTACCAAGAAATAATTTCACTGAAACTGCAATTTAGTAGATTGAGGACAACCCTGACTTTATGGAAATGTATAAACTTAAACAACAACAATGTATAATAATCATAAAGTACCATTCCATTATTTTGATTATAATTGGAATTGATTGGACACTTTCCCTAATGTGCTGTTGATTAAGCCTCGGAAGGTTTCAGAGCTTAAAAGTAACTAGAAACGGCCATCTACACGCTAGAATTTGATCTGTGAGTTCAAACCAATCGCTCAGATACTGCAATAGTCGATAGTGATTTATATTTAACACACTAAACACCACAACAACAATTTTATACAACACTAACTTCTGCCCGCGGCTTCGCCCGCGTAAAAAGAGCAATTATCCCAAGGGAACATATTACCGAGATAAAAAGTATCCTATATGTTAATCCTGGAAATGGTCTACCTATGTGCTAATTTTCGACGATCACACTGTCACCACCAATCGAGCCTTCATTGCTTGTGACGATGCGGGAAGAACATGTGATTCTCGGCTTCGCCAGGTGTCTTTTTCCACCCGTCATTATAATTGGTCCAAAAATAAACGAATACACCTTGTCCTGAGTGACGGTAACGTTTCATAAAGCAACGCATATCAAGCAGTACATTTAGGTCTCCTCTGTCGATCCCCGGCTGTGAACCACACTTTCCGTTTCCAGAGAGGATGTGTCTATTTGCGTATAGTCTCGCCACGTTATCTATGACTTATCGCAGTTATTTGCATTCTGTAACGTAGTGAAGAACTTTATTGTCAAACATCATTTTTTTTTGTCACTCGAATTTTGACTTAAAGAACTAAGTAAATAAATGCTCTCAAACGCTACATCCTTATAAAATCTTAAACAGAAGTTCGTTTTCTAAATGTACTCAATATTTTATCAATTGATTGAATTTTAAAGGTGTGTTTGGCTGTTATCACCGTCCTGCGACACTCTTGACATTAACATTCTTGGTCCTACGTTCCGCGGTGGCGCGGAGCTCACGTAACTTGGTAGTAATTCGAGCGCACACATTGGACACCGTCATACAAGGCTCCGCTGGCCCCGCTGTCTACCGAACCTCTGTTTACAGCCACTTATTTACTTTACCGAACTATGGATTTCCTGTTACACTTATCATATTACCTGGTATAGCAAATCGATAAGTTTTGCTTACATAGATGGGTGCGCCAACAAGTATTATCCACGTGTATTTTACCTTGTCCTCGTAGCGAGTGGGTACCTGCATATAGAAGGTCACATTTTTGGCTTCCTCAAAACTTGCTCTTTTCGTTAAATGTCATGGTCTTCTCAGAAAATATTAACCGAAGTTTGGTTACATTTATTTCTAGCCTGCGACTTCGACCGCCGGTTATCGCGGATACAGACGAAGTCGCGGATTAAAAAGTAGCCTGTAACGTTTCTTGGGCTTCAATCTTGGCCTGTACCAAATTTCTTTAAAATTGGCTCAGCATTTTAGCTCATGGCACAAAAAAAACAAACAAACTCACTTTTGCATTTATAACATTGATATATGGATACCTTCAAATAAACTGATATTCTTAGGCTAAAGGTAAGTAGGTATCGGCAACTTGTACTCGTTTTTATTATGGAAAATCCATACTGTATTGAATAACTTTCTGTCTGAATGACACATGGTTCACCAAATAACAATACAGTCATCAATTTTACGCCAATCTAACATAAATAGTAACCGTTCGTTACATTAACTGATCGAAATAACCATATTGATCGCCTAACGTCGTCATTAATTTAAATAATATGGAATAAATACCACATTTATCCTTTATAGTCATCGTTAGTCGTGTTCAAGGAAAACGCTGTTTCCATTCTTTGCAAAACAGGCAAACCGCAGAATAAACCTAATCACTGTGACCCACAGCAACTACTTAGCGGCTTCAGCATACATCATTACGTAAATATTATTTAAAGCGCTAACTAACAAGTCGTAGACATTGTTTTTCCTGCAATTAATTGCCTACCATTGTACAGACGCCAGCACATCAAGCCATACTGCTGTAAAATTTTCTCAATTTAATATGAACCTTATCCTTTTGTAATAAAGTTGAATAT
The DNA here is from genome assembly GCA_947361185.1 of Charanyca ferruginea. Lineage (NCBI taxonomy): Eukaryota > Metazoa > Arthropoda > Insecta > Lepidoptera > Noctuidae > Charanyca > Charanyca ferruginea. The sequence goes on from OX376055.1 coordinate 60,970,106, forward strand.
CTATCAAAGAAATTTGTCATTTGTAATGTGTCATGAGTACGTCACACAGGTGTATTACAACTATGTATTAGACGTTACGATTTTATTAAAATGAATTATTTAATGACCATTCTCTTAGTAATTTTTTTTTTTTTTTTTTTTTTTTTTTCACACACGGCCATCTGACCCCAAACTAGGGAGACCCTGTACTATGGGTGTCAGACAGCTGATATACATACACATATACATTTTTTTTTTTTTGTAAATACATAGGTACATATATAGATAAATAATACATAAATAGATATTGGTGTAGCTTTATATGCTGACCTCTGTACAAACCTAAATATAATTAGTAAGAAGCCACTTCATCTGATTATTGAACGAATTTGACTAAATGCGTTGCCGCTTCTCTTGACAAATCTAAAGTTTCCATTTATTCCACTTCCTCTATAACATATCAATGTTAGAGATTATATTTTATTTATTTTACAACATTATGTAACTTTTAAGATTTTTACGTCGTCATCAAGAGGATTATAAATATGACTATCACTCATTCGTATGTGGTTTTCCTACAAATACCACATGATTTGTTGTTAGGGAATCCCGATGTACCTAAATGATTCCTTTACAACATAATAGAAATATTTATAGTTTAAGTGATAATGAAGTAATGCTCCTAAAGTTGGTAATGTGGTCTGCCCCCGCTCTATTTGTTCTGAAGGTGACATGAGAGGTGTACGGCCGGGTTAGAGTAACCAGGCCAAGGATCCTGCGACCCGGTCCACGAGGCCGGCTATTGATCCTCCAGCTGCAGATGCTGCGCCCTACCTTACTTTACCTGACTTTAATTAAGTTCAACATGTTGCTGTCACCCTATATAAATTAGCTTAATTTGCTAGTAGTACATTTATGCCGCCTAGAAAAATTATAATGAATATAAACTAAAATATTTCCTAAGTTTCCAACAAGAGAGTGGTTGCTAAATACAATATTTATAGCAGCAAAATCCTTAACGCTTTAAATGTTTATTTATATCTTGAATTAGAGCAACAACGGTTACAAAATATCATATATGTATTAAAAATCTTGGTACTGGTGTAATGTATTCGGTATTCAGTTCTCACGGTCTCCTAAACCGACAGCTGTATGATTGGTGAGACAACAAAAAGTAGATCAACAGGTAGAGGCCTTTGAGAAATAGGCAACGGGGCCAAGGATACAGGCACCTCTGTCCCCGGCTGCTTCCTTGACATCTGGTAGCACGATACTCCCGGATTCCTTGATTTGTTTTGTTTTTTCGTCTTTGGTAAGTATAATTGATATAATTATTATAGAAACATGAGTACGTCACACAGGTGTATTACAACTATGTATTAGACGTTACGATTTTATTAAAATGAATTATTTAATGACCATTCTCTTAGTAATTTTACCTGCATTAATCTTATAGTCTTTGTTGTTGTTGTTGTTCTGTACAAAAATCAAAGTTGAGTTGAATTCAATTTAGGATTCCGGAAGAACAATCTACAGGCACAAAAGAAAAGGATCGGTTCCTACTCATTAAATCGTTTGTGACTAGTAAGCGTTAACATATCGCTGTAGTACTCCAAGGAGGAGAGGTTGTGGGACTAAGGACCGGGTCACGATAAATGAGGCCAAGAATCCCCCGTGCGCAGGCTATTGATCTCGTGCCCCGGGAGGGAAACAACACACGAGACAGCTGCACTTCCGGCTATCACTTTTGTGCAACCAAAACAAAGAAAGGTTTAGAATTGACTTGGCAAGAGAACTCCTAATTTCTTAATGTAGAATAATTGAGATCAGCATTCGAAACACCTTTCTTTAAAAGCTAACATTAGTCACCAGCGCGGCAGCGGCCACTGAACCAATAGCTTCCACCCTAAACATTTATGATTTAGCCGTACCTAGTGTCCAGTGCCAAAACTGAGGGTGGTTGATCCCACGGGGTGAGATATTGATCGCAGCCTGCACCGACGCGCTGTGCGCCTCAAAAGTACCAAAGGCTTGCGTTTTGCTTCTCAGAATGTTGTGTCCTACTCTTTCATACCATGGAACTCTTTGTCATCGAACAAAGAATCTTTATCCTTCCTCATTATCGAAAACTCTCTTATCTTAAGCTGATCATAAAATACCAAAGCTTACTACAGTATTATAGTAGTAGTAAGCTTTCTAACTTTTCCTAATAAATATTCTCAAGCACTGTTCGTGTTCCAGCGAGCATTGTCAGCAACTTGTTTTACTACCTGTCGTTTATGCGATGTTACAACCTCAAAGAATATCGTAAAACAATGACACTTATTTTTATGCAGCACACTGCTTTGTTCGGAATTGGTCGTCGATTACGGTTTTCTGTCAGACTATGAGGAGCATAACTACAGAAGTATTTTTTGTGCGCCGTTTGTCCACCTGTACGTATCTGTTTAATGTGGAAGACTGCATTTAATGTCAAGAGGGGTTCACTGCATTCTGTCCTGTAGTATATATTAGCTCCATCTGATTTCAGTGTGTCTATATAAAAATCTGTCGCAGACTTCATTGTGTTCGGCGGCTCTCGTCCAAACCCTACACAGACATTGATAGTGTGCACTAAGGGGCACTGTTGTTGCTGATTTTGGCGCATTTAACGGTGTGAGTGTGCATGTCTGTGGTGTTTTATCTGTTCCGCTATGGCGTGTTGCGATGGGGCACATCGACCGGTTATACAGCCGAATCGATGTGTTGGCGCATGCGTGTTCGTCCGACAGCGGCGCTCGATATACATCAAGACTACACGTCACCCCTCGGTTGCGTCGCTGAGGTAAACGACTCGAAAACGTTACGATAGGTCTTGATGTTAACATAGCATTTTGTAACACATTAAAATATCATTTGAATATTTAGTAGGTTTTACAAACGTTCTTGGCATCCACATGACTTTTTTATTTAGTTAGATATTTGTGAAAGCGCCTATGAAATGTGGACACGTGGCTTCTACGTAAGTGACATTGAAACGTCGGCTAAAATATAACTGATATTGGTGTATAAAGTACCGCAGCTATGGGGATGGTACGCAGGTTATTGATTGTAGTTTGTGGTCGTATCACTTACTAGTGACTATCACATATGAAGATAATCAGCGGGCTGGCTCTCCGACGCTACATAAGTATCATACGCTGCTACATCATGGCGCGGGCGTTGGAATCGCCCAAACTTAAATTACATGATGAAGCAAAAGCGATTAGATATGAGTTTATGATACGTAACGATTATTTTGGCCTTTCACTGTCTTTATTAAATAGATAAAAACATGATTGTACTAGATCCGACCTATCACATACATTGCCTTATTTTTTTTATCCAGATTGGATTGAGTTTATAAGATAAATTATACTGATTTCAAATAAAGGAACATGTTCTCAATTCGGCTGTATTTTTTTAATATATGTAACGCTATATAGTTGACCAAATTCTAATGTAATATTTTATTAATGGATATGGTCGCGGTCTGCCAGATAGGAAACCGCTAACTATGTTATTTCCACACCACACTTATAAATTTTGGACATAATGACGCCATCCTCTTCCTTTGTTTCTACGAGTCACGCTTCCGTATACATTTCTGAAGCTGGTTCCAAATGGCACCGGGACCCTTGGAGATAGACAATGGAACTCCTGAATAACGAACAGTACATGTTTTGCGATTATTTTACTGAAAACCAAACATATTTGCTGGTTATTTACCTATCCGTGGTCAACTAACCATCAACTTTGAAGATACCACAAGAACTCCTCATTGACAAACACAGGTACATATACAGGAAGAAAGTATTGTGCAGAAGATGCAACACATTAGCTGGTTAGGTTATTTAGTGTTTAGTGTGTTCGGATGATAAGAAGTACTAAAAAGCGGAAAATAAAAAGCTTTTTACTTAGAAATGTAGATAATATTATTGCGCAAATTTTAATAACCACTTTTCAGGGAACTACATTAGGCAAGGTCGAAGTTGTCCATGTTAGACTGTTACATAGTTCCCATCGAAAATGTGCTATTGACATTACAAATTATTCGTTTCTTATCTGAGATAGTATATTTTCATTCAAGATAGCTAGCATTCGCATTTAGAAATAGGAATGTGCTAATTTTATCTAGCGAAACTGTAAAACATTTAAACAGATGTTGATAGAAACGCCAACTCGATAAATGACTTAACTAATGGAAACTCATGTCTAGGTTAAAGTCAGTGACCTATAAAGGATACCGGGAACAGTTCACTAGATTTTCTTTCACAAATAACGCTTATTAACTAAAACTTAAAAATGGAAAAAAATGTTATAACACATTAACAATGTTCATTTGTGGGAGACTGGTGCCTGAACTAAGCTGAGACCTGTATTTCAGGACACCAGGGACTCCGCCCTAGAGGTACTGTTGTGTGGTACTAGGATATTGTTCGTGTTTTAATAATAATTCATTTATTTCAGGTTGCATAGGCCCATAGATAAATACCTTAACCTAAACATACATATTTTATAATATATATAAAAGAAACTCGTGTTTGTTACAACACTTATAACTCGAGAACGGCTGGACCGATTGCCATGGTTTTTGATTTGTTGGATTTGTTTCCGTCCCGAATAGCAGAATACATCTTAAAAACAATGAAAACTCGATATGTGTTGTGTAGGGTAGGTGTAGGTGTAGGGTAGGTAAATAGGCAGGTAAGTAGGTAGATAGCGACAGGACAACGTCTGTCGGGTCAGGTAGTATTTTATAATTTCTAACTTGTGTTAATAGGGACGACTTAAGACTATGTCAGTAGCACTTCACTAAATTGTATGTGTGCTGTCCTGTGGCACTTGTCCGCGGAAGCGACGGAACACCACGTCCTGCGGCCAAAAGTCTTCTTCCATGACGAGGGGCAGGAAACAATTCGGTACTCGCACCACGAACGCCATGAAGTTGACGTTGCGGCGCGACTCCAGTAACTGCACCCTCGGCGTGTACTTTGTCCTCCGCCTTAGTGGTGTGGTGTGGTGTAGTGGTGGTGTGGTGTGGTGTGGTGGTTAGTGGTGGTGTTTTAATACATGTATAGCCTTTTCCTAACTTTTTTTTTTATGGGACATGTCCGCCACTATTCCCAAACCACTGCCACTCCTGAAAGCCAGAATCAATAGTGGCGACCACTAGAAAAGCGTCGAGGTAATGAAGCGCGACGAGTCCCGGAGAAACATTAGGTACAACTGTCCCCAACTATGTGGTCCCCAACCATGTTGGGTTTCGACTTCCAGTCTAACCGAATGCATCTGGATACCAGTGTTTTACATAAAGCGACTGCCCATCTAATCCCTACAACCCAGTTACTAGGCAACACGCTATCCCTCGGTAAGACTGGAAGTCGAACAACTTTACACACGGATTATTCTCAGTATTTAATGAATGCTCACCAATCTTAGGGACTGACCGCGGTAAACGTAGCTTAACCACGACCGATTGATCCGCACGGTTTTATTTATACAGACAAAAAAACCATGTCGCTTGATAAACTAAGAAAACTAATAAAAGTATATCAGTTTAGTAAAATGGTGATGATTTAATGTATTTTACAAAACGCTCAATGCTAGTTAATCTACCGGGGAAGGTAGATCATGTAATCATAATGCAAGGGGTAAGTTAGCTTATATACCAGTTCCGGTCAAATCATGAGAAGGGACAAATAATGAAAGATTTTTTGAATATAAATAGAATTTTGTTAAAAAAATAACAAGTGCAAGTTGGACTTGCTCACCCTAAAAAACAATTTATATTAGGTACAGACATTTTTTAGGACGTCTTTAACAAAATTATCACCTCTTATTTTTAACATTTTATAACTTATCATTAAAATGTTCTCCTAAAAATACAAAGAATGGTGGAACCATAATTCCATGGGCTGAGATGGCTACAGCTTTAAATTACTGAATGACAAGCTCTTTCTATGGCATCTTTTGATGTCGTGCAGCAGAGGTCGTAGAGTTCTTTTATAGGTCCTCATTGTTCTGTATTAACAAACTGCTATATTTAAAAGTCCAATAATTAAAGATGAACTAATGCGTTGTTTTATTTTTAATCAACTCCAAATTTTATTGGAGTTGTTTGAATAGTCACTTAACCAGATCTATAAAGAATTGGTCTGCCAGCCCCAAACGCCATTTTTTTAAGCACATGGCTAGTAAATACTGCCTCCGACTTGTACAATATGATGTGAAATATGATATAAGTATAATGCTTTCAACAAACGCTCGGACTAATAGAAAAATGGTTCACAGTAAATGTGTAGGCATCAGGTCATAAAATTGTTGTATATCAAATAATACGTGGTTAGTAAATGAAAAGCGTATCCCCACTCGACAAAGACGCACTACCGAGATGCTTCAGAGGACTGAGCGGGGCGGAGTGTAATACTCGGCTATAATCTGATGTTGCAACGCTCTGTGTACTTGCAATGAGTTTTTGGCAATTAGTCTGGCTACCCCTATAGACAACCATTCGCAGTCTCCTACCGTTGCCAGCTTTGGGGATCCCAGTTAGTACGTAGAGAGTCAGACTGCAAATCCAAGCAATATCCCAAACATAATAATGTACGAACTAGCTTAGTATTGCTCTATTTAATTAACATTCCAGGCGCATCTATGTTATCTTCCTGATGACTAGCTAAGTAAACTAGTACGTAATTGTCATCAATCGCAAACAGCAATCCTACTTTGTTTTAGTTGATCAATACTCAGTAAAACTAATTCGTTTTAGCGGTACACAAAGCCAGGGTGGGGCGGCTTCTGTGTGACGTCATCAATCGATAGTACCCCTGCCCTCAACCCTTGGCGTTACGGAATGATGTAACGCAATATTTTCGTTAAGGTTGTTGAATCATAGTACACGAAATGGGGGTAGACATGAAACCAGACGAAATGGTACAACAATGCCATGGTCTCAAACCTTTAGGTTTGTTATAGTAGAATTTGAATATTAGTTATACCATCTAGAATTCTAGAGCAAGCGTACAATATTTATCGTTCACCTTTCGTACCAGCGTTGCGTCTAATCGGCTTTAGCTGGCGATATGCAGCAATGTTTCTCAACTGCAAAGCGACAAGGCCGGCCAACAACCTAGCCTTAATCAACCTGCTCGCTTTTGTTTGATTTGCCTTTTTTATATCTGCCGCAGCTAGAATGCCAAAGATGTGAACAATCATTTCTGTGGTTAGTTACTTGTTTCTATCGATATTATTTCGCTCTGCTCTTTCTGCAATCGAACGCTACGTATCGTCAATTCATATAAGTTTTATCTATTGAGCATGTGGGCATGGTCCAAAAATAGACGTTAGAATACATAAAACTGCCAAAGAATTACAGATATTTCTTATTATTACGATAAACTTATTGGAATTAGGAATAGGGACTAACGATATTCCGGTTGATAAATTAAAAACTGTACCTATGTTGTTTTCGCTCACAGTGAGTAAAATTCAACTTGTAAAACCAGAACTTGTATTCAAGGAAAATATACTTAAAATATAACATAGGTACCTACCTGTAATCTTTACCGGTTTACTCGACCAAGGAAAACGAGTATGTAATATTCATTGTTACTTTTAAACCTCGTTAATTTCAATGTGAAATTGAACCAAAAGTTCATGACTACAACGATAATGAGAATATGTATACACATAACTCCCTCCTATACTGACTATTCTGAGAAAGAAAACGCCAGCCCAAGAACACCTAGAGTTAAAACTGGATAAGTTCACAAACATAATATAGATAGATGTAAGAAAGCGTTAACCTAGCCGATGATTGTATAAGTTTACTAGTTAATACGTGAACAGAACGTAAATAAACATTGACACGTGTTTATGGGTGCGGGCTGGCGCATGCGCTGTGCACTCCCAGCCATCGATCCCGGCCTCCGGGCCCACCTCCAGCACACTCTACGTGATGCTAGGCTAGGTGAACCCCACGCCCGGCACTGCCAATTACCGTCTTTCTAGAAAATTATGGGCAGATGGCTTTGGACACCTACCTAATGTGTAATGTTAATCAGTCTTTGCGATTCAGCTCGAAAAGCATCTTAACACTTGATTTTGCTCAGTTTTGCACATACAGTCATAATGATTTCACAGTAATTACTGCTTTCACGTTATTCTTAAATAAGGTGTTTCCCTTAAGAATGCGCCACACAATAATTACATTTGGTAATAGCTGCCCAAGAGATAAACCTACGTGCTAATTGACTCAGCGTAGCCATACAATAATTTGTATCTATACGACATGCAGGTCCCCAAAATCGATACCTTGCCCTACGGAGGGCGTGTCTCGACTGCAGCAAGTCCCCCAAACAAGGCCCCGACTATCTACGATTTTTTTAATTAAAACATTGCCGAACGTCAAATAATTGTTACATCCGCGATCGCGTGCGTTTATTATAGTATAGCCAACTAGATGTAAATAAACAGTACTTACCGCGTGCCTTTGTACTTTTGACCGGGGACTGCGCAAGCGTGGATAATGAATTATCATTGATTTCATATCGTTTTTTGAATGGCAGGGGATGCAATCGAAAGTGTTTTTCATAATCTACCACATGTGGATGTCCACAGATATGCTGTAACCGTTTTTATGCTGTGGTATTATCTCAATATATTTTGCGTTCATGGTAAACTCAAAATGTTAAGATATATTGTTGTCTTTATGTTAGCAAAGTTACTAAGATATTGTCATATGCGATAACGACACCACTATTTAATTCGCCGTATATCAAGTTTTAACAGACTTTTAAAAAAGGCTCTGTATGACCCTTATGTATGTATGATTTGGATGGGATTTTCGCCATTCATCTGCAAATTTTTCTGGGAAGATTTTAATATATATGTTACCGGCAATCTGTGTAATCCGGTATTCTATAGGTACAATACTTAAGAATTGTTACATTACCTAGATAAATTATGTAATGCACAATAATATTCATAATATTTCATACATTGCCTGGTCGCCCTAGATATTCTATACATTGTCTAGGTGTTGTATAGAATACCTGAATCATACAGATTGCCAATAACATATACAACGTTGCTAGATTATACAAATAGGAAGAAGTCAGTGACATTCCAATCATCATAAGTCCATTAGCCATCCCCTAATTTTCTTAGAGCTACCTCTAAGGGTGGAAAATAAGGGGATGACTTACCATTTCTTAATGAATTTGGATAATAAGAAGTAGCTTGCTACTAAAAGGGGGGGGGGGGGGGGGAATTGTTTCTTTTATGACGCTTTTTATTATGTTAAAAACTATTACATAACAATTTGGGAATTCACTTCCACGACCCGTTCCTAATTTATTACGATTAATTTGGATCACTCATTCCGCACACGGGCAGTATGAGTGCTCCTTAAATTCATTACTATAAGGCTACTGAATAAACTTTTATTATTTTTGTTGTGTAATGTAATCACATTACACAACAAAAATAATAAAAGTTTACACATTATTTAACAAATTCACTCTCATGTTTAATCAAACATGAGAGTGAATTTGTTAAATAATGTGTATGACAGAACGTATAAGCTGAAAGAAGAAATTAACCTTTATTTTTTTCCTCCAATATGCCGTCTGAGTGTTCCATACTTCGACTTCTATCTACTTAAATATATGTACTTCGAAGGCAGACTGATATTGTAGAAGTACAAAATTGTTAAATGTTTTTTTACTATAACTTGGCATTATCTTCTGCTTTTATAAGGGTCTTTGGTCGCTTGTCTATTTAATGATTTTTTCTAACAAGGTAGCGAAAAGATTATTTGTTTTTGTGTGCTTAAATTGCATCATTGGCATGACAAACATCGCAGTTGATTTTCCGGTAAGTATTGAAAAGTTGATATCTACTAGGTCGTATAACTTGCAATCTCTGTCCACCGCTCAGTTTTCTGATTGTTTGTCAGACTCACAAATTGACTGAGTGACTGACTGACAACTGACTAACCACTGACATTTCAGCGCACAGCCTGAACTACTGAGACTAGAAATGTGGAATTTGGCGAAAACCTTCCTTTTAAGATATATGTAGGCAAGCATTAATTAACTGGAGGTTTTTGAAAAATCAATGAAATGAGAGGGTTTTTGTATGAATAATCTTAATCTTGCCTTGGGTTTGACTTGCCTTACCTTGAAACTTTGCACGGATACTTGGCATAGTAAAAAACACAGTTTGAAACATTCGGGACTAATCTGAACGTTATACTTTTGACAGAAAATAAAAAATGACAAGGTTTTGAGTTATTCAGGAATCGACTCTTAATAATACTTATTGTTAGGGTGTTTATAGGGGAGAATTGTGTTGCATATCTAGATATTTTTTCTAAAATCAAACTCTGAAAAGGGGGAGGTATGAAACATATTATTATTTTTAAATTAAAAACGGGCACGCGGGGAGGGAGGATTCATAAAAGAAAGTACGAAACCCAAGCGAATGAGGTGTCTGCATTATTCTATCCATATAATATAATTCGATACTGGTTAATTAGGTACGTGATTCTGGTACAGACCAAACAGTAGCTAACTAACTGTAGATAGACCCCGACTGTTCTATAGCACAATTAGATTTAGCTTGCTAGTCATTTTCACTTGCAAGCTGAATCTAATTATTCTGTCATCCATGACCAGGTGAAACGGTCCGTTCAAAGGCAAATCTGATTACTTGATTGCATATTTTGAACGCCATTAAAACTGTCCGGAAAACTTGGGAACAAAGGAAAGTTACTGAGTTCGTTACTCGGATTGTCTCATTTGCCTCGTGTGATGGCACTATCCACGTTCACCAGACAAAGTATTACTAGTTCATTTATCTTCATAAATTGATGTAAACTGTTGGAATTACCCACCTAAATGTAGTAAACTATATACTTCGCTCAGTTTGTTGTTCAGGGAAGATTTTTTAATAATCAGTTAATTTTTATCTAAAACACCGGCCAAGGACAAGTTAGGCTTACACAATAATAGTTCCAAACCAAACTATACATACCCAGTAGTGCAGAACAAAATTTTTGAAAAAATTGCGAAGTAAGGCTGCGCTAGCTCTTAGTGGAAAATATGCTTTTTCTTACTCCTTACTCCGCTATTTTTTTCCGATTCATTTTGTTGCGGGATTCAAAACCGTTGCAACGATTCTCCGGGACTCGTCGCGCTTCATTACCTCGGCGCTTTTCTGATGGTCTCCTCTGTTGATATGCCTTCTTTTTTTATTTGCAGTGGCTTAGAAATAATGTGGCGGTCTGGTCCCAATAAAAAGAAATAGTACCTACTGGTAGCGATATGTGTGCCACCAAGATCTTAACTTTGTGCCAATATTCCAAAAAGTGATCCCAGTTCCAGTTTTTCCTTTTAAGGTACAAAACCCTAAAAATAACAGTTTGACCTATTTCTAGACAAAATCGGCCAAACTTCTATTTATTCGTTGAGTTATCTGACGTTTGAAAAGTTGGTCCTTAATATATTTTAACCGAAATTTCCTGCGCGGTGCGCCACAACTTAACACACCCGCTGCAACAATCACAGCAAAATTGCTGTGATTGTTAATGATTTGCCTTCTTTTACCTTCTTGTACCTAAGTCTTGTACTAACTAAAGCTTTAAGCAAGTAGGAATTTATGTGATTCAACAAGTAACAACAAATACACAACTATTAAACTAAATCCAATTTAGAAAGTATGTAATCTTTAGAACGTGACTGTCGAGTCATAATAAAATCTGATTTGGTGTTAGTGTACGTGTGGCGTGTGGCCGCGATCACCGGTCCTCCCCGTCATCTCCGTCTTATGTTTACCTGGCCGCATAACTGTTTTTCCTCCGATTCTCAGTCGCATACAAAAACCGATGAGTTGCCTTCATTATTATTAAAGCACAACAGAAATGAGCGGCAACATGGCGGTGTTTAACTGCGATTGCGACGTTGCCACGCCGCACGCTCGGCTGACTCGTCACGTGACGTCACGTCTCAAGATGGCCGCCACACAACACCGGTCGCGGCGTTCCCCCGCGCACTCCCGTCTTCCAGCCGGATCCGATCGTGTCGCTCGGTAATAATAATTTAGAATGCAGCCGTCAGAAAGGAAACCAAGCGAGAATAGATTGAAATTTAATGCATCGAACACGTCGGCTATACGTGTTCACACTAATTGTTATTCTACAACAGATGCTGTTTACTTTCGTTGAATAATATAGACAGTTGTTAGCGGAATCGAGGGCCTGCCAGTATGTGTGGCGGGCGATTCCGTGATTCATTTAGTTAATGCTCTAATTACCTAATCGGTGACACATTCTTTCACTGGTGTAAACTTAATTTGATATTTATAGCTTATGCGTGCCTATTTTTTTTTTAAGTGTTTTAATACTTTTTACGTACCTACCCACTACCCACTTACCACAATAACTTTTTGCTATAGATAAGTACTTACATAATTAAAAACTCATTAATTGTCTAAATGCGTACTTAATCATTTATATGTGGGTGGATGTTTTTTATCGAGTGTTGTCATTTTGAAACCGCAATCTTCTGCTTCATGGTCACAATTTAAATTATTATCACTTCTTATATTCAGTACCTACCTAAATAAATATATTCTAAACACATTGTTAAACTCGTTGCATCTGCTAAGGCGTGTATATTGTGCATGTATCGTGTTGGCTATCGTGCGATAAGCGTGTTGTGTATATTTCGGCTGGGGCAGGGTGAGCGGGCTCGCAGCGTGGCGCGATGGCGCGTCCGCGTCGCGGCTAACGGCTCGTCCTCGGCGCGTCGTCGTGCTGCGCGCGCTGACGTCACCGCTCGATAATGGCCGCCACCGCCCCGGCCCCCGCGGCTGCCTCGACCCGAGCTTCAGTCTCTCGTCGACCCGCTCACCGAGCGAATGCCTTTGACGTTACACACCTCAGATATATACGACATCCGCGAACCGAGTGTGAAATTGTTAAGTGTTTTATGTGTACCATGGTGACGGTGTTTTTCGTATCCGGTAAGAAAAATCTGTGACAATTTACAAAAGACACGAGGAAGACCGATCTCTCGCTCACCGATCAACACCCGGCAGCGAGATGTCGGTGATGCAAAAGCGTCAGCACTGCTACCTGTGCGACTTGCCCCGCATGCCGTGGGCGATGTTGCATGAATTTTCGGAGGCAGTGTGTCGTGGATGCGTAAATTACGAGGGCGCAGACCGCATCGAAGTGGTACTGGACACTGCTAGGCAGTTAAAGCGCGCCCATGGATTCCAAGAGGGCCGCGGGCCAACCCACGCCAAAGGAGCTCACCGAGCACCGTTAGAAGCGCACCAGAATGGAGCGGAAAACGCAGCGAGAGGTCAACCGGCTCCGCCGGCACATCACGCTCCTACAACTGGTTTTACTTTACATCATCCGCGACCGACCGCAAGTGCTGGACTTTTAGCCGAGTACGGAGGCAGGCGTGAGGAACATGAGGGCAGACGGCTGGCGCACCTGCCGACACACCACCTGTCGACACACGCCGGAGCACGCTTGGCTCCCGGCCTTGCTCTTAAGCGACAGTTGGATGAAGATGACCATCAGAACCACCATGAACCCGCTAAGAGGCTCCTGGAGGAGCACTCTCGGCCTCCACTAACCCGCGGTGATTCCCTGCCTGCAGTATCATTAGCAGCTCCTTTTGCTCCAGATCGCGTGTTCAAGCAAGAGAAGCACCCATTGCGCACACCTTCTTTTGATGCTTCTTCGTTCAAATCGAATGGTGAGTCTCTTTCAAACAATGCTGGTTTTATTATCCCTGTTAATTAAGATGTTGACAATCAATGTACCTATTCAAAGTCGATATTAGTTACGTTTCAATCGTAGATTACTTTTTTTTTCTTTGTTATGAATTCTCTTGGTAATGCACAGCAACAAACCGGTAATCCTTAGGATAATAATAATTAGCCGGTTATATCAATTAATTCATTTAAATCCAGAATAAATTCCAAATTTAGAGGAATAAATTGGAATGGATTTCAAGTGATTCTGAAAATACAGGCTATCATTAGGCGTCAGTAGAAATTTTCTCAAAAAACACTACAGTTCGGCGTTTTAGATCGCTGATTCGTTGAAACCCACCTTTCCATCATATTTTGATGAAGCGGAATTAATTTAGAACCAAATATAATTCCTACATTGCAAAAAATCTACTCCATAATACTTTTCTTCGTCTATCTTTATAGTGAAGATCGATGAATTTATATTTAGATAGAGACTAAATCTCTACTATAAACCTGTTGTTGGTTACTTGGATTCGAAGAGAAGAGTATACAGTATTGCTATAACGTGAAATTTTCATTGTTTACAAATATCACAATAACCTACATAGTGTAAAAAAATAGTTATTTAGTAAAGTCACGCGCACTTTGATAACACGAACGATAGCAAACGAACGTGAACGTGCTCAGACGGATGAGTGTAGATGTTTTGCGCAAGCGTCCGCCACGGGATTCATATCTAGGTAGGTGCATTAACTCAGTCCATAAATACGAAACCGGTCCAACTGGTTGAGCGTTCTCGAAAGCGAGCCCGCGGCCTCTCGCACACCACGGCACTACGTACAAACACCCACGTAATATAAAACGCGCTACAGCGCGCCGTCGCCGTGAATGCATGCACGACATGGCGGTGTGGCAACGTCGCGTGACGACATTTTCGCTCGCGTACGTATGTAGGTAGGCCGACGGGCGAAAAAATATAGCGCCTGCCTACGCTTGGCAGAGTCGCTCGACCACATTCCGCTGGCGTGTGTATAGGGAGCTCGCGGCCGCTCGCCACGAGCCGCCGGCCAAAAAGGTCACCGTGCGTGACGTCACCACAGCCATATGGGCCGAGCCTTTACACAAAACCAACCGACCATAACTCACGCCCTTTTGCACGTTAATGAATAATCCAATGTTTATATTCAATGACAATAGAAGAAAGCAGTTCTGGTGTACCACATTGTGTGCAACTTGTGTAACTATGTCATCCAAGTAAACAACGTACCTATATTTTCTTCTATTTTCCTTAATCATTAGTGCTTATTTTATTCAATGTTCATTTACGAATATCATAGTTACGTTGTATATTGAATAATTGTTGTGGTGTGATAAATGTTAAACAAATATAGGATATTATGTGGTATCAATCATACTTTGATTGTAAGCTCATGATAACGCCACTGTCAGCAATGTGTACGCTACACATTTAATGTTATTTACGATATACTAGCAGCAATTTTTCGTTTATTTCTGTTGTCTATTAGCGCGTGTAATCTGTTAATGTGAATTGGAGTCGCAATAAAAGTTTCATAACATAGCAACAGCGTGCACATACGGTACCCATATCGCGCGATGTTTGGCAACGTCGCGGTTGCTTGTTCGCGACACGACTCGTTGCACATACGAGTGTGCCACTCGTATCTCCATTTAATATAAGTACCTACCCATCCGTCTACTACAGCAGCCAGTCTGAAAGGCCTGCCGAACGCTGCGACGTTGTGTGACCAGGCAATGACACATCGCCGCTCACTACGTAGCTTGTATTAACACACAATGCTATTTATAAGATATTATATGCGTGTGCGTGTGTTTACTATCCGTCGGTCCACCGCAAACGATGTGTCATCCAACATTGAATGTGAGGTTATTCGGACAAATTGAAATGATGTCGTATGGCTGTGGTCTGTTGACGAAACTCGCGTTCACGTCTTGAGCCAAATACTATCCTGAAGGGTGACATATTGAATCAATTTTCACTTTTATTTCGTTAACACATAAGAATTGTTAGCGTCTTCGCTATAGAAATATAACGACGCATGGTATTTTTTACATTTGTCTGCCACACATTTAATTTTCATTTGTTTACGTTGTGCAAGGCGCATAGGCATTACATTTTAAGTCAATCAGTAGATGGCTAGTTATCAGTGTAGTAACAACTAATAGCCTCTCTTTCTAAGAAGCGTATCTAACACAATATCGACTTTTGATAACATATTGACTCGTAACAAGCATTTTCGTGACTGGAAAATATTTTTTCCACAGGCTACGGTAACGCGACACCGCTGACAAATGGTTCAGCTGGTTCACCTCTGGGTCGCACGGCAGGTTCACCTCCGGTTACAGGAGTTACTGGAGCCGGCCCATCACCGATGGCCGCTCTGATGTCGGTGGCAGACACTTTGCCTCCAGGCTCACCGCGATCCGCTGGTGGTTCTCCACCCCAACCACCTCCACAGAGGTCCGCGAGTCGCTCCAGCCAACACTCGCCCAACTCATCAGGTACGAATATTTTAAACCTGAATACACCAACCTCAAGCCTAAATCGTACGAACATTTCGAACAGTTCAAACCAGTTTCTCAATTTTACACGCACCTACCGTTGAAAAAGACTCACTACAATTAAACGTGTCAGTGTATCATGTAGAAAAGAAAGTAGTTGCGAACACGTCAGTTTTTGCAAAAGTTACCGGTGCAGATTAACGGTAGTCCGCGTTCACTGTGTCGTATCGTGTGAGGGGTCGGACTCGGGCGGGCGTCCGATCACTGCGCCGGCGCTGCCGTGCCGCGGCGTGGCGCCCGACGACCGCTTGCGCCCAGACCGTCCAGCTACAGTCTGCTGACCTATCACGAGCCTCACCTCGACACGTGGCTAATGCGACAGCGGACGCCACTCTCATTGTATCCACATCTCTCTTTTTGATGAACTTGCGAATAGCAGACGGTAGCTAACGATTCCATTCCGGTCCGACAGGGTCGAACGGCGGGCGGCGGTCGTCGGGCTCCCGGCACGTGTCGTCGACGACATCGGTGTCGTCGACGGAGGCGGGGGAGGGCACGGAGGCGGCGGCGCCAGCGCCTGCGCCGCTGCTCAAGTGCACGCTCTGCCAGGAGCGCCTCGAGGACACGCACTTTGTGCAGTGCCCCAGTCAGCCTCACCACAAGTTCTGCTTCCCCTGCTCCCGAGACTCTATCAAGCGACAGCAAGGATCAGAGGTTAGTTCAAGCTATTTCGAAATCCAGTATAAACAATTCAATATTCTTGCCAAATTTACAAAAATTAACGTATTGTTTCGTCATCCACAGGTATACTGTCCAAGTGGGGATAAATGCCCATTGGCAAATTCGACAGTCCCATGGGCTTTCATGCAGGGTGAAATAGCTACGATCCTCGGTGAGGAGTTCAAGCCGAAGAAGGAACGGGAGACCTAGGGCAGCGCTCCGCAGCCCCGACTTTACCTCTTGTCCCTCTCGTTGTGAACCGTGCACGGGAGGAGTGTTGTCCGCGGCACGCGGCCGCAAGCGTCGTGTGGACGCGCGGCTCCGCGGCGGGGCGAGGCCGGGCCCTCGTCCGTATAAACCGATCACTTGTATATAACTTTGTAAATAGTTAACTCGTATCTTTAGTTCGCTCACCGATAGCCATCGACGATACGGACATGGAACAGCGCGGCTGACGGGCGGCGTCGGCTGTGCCGCTGGGTGCTGTGTTCGGCGTATCGCATCTTATTTTATTTATTTATGAGCTCGTGTTTACGAGCGCGGTGCGATATTCCGAATGTAGCGCAGTCTGTTTTGAGGAATTTTCGATTATTACTATGTTGTGTTGACGTGAACACTGTTTGCGCTAGAGATTGTGATGATCTGAGGTCCTCCTCGTTAGGAGTTGTCGTTACATTTCGAGAGTGGTACGCTGCTTTGCGAGCAGACGATTCTTCGGATGCCATTTTCTTAGTTACCCTTAGGTCCCGAACCATAGTAAACATGGCATTTATTAATGTGATTCTTATATACTATACAAGTATTATACGATATAATAATCATGACATTATGTAGTCCAGAGTACCGATTGTAAAATCGTAGTTATTTAATAACGGATGCGTATCGCTCCCTGTACAGACCGTAGATTGATGTATCTTGTATTTATCACATACAGCGCATGCAAAATAATCTTATTTTACTATGAAGCGATTTATTCAGAGTGGCTCGAGTTCCGTTACTGTCTCGCATTTGGCGATAAAATTCCGCTTATGAGATTCTGGATGAAACTTATTTTAGCGGAATGATAATTGAGAAGAAATTAAAATTGTGTTGTGACGCAGGTCTCTTAGGAACTGCGTCTATTGAGTTGATTATTTGGTAAGGATAAGTTATACTTACTCGGGAGTACGGTTCGCTCGCGCTGCAACCGTCGCTCGAGCTCGCGCCACGGTTGCAGCGCGCGCGCCGGAGCGCAGCATTAGCGAGATCGCTTCGCATACGTGAGGGGGCGTACCTAGTCATTTTGTGAAATGTCAAATTGTCAGAACCGCGAACACGCGGCCGTTTAGGAACTCTTAAAACTCGCTGCTATTTGTATAAAGTGAAGTAATCATTATATTATTATCAATATATATGTCATAATGTTAAACGATTCGTAGTTTACGTCAGTTTCGAAAGCTATCAGACGACGACCGTTTAGCTTGGTTTCAATGTATTCTTGTGTTTCTCAGCAGATCTTTAGTGTGCGATATGACGATGGAATCTTGAATCGTTAATTCTTTTTATTGGTACTCTAGTTGGTGATTTAATGATGTAATATTTAAAATTATATTGTCTGCTGAATCATTCTCGAGATTTGGACCATTGTTAAGTTTATATATGTATGCTTGTCAAATCTTAATCGTACCTACTCCAATATCATTAAATTCGATAGCTTTTATATCTTTAAATCGAGACGATACTGTGTCTTTAAATTGAAAGTTAGAGCATACAATGAAATTGATATGTCGATTATTTATTTTAGATGTTATTTGTGTACATACATATACGTGTACGTTGTACATACTTTGTCTACATGTAAATATTTAGGTAGCATTGGTATACAGCCAACACAATCAGGGCTAGATCCAGTATTAATAGGTCAGTGAGCCATGCTGTTTAATATATTATTATTTAAAACTATTGTTTGGTACTCGTTTTACATGAAATGATAAAATATAGATACCTATTGATTGTGCTTAACAAGAAATATTACTTCTATACATATTACTCGTACCTGTAACTTTTACATAATAATAATTTTCGTATTGAAGGCTCGCTCTATTTCTTCCATAGTAATGTATTTCAGCTGAGTATCATTTTATATATTAAATGATGTACTTCAAGTGGATTTAGTTTAGTTGTCATGATGTATCGTATTTTAATATTGTCAGTGGGCTTTTTATTCAACGTCGCGATTCTGATAGATTCGAAATTGATATTAGTATTATCAGTGGAAATCACCCGCGGAACGGGTTTGTCAAATATGAATTGATTGTCGCCAGGATTGGCAAAGGTGACAAATTGTAAGCACAAATTGTGCAGAATACTTTTTTATGAATTTGTAATGTTACATGTACGTCAATGTCGGAGTCGAAAAGAAAACTGAAAGTTTTTGCTAAGACCTTTGAAAGGAGTCTTGCCTTTTTGTTGCTGTAATTAGATAAATATTGCGCTTATTTTGTTTGTCTGTTTTAAAATGTGGTTTTGACATTAATTTATATATTGCCAACGATGCAACAAGCAAGGATCTCAAAACGTTACATAATATTAGAAGGAGTTATGAAGGGCTTTATTGTTGGCCCACTTTTGTGGAGAGGCGCAATATTGAGTGTCTCCGTGTCGTCATATTAACGTACATGTAACATATCATTCTCTTTCTATCCGCCTTTACCCATAGGCTTGTTTGTAGACGTCGACAGTGTGTCGACACAAAACAAATGTATCATTTTGAGACTCGTCTCTTTCTTACTGTAAGCAGTAAGTGAAATGCTTCGATTAAGACGTTCATGTAAATGTTGGTGAAATACAATTGATGTGATTTTGTAAATTTTTGCATTTTTATTTACCCTGTTATTCGTTTTGCGTTGGGCACTTGCCAATTACAGGTCAATAGGGACCTTCTGTCTCGCAATACCAGCTAAAGATTGCTACGTTATTTTTACTGTACGCTTAGATCTTGCAACGGATTTGAATGCGGTTTTCATCAATAGATAGAGTGACTCAAGAAGAAGGTTTATACGTATAGTTTGATTTACATTGCATCCGTGCGAAGCCGGAGCGGGTTGCTAGTATTGTTATATATATATAAAACGGGAGTTCTGATGATAATTGCATTGCTGACCACGTTGAAGCCGAGACTACTGAATGTCATTTGCTTATGCGGTGGTTTTTCCGTAGCCAACAAATATTCTTATGAAGCTTCTTTTTCGTCATATAGACACACGTCATTCACTTGACATTTGAATAACTGATACAACGAAAACAACCAAATCATCTCCTTAATCCAATTTTACAGACATCTATCCTAACCTACCCCTCCTTGTGTTCGATAAACACTACTGGCACTAGTATGGAAGTGATCGTATTCATTGACCCTTACTGATGAAACCTAGTTGTGTCTTAGGTAACTCCTTGTTCTTTATTATTTGTTAATGTTGGTGTTTATGTGGTTGATGTGCCTTAAGAATAAATAAATAAACTCGTAATAAATAAAATTAAAATACTGTAAAATACCGAGTTCGATTCGAATCAAAATATTGATAAGTTTTGTAATGTTTGTGCACAGAACGGAGTGCGAGCACGATGGACAGGTCCGAGCCCCTCTGCCTGACCAACAGATGAGAAGCGTCCCTGCAAGCTACCCAGTCGATCGATATTTGGTTAGTATTACTTACCAGTACCACACTGAATACCCAAACACGAAGGTATTACGTTAGCCTCTTTACTAATTATAGTCATGCGTAATGGATCCAGTGAGGTGTTAGTCTTGCCTGACCGATATAGCAGAGTACCATCATCCATACTAATGTTATAAATGCGAAAAATCTTTGTTACACTTTCACTACTATGAAATTTGAGACAGACTAAGACCCCAAGAAAGGATATAGGCTACTTTTTAACCCGCGACTTCGTCTGTATCCGCGATGATAGACATTAACGCGGACCAAATCGTGGGAAATGCTACTAATATAATAGCAATATTTAATATTTTCGTTATATTTTAAACTTTCAGGTTGAGAGCAGCAACAAGTTTGAAATGGTTAACATCATAGATGAAGATATATGGAACACAGAGCCAACACTAAAACCAGAAGATGAAATAATATTAAGAAAACTGCATGATACGCTGCAATCGACTGCGGATGACCTGAAGCTACTTTCCGGGGAATTGACAAAATTTCATAAGCCGGGCGTGCAAGTCAAATCCACACCCACACCATTAGATGAGGAATTCAACGAAAAAGTTCATATTGAAGAAATTGTAAATGCCAAATTCCATGGCTACAAAATCATTGATAATTCTTCACAACCCCCCTGTGTGCCTGGGTACAAGTTGAGGAATGACATAACAGACGAAAACAAACCTACTGCTAATTTGCAAAATCTTAAAACCACTAACATTGACGTTTCGGCAAATACTCAACCATTAAACAAAAAACCTATTATTAATAGAAACTTAGGGATAACTCGCACTAAGGTAATACAAATAAATGGTGATACAAACAGCGCAAAGACTGAAAAGCTTAATAATGGTAAAGTAGTTAACGCCCCAGCAGTAGCTTATAATGAATATTCTTTTAAGTATATAGAACCTAAATTTAAGACATCGTGCAAAAATTTACAAATTCAGGAAATGCCAAGTATAAATATAAGGAGCGAATTAAAAGAGCAGAAAGTTTTACAGTTAGATATATTACCTGAGGTCAAGGAATCTGAGAAAACTGATATAGTTAGGAAAAATGTAGCGGTAGTTGCGATACAACATGAGACCATAAACCCTTCGCACGCACCGGTCAAAACACTGTCTAATATATCCCACGAAGTACCACGACATCAAGAGTCAAATCAACCTTCCACAACGAGAAAGGTGTCAAAAATGTCGACATACGATAGCAGCGGCTCTACTAACAATATCAGCTCTGACACACAAATAAAGTTAAAAACACAGAAACGTATTTTAACAAACATTCGATCTTCTCCGAAAACTATAGTGCGTAACGATCGGAAGAAAAGTAATATTAAAGTAGAATCTGAGAAGCGAGTGCATTTAAATTTAGATGAGTGGAAAAAAAAATTGAATTCGGTCTATGGATCAACGACTTCAAGGAACGGTAAGTCTTCCCAGACTAAAAGCAAAGCTAAGAACTCTTCGACAATATCAAATCTACATCAAGAAAAGTCAGCTACACAAAATAACTTGAAGAATATGGAGTACATACCGTATTCTAAATTAACTGTAGGAGGTGCGAGAGCTAGTGATATTGAAAGAGAAATGTCAGACATTCCTTACAAGAGAGATATACCATTGAGCCCTATCTTAGATAGAATCTTAAGCAGTAAAGAAAATTCATTCAGCAAAAGCAGCTCTCAAACGCATAGAACAAAAGATAAGCTCAATATACTTACCACTTCCGATGAAAATCTATTGCAAGAAGTAATTGATATTGAAAAGAATGTAAGTGAGACGCTATCTAAAAATATTAGAAATAGCAAAAGTGATGAAAATATACAAAAACTATTGAGTGACAGTGACGAAGTCAAAGAAAATGATAGTTATGCTGATGATTTCGAAGATGAAAAATCTGGTCGCTCAGGTCAATCAGGTAATCAGAAAACCAAAATTACACATTCCGATGATGATAAGAATTTGAACAATGACAAAAATACTAATACATCAGAAAACGATCACAGTGATAACTATGATAATAGTAAAACATATGAACCCGTGCCAAGTATATCACATACAAACATTCAAAACTTAACTTACACAAAGATTTCAAATCTATCTTTTAAAAATACAGTTGATGTATTTGAATTTGTACATTCGGTAGACAGGCAGGATTCGGGCACACAAAGTAATTCAGCGCGAAAAATATCTCTTAAAGAAACTCAGACGTCGCCCATTAACGATAATACAATACAACCGATACACAACGATCTCTGGCCTGTAGAACGAAGTATAGACCCTAAAGGTGAAGTTGAAAAATTGTTCCAAAAAGAAAAGGAATTTATTAAAAAGCTTATTCTTGAAGAGTATGGCGACCTTTTAGAAAAGAATATTGATAAACCGTCCACTTCAAAAGAGATTGAAATAAGGCTAAACGTGGCTGCATCACAAAAAAACACTCAAACTTCTCCAGCTCATGTAAAGAATGTTATGACTTCTCCGACGAGAACTAAAACAAGAACTACTTCGCCGTTCTCAAGACTAACAGTCGATCATCACACTAGCCCATTGATTTTCGTCGTGGATGAGGATGACGTTAGATTAGAAATTGGAAACGAAGAAGATCCCGGCATTTCCATCAACCTATCATCACCAAGATTCAGTTTGCGCTTGCCACAAACTTCTCGAGAAGTTTTATCCAATTTAGGAGATGGCGTACCACGATCAGCAAAGAGGACTACTTCCAAAACACGAAATTTAAAGAAAAGTAATGTAGTAGTGACAAGTACGAGTTCCATGGAAGCTGATTCCTCGGAGATTAGTAGTTTAGGCGAAATCAAACCTAGAAGAAAATTGGACAAAAGTAGAATAGTTTCTGATAGAGATTCCGTCACTTCATCTTCTTTATCAGATTATCAGTCAGGTATATTGCCTTTGAAGAGCGAAGGCGAAATGAGTGTAGGTCGCAACAGAAAGAGTCATAAGCAAAATAAAAGTGAAGGAGAAGCAAGCTTTGGTCAGTTGTAAACTTAACATTGTTAATTCTATATGAATTTGATCTTAGATTATTCTTTTGGTGCCTTAGCTCTTGAGTTTTGTGTAGACTTCATATGAATGGGGATCAGTACTGCTGAAGGTAAAGAATTATTGGGTAGGTACTAGGAATCTACTTATAAATGTTAATATTGAACCAAAAGGTATGTTATTATACCCATGTTATTGCTGAGTTAACATTATAATGAAAATGAAGATAGTTGAATTTGTGATATTTCGTAAAACGATATTAGAATTACGTGGGCATCAAGAAAAAAAATGATGAGTCTGTGTGATCTTGAATAATCCTGCTTGATGAGAAGAAATATAAAATGATGAAAGCTCAGTACTGGTTCTCATTACAAATAGTAGGTACTACTGTGTGTTCAATCATATTATTTTCAGTGTTAATTGTTGTTCACCTGAAGACCCTGAAGTACAAATCAGTTAAACATGATATACTTTTTATTTTACCTTTAAGTATGTGTAAATAATAAACATGCTGGCAAAATTAGCGGAACACAAAAAATAAATTCCATTTGTCTCAACAATAATTTGTCTTTGAGAAATAGCAAGAAGCTTTGGCTTGCTCGCTCCGATTGAAATACGGACGAGACATCTTCTTAGGCCGCATTCACACCAAAAGTATCGCTTACAGTCCGCGACGACTGGTTCGAACACGGCCTAAAGTCCAAGTGAAGTTGGGTTCTAATTACTTAAAATATAAAACTCATTTAGACCGATTGGTTGTGGCGCCAACTTCCACATTTTTGGGTTAACACTGTCTTCCAACGTATACACTGTTGTTTTTAAATTAATAGGAAAGTCATTACGATAGGACTTCCAAATAATGAAAACATGTAAGCTGGTTATCTAAATGTTCCGCTAATTTTGCTAATAGTGTATTTTAGTATATTTTATACGCCATTTAGTTATATTTTGATTAAGGAAATAAGTGTATTTTTGCATTATGAATTTATGACTGAATAAACAGTTGTTAGAAAGTGTTGGTTTATTAATTAATTAGCGACCCGCCGCAACTCCATTCACGTCTGCAGGTAGCACTAATAATTATCTATAGCCGGATGACTTCTGGTGGATCGATGGGGGCGGTCATGAATTCATGACGTACCTAACGAAGTTTTTGCAAATATGTAGGTATAGGTACGGTCTGCCCACCGTACCTATCGCCACGGTGACCTTTGTTACATGTATTAAGAGTTTGCTAAAAGTAGACCGAGACGTAACGCACCGGATCGACGCAGGATAGATGAAAATGGCGATCTGACGGTCACTGGAACAACTTGTGACCCACGGATGCCCTTCAAGTTAAATGGTAAAATCTACAAGTCCGTGATAAGACCGTAGACGTACTGTATGGATCGGAATGTTAGGCTGTGAAGAAGATGGATAAAAAAAGATTGCATTGTAGCGAGTATAAGAATGTTGAGATGGATGTGTGGAGTGACCAGAATGGATAAGAAAAACAATAAATGAGTTTTTTTTTACCTTTCTGAGCGTGTCCAGGTAGGGCCTAAAGGAGGGCTGGTCTGGGTCGAAGTAGAACGAGACCAGCGTGAGCTTCCAGGCACCGGTTTAGATCCCCACCACGACGAAGTTGTCCGCGGTGAGTTCAGGGTACTGCCTCACGGTGAGTTTTGGGTCAAAGACGGCTATTGCCGCTTTGACAGTCACTTCTCGTTGCCTGGTGCTCTGGAAGGTTCTCACGCCTCTGGTCCCGTTCATCCTTTTTGCGATGTCCACGTAGGGTTCCTGGATCAATGCTGAGGTCGCTTTGCGCTGCTCGACCTCGATCATAAGCTCTTGAGTTGCCAGTTTCTTCCGCCTGGAGTATCTTGTGTGGCATTCGGTTCTGTGGGACCACTTTAGCAATAGGCGATGGACGCACGTGCCAGCCTATCCCACTTTACCCGAACAGGACACTCGGGGCTAATCGCGTTATGGTCGGACCTCTGCATCTTCGCCTTGACGCAGTTTTGGCATTTTGGTGTACCCGCCTTTAGCCACTGGGCACACTCTGCTAGCATAGGTCGGCAGGTTCTTTACAGAGCCGCTAGCCAGGCCCATAGCCCAGGCACCTCGTACATGAGTATATTAGATGAAGTTTGAAAGTGGTGCCAGTGACAGAAAAGTTGAAGTTGACCCAACTTTCAAATATAGACATAAATATGCTAAGCCGATTGTTTTTTTTTTTTTAATTTCTTAAGAGTTACTACTCCACGATACATTATTTTAGTGTAGCTTTAACTAACGCAGCACACGCTACGAAAACGCTCAGAAGGAATATTTTTTTTTTTACTTAATTCATAATACGAGTATAATCATACCGTTAGCTTATTTTCGTGTTAATAATTAGCTTTTAAACCATCCTAAATAATTATTAAATAATTAGTTAGGATGGTTGGCACCACGGAACAGATACGTGGTTGGCACTAACAGAAAGAGGAATTCTCTTTCTGTTAGTGAAAACCATATAATTATGAAAATTCGTACAGAAGTTTCTGAGATTGACAAACGAACATAAACTCAGCACGGCGGAGGACTATAGGCTGCCCTATTGGAGTAGTGGTCGTAGACGCAACTACCACACAGGGAGTACTGGGTTCAACCACCAGGTCAGATAAACTGTTATTGGATTTGTACTTGAAACACGGAGTCTGGATTCATGCACAGTTGACGGGATTCGACTAGTCCCCTATTACCCTGACCCACACGAGCTTGCTTAAACAGTCATAAATGTATAACAGTAGTAGTCATATAGTCAGTCAAAAACATATATAAAAGCAGTCATTATTGAACATAATCATTCTGCAAAGTGATTTTTAAGTGCAGATTTTTATTTTTTGTTCAAATGATAGGAAAAGGAGCTGCAGCTAGGATTGTCTTTACACCTAGTATAGGTACACCTAAATGATGATAGATCCGAGCGCTGGTCATAGTAACTCCTCAACAACCCA
Source organism: Charanyca ferruginea (assembly GCA_947361185.1). Lineage (NCBI taxonomy): Eukaryota > Metazoa > Arthropoda > Insecta > Lepidoptera > Noctuidae > Charanyca > Charanyca ferruginea. The sequence continues at coordinate 60,996,842 of OX376055.1, forward strand.
ACATATCGCCATCGTGTTTGTCTTGGCACATTTACTCAGATGGTGTTCAGAGACATGTCAATGGCGGTTTATGACTGCATAGCTGTCCAGGAAACGGGAAACTCAAAACTAAAGCCAGACTAAAGTTTCCGTCAGTCGTGAAGAAGGACCCACCTGAAATAAGAGCAGCAGATTTTAAAACACCCAAGGGGCGCTGCAACCGCGCCGCCGGCGCCGCCGCCGCCGTGGCGCACCCAGTTCTATATACCTAAGCCCTGGCCCGTCTACTCAGATCACCGGGAGTCGACCGTATAATTATTGCGCACTCATGGAAATTTATGGGTTCTGATAAATGTGATTGAAGAGTGATTAAGTCGGCCTTTTAATCCTTGTGCAAGTAAAAAAAAGTATAAATAAATAATAAGGACAAATTATTCCAACGAGGTTCAAATATTCTTTGGTTTCTTTTACATATAGATAGGTAATTTTATTCTAAGTTCGTTTGTCTAATGTGTAGGTACATTAGACAAACGAACATACGAATACGAAAGGTAATCCTTTTAGTTTTGGTATACCCGTGTACTCGTACTTCGGTAAACAAACAAACTTAGAATAAAATAATCTATCTGTAACCAGACTATTAAACAGACCGGGATTGGACTTTACGAACAACAGCTACCTCAAAAATAAATAAGGATGGGAGAGTCAAAGTCTTATATTTATTGAAATATCGTCTGCAGTTGACGATCGTATCAACGTTCGCCATCATCCAAACATTGCTCTAATGCATCTTTTTTGTTTTTTGAATACTATTTCTTTGTTAGTTGAGTTTCCCCAAAATATGACTCCAAATCTTAGGAGATAACCAACGATGCCATGGCTGTAAGGAGTTTCGTGGTTGACTACTGAATCAAGTTTTTATAGAGCACGCAGAAGAACACTGATTCTCTTGTTGAGCTGCTCAGTGTGTGACTTCCAATTAATATTTTTATCTTAGCTATTAACACCAAAAATGTTGTATAGGTAATCAACTGTGCTAAGCGCGGTACCGAGGTAGCTAATATTTTTGTGTTTGTAGACGTTGGCTGAAGTACATTATTTTTGTTTTGATTAATGATTTGATGGTGTCATACTCACAAGTGACGATGGTTGAGTAATAAAATAGTAGATCGCCTGATGTCTCTTAAAATGTACCTACCTACGGATATAGACTATCGTAATACAAATTTGCAGAGGTGTCTCCCTAGTCTCTGCACCTTCTCAAAGTTTGAGTTCCAATCAAAGTCTAAATAAGAAAATTGATTATTTTTATTAGACCATTAATAGATATTTTTAACCTGATGCATGTCACAAATAGCTTGAGACTAAAATATTCATGAATTAGGTACTTAGTACATAATTTAACTTCGAAAAACTTAACATGAATGCGTTTGAAATCTTTAAAATGTTAGATAGCATTTCAAACCTCATACCTAACATCCTAACATATTTTTTCTATCTACGAATGTTTTCTATATCAGTAGTTTTGGATCTAAACATTTTTTTAATTAAAGAACTAATATAATTTTATTTGGGAACCTATACTGGACTAAACTGTACTGGGTAAATGATGTTAAAAACGCCTTCAACTCTGTGAACGTGTGACACTTTGTAGGTCAATGAAATAATTACTTTCCCGATATGTATATTTTTAAGTGACAATGTTACAGTCCCCCTTTAAAATTACTTTATAAGATCAATCATACCTACATAGGATATCTATTTAATACGGGCCAGTTATTTTAACAAATCATAATTTTAGAAAGAAGTTCATTGCAACTCTACTTACCTATGTAAAGTTTACCAATTTTAGAAGCCAGTGTTATAATTTCACCGGCGAAAAATCTTATACCCATAACTGGTTGGTTGACTTTGAAGTGCGGTACTTGCCCGATGCGGTGAACGCCTGGAAAGTGGCTTGCCCAGGTACGGTTCGGCTTCTGAAATGAACCCATCTTCCCAGAGACCGTGGGATGAACCGCTCTGCAGGTTGTTAGGATATAATTTCATAAATACGTCCACCTATTCTGCTGAGTGTACCCGCTTCGCTCGCTATGTTGTGTTGTACCTGAAGCACTAACGTCACCTAACATGGCAATATGGTGACACTGGGATTCCGGCTCGCTACAAGCTTACGTCTGGACGCTGCCCGCTTCGCTGTCAACGTTTTGACTTTAACTTTACCTTGGAAGTGAGGTAGGTCTTTAGTATGGGATGCAACTTGCGTCGACACCCTTCCTTGCCATCCTATCTCCCTAGCATGACGAGTTCTACTGGGGCGGTTGTTGCAGGTGTGGTAAACATCAAATGGAGCAAATTGGAAAAAAATATTCGAGCTATTTGGGGTTGAACACTAGGGGGCACTAGGCTCGAGTGCTTGTTTTACGGACATTTCTAACCGGCTCTTCATGTGACCAGAAGGCTGCCTTTTTCGTGGGTCCAAGAATCATCATTGCCATACAATGTGGCAATGTTGCTGCACTGCACTTGTCCCATCGAGAGCGATACGGACGAGTTTTTTGATGTCTTGATGTATATCAGCTGTCTGACACCCATAGTACAGGGTCTCCCTAGTTTGGGGTCAGATGGCCGTGTGTGAAAATGTCCCCACATATTATTATTATTCTCATTTATTTATCTTAAATACACATAGTTAATTTACATTTTTAAATATTAATAAAAAAAATAAAAACATTTAAAAATATAAAAAATAGTAGCCCACCGGTATCGGGAACAGGATCCAAGCTACCGGCGGTCAGGGCTCCAGAGAGAGAAACCTCCTGACAATGCGGGCCGTGTCCAGAAGTACTGCCTTCTGAATCAAGCCCTTGATCCAGCCGCCTAACGAGAGCCTCCTTAGATGTTGGCCGAGGCTCTTGGCAATTAAGCCATTGGCTGTAACAACTATCGGCACAATGATCGCCGAGTCCACATCCCACATGTCGACAACCTCGCGGGCCAAGTCAAGATATTTTATCTGCTTGTCTTTCTCGACCTTCACGAGGTTCACGTCATGCGGAACTGCTATGTCAATAATCATTGCGCGCCTCTCCAATCGATCCACCACCACTACATCAGGCTTATTGGCTATAATAGTCCTGTCAGTGATGATAGATCGATCCCAGTACAATGTGACATTGCCATTTTCAAGAACTGGATCGGGCACATACCTGTAGTATGGTACTTCTGATTCCACGAGGTTGTATTTTAGAGCAAGTTGCTGATGGATAATCCTGGCCACAAGGTTGTGCCTATGCAAGTACTCTTCGTTAGCAAGACGAGAACATCCAGAGATAATATGACGGATTGATTCTCCCGGTCGGTGGCATGCCCGACAAATGTCAACCGTGCCATCCTTCATAATAAATCTCCGGTAGTTATTCGTCAAAATAACTTCGTCCATAATTGCAGAGACAAAACCTTCGGTTTCTCCAAATAGATCACCGAATCGTAGCCAGGATACGGACGCTAAGAAATCCACATCGGGCCCGTGTAAGGCCCGGATAAAGCGTCCGTGAAGCTCCTTACTCTTCCAAACCTCCTCGCGATCGTTAGTCTCAAGCACTACAGGCTTGCACCAGTTCTCTTTAGCCAAGGAGAGCGGGGTGAGGCCCTTGTCCACTGCAACTACATCTCGATGCATCCCCACGTCGGCTTCTAGGAAATATTCCCTGAGACTGCATATCTCGCGGTTGTGCAGGGTCTTAGCATTTAAGAAGCCACGACCTCCACACTTCCGCGGGATATACAGTCTCATCACCGATGACCGTGGGTGATGCATCCGATATGCTGTTAACAATGTACGGACTTTCCTGTCCAGGGCATCGAGTTCCGTTTGAGTCCATTTGAGTATGCCGAAAGAGTACATCAAGACCGGCATGACCCACCCGGGCGCGCACCTTATTTCCGCCTGACAAAACACTATTGAATACTTTCCTCAGGCGGCCAAAGAAGCGCTCCTTCAGCGATTGTTTCATGTCAGCAGCATTGATGCCCAACGCTTCCGCCATACCCAAATATTTATAGGTCTCAATTGAAGAGGGATCTAAGGTTTATGGAATCCGAGAGCTGGACTCCCTCAGATTCCACAATCTCCCCACGCTTGACATGCATGACCGCACATTTGTCCACACCAAATTCCATCCTGATGGCGCTACTGAAAGTTTCTGTTACTTTCAGTAGTTCCATCAGCTGTGAACTGTTGGGGGCATAGAGGTTTAAGTCATCCATGTAAAGAAGGTGAGATATTACCTGACCTCCTCTCTTCAACCGATAGCCTAGACTTGAATTCTCCAACAGTGTGCTTAGAGGATTCAAGGCTAAGCAGAACCAAAGCGGACTCAAACTGCTCAATCTTTATCGGTTCACTATTCCTCTGGATATGTCGACATCCTGGATAGCGAAGGACCGTCCTCCACTACCCCATACACGACATCAGGAAGGTGCTCAGAGTGGCGTCTATCTTATATAACTCTAGCACCCTCATGAGCCATGTATGCGGCACAGAGTCATAGGCCTTCTTGTAATCTATCCAACATGTCGACAGATCCTTTCGGGATCGGCGAACCTGTTGATTGATGGCCATGTCAATCAGGAGCAGCTCCTTAGTACCGCGGGACCTATTCCTTCATCCATTCTGAGGGAAACATGATACCGTTACTGTCTACGAGTTGGTTAATTTTAGCTCTCAAAATGGATGTAAAAACTTTATGGACCGTCGGCAAACATGTGAACGGTCTATAATTTTTGGGCTCCGCAGTACTACCTGATTTATGGAGCAGGTGGGTTATTCCTGTCGTCAAGAACTGGGGTAACGATCCTGATTCCAAGGCTGACTGAAACCGAGACGCCAAACAAACGTGTGACCTTCTGAACCATTTGATCCAGAAGTTGTGCAGCCCATCCGGCCGTGGAGACTTCCAATTAGGCAATGGATGGACTGCACGAGCTACATCTTGGGGGCTGATAGTAATTGCCCCCATTTCTGGCATCGGGTCGCACGCTCGTTCGACTTCCAGAGTCCAGTCACCCTCAGTGTGACTGACAGGCACCGACCAGATGTTGCGCCAGAACAAACACATGGCGTGAACATCCGATAGGCGCGTATCAGTCACACTTTGAATCGGTCGCTCCCAAGCCCTATAAACCCACCTTTCATCGCTCTGGAATGTGCGATTCTGAGTGTATCGCTCCACTCGACGCTTATACCTTCGAATACGGTTTGCCCATGCATACACCTTCTGCTTTAGGAAGTCGATGCGCTCTGTGACCCAAGGCATATAGTCTCGAGGACTGATATTAGTCCCCGAGAATGCCCGCCTCACAAAGCGCATCACTCTAGGGCGAGTATTGCCCTCCCTAAAGCAGATAAGTTTGCCGATGAGCACTCTGGCCTCACTAATGCGCCTCTCAATTCTGCACTGCCACGCCGGTACAGCAGGTTTTGGTCGAGTAGTTCTGTCATCATTAGCAAATTTGACGTGAGCTACACGACATGCTGCAACAGCTGCGCAGTACAGAATCGAATGCGCATCAGCGAGGTCTTCGCAATCATCAAAATAATTTGATAACTGCGAATCCAGAGCCCACACCAGCACTTTATTTATGTTATGCATGGGCAAACGAGGTAAACGTGGTCTGAGCTCGGGCGACATAAAGCGGTATTCTCGAATCGCACCCTCCAAAGCGCTCCTCAACACCTCATTGCACTGGGTACTTACATGTGTAACCATGTCATCACTCCCATCACTAACATGACTAGGTGTTGCGGTCAGCTGTGATTGTGTCACTTCCCCAATCTGCGGCAGGGGAGCAGTGACATGATTTCTCTGCATCTCAGTTCGGAGGCGATCAGGTACAGCGTCATCCAACATACGATTACGCTGGATGACCCGCACCTGATCCGATAATCGTTGTGCCGAAACGTTGACAGCTGGCTCAAGCACCTGAAACAGAGAGAGTATCCGAACACGGTACGCGGTCAGATTACTACCCCCTCTGTAGCCCCATAGTATGCGCGCATGACATTTTCGTTGATGGCTTGTGTCCATCTCATGCGCTGCACACTTCCGCCGGGAGCTGGGACCCTATCAGAGGCCGGTGGGCCTCGAGATCCTAAACCGTCCGGCGGCCGGCGTTCTCCCCGTCGACGAGCAGGTGGTGGCGTCGTGGGCGGAGAGAAATACTCGTCACTCGAGCTCGACGCAACTGCCGAGACCGGTGTCACAGCACTCGCGATGGGGCTGGGTTCCGGCGGAGACAGGGCGGAACTGAGCGACGAGCCCGGTGGTGGTAGGCGTGCTTTTCGTGCAGCTGCTCTCGTGATCATCCTTATTTACATATTTTCTTTACTTTGTAACATCGTTATTGATTATTTAATACATACATATCGGTGATTGTAAACACTTTCCAAATATTTTTACGTTGTACGATGACAGACGTCATGGTGTGAATTTTTTTTATTTTTCTTATTTTTTTTTTACTATTGTATTGTATTATTTTGGGTATGGCTCACAGAAGTTGTAGACTAATTTTAAAACGTGCTCGTTATTTAGAAAAATATGTATCGGTATCTAATATCAAATGTGTATTATGGTATTTAATATTTTTGTATAACAAATAAAATATGAGATAAAGTGACACATAGTGTTATTATTATTCTCGTTTATTCATTTTCTTAACATATTAAATTACATTTTTAAATATTAGTAAAAAAATAAATAAAAACATTTAAAAATATAAAAAATAGTAGCCCACCGGTATCGGGAACAGGGTCCAAGCTACCGGTGGGTGGTCAGGGCTCCTGAGAGAGGAATCTCCTGACTATACGCGCCGTGTCCAGGAGTACCGCTTTCTGTATCAAGCCCTTGATCCAGCTGCCCAACGAGAGCCTCCTTAGGTGTTGGTCGAGGCTCTTGGAAATGAGTCCATTGGCCGTAACGACTATCAGCACAATGACTGCTGTATTCACATCCCACATGTCGACAACCTCGCGAGCCAAGTCAAGATACTTAATTTGTTTATCTTTCTCGGTTTTCACGAGGTTCTCGTCATGCGGAACCCCTATATCAACAATCATTGCGCGACGCTCTAATCGATCTATCACCACTATGTCAGGTTTATTGGCAACAATAGTCCTGTCAGTGATGATAGATCGATCCCAATACAACGTGATATGGCCATTTTCGAGAACTGGGTCGGGCACATACCTGTAGTACGGTACCTCCAACTCCACAAGCCTGTACTTTAGAGCAAGTTGCTGGTGGATAATCCTAGCTACAAGGTTGTGTCTATGCAAGTAGTCTCCGTTAGCTAGACGAGAGCACCCAGAGATAATGTGTCGGATTGATTCTCCCGGTCGGTGGCATGCTCGACAAATGTCAACCGTGCCGTCCTTCACAATATACCTCCGGTAGTTGTTCGTCATCATAACTTCGTCCATAATCGCACAGACAAAACCTTCGGTTTCCCCAAACAGGTCACCGAAACGCAGCCAGGATACGGACGCCAAGAAATCTACATCAGGCCCATGTAGGGCCCGGTAGAAGCGCCCGTGAAGGTCCTTGCTCTGCCATACCTCCTTGCGGTCATTAGTATCGAGTACTACAGGTTTGCGCCAGTTCTCGTTCGCTAAGGAGAGCGGGGTGAGGCCCTTGTCCACTGAGACCACATCTCGATGCATGCCCACGTCGGTTTTAAGGAAGTACCTCCTGAGACTGCATACCTCACGCTTGTGCAGGGACTTAGCATTAAGAAAGCCTCGGCCTCCGCACTTTCGTGGGATATACAGTCTCATTACCGATGACCGTGGGTGATGCATCCGATTTGCGGTCAGCAATGTACGGACCCTCCTATCCAGGGCGTCAAGTTCCGTCTGAGTCTACTTGAGTATGCCCAAAGAGTACATCAAAACCGGCATGACCCATCCGTTGAAGGCGCGCACCTTGTTTATTATTATTATTATTGTCTTATGTGCTCCCTATTTATACATAAATATTTTTTAATTATTTACATGTTCTGATTTTAGATAGATACTATGCAATGTTTAATCATAGTATCGTTAACACTAGAGTACACGCGTGCCCTACTATAGTAGGCCACGGTAACATTTTTACTCATAACTTAGCAGTTTTCTATATTAGAGCGGTGTGGTTCCAGGTAAGCCTGCTCTATTAAATTTGTCAACAGGTCAGTACCGCATGTGACCTTTGTGCAAACACATATTTCTATTTCTGTAATTTGGTGCCAAAGACGCGGGCCTACCATAGTAGTCCGCGCGTGTATTGGTGTACCAAATTTTGGTAAGCCATTTTTATCGTATTTCAAGTTTAAAAGGTATATATTTAATGATATTTACTTTTACCATAATCGCACTTATGTTTATTTTGTATTCTAATGTAAAATGTATTATATCAAGTTCGTAATTTGACTACTTTTGTGCAGATATTTATTTATCTAATCATGGGTACTGCACAAGTGAGAGGTGGCTTATAATGAGATGATGATGCAATTGAGAGTGAAGAAGAGAACTAGCGCCGGATTTTCAAGCTCTGTGCGTGAGGCAGAAACCAGTGAAATCGAAATTGGATTGAAAGCTTCGGAATCAAGAGTTATATTTTCAGTATTCAGAAGGACGACTTTTGTGTCACTGTCCCAAAAAAATAAAATAAGTTAACTTACTTTCTGCATTGCATAACGATGCAACCATTGATCCCGATACACATGAAGAACGCAAGCCTGAAAAATTACTTTTTACAACCGTACTAAGTGTGGTGACGTATTGATAGAGATAAGATGTGTAAATAATACAGTGTCCTATGAATACGCTGCCGATGGCCACTTACAATTTTTCTCGATTTGATAAACATTGTTGCAATTACCGCTCTCGTAACTATAGATGCTCTTGAAGAAGTACAGCATGATATCACACCAAAGTTGAGACGAGTTGGTCGATGCGCAAATTGTAAAAAAGCTCGATATTGATTAACGAAAAAGTGATGCAAGACTTGCAACTAATGAATTTTCCCTGATTACCAGGCTGTGGTGTGTACTGAATATTATGAAAACGGTTTATTGTTCTAATTAACGTTAGTTTAAAAAAATAATGTAAGACATTGATCTCAGAACTGCCAATTTCGTTGTTTTTTTCTATTAGATAAGTAAATTGTTAGTAATTCAAAGTTCCTACTTGTTACATAAAAAATTAAGTTTATTCTGAAAACCTTAATAAACTAATATATTATTTTGATTATTAGTTTCATTTTAATATAACCAAAAAAACATTTATCGACATTTCTAAAAGGCCTATTATAGTAGGCCACGCGTGTATTGGTGTCAAAAATAGGGGCGCGTGTACTATAGTGTCAAGAACAAAACACAAAACATAGGTACAGACTTCAAAAAAATATTTATAAGAAAATAATTATACCTGATTCATAATGGAAGAATAAGAAACTCATCAAAATAAGTAACATGTTTTGAAGAAGGACTTCGTTGCGTGCCAGTTTTATCATTTAGCCAAAAGCCTAAATATTCAAGTTTCAGATCAGAATGTCTTGTGTCAACTGTCATTGTCACTAGTGTCAGTGATGAGTGATGATGATGACGTCCGGACACGTACCGGACACTATAAATAAATAATAGCGAGTGTATAGTAATAATAGCGAGGCGATGTTTTTGTTTACACATTTTGAAACCGTCAGAGCAAAGGCCGTCTAGTTATTAATTGGTCGTTTAGTCGTTCAGTGGCGAATAACGACTTGTTGCAATTTACTCGTGTTTATTTTTGAAAACTGTGGAAATATTGAGTTTGTCGTTTACGTACAAATATGAAGTTCCTAATATTTTCTTTATTGTTAGGGCTAAGTTCGGGTAAAAAGCTATTAGGGGGTTTGCGTGGAAACCCAGGACCAAAGTATGAATGCACTCATTGCCAACCGGAGCAAACGCACATTGCCTTTGGAGGTAAGTAAGCCCTTAGCTCAGTAAACAAGTACTAGGTATTTATACAGTAATTTACACAATGCATTTGTCTAGCCACTGGTAATATAAACAATTCTAACAAATTGCTTCAGCTACTTAGAAACTAAAAAAAGTTCCTAAGAAACTAAGAAAAGATTTACAAATAAATAAGATAATAAATAAATGTTACTATAGCATTAATGCATACTTAAATGACAAAACCATGCAACTCGCATATGTAAATAAAAAAGATAAAAAAACATGTAATTTTGAACTTATAATAATAAAAGTGTAAATTTATACACATATTTTCTATGTTGTGCCCACAGTTATAGTTATATCTGTGGTTGTGCCCCATAAGGTCCATGATTTTTCCTAATAAAAATGTTAACTTACTATCCAAGCATGTATAATGGGACTGTAAATTAAGTTTTGAAATAATTTTAACTATTCTGCATTTATTATTCTGCATTAGAAAAAGTAGGCTCGTAGAAACAGGAATGAAAAACATTTTATTTCAAAGATAAGTTAAAACAATTTTAATTTATTTATTTTTATTTGATAAAGTTTGATGAAGATAGTAGTAAATATGGATGTATAGTAATATAAATAAAATAAAAGTATTTTAAATAAATAAAATAAAAAAAAAATAAATAAAATCATTTTATTTCAGGCATATTACGTATTTCACCCATAGCAATTAAGTACAACATGTCATAAATAATAATTATTACAATACAATGCAATACAATATACAAATTTGAATTATAATATATGAATTTAAATTAGATTAATTAATTAATTAATACATAATCATAATACAATAAAATGTATATAAAAATTTATTATGCATACACATAATCTTTCCAAAGAACATAAATTCATTAGTCATTATTATTAGGTATGTATGTTATTACCTAGTCATTAATAAGGTTGAACAGTTTGGTTCTAGTCACGAAAATTGTGTGGAATACAGTTGCTACAATACTATTCTTACAGTTTAGCAATCGTGTTTGAAATGAAGTTCTTGTCCTTCTTAAAACGGAAAAGAAGTCACACACTCGGTTTTCAAAGAACATTCCAGACGCACTACACCGCCAGGGCAGGTTAAACATGGCCCGAAACGCATTGTTGTACTGTACACGAAGTGAGTTGTAAGCTCTCTTCGTGTACTGGTACCAAAGTTGGCTGGTGTAGAACGCCTGACAGTAGGCCTGAAAAACGGTTGCTTTCACTTGCTTTGAACAGTGTGTAAATCGCCTTGCAAGCATGTTGCTTCTGCAAGCAATACCCCTTCTCTGTCGCTCCAAGTCGCTGTCATTCAATACATGTCCAAGATACTTAAAGGTACTAACAATTTTGATCGTGGAATTATTTAAAGTGATGGGCAATACCGTCTCAGGTCCTTTTCCATAACTAAAAATCATCATCATAAGACTAAGTTATATTTTAAACTTTGTAGAATTATGATGAAACAAATAATGTTCCCAGTATTGTTCATCCCTGCTTCTTTTAGGTTTTTAGCATTGACACTGTAATTTTAAATTGGAATTAAATAATACAACTAAAAGAGAGCCACATAATTTTATGAGATAAATCGACAGCTGCTGTAAAAATAGATTATAATAAATTCGGCATCTATCATACACATGTTTAGTGTACTTTTGTAACAAAGTGTGCATTAAAAATAACCTTTTTACCAGCTTTTTATTAGCTTCACCTGTATGTTTGTTTGTAACCGACTTCTTTGGGCGCGATTTTGACCCACTTTAAACGGCCAGATGTCGTTCAAACTTTGTAGATTTATCGAGGACCGATGACAATACACTAATTTGATAAAATTATTAAAAAAAAAACAAAAAAAAAAAACATAAGTGTTTGTAACCGACTTCTTTGGGCGCGATTTTGACCCACTTTAAACGGCCAGATTTCGTTGAAACTTTGTAGATTTATCGAGGACCGATGACAATACACTAATTTGATAAAATTATTTAAAAAAAAACAAAAAAAAAACATAAGTCGTTCAAAATTAGTTGCCGAAAAAACAGCTATTATATACTAGGATGGTACTGCACAAGCGCCCCTGGTAGAATAAATGTACATAATATTTATAGATATAGTTATAACCAAACTAAAAAGTAAAAAATAAATAATAGTTTAAAAAAACTAAAAACACGCTTTTTATAGAAAACCAAACAAAAAAATAGAAAATAAATTTTATTTAAAAAAAAGCGTGGGGTGCATGGTGTCAATAGTTATAAATATTTTATTGACAGATATGCAAAGCACCCCACACCTTTTTTTTAAATAAAATTTATTTTCTATTTTTTAGTTTGGTTTTCTATAAAAAGCGTGTTTTTAGTTTTTTTAAACTATTTTTTTTTTTTTTAACTTCTGTCTAATGGTAGTGTAACATAAAATATAGGTCCCTAATCTTATCAGTGATAATTACATATACCAATACTAAGCTTGAGGTCATGGGTATAATACCCATTTAATTAGCTAAGCTAATTCTAACTCTAGGGCGTCAGTTATTATGTTTAGAACGTAAATTAAATAATGTACATAATATTAATTTAGATGCCTATTGATTTAATTGTATTATTTTCCCTGTTTAAATGTGTACCTAAGTACTTAAATCATTGTTCCACAGAAATAACAAAATCTAGTTTTTCCTTAATCCTTAAAGAGATTTGCTGATTGATTGCTCCTTCTTAATGTGCATGGTCTGGTCACAGCTCGGTGTTCTGAATCTTACCCTGCCATGTCCAGTTGCGCTCAGCTCTTGAACTGACTTTGCTTACTCCACCTGTCCACTGTATGCCGGCTACTAAGCTGCCCAAGCCGAGTTGTTGTTTCACATGATAGAAACTAGTTTATTTACCGGAAAGCTAAAATCAGATCTGATTACAACAATAAATTAAATAGCATTCAATGATTAAGTTAGTGTTAATTATGTCAACAATTATTATCCACCTAATGTTAATATAATTCTCAACTTTGAGTCTTTGTAATAAGAACTATTATCAACTTCATTACAACAATGTCCTATTTACATATGTAAATATGTGTCAGTAGGCAAATAACAGTTTTAATTCAGAGCTAAATACTCATTATTAAGTTTGATAACAACTTTTGATAAAATTGTTTTGCTCATAACATGCTTTAACTACTAAATAGTAATGCTTAACTAATTGGACTATTTTACGAAGATTATTAATACAATCTAGATAAAGTCTCCATTTTACGGTTTTACTAACCATGTCTGGGGGGGGGTGGGGATTGTATGGGTGATGGAGCGATACCCCATAGGCAAAATACGTGCGGAGACGTGAAGTGGTGTTGTGGACCACTTATATTAGGGTATCATAATGTAGACCGGAAGATTATTTTATCTAGCTACTACATAATATCCCTCTAAAGTTTTGGGTCCAACTTTAACAGGTGTTTAATACAAGTTGCAGATAATTATTAAGTTACCTGCACATACCGCAACATGGGTAACAGGAAAAGTGCACAATGTGACTAATATAATTAATTGTGTTTGTAAAAAAATATTGTAAAATGACTTGTACTTATTCATTTGTGAGATCTTATGTAATGGATTTACTTCATTTTAAAAACTAATTGTGCTTTCTCATCTTAAACGTAAGGTAAGGTAGGCGTCAGGGTCCCGCGAAATTCAAATATTTTTACGTTTATGAAATGTTTCGCTCATTATCTGGTTGTATAAGTAAGCGCGACAGTAACGAATATGTAGTTAGACTATTATAATAATCAAAAATTCGCCGAAGAACTAAGGTCACCGTCATAGCTCTCAGAATATGCAAGTTGAAGTAGCAATGGGCAGGCCACATCGCTCGAAGAACCGATACCGATGGGGAAGAAAGGTTCTCGAGTGGCGACCACGAACCGGAAGATGCAGCGTTGGTAGGCCTCCCACCAGATGGACCGACGACATCGTCAAGGTCGCGGGTAACCGCTGGATGCAAGGGGCAGGTTCCCGCTCGTTGTGACGTTCTATGAGGGAGGCTTTTGTTCAATAGTGGACGTCTTCCGGCTGATGATGATGAATAATATAACTCTCCAATTTCTCTAACTTTTAGCATAAGAACTATGACTATAGCTTTCGTCAATATCTAACAGAATGGTTGTACTTGTGAACATCACATTTGGGTAGCAAAAATAATTTAAGGAATTCAAGCAAGCGAGTCTAACCGTTGTGGCCTAAAGCCTATTTCATCAGCTTTCAAATGCAGCATTTAATAACTCCATATTTTGGTCAACTTCCAGAGAAAGTGAACGACATAGTGATAACATGGACGACGTTCAACGACACGGAGGAGTCCCGCGTGCAGTACGGCGAGGGCATCCTGGACCAGGAGGCCTCGGGCTCCAGCAAGCTCTTCGTGGACGGAGGGAAACTCAAGCGAAGCCAGTACATACATAAAGTCGTGCTTAAGAACCTCACGTTTGATACTAGATATGGTGAGTCAGAATTTTAAATTAAGAAATATTAAAAAAACATCAACGTTCTCCAGGTGAGGTTCCTAAGGATTCTTAATTGATAAAATAGTGCAACTCATAACGAACCTCAATACTTATAGCGTTTTCTCGATCTAACTAATTCTTCTAAACCCTCTACTAGTAAAAGTTAGGAGCAAATCCCTTAGGGACTTGATCAAATCTCCATTTGCATCATTTCCCTTCCACATGTAACGAAGATTTTCTAGTCCCCTTCTATTTTGTTACTTCGAGATTGCACTATAAAATATAAATGTCAGGGATAACTTAGGGATATTCAGACCAGCAGTTCCAGTACTTCTAAGCTTTATAATATTACCTATAGATGTTGAGTCATCTATAGGTAATATTATAAATCATGATAATATGACTCAAACGCTTAGACTCAATTTGATTTGTATGCGGCGCAAACAGAGATAGATAGTTATTCGGAACTTCATAGTGTCAAAAACTGCTTTTAGAAAAGGGTGTAGGATAGCCCCCAGCAGATAAACCGATCGCCGACTTTCCAGCATCCACTGAAGTAAAACAGGGCTTATTTTTTTCTATAACATACATTACGTTGGTGTAATCCTGTTGTTGTTTTGAATCATGTTTCGATATGGTCGGCGGATGTTCATCCGGCATTATCATGTTAACTCAATTAGTAACAGTGCGTACTTACAGAAGTAAAATGATATTGTTTTTATACACAACAGTGTATAGTATTATTATTTATTATTTTCACAATTTAACCCTGTAGTTACATCATCATATGTCTAGCCTTTTCCTAACTATGTTGGTGTCGGCTTCCAGTCATACCAGATGCAGCTGAATATCAGTGTTTTACATGGAGAAACTCCCTATCTTATCTCCGCAACCCAGTTACTAGGTAACACGATACCCGTTGGTAACACTGGGGTCAGACTTTCTGCCTTTTGACTACCCATAACGACTGCTAAAGATCTACGAATGACAGTTGAAACCAACGGTTTTACGTGCTTTCCGAGGCACAGAGGGACTTCGCTATAAAATGAATGGTCACCCATTCAGGGACCGACCGCGGTAAGCGTAGACCGGTTGTTCCGTACAGGTTTTACTTAGCCACGAGCTCCCAACACTGGAGTTGCATAACAGGAGTTAATTGGGTACTTGACACCACCAATCAATTGACATACTTTTTATGAGCTGTCAAAACGAGATTCCTCCATAGATATTGTATGACAATAACGGCCTGTGACGTCACTTATTTACCAACTCAATTGACTAACTATTCATTGATTTCAAAACAACTTAAAATCGAATTTTACAGTTAATTGAAAATTAATCGGGTTTTCCGGGCTAAAATAAAGTGTATTTTAAGATAAGTTGTATTTTGGAATTATTGGTTAATGATGTCAACAACCCAATTAGTTTAATTTAGCAGTTTTTTTGTCGATTTTGCATCACTACATAATGGTAATTAAAGTTGAGTTCGTTCGGGCTAATCCGCCGATACTGTAAATGACTTCGCTAATAAGTACGTTTACGCTGAGTGCTAATAGGTTAGATTTGACTATCAAAAAAATACGCGGATGAAGTGGCAAGCAAAAGCTAACACAATATAGGTAATGGCTTGCAAACAGATAGGCCTATGTCTGGAGCTGTACAGTTTTGGATCTCTAAACCATGCAGTTTCAGCTACGGCGATTATGAGGTTTAATAAAAAGAAATAAAAGCTAGTTCTTCACTGGTCAATTACCCTCCTCCTCCGACCGTCGGGTAAAAACAGGTAAATACAGTACAGTTCAACTAAGTTGAAAGATATGTCTGTGAAATGAAGGGTAGCAGCAAACTTAAAAGTTCAAACTAAAGACGACCTTAAGTCTTTTACAAAAGTGTTTGTACATTAAACTACCATTTCACATCAGCCACAGCTGGTGTACTGTATTTTTGCTGTGAAAATGTCCAATTCACATATACCACCTATCGACATGTAGGTACAGTAAATGTAGACCTATTAGTTGTTATCATTCAAACATAGAAATTAATTACTTAATTATAATAAATTAATAATCAAGCCAAGGTTCAACATATTACTAAATAATAATAATTACTAAATTATCAAATATTTAAAATGTAATTTACTGACTAACAGGTACATTACAATCAATTAGTAAGTAACAATTTGATTAGATAGGTGATTTCTTGCTTGATGATCTTTAACCACAAGAACTAACTTTTGTTCGCGAGTCTGCGATCTACGTGCGTGCTGTTGTCAAAGATTTTTGCACTTGGACCAGTTCTTCCAGGAACTACTACTTTAAAACAAACTAACTGTACTTCTTCATATTATTAGTATAGATGGTTCTATCCTTGCATCTTGTTCTTCGCACAGTGTACCACGCGGGTTCAGTATACGGATGGTCTGAGGAGTTCTTCTTTCACACGCCTCAAGAGGGCAATAACTGGGCGGTGCGAGCCGCGATCTACGGTGACATGGGCAATAAGAACGCACACGTAAGATTTTACCTATGATTTAGCTCTTCAAGAAATATGCGAAAGTCCCTAACAGGATCAAACATGCTTATAAAAACTTAATCCGCTTTAACTCTTCAAAACCCTTCCCGGACCCTTGCTTGTGTCAGTTCGCGCCGCTGAGCCTGTAGCTTGGAATTCGTCCCTTATTAATCAAGATCCGATCCAGTTTGTCCCTTTGCTGACCTCCCCCAGCGACGCCCTAAGGCCGAGGCACGTAACACACTGTGGGGTGCCGTTAGCGTCGCTTAGTTTATAAGTTATTTGCCCTGGCTGGAGGCCTTTAAGGCACCACAGAAAAGTCTAGTTAAGCAGCCTACAACATCCTTGGTTAAACTGCGAGAGCCCGATCCGTTATAACTATTTTATTATATATTTGGTCCAGTCTCTCTCGTACCTGCAAGACGAGGCTCAACGCGACCGTTTCGACGTGATCCTGCACGTGGGTGACTTTGCCTACGACATGGACACCAACGACGCGCTCGTCGGTGACGAGTTCATGCGACAGATCCAGCCTCTAGCGGCCATCGTGCCCTATATGACGTGTCCCGGGAACCATGAGCAAGCCTAGTAAGTATTATTAGTAGAATAACGTCTGCGTTACATCGACAGCGCTGTTTGGCCATCCGAACTGTTTTCGTTCGATTTTCGCCCACCACTCCATTTAAAGTCGGATTTTACGCCATCATCTGCCTATCCTTTTCCTAACTATATTAGGGTCGGTTTGCCGTCTAACCGGATGTAGATGAATACCAGTGTTTTACATGGAGCGACTGCTTGTCTGATCTCCAGAACCCAGTTACAGGGTCACGATAACCCTTAGTAAGACAGGTTGTCACACTTTTTGGGTTCTGACTATCCATAACGACTGCCAAAGATCTACGAATTACAACCGGGACCAATGGCTTTACGTGCTTTCCGAGGCACGGAGGATGGAATGGATGATCACCACTTTTACTTAGCCACGAGCTCGGAGTAAGATTCATTAATTTGTTTCCCATGTACAGTAACTTCAGCAACTACGCGAACCGTTTCTCGATGCCGGGCCCCCACTCGAGCCTGTTCTACAGCTTCGACCTTGGGCCGGTACACTTCGTGTCCATCTCGACCGAGGTGTACTACTTCGTTCAGTACGGGCTCAAACTCATCCTCAATCAGTATTATTGGCTGGTGGAAGACCTTACTAAGGCTAATCTGCCGGAGAACAGGTAAGTGGTAGTGATGTTTGGGGTTTTGTTCTGAACTTAAATTGATCTGCCTAGCCTTTTTCCCACTATGTTAGGGTTGGCTTCCAGTCTAACTAAAGCTGAATACCAGGTTTTTACATGGAGCGACTACCTATCTGATCTCCACAACCGAGTTACTGGGTAACACGATACCCCTTGGTAAAACTAGTTGTCAGACTTTCTGCAGTCGTTATAGCCAGAAAGTCTGACAACCAGGTCAAAGATTTACGAACGACAGCCGGGACCGATGGCTTTACGTGCTTTCCGAGACACGAAAACAAAATCTGACAAAGTAAAATAATTTTGTATCTCATTGTATGTTAATTTCTCGACTAATTGTTTGAAACTTGAAGAAATAAGAACATTTTATAAACGAGAAAAGCGTCGCGTGGCAAAAGACCCTTAACCTAACTGCCTTGACCATATGGTGCTTGTTTCAGAAACAAGCGGCCGTGGATCGTGTTGTTCGGCCACAGACCTATGTACTGTAGCGACTCGAACGATATTGATTGCAGTTGTGAATATTCGCGCGTCGGACTATTGGGAGTGTACGGTGAGTGATGCCCGAGACTGTTGCGTGAGTGTTTCAACAAATTTGTGTTCGAATTTTAGGAAATGTTCGGCTGTCTATATCGTCGTCTCTGTCCTTCACGCTTGCGCGTCTTTTTCTAAAGCTGTCATAATGTCATAATAACGCCCAGTTTTGTTTTTACTATTGCTAACAATAATGTAGTGTCAGTTTTACACAGAATAGTGTACAATGTTAAAGTATAGCTGATGTGCTTAAAATACTTTTTTACAAAGAGCGACGGCACGGTTGGCGCAGTGGTTGAGCAATAGGCCGCTGTGCTACGTGTCGCAGGTTCGATTCCTGCACGGAACAAATATTTGTATGGCCTACAGATAGTTGTTCCGGGCCTGGGCCTCAAGTCTGCTATTACAATAGTGTCAGAATGGTATCATTGATTTCATACTTGTTGATTTTGACAAGTTTGGTAATCTACTAATATAATGGCGTCATTATGAAAATCAATGATAGACCATTCTGACACTATTGTAATAGCAGACTTGTGGCCCTGTCTGTTTGTGTATGTGACAAACAAACACATACACAAACAGACATATAAGCATATGTTTGTTAACACACCTGCGATACAGGACAAACTCCTAGAGTGTGGTAACTGTTTTCTTTTCAACGGGGCCCATGTTTAAAAAAAACGCTCAAGAGCTAAAATCTCTTTATATTTTTTATTTTTTCTTTTTGCTATGTACTTAATGTATTAAAAAAGGATAAAACTAAAGAACCTAACAAAAATCTAAAAATTCCAAATTTATTTTTAAATCAGTTAATAAAAGCTTGTCTGGTGAACACCGCTACCAATTATAACACCGCCATTATACCCTTACAATTTATTAACAATGTCATAAGCACTGTTGTAATTCTAGAGGACAATAAAGCATGCTCCAAGTGTGTCTGTCTGTCCGTGCATAGGTCTGGAGCCCCTGCTGATGCAGTTCGGCGTGGACCTGGTGATCTGGGCTCACGAGCACAGCTACGAGCGCACCTGGCCGCTGTACAACAACAGGGTGTACAACGGCTCCGAACAACACCCCTACGTTAACCCTGGGTGAGCTAATTTGACGTATCCTCCGGTTAGATGACACCATTAAGGTCGTAGAACATTACACCAACTCAACTTCAACTCCACTCCAACTCAACTCTTAGTATGGCATTGAAATGTAAGCTTTATTTCGTGTTACATACGAGTGAAATTGAAGTTACAAATACGTAAGTTGAAAGTCTACGAAGCGTGGTCTTCGCGTTGTTCACCTATTGATGTATTGAAAATTCACTCGTATGTAACACGAAAAAAGCTTACATGTCAATGCCATACTGTGAGTTAAGTTGAGTTGGAGTGAAGTCGACGTTGAGTTATTTTTATGTGCTCTAAAAATACACTTGTTTTTAGCCCTTAAAACCAGAGTAATTAAAAATTAACTTATTTGTAAAATGTTTTTATTTCTGCTTTGAGTTCATAAATAGTTAATCAATTAAGTTGGCAAAAGATCAACTAGAAGTGACGTCATAAGTATAAATTGTTGTACAACATTTATGGGAGAATCGCGGTTTGACAGAAAAAGTATGTCAATTAATTGGTGGTATACCCTATTATTATGAGCTCAATTTATGGCGCCAATAGTTCTTTAAGAAAATTATAAAATGACACAACTCATGAGACGACTCAACTCGACTCGTGACTCGTGAGATGTTCGGTAAACGGACGTACAACGATTTCAAACGCGCTCAATACGCGCGTTTAATGCCTTCACCAGGCAATTAATTTGTGCAAGAACATAATTGCTAAACATACGAAAGTCAGCGGGAATCTAAGGTGTAATCCGTAATTACGCAAACGCAATTAACAACATACAAACGAAACTTCACTACTTTCCTATTAATAAGTTTAGTACGGTTAACTGCACGCTAGTAGTAACACTTGAACCCTTTAATTATACGAAATAAAACTGCTGTCAATGTCAAATTGTTACCATGGACGTGCAGTTGATCATACTTTACAGAGGTCTAGAAGACTATTCCCTGTTCACAATAAGATTAGACATTTACAAAAACCTTTTTTACAGTCCGTTCAACCGATTTTGACTCATATTGCGTTGGTAGCATGACAAATGGCAACTGCAGTAAACAGTTGTTATTGTAACCACTTTTTTGCCTCTAATGTCATCCTTAAGCGTAGGCTTAAGGATGACATTAGAGGCAAAAAAGTGGCAAACCTTTTTTACAGTCCCTTCAACCGATTTTGACTTCTATTCTGTAGGGAATAGAAGTCAAAATCGGTTGAAGGGACTGTAAAAAAGGTTTGTGTTTATGTCTAATCTTATTGTGAACAGGGTATAGCCCTAAATAAAGATGATTTGTCCAAGATGATTCACGATCCCCAAATAATTGCACGGATATTTTTTTATTAACAAAAGTGACAATATTGTTAATTTAACAATATAATGCTTTGCTAAACGGCTTGTGTGTGAATTTTGGCGGATTGTACCAGGTTATAATAATACATGTATGTATATTAAATCATATGTTGGTTAAGGTATGTGTGCTAAAAATAAATATAATTTTATAAACATATCGATTTAAGCACACTTTTATTTTACGACTAAGTGTTTGGTGATCAGAAGTTTTAGTTTATATCAAAATTCTACAGGTAAATATCTGCTTTATATATTAACAATCACACATTATTTATCTGTCATTATGAATACACTCTACGACTAAGACGTGAGCGGGGTTTTTAACACAACTAAGTATTCGAACAACGGGAATAAAGTGTACTGAGATAGTACTTAACAAAATTTTGTTTCCCAAATAAGACATCATCATCTTGCTACCGTTTATCCCTTGTTATTTGTGGTTGGTGCAACAAATTTTCTTGTTCCATTCCGCCCTGTCAACCGATATGATATCTTCCTTCCTTCCTTCTTTTTCAAATCAATCTTCACACAATCCACCCGTCTTTTCTTCAGCCTTCCTCTTCATCCATCCACATTTGTATTCATAACTCCTTTCCTCTCTTTTCTCTCTATTCCCAAATAAGACATGTAACGAAATATACACTCTCAGAATGTACACAACATACATTAACATCACTGTTTACTATTATGATTATGCCTGCAAGAGCTTTTCATAACTTGAATACTAACAGCTAATAGCTTGGCATCTAACATACTAATTTAGTATTAGTTCGTGGGCCAAAGAACCGAATTACAGCATTTGATATCCTTGTTAGTCACTGTGACTCTTAAGTCATTGCTAAAAGATATAAATTGCAACGGTGGGCGCGTGTTATAGTGACCTACGTAAAATTTATGAGCAAAACCATAGTTGAAGTTAAATTGGTAATACGATTGTTTAGTCCACTGTGTTCATACCGTCACGGGTAATCTGGACATGTGCTAATGAATGGTATTGCGCCTGTAAGTCGGTCTTGGTGTGTTGCAGCGCGCCCGTGCATATCGTGACCGGCTCGGCCGGCTGCCAGGAGGCCACGGATCCCTTCAAGCGTAAGTAATCTATTAGTACTTGCCACAACACCTTGGTTATCACCCCTACTGCGCACGTTATAAGTCTCATATAAAAGTACGACCTACATATTGCCTTAACCGGGCACAAACCCCGGGCTGATACTGACAATCTTGAAGAAATTGGTACCTATATCTCAGAACCAATAATTACGCTCCCTCACAGGAAGGAGACCCGTGTCCCACAATTGGGAACAAAACTGATTGTAAAAAAAACATAATAAGAATTATAAGTTCAAAATTCAGTGTTTTCTGCATTAGATTGTATGTACTTAACGATAAGTCGTTTTTACTAACACGATTTTATTAGCTTCACATGTAACTAAGTAAAAAAACTAAGAAGTCGGTTTTAACTTGTTAAATGTCGTATCGATTTTAAACTGCAAATAAATGTAATAATTACCCATCACCCCGGTAAACAAAGTGGAATAAACCATCAAACTTCTCTATAGTTAAGTCGATAATCGATCATAATTATTTTGACTGAACTTGCAAGTCGTAATAGATCAGTATTAATTTTATTTGTGGTGACTACCCTTAAAAACCGGGCGTTATCTAACAGTAATCGTCAACCGGGCATTGTATTACATCATTGCGTGCGTAATTTGACCCCGCGCTTAAGCTTAAGCGGTATTACATTGTTCCTATTACGCGTTATCGCACTCTGTATACAGTGTTGAGTAGTTAGATAACGTAGGTATTCTCAAACCAATATATAAACAAATATCGTATGACCACTTCAGAAAAATAAACATTCTATTGATACGGCAGAACTGGACGCAAATGTTGGTGATTTCTGGTGAAACTACTAAATCAATTTGCACGAAACTTTGGATCTAGTGATCTGGATTGGATGCTAGTTTATTACTGCTTAAGAACCTAACTTAACAGTGCAGGCACGCACTAGATTGCGGTGCCTATATGGTATGGTACCTATATGGTTCATACACCTCACGTCAGTTCGTAAGTTTCAGCAAGCTGTTCTTCCAACTCATGTTGTCCCTTATAACGTGCTAACTAACCAGTGTTTCTGTGTCAAACCATAAAGCACATGTGTAAGAGCTGTATGTATGTATGTCACAGCGAACCCGGAGCCGTGGTCCGCGTTCAGGAGCAGTGACTACGGATACACGAGGTTCGTGGCACAGAACCACACGCACCTCTACATGGAACAGGTACAGACATACTTGCTAATGTACCTAAATGACTTGATGTGTAAACATTTGAGCTTGTGTCCAGTCCAGTCTCACGCACACATGAATAACAAGTCTTACGGTGACGTCATTTGACGATTACACGTCATAAAAATATTATTTACCAACGCTTACAAAAATTAAAATATGAAAATATTATTGAACAAGAATGATGCGTAACGTAATTTGAAACATCCTTTTACGTTTTCCGAGTTCATTCACTTTAGCGCAGAAATGTGTCAGAGATAAACTTAAAGTACATATGAATTGAAAATTTCACATTGGTTCTCTTCAGGGGGCCAAGTCTGCTATTTTCATAATTTTGTCATTCCAACACGATCCCATTGTCATTTTGCTAAAAGTTCGTAATCTTCTAAATTCATAATGGTCGATCATTGGTCGGTCGAATTAAAAGCAATGACTGCACAATGACGGTCTAATGGTAGGTCACTGATCAACGGAACTGTCAAAATTTTAGCAGATTACCGCCTAAGTCAGTCATTCAGTTGTCATTTTGTAGGTACGAGATTATCATTCTATATCATTTCTTCCAATGGCGTGTCAGTGGTTGACCATTGGAAAGTCATAATGACGCTATTATATTAGTAGATTACCAAACTTGACAAAACCAACAATTATGAAATCAATGATAGACCATTCTGTCACTATTGTAATAGCAGACTTGAGGCCCTGGTCCTGTACCCATCAAATCCGCATCCTCATACATTATACGAATTACTATATTATCATATATGTTTTCAGGTGGACGTGGATTTGAAAGGCCAAGTGATCGACTCGTTCTGGCTCATCAAGGATGAGCACAAACCTTTCACAGTGAAACATTAATACACAAAAATAACCTTGAAACAAACCTTATATCAATAGGTTTAGTTATTTTGTAGTTGATCTCATTTATATGAGGCTTTAAAATAATTTTAAAATAGCGGACTTGGATTAATTGAATCAATGGAAGTAACAAGAAATCATCGCTCTGGATATCAATAGTTCGAAAATTAAATCTTCAAAATCAGAAAAAAATCTGCGACTTCTCTTGAAGTCGTCTACTCTTGTAGACGAAATAAAGGTCGGCTCGAATTGAAATTGTTGTAATGGGTAGGAGTAAAATTGCTTCAGATAGTTCCTCTAAATAATACATATCAATATACCAAAGAAGTTTTCAGTTTATCTTTCAGATCGTTTCTCATAGTTACTATAGAAAGCGATATGCTTTCTATAGTAACTATGACTATATTATATATAACTATGATTTAAAAATCTTATAAATTTTCTTACGATGAATCTATTATTTGTAAAATATACTGTACTAATGTTTTATTAAATTTGTATAAAAATGGGTATGTTTTTTTGTTTTACGTGCTAGTCGGATTTCCTGAATTCCGCATTAGAACTTGACAATTTGGAACATACTTAAAAAAAAAGTAAAGAAATTTGGGCAAGTCGAGTACCACGGGCCAGGGGAGTTCACGGGGAATACTGCCTGGTGCTCACGATTATGACTCTGCATATACCAATAATTCCAAAATATAACTTCGCAAAAACCCACAGTTTACAGATGTCATAACGCGATTCTCCCGAGAATCGCGTTTTGACAGCTCTTGAAAAGTATTTCAATTGATTGGTAGTGTCATGTACTCAATTATCTATAGTCCTGGCTGGTGAAGAGTCTTCACCATGTCAACCTCCAGACACTCACTGCTTGCTGGGCATCGGTCTCCCCCAAGGGCGGGTACAGCAGTAATCGCCATGCTTGGCCGATGCATGTCGGCGATCGCAGTAGGTGTTATGGTACTCAGAAGGACGCTGCTGCCCATCCTCTGGTCAATTTCTCTCTGTCGCCTTTTACGACACCCACGGGTAGAAATGGGGTGGGTGCTATTCGCAGCCACACGGCTTCAAAAGTCGGGTAAAAAGTCTTAGCGTTCTAGAAACTACAAGAATAAGCACCATGTGATTTCGAACAAGACCAAGAGGACCGAGTCCTAAAATACAGGAACCCTGAATCTAGCTCTGGGTTTTGGTCTGCAAAAAGTCTGTAACAAGATCTATTGAAATCTGAAGGTATGGATGAACAGGGTGAATAGTTCTTCCATCCTTCATTGGATGGTGAAGACTCTCTGACCTTGCGGTTATTGTGTCTGTGGGCAAAACTGTCAGTTCTTGTTGGACTATTGAATATTGTGCAAAAGTCGCGGCAAAGTATGCTTATGCGTTGTGACTTTAGATGTCTTCTCGTTTGTATGTTAATGATATTACCTTGATGATTGTATGGCGTTTATATTTATTATGAAAGCTGAAATTACTAGTAACAGCCCCGAATATCGATACGTAGGTACTTAGTTCGAAGGTGTATGCTTCCAGAGCACCTATTCACATCATCACCGGGTCTGCTGGATGCCAAGAGGGCAGGGACCACTTCCTGAGTAAGTATTAAGCAATAAACGAAATTTTCGTTTTGTAGAAATCATCATTGAACTATAAATTTACTTTGTATCTACCTCAGATGATCAGCCCAAGTGGTCAGCCTTCAGGTCGCAGGACTTCGGCTACACTAGGTTCAAGGCTTTCAACAATACGCATCTCTACATGGAACAGGTGACCTTCACATTTATATCCAGCTTCCATCCAGCATAGCAGGACCCTTCGGTGCTGTCCATGCACGCACACGTTGGATATATGGACTCTTTTGGTCAATGTTTGATAAAAAGTGTCAAGCAATTTTGAACCATGTGCGATGCAAAAGTCACTGACAACTTTACCTGCACTTAAACTGGTCTGCAAACAGTTAATGCAATACCAGAAATGGGAACCAAACCTTATGTTATTGGCCACCTGGTAGTAATGTTAATGTAATCCTAAGCTCACCGACAGTATTGAACCCCTCACTCTTAGAAGAGATTTTGCCTGCCTCTGTGTGTTTTACCTTTTATATAATGGTATGCGTTCCCAGGAACTGTGAAATGATGCCAACAGCCACTTTTTACCATCGCATCATTGCCGCCGAAAGAGAGTTCATTCTCACACACTAGACTCATGTCTTCCGTCCAACCGTGGACCTCTAGTAAACTGAAATGCTGATGATGATATCGAGCTGAGCTGTTAATCCTTATAGCATCAGCCGTTCTATACTGTAAAAATCTCCCTCTATGATTATAGGTGAATTCAGTGAAGTTATGCTCTTTTTGTCCTTGTTTTACTTCGGGGCTGTGGGTCTGCGCAACAAGTTTTTCTTTTTAAATCTCTGTCACGGTGCTATTCACTCTTTTTTACGTCATAATAGAAAGAAGTAAACACAAATCATTCCCCCTCCCTCTACTATTAGCCTATATTTTCCCTTGCATCAACATTAACTTGACGAATAATGTGTCTTGTTTCAGGTGTCAGTAGACCTCCACGGAGAGGTGATCGATTCTTTTTGGCTCGTGAAGAATAAAACTGTATCCTTCCCCTAATAATGTAGTATGTATAAAAATACCTATAGTTTTACATAAATTGTGCCTTAGAATTATGGTGATAGATATCATATCACTTTAGCCACAGATTAACTTATAGTTCCGTTGGAACAGATACTTCACTCCATAGAAAAAGATAGATACCTAACGCTATAACTGCCTACAAAAATATTACAGCCGCTCGTGCGCGCTAAAACGTATCTTACGCACACGCTCGAGAGTATCTACTACGACGTCTGCCGTGGTGTCGGGCGATCACTTGCATCAAATTACACAACTATGAAATGATTACACAAAAGGTTATATGTTTTGAAAAATAATAAGTAAAGTGTCCAATCAAATCAATACCTACTTATAATTACGTACTATTATAAAACTTTATTGTTATATAAGAACCAAAGTAAAGTAGTAAATATAATCTACCTATTCCGATCTCTATTATACAAAAAATAGAATCAACAGAGACAAAACAAATACAAAATATTTACCATTCCTCCTCCTTCGATAATTTAAAAAAGGATAAACGTTTGTTGGTTTATATTATATTATTATTAAAGCTGCGGTCGTAGTAGGTATCGTAAGGAACTATTAGTTAATCTGTATCGGAAAAAAGTTCTCTGCAGTATACGTACACTTGAGCGAGCGCGTGACAACCTGACTGGATTTTGGACGTGCGGGCGAAAGCGAGCCGTAGGTACCGCGCGTGACCTTAAACGAGTGACGAAGGCCTGCTTTAGCGCTTCTATCAGTCGGCTATGAAAGTTACTGATTAGGTAATGTTTTTATTGTCGATAAACTAGGAAGAAAGAGCTGCAATCGTCATGGAATCATAGAGTATGTCGACTAAGTGCTCCCTAACCAGCTGAGTATGTATAGTATAGTTTACTATACACTATGCACTTTAGTGAGACGGAGACAAAGCAATCGTACGGGCAATAATTATCTCTTTCTAGAATTATGATTGGTCTAAATTACAACCTTACAGGACCGGATGCTTTGTGGCGCCGTATCTTCGTCACTACACTCTAACAGAAAAGAGACAGGTATTGGCCGTACAGTCGCTTTGTCTCTTTCTAGTCAGTGGTCTATTTTGTGAGGGTATTGCTAAGTCTATGGTTTTTGTTCCGAAGATCAATGTGATGCAGAACGATAAACATCTGTCCGCTACGAAATGAACGCGCTGTCAAAGTGAAACTGGTATCATTGTCTCAAAATTTACTTTGACTTTAAATAAGCAGTTGGGAAGGGGGCGCTATTTAAAATTAATAATCTGTACCTCGTCGTTTAGCTTATTTTGAATGTGAATCCCACCAGGAAGAATTAGTTTAAAGTTTACGGGTAAAATCTATTGCTGTAGGTACTATTAAAATTTAGATTAGTAGTAGTAACAAAACCTCACATTTTATATTATAACTTCTTGCACATCGAAGTATAATTTGTCTTTTTAAGTTACTAAGCCTAAGATTTATGTTATTACTTTAGATTTAGATAGATACATTGTATTCCTCTATAAAGTGCACAACTGAACATGGGTGAAACAATTAAAAAAAATATCGTAAAAGAAACCCTTAAAAAACAGACATCAAGTCAAAAAACACACTTTTATTTAGTATTTTTGGTAGGTCTTAATTGAAAAAAGAAAACTACTAAATAAAGTCCTGAAAAACATCTTTTTGTATTACATCTTATTTAACCCCAAACGGAGCTTGTGGTTAACTAAAATCTGTTCGGTTCGGTCGGTCATGATTAAGACACGCTGGCCGCGGTCGCTCCTTGGATGGTCGGTCCCTGTGACTATCCATTTCATACCCATCCTTGTCTCGGAAAGCACGTAAAGGATTTGATTTCAGCTGTCATTCGTAGATCTTTGACGTCGTTATGGACAGTCATAAATAATATTTTAATAGTATTTATACTGTATGTAAAACAGCAAACAAATAAAAAGAAACAAAATAAAAAGACAATAGACAATAATTTTACATAATAATTAAATTAAAATGTGGCAACATTTCGACGCGTCCTGAGCCAAAGACAAAATAGAGTAATAATAAAAAACTAGCGTTGCGGTAATGCGTTATTGCGTAACGATTTGACAGATGCCTGACCTATGAGTTATGTAACCAGAAAATGGCATATACATGGGATGGGAATGGGAAATACATGGTTTTGTCAATAATTTGTGGTCTGTTTTCACCCATTTTCATTTGAGAACTTTATCGAGGAATAAAACGTATTAATGCGCTCTCAAACTTTTCAAGAATCTCGAATAAAGGTTGTTTATGATTAAAACCTCGTTTTATTTACAAATTTCTGCTCTCCTATACCATGAGGAGCATCAGAATCACCCCTTGTATCAATTAAATTAGCAAGATACAGACAGTGAATAAACCATTGTTTCATGTATGCTTAGGTAGGTAGCTGTTGTGCACAAAATAATATGATTGGATTAGTAGGTAAACATGTCTAATTTACTAGGTGAGATTCGCAAATTAACGTGGCAGATGTTGTTTTAAAAGTCACAAATAAATTGAAATTGTGAACCATCATTTTGTTTGGAGTCACTAAAAATGCCTTTTTTATTTTCACCTCTTAGATATAGCTTGTATTTGCCGTCGAGGCGAAAGTATTTGCTAATCGTAAAGAGTGGATTATCCAGGGTGCCCCCGACGTAACAAAAGTCGGAAAGTACGGCGGCGTCGCTCGGGGAGGCTCCTTTTATGCTTTTAGATAAGCTTATTGATACATAAAGCTATATATAATTTACACAGCAATACATTATCTGCAGACGCGGTCTTAACATTGCAAGGCTCCGGGCGGCAGATTTGCGAGGCCCTCATCCTTTTTGCTAGGTACCTACGTAAGGTATCTAATGATATTAGACCACCAGAAATGCAAAAGTCATAAATAAATAAATACATTTTGAGTTTTAAAATATTATATTAGAAGATTTATGAAATTAACAAACCTAAACATGACAAATTATAATGGGGATAAACTTAAGTCGAGATAGCGAGACATCAACTCAACTGTGTAGGTAGGTGCATAACCCTCATGTATAAAAATCCCTTGACAAAGGGGTAAGTCAGTAGATGACGCTATCCGCACGTAAATGCCTAAAATTACATTCGTCCTTCAGCGATTGCCCTGCTTGCCGCCATCTAATTATCTGCAAGTTGCACGACGCGTGCCCAATGGATGCAAAAACAAGTTGTTAACAAAAGCAGACGCATGTGTGTAGTTTACGCCAACGTCACATTACTTCGATGCAGTCGTGTTCATTTAATGCATCCTCCGTGCAATTATTGTGGCTAATAACAGTTTCTTTGTGATAATCCGAGGATAGCTCTGAGGACGCTATCGCTAGGCAGATCTTTAAACATTGCTGCGACTGACTTTAGAAGATATTTAAACTTCGTCGCAAGTTCATGTGATAACCGTTTAGCAACGTTTGAATCGTGAACGAATACGTCTTGAATGCAAACAGCTGTACTTATGTTCAAACCATTTCTTGTCATGTTGAACTGCGTGGCGCGAGCGGACGTGTTGTTATTCAAAGTATATTCTTTTGGGAAATGGTCGACATCTATAAAAGCGTTCCTCGGAATAGGACGCCCGGTAAAAGGCGATACGATATTTCGTTCAAAGTTAAATTCGCTGTAGTATTTGAAGAATCCGCCCAACAGTTCGTGAAGACTGTCAGTGTTCTCAGATCTGTACGTCAGCTCGGTGAAGCCCATGTCCCAGTTGTTGCTCGTGATATGACTGTTCGAGTCTACTTGTAGCACGTAGCCCGGAGGTGCCATATTTTTTTGTTGCAAATAAAATATTATTAACAAGTACAATCCATAGTTTGGTAGTGTCTCAGTTCGTAGACCACGACCAGTTAGTCCGTGGATTTTGAACCAGAATTTCAGAAAGCCTCCCAAAGGCAAGAATCTTTTGTCTAAGTTGAAGTAGTATCTGACAAGTTTGCTGTTTTCCACGCTTATGTCACCCGTATGATATTCGATCTCAACTGTGCGCTGGGTGGGAATGTGTAAAAATGAGAAAAACGAAGAGATATAAACTACATTATTTCTGTATTTCAATTTTGAATACAGTGTAGGTTGTTTCTTGAACAACTTTTCTGTTTCCTGCAATACGTATAAACCTGCTGAGGAGTTAAAGTTTGGTAATTGTACGGCGAGGTCCACGTCACTTGATTTCATGCCTAAACCTGTTGATAGCGACCCACAAAGGAATACCTCATAACCTGAAAACAACCATCAGTTACCTTAAGATTTAACTCTATGGACTGTTGCGTACCCTCGTATCTAAGCTTGGTATTTTATGTCTAGGTATTGGTATTACCTTGCCATCGTTGATTGAGCGTGCGCGTCACATCGTCCAACACCTGCGTTACCATGTCGGCAGACTCTTGCGAGGACATCGTCTGTCCGTGCAGTATGCGCCGCAGCTGGGAGGCGAAGTCTCCCGTCAGACATAGCGGCGCCTGCAGCACCCCTCCCCGCACGCATACCAACACTGCCGTCGTTAGCACTTCGTAGTAAACATATAAATATTACTTGGATATCATTCACATTCTTATATTACTTTACTCCATGTCAATCAGATTCCATCATTATGGGGATCTCGCTCGTCGAAAAAACTACCTAAATACCAATTGACGCCAATTGTCCTGATGAATTAAACTCATCATCATCATATCATATCAGCCTATTGCCGTCCACTGCTGAACGTAGGCGTCCCCCAGAAATCACCAACCAACCTGGTCTTGGGCAGCCCGCATCCATCCGCTGCCAGCCACCTAAGCTTCTTCAAATCCTCGGTCCATCGTGCCACAGGGCTTCCCACACTACGCTTGCCCAAACGCGGTCTCCACTCTAGAGCATGTCTGCTCCATCTAACGTCTGTCCGTCGACAGACGTGGCCGGCCCACTCCACTTCAGCGTGCTAATTCAACGCGCAATCTCGGTAACTTTAGTTCTCTGGCGATTGACTTCATTGCGAATTCTATCCACCAGAGATAACCCGGACATCGCTCTCTCCATAGCACACTGAGCAACCTTGAATTTGTGGACCAGGCCCACGGTGAGTCTCCACGTTTCAGCTCCGTAGGTCATAACGGGTAGGACACACTGGTTAAAGACCCTGGTCTTAAGGGATTGTGGGATCGACGATTTAAAGATATCACGTAGCATCCCGTATCCTTCTGTTCGCCTCCTTCTCGAAATTTTGCCGCCCCAGTTGTATATTTTGGCCAAGATATATGTATTCCTGCACTACCTCGATGATTGCGCCATTTACAACTACGAGGCTCAGGAAGACTTGACCATTGTAGTTACATGATTTTGGTCTTATCTAGGTTTATCCCAAGGCCCACGCGTATTGAAGAATCGCTTAGGCCGTTTAGCATTACTCCCAGCTCTTGCAGAGACTCTGCCATGATGCCAATCTCATCCGCAAATCGTAGGTGCGAGATGTACTGACCGTTGATATTTATCCTTTCCAATTAAGCGTCTTGAAAACGTGAAGGACGTTTTCAAGACGCTTAATTGGAAAGGATGAATAAACGCGTTTGTAAATAGTTTCGGAGAGATGACGTCTCCCTGTCTTACCCCTCGACGCAGTTGGATTGACTTTGTGCTTCGTTCTTGCACTTGGACGGTCATTGTTGCGGCCTTATACAGACACCTCAGCACATCGACGTATGTAGTCGACGAGGCATCTCTGCATGGAGTCCAGCTCAGCCCGGCTTTCGACGGTGTCGAAGGCTATCTCGTAGCCTACATACGCAAGGCACAGAGGCTGATTGTATTCCTCTGTCTTTTGGATAATTTGCCTGAGGGTGTGTATGTGGTCTACAGTGCCTTTTCGAAACCCGGCCCGCATGAATTAAATAAAAATACTTAATAATATCATCCCATTACTACCCCACTACAGGGTAGGCTTCTT
This sequence comes from Charanyca ferruginea, assembly GCA_947361185.1. NCBI lineage: Eukaryota > Metazoa > Arthropoda > Insecta > Lepidoptera > Noctuidae > Charanyca > Charanyca ferruginea. The sequence continues at coordinate 61,029,785 of OX376055.1, forward strand.
CTCATATAGAGAATGCACGAACATTGATCACCAAGCTTGCTGAAGGCGGATTGGCGTTTTTCGATTTAATGATATAAGTCCTCATGAGGTTTTCCTTCACCGATATCAGTGTAGTCCAAGAGAAAGTACCTAAGTACTTAGGTTGGTACTTTCTAAAATCTTTAATATTGAAAAAGTCACCTAGGGAATCCAATCCCGCATATGTGGGATTGGCGTCATTCTTAAGTATATCTTTTTTGTTTTAAGTGGTTATTTTTAATATAAATAAATATGAATTAAAAGAAGTTAATTTAAAAAAGATACATAATTTATTATATTATTAATACATTCTAATAAACAATAAATTGAATAATTACATAACGAACGATATTCAACACCGATGCTTAAAAAAACTTTTTTTTTCTGATAATATTTTCGAACAAAAATAATCATGGCGAGATTCATACATTAAGTTGTATGAAAAAAAGAATAATTTAGAGGGTTTAAAATATTTTCCAATGTGAAGAATACATTGGAGTAGATTGATATACCTACTTAGCATATTTTAAAAACCCCGCATAATTAAAATATTTCGAAATGAAAATAACACTTTTCATCCCACCATCTCGGAAAGAGTATTTTCATCCCACCATCTCGGAAAGAGTAGGTATTTTTAATCTTTAATATCTGAGTGGAAAAGCCGTTTTTATACTCTAGAGGATAAAGTAAATTTATCTTCAATATCTGAGTGGAAAAGCCGTTTTTATTCTCTAGAGGATAAAGTAAATTGAATTTAGAACATCGTGTGCACTAAGTTTGTGAATTAAAAAAAAACATTAAACCTATTTACTGCTACCTCTATGGTGCCGAATATATCATACAACTTTTTTTTAATTTGTTAAAAACTCAGACTTTGTAAACGTTTTTTTTTGCATTTAGTCATTTCCTCGCTGAGGTGGAATGAAAAGTTACGTGTTGCACTCGAGTGCAAAGATTTTTCACCTCGTGCTCTTTTGATTCCCTCGCTAACGCTCAGGATTCTAATTTTGAATCACTCGCTGCGCTCGTGATTCAATTTTAAAATCCTTCGCTTGCTCGGTCATCAAAATTGAACACGCGGTTAAAAAGCAACTTTGTACTCTTGTATAACAAATAACTATTTCATCCCACCATCTCGGAAAGAGTATTTTTAATCTTCAATATCTGAGTGGAAAAGCCGTTTTTATTCTCTAGAGGATAAAGTAAATTTATCTTCAATATCTGAGTGGAAAAGCCGTTTTTATTCTCTAGAGGATAAAGTAAATTGAATTTAGAACATCGTGTGCACTAAGTTTGTGAATTAAAAAAAAACATTAAACCTATTTACTGCTACCTCTATGGTGCCGAATATATCATACAACTTTTTTTTAATTTGTTAAAAACTCAGACTTTGTAAACGTTTTTTTTTTGCATTTAGTCATTTCCTCGCTGAGGTGGAATGAAAAGTTACGTGTTGCACTCGAGTGCAAAGATTTTTCACCTCGTGCTCTTTTGATTCCCTCGCTAACGCTCAGGATTCTAATTTTGAATCACTCGCTGCGCTCGTGATTCAATTTTAGAATCCTTCGCTTGCTCGGTCATCAAAATTGAACACGCGGTTAAAAAGCAACTTTGCACTCTTGTATAACAAATAACTATTTTAATCTTCAATATCTGAGTGGAAAAGCCGTTTTTATTCTCTAGAGGATAAAGTAAATTTATCTTCAATATCTGAGTGGAAAAGCCGTTTTTATTCTCTAGAGGATAAAGTAAATTGAATTTAGAACATAGTGTGCACTAAGTTTGTGAATTAAAAAAAAACATTAAACCTATTTACTGCTACCTCTATGGTGCCGAATATATTATACAACTTTTTTTTAATTCGTTAAAAACTCAGACTTTGTAAACGTTTTTTTTTTGCATTTAGTCATTTCCTCGCTGAGGTGGAATGAAAAGTTACGTGTTGCATTCGAGTGCAAAGATTTTTCACCTCGTGCTCTTTTGATTCCCTCGCTAACGCTCAGGATTCTAATTTTGAATCACTCGCTGCGCTCGTGATTCAATTTTAGAATCCTTCGCTTGCTCGGTCATCAAAATTGAACACGCGGTTAAAAAGCAACTTTGCACTCTTGTATAACAAATAACTATTTTCATTTCAACAAAGTCAAATCATTTATTTCAATTAGACCATTTTAAGGCACTTTCGAACCTCAAATGAGAAAAAAAAAATTGATTCTAGCCGTCTTATTCCAAAACACGATCTAAATTTAGTACTGGGACTTTTACATGGTTTAAACCACGACTAAATAAAACGTTATTATAAAATGAAGTTTATCACTAGTTCTGTAACTTTCTTTGATACTAAAGTTAGTCCGCTGAGGCCCCTAGTTTAACTATGGGACGAACTTCGGTACTAATTTATTTGAGGTTAGAGCGTTGAATGTTATTTTGTGTCTTTTATTTTTAAATCGTTAATAATGGAAATTAATACAATTGACTTGATGGATTTAGTAGATTTGGATATGCTGGAGACGTCTCAGCGATCTTATAGACGTCGTCATCGTGTGAATTCTTTTGAATTGAGTGATGAAGATTTTAGATATAAGTATAGGTTCACAAAACGTTTTGGAGAAAAAATTGTGGATGTTTTACGTGAAGATTTATCTCACGACCCTCGAGGATGCCCACTGAGTCCTGAAAGTGGTTTGCGCATTACGCAACTGGGCTCGCCATGAAGTAAGTCACCTTTGTCAATACTAACATAACATTAGACAAATGTATATACATATATATCGATGACAAAATCCAAATTATATACTAATAATATTGTTTTATTCGTAGATTCAAGACGATACAGCTGATTTACATGGTGTGTCTCAACCAGTTGTCAGCAAAACTTGTAATAAGGTAGCAGACTTTTTGTCACGTATGTCCCGAGGATTTATAAAAATGCCTGCTACTCTTAATGAACAGGAGCAAACTATAAGAAAATTCCGCAGTATCGCTGATTTTCCTACAGTCATTGGGGCAATAGACTGTACTCATATTAGAATAAAAAAAGTAAATGCTGATGGTGGTCAGTTATACATTAATAGAAAAGGAATTTCTTCTATCAATGTACAGGTAATCTATAAATAAATATTTTGTGTTGTGATTGTCTCAATTGACAAATGACTTATTAGTTTGATCCTAAATGCTTGACACAATAGAGAACTATTTCATTTACCAATCAGTTTTATTAAAATAACAGAGAGGAATGTAAAGTTTAATAACCTGTTATTTTTCAGGTGGTTTGTGATGCTGACCTGAAAATCATGGACATAGTTACCAGATGGCGAGGCAGTGTGCATGACTCAAGAATATTCCAAGAATGTAGACTAAAACAGAGGTTTGAGGCTGGTGCATTCTCTGGAATATTATTGGGTGACAGTGGCTATCCTTGCACTCCATATTTATTTACACCGTTGGACTTATCTTCTATAATACTTGCTGACTGAGCAATAAGATGACGTAACATTTCTTCAAATAAAAACATTCGTGTTAGGTAGTCTAAATAAGATAATAAAAAGTACTGCTTACCTAATAATTAAAAATCCATGTTTTACTAATTTTTTCGCCAGAACTCTAGTTTTCACCCCTTTTTTACCCGACTACGGCAAAGCCAAAGGAGGGTTATGAGTTTGACAGGCTATGTATGTATGTATGTATGTATGTATGTATGTATGTATGTATGTATGTATGTATGTATGTATGTTCATCTGTACGCTCATAGCTCCTAAACTACTTATCAGAACTGAACAAATGAGGTATCGTTAGAAGCGTCTTGATCGTCCGCTGGTTATAGGCTATATGACGTATCACCGAATCCAATGTGGCGCCCTCTGGCGGACAAAAAAACCAATATAAAAAAAAAAAAATGAAGACAAGCATACCGTGTTTGGTATCATTGGAAAGGGGTTCACTAGTACATTTCAAATTTATATAATATTTAGTGGTGATTTGTCACAAATTATTGTAAAAAAAGGAAAGATTACCAAATAAAGTAAGATACGCATACCGTGTTTAGTATAATTGGAAAGGGGTTCACTAGTACCTATTAAATATATAATACTTAGCTGTGACTCCAAAATGGTTTAAATAAAAATATAAAGTTTAAAAACTAAAACCCGACCACAACAAAAAGTGATCTAAAAAGTACAAAACAAGAAAATATTTCACACAGAAATCAAGACATAGGTACAAAATGGCCAAGGTAAGCCGTGGTTGCATGCCTGTATCCCATATGAGTGCGATGAACATGAATATAGGGGTTTTAGTTTTTAAACTTTATATTTTTATTTCTTTTGTTGTTCCATTCTTTACGTTTTAACCAGACTACACTACCACTACTACACACGAACAATCCACATAACATACTAAGAACAATGAATAAAAATAAGAATGTATTTATTTATTTATTATTATAGGACGCAATATTAAAAACTATCGAGTCAAATTACGCGCGCCGTCGCCATATATAATTCACTCCACTTCACGTTAGAAGTGTTGAAAGATGTGACAACTTGATTAATTAAAAGCGCGTCAAAAGTAAAAGTTGTGTTTGTTCAATATATTGTAAACTAAACAAAGAACAATTTATGACATATTTTGGCATTAATCAATAATTATTGAATAACTTAAAATGTTATTATTATTATAAATATTTATAGAAATGGAACGCTGCTTCAAATAAAGACTGAATGAACGAATGAAACAATGCCATTTTTGTTTCTTATCTGTAAATATATTTGAACCATGAACCTTCTTCGGTACTAACTGATCCTCAGATAGTCTTCGTTTTGTAATCGGAACACATTTTGATCCTAGAATGAACGGTAGTACCGTAACAATCCTAGACTTAATAGTCGTGGTTTAAACCAGTACTTAGACATTTTTTTGTAATAAGACGGTAGGTGTCCATTCCAATAGGTAGTTTTGTATGGAGAAGAATGGGCAAGAAACTCCATACTTACTCTTTTAAAAACGATGTTAACAATATTTGCATTTACAGGAATTATATAATTATACGTGAATACGATGTACCTTGCATAAAAACACTAGGTTTTTTTTTTTATTTATTTATCAAACATAGTGGTTATATTACAGTTTGTTATAATTATAGTGTCACATAAACTTCTGTATTTGAAAGTGTGTACAAAGTATCACAGATTAAGGAATGACAGACTAAGTTATATGTACATAGATACACAGTGTTCACATATTATTACAAATGTTGAACCAGTAGACGACCACTCCTTATATTTTAACAAACAATGAATCAGTATGTGAGCCTGATCAGTGTATGAAAAAGAGTCAAATATACGTTAGCGAATCTATAAAATTGGCAGACAAGTGATGTGACAAGTGTGTGGAAAAAAAATAATCATTGTTTGTGATATTATTTCTCACAAAATTATGCGATTTCAGTGTAAGAACTGCGAAACGGCAGTTGTCAGTGTCACTGAGAGTATGTATGGAGTTTCTTACCCATTCTTCTCCATACGAAACTACCATTTGGAATGGGCAACTAGATTCAAATTTTACAATATGACGTTCAAAAGTGCCTTTAATGGTCTAATTGAAATAAATGATTTGACTTTGACTTTGACACTTTTACTGTCAGTCGCCGTTTCGTTCTGAAATAATGAGCTTTTCGTTAAACTATTAATATTTTTGCGGGGTTTTAAAAATATTCTAAATGCCTGAAGATACTCTTTAGGTACCCAAGAACATAAGAATTAGAATTTCAACTTCTCTAAACATCTTATTTTTTTTTGTACAAATCCTGCCATGATTAGAATTAAGTACCTTTTTTCACAACTAAAATCGTGCTTTAAGGTAAATCCCGTGGCCGAAAGAGAATCCTTGTTCATAGATTATAAACTGACATTGATTACGTTCCGTTTCACCGATTCTAAATTCACAAAACTGATTTTTTAACATTAATTTTCCTAAAATTTTTTTTTTCAATCGTGCGAGATTCCTCACGCCCATTCCCGTGTTTTTAATGACGTTAAAAGGTGCGATATCCCGCAAATGTGGTATTGGATTCCCTAACTGCTACGAATTAATTCATCAGGACTATTGCTGTTGTGTTTCACGGGTCACAGAACAATTGGGTAGATGACACCACCGATCAATTGATATACTTTTTATGAGCTGTCGAAATGCGATTCCTCCGGAAATTTTCTATGGCAATTTATACTTATGACGTTACTTGTAGGTAGTCATTTGCCAAAACAATTGACTAATTGTTTATTGATTTCAAAACTATTAAAAATCAAATTTTACAATACATTTACAATCAATCGGGTTTTCTGGGTTAAAATCTAATGTTTTTTAAGAGATAATAATATGGTAGAAGTATGCCTTGGATTTTTTTTTATGGTTTCATCTACCCAATTGGCAGCTGTGTCCACGTCATGTTCCTAGTTTGGTTTTGGCATTCTAGTTACACCTGTCGTATCCGGTCAATAGTACAGGCATGAAACGAATCGCAAGCCCGCCATTATCGAGAACACGTGATCTACCACTACTTTTGACGCGCTTCTACAGAGTCGTGATGTTTTCAGCCCACAGCGAGCAGGACATTCAGAATCAGTGTCTGACCTCATCGGAGCTAAGACGTCCCGAAACTGTACTCGATTCGTTGTGTTTAAGTGTTACTATGTCTATTTTAATTTGAGTCTGAGTTATTTAAATTGTTTTAGTGTTAAATTGTGGTTTTAATAAACGCCGTGTATTGTACCCTATACCCAGTGTGTTTGCATTGCACGAAACCCATCTTCTGCCCACATGATGATCCTGGTGCTGACGATCCGACATACTTATATCTTTGGCCGCAACTCACCTGATTAGTGATGATGCGTTCTAAGGTGGTGGTCCTAGGATGAACCGGTTTACTCGTGCCGTGAGGATACCCAGATAATATTTATTTTGAGTATAATAAAGATTCTTACCACATATTTCTACCTAGTTATCTACTTTTCTTCTGATATTATATTACGTACAAGTTACTTTTACTTACTTACCTAGTGTATTATAATTTGAAACAGCCATTATTTTATTATAATATCATGTTTACATTTTAATAGCACTCTTACGTTCTAAGCAAAAAATTAACTGATACACACCTACATAAAAATGTATATTTTATAAGATTATTATTTTTATTGCGTCAGTACATTTTGAAGAAGTTATAGAGAACTTGTGTATAATTAGCGTGTAATTTGCTTAGATGCAGGGGAGAGTGGGGTAACAACGAACAGGGAGTAGGTATTAATTAATTATTATTTTCCAGATTTACATCCATACCTATGTCATTAATAAGGACTCAAAATCTATGTGAGATAACAAAACAAGCCTTTGCTTATTTCAAAATTCTTAGTAGGTATGGGTCCCAATTGAAACTGCCTGTTTTAGTAGCGCACCATTGCACAAACGTTAATAATAATAGCGAAGGTCAGAGAGTTACGCGAAAATTATGATTTTAATATAATTACAATGTTGTATTTCTAATACCTCCTTAGCGCACAAGTATGGGCTAAATGAGTCTTCTGCAACCAGCACAACACATAATTAGGTATATACCTAGTAGTCTTATAGTCTATTATACTATAGCGTGCGACAGATTGACGTGGCAACCCAGAGTGGTTAGCCGGTCGACCGTAGGAGAGCGCCCGTGCAGTTTCGATATTTTTCTTAGAGAGGTACCCAGTGTGTCAAGTAGTGTAAGACGCTACCCACGATAGTGCGCGCGCGAAGTTTAAGATTTAGTGTAGTGACTTGTGATCTGGCAAATATACAGTAGCTCCATAGCACCAGCGTTCTTCTACACGGTGTAGAGTAAGGGGTGTAGACTACACCCCTTCCCCGACTATAAGTGGCGCCCAACGTGGGGCTCGAACTCACGACCCTGAGATTGAGAGTCTCATGCTCTACCCACTGACCTAATTATGTGGTTACAAAATAACTATGTATAGATGAGATACATAGTGAAATAATGTTGCGTGTGAAGCGGTTGATATAATAATATTGAACATTTCACAGACGAAGTTAAAAAAAATCGGTTTACTGTAATTTTGGTATCAATCTGTAGGTATCCTTGACTGTTCATAACTCCTAAATTTTCCCACAGATTGAGTACCTATTTATTTAATCAATAGTTAATTTAAATTTATCGCTGATTGGGTACAGAGGGCGTCAAAGTTTATGGCGATGGCGGTACCTGTAACAATTATAACAAAGCACAATAGCATTTACCTAATGTACCTAATTAACAAAAGAAGTACCTACACACTATATGCAGACATATAATGTACCTACACATACCTTAGTATGTGTTATGTGTATTTCATTATGTAAATGCTACTTATAGCATTTACATAATGAAATCTTAGCGTACTCTAATTTTACACAATAACTCAGATTATCAAATAAAATGCAGATAGACCGTGCGAGTGAAGCCACAAAAGCAAATACAAATTCATATTTTCTTTTTTTTTATTTATGGGGACACATCACACATAGCCATCTGACCCCAAACTAGGGAGACCCTGTACTATTGGTGTCAGACAGCTGATATACATACACAAATACATTTTTTTTAAATACATAGGTTCATACATATATAGATAAACAACACCCAGACACAAGGCAAACACAAGTGCTCATCACACAAATGTTTACCCTGGGCGGGAATCGAACCCGCAACACGCTGCGCAGCAGTCGATCGCTCAGCCACTGCGCCAATCGTGTCGTCGAATATGATTTTGTAGCTGCATTGAATTTTACAAATATGTAAAATCTAACAAATACTTATTATATATTGCGTGCCACGAAAGATGAGACTTGACACAGACTTGATTTGACTTGCGCAGTAGGTACTGCGCAAGTCTCATCTTTCCTGGCGCGTACTATACTAAACCTTACACGATCTTCATTACAATATACCTAACTATTAACTAGCAATAAAAACAACGTAAAATATATATACGTCTTTCATTTGTCCCGGAGAAAAAAATTAAAATCCTGTATTTTTTTGCCAAATTGAATATTTGTCCCTTACAGGATCAAAAAAAATCTGGCAATCCTAGTTATGTTACAACATGTTTGACGAACAGCGTGTTCAATGTTCGTTAGTGGTACGCACGTGCGAACCAAGCTGTTGTGTATCATGCAACGCAACAAATTTGTTAGTACGTGCGTACACGGCTTTATATGGGATAGGAGTAAGAGCAAGAAGATGATGATTATGAATAAAATACTCCCATTTGTGCTGATTAGATAGTCGCCTACAGCGATACGACTCCAATGAGCCTTCAATAATCGAAAGCTTATTGGAGTCGGTGTTCATCATCACCTGCCTAGCCTTTTCCCAAGTATATTGGGGTCGGCTTCCAGTCTAACCGGATACAGCTGAATACCAGTGTTTTACATGGAGCGACTGCCTATCGGACCTCCACAACCCAGTTACTGGGTAACACGCGATACCCCTTGGTAAGACTGGCTGTCAGACTTTCTGGCTTCTGACTATACCCATAACGACTGCCAAAGATCTACAAATGGATGATGCCCGATCGCCCCAAGTTCCAAGTTCCCCAAAAATATTATTAAATAAAATTGTACGACTCTGGCTTGACCGAAGTCTAGAATGGTACAGTCGCCGAATCAATGCTTACGTACGTATTGTTTAATGTTATTAGTTGTTACTTTAGAGAATCAATAGGGGAAAAATGTAATATGTATTTGCGTTGCAATTTACGCTTAATTCGTTAAATATTATTAACATTATGCAATACTTCGAAGTGATAGACACGAACGACGTTGTTCTGTACATCAATAACAAGTAAGCGCTAAGTGCGAATGAATGAGAGGGAAATATCAAATATTGTGATTAATAGTCTACATAATGTGTTTACTTACAATATTCCCGAGCTAAAGGATTGCTTGCTAGATGCCTCCAACACAATCTAAATTCTTCCATTCCCTACCCGCAATCTACATTTTTCCCCACCCGCTGGATATATTTCGAAACAATCTAAACACATAGTACAAATTATAAATAGAGATCTTCTGAAATAAGCTTAAATGTAACTAGCTGATTTTATTCTAACACTTTTGGAGACGTCAGTACGAGGAATGGTCAAGTGTGAACTTTACAAATTAATTAATTTTACATTTTGGGGACGTTGGGAATGAATGTATGGAAAATCATTTTGGGGAACTTGGAACTTGGGGCGATCGGGCATCACCCCTACAAATGACAGCCGGGACCAATGGCTTCACGTGCTTTCCGAGGCACGGTGGGAACTCAGTATGAAAGGGATGGTCCCGCATCCACAGACTGACCGCGGTTAGCGTAGCTTAACCTTTGACCAATCGATCTGTACAGCTTTAACTTAGCAACGAGCTCTCCTTTATTGGAGTCGGTGTTGACTACAGTATATTATTTAAACTTCACGCTTAATAAAATTTACAAAATTAACACAGATTACCTAACGGTGTGTTCTTTATGTTTATTTTTCTGCTGTTTTATCATCATAAGCCGCCCACTGCTGATTTTCTGAAATTCTGCTGTTAAGTTTGTTTAATTCGATGTTAACATTATTATGCACTAGAATAATATAGGCAGTATTATCTTTTATTGTCGTATTGTCCTCTCCAGTACGTGTCGTGTCGTATGGTCTGCAATAAAGATTTCTGTTTATTTAATACCTAATTAGCGCAACAATACTATGTGTCCGTTACTTTGAAGCAGTAGTGCTCACTGATTGCATCCACTATGCAATTATTGTGCCTAATAACAGTTTCTTTGTGTTAATCCAAGGATAGCACCGAGGACGCTATCGCTAGGCAGATCTTCAAACATTGCTGCGACTGACTTTAGAAGATAATTAAACTTCGTCGCAAGTTCATGTGAAAACCGTTTAGCAACGTTTGAATCGTGAACGAATACATCTTGAATGCAAACAGCTGTACTCATGTTCAAACCATTTCTTGTCATATCAAGCTGCGTGGCGCGAGTGGACGTGTTGTTATTCAAAGTATATTCTTTTGAGAAATGGTCGATATCTATAAAAGCATTCCTCGGAATAGGACGCCCAGTGAAAGGTGATACGATATATCGTTCAAAGTTAAATTCGCTGTAGTATTTGAAGAATCCGCCCAACAGTTGATGTAGGCTGGCAGTGTTCTCAGATCTGTACGGCAGCTCGGTGAATGCCACGTTCCAGTTTTTGAAAAGGTGATTAAGCTTTTTTTTTTGTACCTAATACATAGGCGGGGGGCGCCATATTATTTTGTTGCAAATAAAATATTATTAACAAGTACAGTCCATAATTTGGTAGTGTCTGAGTTCCGTGTCCATGACCAGTCAGTCCGTGGATTTTGAACCAGAATTTCAGAAACACTCCGAACGGCTCGAATCTTTTATCTAAATTTAAATAGTATTTGACCAATTTGCTATTATACACCGCTCCCTCACCACTTCTGAATAAGAGATCAACGCTCCGCTGTGACGGAATATGAAAAAACGAGACAAGTAGCAATTTAGCCGTATTTACGACTTTTACACTCGAGTACAGGGCAGGTTGTGCTGTAAACAACGTGTTTGCTTCGTGTAACACGTGTGTATCTGCTGAATAATTAACGTTTCGAAGTTGTAAGCTGAAGTCAAGGTCGCATGTTCTTCCACAAAGACCTGTGGCTGAATACCCGTAGGGGGTTAACTTGAAACCTGCAAACAACAATCAAATGGCAATGTTACCTTAGTTCTTATGGCAGGACGATCTTTTTACAAATGTGCCAAGAACGCGAACAGCGTGAAAATGGTCGTCCAGCTGAAACGGTTTAGAAGTCGAGATAAGATATGTTTACGTAGTCAAAAGTTTAGAGATATTAAAACTAAATGTTTTGAGATTTCTAAAAATGTTTCAGTCATAATAATGTTGCACATTTACCTTGCCATCGTTGATTTAGCGTGCGCGTCACATCGTCCATCACCTGCGTTACCATGTCGGCAGTCTCTTGCGAGGACATCGCCTGTCCGTGCAGTATGCGCCGCAGCTGGTAGGCGAAGTCTCCCGTCAGACATAGCGGCGCGTACAGCACCCCTCCCCGCACGCATACCAACACTGCCGTCGTGAGCACTTCGTTGTAAACATATAAATGTTAGTTACTTGGATATCATACACATACATTTTGATGTAGGTAGGTATAGACACAGCCGGTGTACTTAGGTAGGTTTGTTTTGCTGTGTTTAAGAGAAACCATGACGTTCACTAACGTGCTAGAAATGAAATAATGTTAATAATAATCAGGGAAGTATAGAATAATGCGTTTTAAAACTTACCTTGGAAATATGTCAACTTTAATCCATACATGTTTGTGCACAATTACCATTAGTAGGTAAGTAGGTACCTACGTTGAATTATAACACAAATCTGTCACTAAATATCTATCGATATTATCAAGTCGTTCAAACTTAGGCAAACTTATTAACAGGCATTCTATCCGCGCAACGAGATGCAATAAACACAGAGCTCTGAGCTAGGTCTGTAAACTCTTTAGTCAAACATTAAAGCTGCTTCAGAACAAGAACGTGTGCATAAAACTAGTTTTAGTTAGGCATAAATAATTTGTCTCATAAATATAATAACAGACGTAGGTTTTTATAAGTATAAGGGCGATTGAAAAACACAACAGTATAAAAATCAGATGCCTGCAATCTACAGGCCATGAGTGAGTTGGTCTTACGCAATCAGGGTTCCGTACCAGTAGTGCAGTTCCACCCGGTAGTGACGGTAAGACTAATCTTATGAAGAAGTAACTGAGAAATGGCGCAACATAGCGCTCTTATGTTCCGGCTGACAGATGCTCAGCGGTCATATTTCAGGAAGTTTTGTGCCGTATGAACAGGGCCTCAAGTCTGCTATTACAATAGTGTCAGAATGGTCTATCATTGATTTCATAATTGTTGATTTTGACAAGTTTGGTAATCTACTAATATAATGGCGTCATTATGACTTTCCAATGGTCAACCAATGACATTCCATTGAAAGAAATGTTATAGAATGGTAATCTCGTACATAATGACAAATTAATGACTGACTTAGTTTACGAACTTCTTACTACTTCAGATTGCTTATAACACTTCTATACTTACAATATGTAAAAATATATATAAATGAAATCTGGAATGAATAAATGTTCAAATTTGTTGACAATGTCATTATAACACAACTCTATTACGAGACCATTGACGACCATTATGGATTTAGCAGATTACGAACTTTTAGAAAAATGACAATGGGATCGTGTTGGAATGACGAAATGATAAAAATAGCAGACTTGGCCCCCGGGGAGCCGGCGCACAAAAATGCCTCAACGGTACGCTACGGAACAGTTTTGCAAGAGTAGGTGGTCAGCCTGCAGCCGGGCAGTGTAGCCCTGTGCCCGGCGCGAGGTGCTGCGGATAACTTCCGCAGACGACGTAAGGCGGCCGTTACGAGTAGGTATATTTAAGAGGTTTTGTCATTTTTCGTACTCAACCATAACTAGGATTTAGGAATCACCTGGTTGCGCCGACATTGAAGGTCAGACTCTTTTTGTTTTTGCGTCATACGAAAACAAGTTTTAAGTGTTAACAGTGGATTTGCAGAACAAAAATAGAAGTAATTTCCCAAATATAATTTTTGCTCAATGTCACTACTTACTTAAATGTGGTTGGCGTTGTTACCCGCTTGGTGATGACTTTTTCACCCTGAATGTAACACAATTTTACTCAATGTGACTTCACGGACTTTCGTCTGTTACGACGTGACGTTCAGTATTCACCGAACAGCCAAAAGATGTACTTTCATCAAAGAAACAGAGTAAGTCTCGCTTTTGTCACTGATAAAGGACTCGAAGGACGCGTACCTACGTTTAACGTCTGTAGGGTATAAAGAGCATATATTTTGTATTAGATATAATCTTGTTCTAGGTTCTAAGGTAGATCAAGAACGTCGGCGTCGCCAGCTGATGGCCTACCTAGGGGGGGCAAGTTGTATGCTGGATCAAGAGCGTCGCCAGTATTCGGCAGCTGATGGCCTAGGGGGGGGGGGGGGGAGCAAGTTGATGTATGGTGGATAAGAAAAGTATGAATTTCACTACAGTCAAGGGCATATGAAGCTGTTGAAATCTCTAAATGTGTGTCAGCGGAGCAAGAAACGCAACGAGTAATTTGAGCGGGCGGTGATACCCCCCCCACCGGTTTTTGTTTTGTATGATTTTTGAAACTAGTTCGCTAATCCCCTGTCCACAGAAGTTGAGCGATGATTTGTTAAACCATTATTATTATTTTAATCGTTGCCTCACACTACGATTTTTTTCTGTATCGTGGATAGGTACGTTTACAAACATATAAACTCCAAGCAAAAACAGCCAGACCAGGAACAGCTATCTGTAGGTCATACGAATATTTGTTCCGTGCGGGAATCGAACCCGCGACAAGCAACGCAGCAGCCAATCACTAAGCCACTGTACCCACAGCTTCGCTCCAGTAGACAGTCAACCTAAGGGGCCGTCTCCACGAGCAAGAAAATCGTGACGATTCCGCGCTTCTATCTCGGTCTTAATAGACGGCGATACGATGACATTTCGCTCGCACTCAGCCACTCGCCGCGATAACATCGCTATGTGTAGACACGTTCTAAGACAGTGTATAGAAATATGTGGTGGCACGACGATAATATCGCCGCGATTCTCTGACCTTAGGAGGTTCGAATGATATGCATCCGGGCGACCTAGCATTTTTTTTTTTTTTTTTTTTTTTTTTTTTTTTTTTTTTTTTTTTTTTTTTCGGCAGGAGTGGGAAATCCTCATGGACGCCCAGACAGTCTCACGAGTGGGACAGTCTGGGCAGTGCCGGACTCTTACCGGCTAAAACCACACTCCTGCCACGCGTTTATCCCCTGATTATGTGATCAGAGACCTTAGCATTCAATTTTTGATTTTCAAACTACGTTAATTAAAAATGGTATGTAAACTTAAATGAATTTTCTGATATTACAAGACTTTTGATTTTACGAAAGGTTTAATTATGAAGGTTTTTCTTACTATTTACTTTAATTTTAGATGTCTTAATTTATCTTGGCGATTACTTTTTTATGTACTCTAATAATACATAAAAGTATATCTTTCTTTCTTATACCTTGTTTTTATTAACAACTTTAACAGCAATTTCTTCACAATATTTTAAAAACTTTTCCCTGAATTTTGTATTTTCCATTATTTTCGGAATATTTTCTAATTTTATTGCTACATCTATCTGTGATTCAATATTATGCTTATTTATCGCGTATATTGGGCACTCCGTGATCAGGTGTATGATGCTCTCATTCTTAGACGGGTCACAGGGACATGCCGGACTCTCCTTGCACTTGAAGCGATGTAAGTACTCGGAGAACCCGCCATGCCCTGTAAGCACTTGTACTGTGAGTGGCTTGAGGTCAATTTTCCTGACTATGTGGTAGGCTGCAATTGCGTCAGGGAGAAAAATTTTTGTTGTTGTAGCCGTTTCGCCCGACCTGTATCTCGCGCTCCATTCGTCAAGCGACTCCATTCGGATTTGTCGCTTGACGAATGAAGCCGGACACAGGTCGTAGTGGGGCCTTGTCTTGCTGCTTATCGCGGCCTCTTTCGCCAACACGTCCGCCCTCTCGTTCCCCTCCATTCCCGCATGCGCCTTAATCCAGAACAGCTGAAGGGTTCTTCCGCAAAGTTTCAGTGCCTGGATGTTTCTTTGCGTTTTAAATGCTAAGGGATGAAGGGAGACGCCTCGGGTGACGGTTTCTAAGGCTGACCTGGAATCGCAATACACTTCGACAACGGCTGAGGGGTGCTTCATAGCCAGCTCCGAGGCTTTGTGCAGAGCAAATAGTTCGGCCTGATAAACGGTGCAGAAATGATCCAGTTTGAACTTTTGGGCTTTAACCTCCACACCATTCTCCCATAGGCTCAAGGCTGCACCAACTTTACCTTGGATCTTACTTCCGTCGGTGAAGATCTTTGGGTTCGTGGGTTCTTGCTGGTCCATCTCTGCACCGTCTATCACGCTCTTGAACTGTACACCAACTTGGCTGGCTGGGTGTGGTAATTCCGTATAAGGAACTGGTGTTTCGATGTCTCGGTCTCCTGTAACTCTCCGGGAGTATCCTCTTTTCTCTTCATAAAAAGAGGCTGCTTCCCGGATCCTAAGGTCCAGAGGAAGCAGTCCAGAGAGTAACAGGGCCGAGTTCAGCGATGTTGTCCTATACGCCTTTACTATTTTCTGCGCAAAGCCCCGCTGCACGGTATTGAGCTGCTTTTTAATACCCACCTTATTTGTAGCCGGTGCCCAAGCACTGGCTGCATACATAACGACCGGTTCCACCACTGCGGTATATATGGTTCTGATAATTTCGGGCTCCAGACCCCAGCTGATTTTGGCGGCCCTTGACAGCTGTTTGTACATGTTTAATGCTTTTCTAGTGACATTAGAGGCGTGAGCATTAAACGTCAGCTTATCGTCAATTGTGAGCCCCAAAATCTTGATCTCCCGAGACAGGACAATGTCCTCTCCGCCCATGTGCAGAAGCGGCGAATCGTACTTTAACTTGTTCGTCACGACCATTGCCTTAGTTTTTTGTGGCGCAAACTTGAGTTTGTTTCCGATTCCCCATCTCTGAACATGAGCGAGACTCGCATTCGCCTGTCTCTGAACATCAAGCGCTGTGTCACCCGAAAATATCAGGACCACATCATCCGCAAATGCTTGGCAATAATCTCCACGCTGACTTAGTTCTTGGAGCAAGGGATCCAGGATCAGGTTCCAGAAAGTGGGCCCTCCTATAGACCCTTGTACGCAACCTTTAGTGGTTTCCTGTACGTGTTCTGCTCCCGCGTACCGTATCCTGACCCTCCTGTCCCGTAGGTAACTATCTACGAGACGTCGCAGGTTGATGGGGCATTTTGTCTCGGCCAGTCGGCATTTCATTGCTGGCCACCAGGCATTATCGAAGGCTCCCTCTATGTCCAATGATATGACGACGATTATTTTCTTTTCTTTTAGTCTGTCTGTTATATGTTTCATTAGGTCATAGAGGGAGTCCTCGGTGCTGCGCTGGGGCACAAATCCGTACTGATTTCTGCTCGCCTGTGGAGATATATGCCATCTGATGCGCCGTACCAACATCTTCTCCAAGATCTTACCCAATACAGGCAATAGCCCAATCGGCCTGTATGACTTAGGGTGCGCGTAGTCGTCCTTGCCGGGTTTTCTGAGGACCACAACTACCGCTTCTTTCCAGACGGTCGGAAAGTGACACAGGTTAAGGCACTTGTTTAGCACTGCTAAGAACAGTTGCGGGTTGTGGGTAATAGCCGCCCCGCATATGTCCGCTGTAAGGCCGTCAATACCCGGAGCTTTCTTCGGATTGAAGCTAGATGCGGACCAATTTAGTTCCTCCGCCGTGAATAGAGGATCAAATGTTTCACCATTCGTACGTTCATTCACTCTATTCGCTAGTTCACGTATTCTATTGTGATCCGCATTGTCATCCTGTGTTTTATCCTCAGGATAAAACGTCTTCGCCAACATCCGGGCTGACTCCTCGCTGCTGAGTACTCGATTGTCTTGTACTAGCGGAATGTCTTCCTGCCGATTGGCAGTGCGACCTATTACCCGATAAATACTGTCCCACATACTTTCTCGTTCCTGCCTTCCACAGAACTCCTTCCAGCTGGACGTCATTGTGCTCTCCATCTTCTGTTTTAGCTCCTCTTTGGCAGTAAGATATAAGCCTACGACCCATGCTCTGCGCTTCGGTGCGGCACAGGAGATTCTCCGCTTACGTCTCTTGACCTCCTCCTTCATTCGTGTCAACTCTTCGGTCCACCAAGGCAATCCTGTCTGTTTTCTCTTATTAACACCCGGTATGGTTCCTTCACATGCCTTCTCTATTGCTTCTGTGTATCCTTCTGTTACCTTGTCTAAATCTTCTATAGTTAATATTTTGTCTATTTCTGTTTTGTTTATGTTTTGATGTTCCCAAATTTCGTCAAGTTTCCCATGAAATTGTCCCCATTTTGCCTTTTTGGTATTATATTTTCTAGTTGTTCTAATTATGTCCATACCTTTTGATTTTTCTAGTTTTAATTCAAACAGGATTGCCTTGTGGTCCGAGGTGGTGACGTCCCCGGATAGTCTCCAGTTTGCCACACTTCGAAGCATGTCTTCTGTGCAGGTCGTTATATCAACGAAGCTACAGTACCTTTGACCACCTGTGATGACGTCAAAGGTAGGGGCCGTTCCCATATTCAAGATCTGGAGTCCTAGTTCATCGAGGGCACCCGCCAAAACCTCACCCCTATGATTCGCCTCTCGGCTTCCCCACCATGTGTTCCAAGCGTTGACATCCCCCCCCAGTATCACGTCGCGAACTCCGATCCCCTCCATAATTTTCTTTAGATGGTCCAAGTCTGGCTCTATAGGCTGTCCACCATCCAGGTACACCGACACCACACCTATTTCCCAGGCTCCGGTCCTTAGTTTTGCAACTGCAAAGTTTTCTGTTGTCAGGGTTGGGCACTGTGTGAGGTTTATGGTATCGTCGAATAGCACAATGGCTGCCTTGTTGACTTTTGCGGTCTTCCTGACGCACTGTACTACTCGTGTACCCGGATGGCTCTTCATTTCTCCGATCCCACCTATGTATGGCTCTTGGACCATTGCAAACGCCAACTTTCGCTTTTCCGCTTCTATTATTAGCTCAGCTGTGGCCAGTTTGCTCTTTTGGAGGTTAGCTTGTACGACGCGATACTGGTGAGGTCTGACTTCACTGTTTTCTGCGCTTCCGCCCGGGACCACCTTAGCAATAAGCCACCGACAGTCGCGCCAATCCATCCCACTTAAGACGAGTTGGGCACTCGCTGTCGAAGGCGTTGTGGTCGGTCTTTCCCATCTTTGCGAAAACGCAGTTTCGGCACTTTGGTGGCTCCGCGACTAGCCGTGATGGGCAGTCCACCCTCATGTGGGGGTCTCCGCAATGTGTGCAGAGGTCGGCGGGTTCCTTGCATAACTTACGACTATGGCCGAAGCGCAAGCAGCGGGTGCACTGTATTAGTGGCGACTGATCTAGCACACGCACCCGCTGCAAGTCGATGTGTACTCGACCCGCTTGCGTTAGCCTCTGCCAGACAGCAGGTGACACCTGCAGGATAACGTGGCACATGTGGGGGTTCCTCGTCTTGCGACGGTACTTCACTCCCATCCTCAGATCATCCGCAGGCACATCCCCTATCAAGTGGCAGTTTTGGCGCTTCAGCGCCTCGATGATCTCCTCATCCGAGTGGCACGAGAGGACGTCCTTGGCTACGATGAGAGGATCTTTATTTTTCACCTCTTCCACCATTAAATTTCCGGCTTTTTTGATCTTCTCGGCCACCCGAGTCAGCTCCTCCCTGGTTCTGAAGCCGACCACCACCTTCTGATCTCTCGCCTTCCGAAGCCTTTCCACCCTGGTACCCTCGTTTCTTGCGTCAACAGCCGTTCTAAGCTTCTCAATCACCTCCTCACCGGTGTCCCTGTCATCAGGTGATGACACGAGCATCGAGTGAAGAGGCGCCTGGATGTGCTGCTTCGGGACGGCGGCCATCTCCGCAAACGAAGGTCCCTGTCCCGCGACAAAGCGAGGTGCCTGTTGTAGGTGCTCCGACAGAGCTCGCGTGTGCTGCTGGCATTCCTCTAGTGCCTGTTTGTGCTCCTTTAGGTCTGCCAACAGCTCCTTTAGGTCTGCCAACAGCTGGCGACCTAGCATTGTAATTCGACCCTTATACCAGAAGCGAAGCTGAAGCGTAGGTAAGCCGTTAGATCTACAAAGGTTACAAGTACAGGTAAAGGGAAAGGCAGGTTATGTCTTCAGGATGTTTAATTTAACATATGAAAATAGTTATATTACTTCAGATAATGCTACTTAAACTTATTCCTATCCTAAGTTTAATTACATAATAACACAACACACAATTACTAACACTATTGTTATATGTATACTTAACTTAAGGTATTTTTCTATGGGTCTTTGTTACCTAAAATAAATGTTTTTTTTTTTATAATAATAATAATTAAAATTTAGGTTAATTAATTCATTTTTAGAGTTCCATAACTAAGTTACTGGCTCCGCAATTCCGTATGTTGTACATTGATTGGCAGTTGTCAGACTTTCCAAGCTTCTTTCTTCTTGCAACGACCGTCATAGCGTAAAATACAGGACCTTTTCCAGTCCCGAGCATAATGTAGATGATCAACATTGGTCCCAGGATGATGCGCCTCACTGAATAAAGAAAGAATATACTATTTTACATGTACATTATGTATTAAAATTAATTGAAAAAAAAGCGACAAGATAAACCTAGATCAGCAAGCTAAGCAACTACTTTTGGACATCCTGAAAGCGGCCTGTGTCAGGTGCGGGTCCGCTCATTTGATTCCGCACTAGGGTAGGTACAGACACCTGCACATCAAGTCATACCAAACTGTCAAAATTTACCAGTTGAATATGAACCTTAACCTTTTGTAATAAAGTTGAAAATCTATGTCTTTGTACATAGATTGCGCCATTCACTATCAGTCAATTTATGGTAGTGAACAAATAAAATGGCAGGTTATTGTATGAGCATAATACAACAAAATTAGATTGAAATGTATTCATTCAGGTGTGTGTACAATTAAATTTTATTATCTAACATATAAAATTCTCGTGTCGCGGTGTTTGTAGTTAAACTCCTCCGAAACGGCTTGACCGATTTTGATGAAATTTTGTGTGCATATTGGGTAGGTCTGAGAATCGGACAACATCTATTTTTCATCCCCCTAAATGTTAAGGGTTAGGGTAGGTGTAGGGGTAGGTGTAGGGTAGGTGTAAGGTAGGTAAATAGGTAGATAGGGACAGGACAACGTCTGTCGGGTCAGCTACTCTTATATATATAAATCTTCTGTGCGTGTGTATGAAAGTGAACTCCTCTTAAACGGCTGGATCGATTCTAATGAAACTTTTTGGGTGTGTTCCAGTGGACTCGAGAATGGTTTAGATTCACAATTGGACCCGGTAGGTGGTGCTGCAGGCCAGTTGTAGAACTTCTTAGATCTATGTCACTGTGGTACTAGGAGTGCATAACTTAGTTACTAAGTTTTAATTTATAAAGAAAATTTTATAAAGAAAAAGGTAAGTACTACTGTAGTACTTACCTTTTTCTTTATACTCATGTAATTCTTTACCTATTTTCAAGGCAGGACAACGTCTGCCGGGCCCGCTAGTATTTTTATATTTACGTAACTACCCTCAAGGCTCACGCTTGGCAGGCGTAATCCGCCTGCCAAGCGTCGCGATTATGGTAAAATCCCCCCTTGCCTTTGTCCAGCAATGGCCGTCTTTGGGCTGAAATGATGATGAACTACCCTCACCTAATCTAATAAATATTCCAAACAATGAAATATATGTAGTGGCGTGCGGTTCATACAGACACATAGACATTGCCTACCTTACAACTCAGAGATAATATATGTCTGGCGTCCTATTTTCTCAAGTTTTCAACCGACTTAAAAAAAAAGGAGGTTCTTAACACTTATTTTTTTTTAGTTTATACGACGCGTAATTTTTTTCTATGAAGTCCAATTTCGATAATTCTTTTTTAATAGGGAACATTACGCGAAACTCGGCGCAGAGGGCGCCACTAGCACATTCCGTACTTAAATCATAACCTCGTATTCCTGTTATATTATGTTATTAATTGTAATAACTAGGTAGGTATTTTGTGAAAATATATCAAAGTTTTAATCAATCTTACTTACCAACTGTACTTTAACTATATTATGGCGTCCTACGGCCATTTGAAAGTGGATTCTAGGTTATGCTCAGAATAAAATCATATTTGTCTAACATGATAAATGTGAACGTTATTCTGTAAATGCGTCTATCTCACCTGAATACTTAACCTGAACATAATTTAGAGTGATTTTTAGCTGCTTCCCAAAGTTTTCGAACATTTTCTTCTTTTGGAAATGAATAATTCCCTTCATTTCTTCATCGAAATACACAACACTGATACATTATTGTTAGGGTTGCCACCCGTACTTTATAATAAAGTATTGTACGTTATTTCGGGTAAACGTACTTTATACTTTATGAGCGGAATAAAGTACGTGAAAATACTTTATTTTACCTAATTGGACTTTTCGAAGGTTTTATTCAATAAAAGAAACAATAAAGTTACCTGACGGTTTTATTAGCTAACTTCCAAAAAAGAAGAGGTGGAGAACCTTTTCTTTCTAAAAAGTGAAACATATTTGTTGTCTTTTTGTAAAAAATATTTTTTACAAAAAGACAACGCCTTCATAAACTTGAAAGTAAAGTTTTTTGCAGAAAAGTTTTTTAATTGTCTAACGCATCGATAAGTCTTGCTTGCTCCATAAATACTTAATACTTTATTTGCAGATGATGTACTTTATTTTTTTACCTTAGATAGTAAATAATAATATACTTTATTTGCTTCAAAAAAAGGTGGCAACCCTAATTATTGTATAATATAACACACTTCCCAATTTTGAACTCAATTAAAGGCAGAATTTCACGCTTTGAACGATTCGTCGATAAACTGTTTACGGTTTATGCTAGTGCTGCACTCTGGTGCCAGAACATTGCAGTAATATCCCCTATTGATAGTGTATACTCAAAGTTGGAGGACCCAAATAAATTTCATGAAAATATTCCACCCCTAAGGGTAGAAAATTCAGTGATGACTGAAATTGTATGGTGTCAGCATTTCGTAATTAATTTGTATGATAATAAGTAGGCACTAAAAAACGAAAACGAAAAAATAATGTTTAAACTTAACTTTAAAAACAAAGTGTAACAGTGTACCTACCGGTCCATTCACTTCCTTCCACTGATTTCCTTCGTCTCTACTTTCTTAGACTTCATATCTAATATTTCAGCATATGCAATGGATAAATGTTAACCTTATGAGGTTTATCACAGTTGTTTTCTAATTCCATTATTTTTATTCCAAATTCATAACCTCTGAAAAAAAATGAAGGCAAGGTAGATGTCCAGACTTGATCCTCTGTCGTTGAACAGTAGATGGCAATAATTGGCTGGGTTAAATAAAATTCTTTATCTATAGATCTTATGCATGAGAAATTACTTTCAATTTCTTTACCCCAGTCTACAAGTTGTAAAACAGCCTTGGAATTTGGATTGACTTGCTTTATTATTGCTCGCTCATATTGGTCCAAGTTATCCAGTTTAACTGCACATGGTCTGCCAGGAACATAATCCTCATCTTTCATATATCGGCTTTTACAATAGTCTGAGAATAATGGTTGTGCATATGTTAATGTTTTAAAGTCATTTATATCAGCTACATAGAACCCTGATACTGATGTCCCACTCTGAACTCGGACATGTAAGATATCTCCAACATTTAATTCTTTGTGTTTGTACTCTAATGCCTGTGTTAACTTTAAAGCCTTGGAATCTGCATATCTATTTATTATGCAGTGACTTCTAGTAAATGTAGTAAGGTTTATTAATCCCAGCATGGTTCCAACATCACGAGGGCTGTCCACTGTTCTTAGTTCCACTACTAGCTGATTATTCATTTTGCACATCACAGTAATAGTAGCAGTGTGTTCACCAATAAAGCGTTTCATAATGTCAATGACTTCTTGACTAAATGTTTCACCTTTAGGCTCACATGAATATAGTTGACAATGGACAGCCAATCCTGGACATTTGTTCTGAGGCTCAGCAAAACTGTCAAGACTGTATATGCGCCTTCTTGAGACAGACTTATCAGAACATCCATAATCAATTGCATCTATATCAAAGTTCACATGTTTTCTACCAACATTTATAAATCTGATGTCACCACGAACAAATTTTTTGAGTATTTTTGATTTGTATACAACTCGTTGATGTAACTTTATTGCATTCTCAGGGACAGGACCAAGACCTGGGCATTCGATCAAATTCATCAAATCTGCAGCTTCTGCAGAACGTACAAAAAAACTTTTAGGGTCATTCACATGTGTCACATCAACTCGATGATTATAACCAACTTTCATCTCATAATAAGTGCTCATCTTGTCCTGTAATCAAAGTACAATGATTAATGATTCAGGGGTTGTGAATACTTCAATATTACAGTACAAGCATGTTGTGTTGTCCGTATGGTGTCGGACGTAAAGAATAGCACCACCCATATCTTCCCGTGCGTGTCGTAAGAGGCGACTAAGGGACGTACAAGAGAATGGGCAGCAGCGTTCTCTGTGCATTTGTAACAACCCTACTGCGATCGCCAACCCGCCTGCCAAGCGTGGCGACTATGGCAAACCCCCCCCCCCCCCCCCTTGGAGAAGGCCTATGTCCAGCAGTGGACGTCTTTCGGCTGAAAGATGAAGCTGAAAATGATTATTTACTGGTCAATCCTATTTGATATAGGTACACTACTACTACTACTATTACTTATTGCTATAGCATAATATAATTATTATGCTATAGCAATAAGTACTTAAAAGTATAGCATACTTATCTACCATCGTACATAAACACATAAGTATAGGTACCGTAATATATATATTATATTATTATGCTATACTTTTAGGTACTATGCCTGTTGCTGCAGGCTAGATTATAATATAAACTGTATTTATTCCTGCAACTACCTACCAACCTCTTTTATGTTACGAAAATGCTAGTGCACATAGACCGTCCACAATATTGTCTTGAGACAGCAATTCAACTTTGAAACAATGAAAACGAAAAAAAAAATTTTAAGTTAAAAAAAAATTTTTGGACTTTATTTTGAATTCTCGGAGTTTTTTTTTTTTTTAATTCGACCATTTTTTTGCAGTATCTGATTAAGCTTATCCATAGAAACCATTTAGGAACTGAGAAGCATGGCCCTACGACGCACCGTTTCCGAGTTATGGGCCTTTAACTTTTTGTTATTTTATATAAAACGATTTATATCTCTAAAATGGTAGCTCGGATGAGATTGTTTTCGGGAAAGAAATTGTTGCTCTAAAAATTAGCAAAAACTTCGAATAAAAAAAAAAAAAATATCACGAAAATTTTTCTGTCCTTGCTCTATAGCGCCCCTAAGGCTACACTCCAACCGAATATCAGATCTGTACTGCTGTACACCAACTAGCTAGCGTATTACTCAGTAATTATAATAATGAGAATGAAATACCTCAACAGGGGTTGGACCTCAATAAAGCTTTGTAAGCTGCTGTTTCTTGATAAGCGGCTTCTACGAATTCACATACATTTAAACACTAGTACGTCTGTGGAATTGATTGAATTACTATACTATAGATAGAGAAATTGATTGATTTCCAAGCCCGGATAACACTTCAACAGTTTACACACAATATGTATTATGTTTCTTTGATAATAATTGTTATCATTATGTGACAGTTGCTTGTTGCTTTGTTTGTGTTTGGTGTTTGATCTTTCTTTGCAAAACCGTAAAGGCTCTATGTAAACGTAGTGATTATATACTCTGTGGCTCTATGATATGACATATGATATCTATGGATCATCGAGTACAATATTACCAACACCATGAAGATCTTCATACCCACCCAAAACACCAATGCAATGGCCCATAGAGATCATAGAATTATGCGTACTCGTAGTCTTTTATCTATATATATGCTTCTTGCGTCTACCTACTCGATACAGATCCCACTGTCGGCCATCGGGTCGGGTTGAACCATGAAGATATAGGTATAAATGGAGCCAACACTTAGAACAAAAGCTTGAAACCAACTGTGGGCGAGACAGTGATATGTGTTTTCTTTATCTTATGTATGCATTCAGAAAGAGAGCGTCTGCCCACAGTTGGCTTCACTTAGGTATTTAGAGTGTTGCCTCCACTTTTATCTATAAGCTTCTTGGGTTGAACAATCTACAGCTCTACTCTGTAGGTTCTTCATTTAAGCGTGGTCGAAAGAATAATGGTTGTTTTTACTTTATTTCTTGTTCGTTCTTCTCCATAGAAATTATAGGCATTATTAGACTAGAACGAGCTCTACAACTTTTTGATTGACACCGTCACAATATTTATTGACATAAATATTTAGTCATAAACAGTTTTAAAATAAATGATTTGATGAACTTTGCATAAAAGCTGGCTCAACCCAATGATATATTATACACTTAAGCGCTTACCACACGCACAAGGTTCACCACAGTTTTGCCTGCGCAGGCCGGTTTGTACACGGAACACGCAGCGTATTTTACCAACTACACGCTCCGGCTCCGTGTTCCGTGTACACGTATAAGCCCCGGCCTGCGCAGGCACAACTGTGGTGAAGCTTGTGCGTGTGGTAGGCCCATTAGATGCGTTACCTACCTGCGCTCAATAATGGCAATATTAATGTTTATCTTTTTTTAACAGGTATACACTGTATGCTTCTGTCCTTTTCTTCGTACTGTATAATTGTATGTGCCTACTGGTATGTAGATATAAAAGTTTGCGCCGTTATTTTAAAACACTAATGTTCGTGAATGACGCGTCTATTTATAATACGTCATTGGTTCAAACAACTCTTACAGTTAAACAACGGCCGGTTAATGTTAATATTCGTTAATGATACTTTTATTACTAATTGCTATTTTTTTTTTGTAGCAGTTAGTAATAAAAGTGTCATTAACGAATATTAACATTAACCGGCCGTTCGTACTGTTATTTATTAAGATCAGAGTCCGATGAAATAAAACTTTAGACGTACTTTATAATCACAATCTATTTATTAGCGAGTCACACGCCATTTTTCACAGATAATCAGAGTCTAGGAGTAATAGTGTTTTGTGATCAGAGTAGAGGGAAAAAAAAAATTATGGAGGCAAGCTTGACATTAGAGTTAGATTGACAGATAGCTGCGTTCAGAAATAACAATAGTTTAACACTGCCCCTCGATTGAAAATCTTACACTGATTGAAATCGTTACAAAATTACACAATATTTAAAAATGTTTTCATAGTACATAGTTTTTTACTACACAATGCTTTTGTGAACACATCTGCAATGTTATTATGAGTTGATACATATTCAACAGAAATTAATTTTCTATTTATAATATCTTTTAGAAAATGATGTTTTATATCAATGTGCTTGGCACGTTTGCTATTTTCAAATGATTTGGATATTTGGATTGCACCTCTATTGTCCATATATAGTACACAAAACACTTCACTTTCTAGTCCATTTAAATCACTGAATAGTCCTTTTATATATAACAGGTCACATGCACTTGTTGCAGCTGCTATATATTCAGCTTCCACTGTTGATAATGAAACGCAGGCTTGTTTTCTTGAAAACCATGCAACTGGACATCCATTGTACAGCGTTACAGATCCAGAGACACTTTTTCGGTCTGTGTGTGAACCTGCCCAGTCTGCATCTGAGTATGTTTCTATAGCATTATCTTCACATTTTTTGTAGTGTAGCCCACTCTCTTGTGTTCCTTTCAGGTATCTCAGAACCCTCTTGGCCTGTATCCAAAGACTTTTTGTAGGCTTGTCCAAATATTGACTCAGGTATGAGGTTGCATATGTTATATCAGGTCGTGAGACTGTTGACACAAACATAAGAGTACCAATTAATTGACGGTAAGGTACATCAGATACCGTTGGCTCTTTTTCATCAACTTGGTATCCCTTTGTTAATGGTGTGGTTGAGCTCTTGCAATCTTGCATGTTAAATTTTATAAGCATATTTTCTAATTGTCTTATTTGTGTTATCTTTAGACCATCTTTTTTCTTTTCTATTTCCATTCCTAGAAATGACTTAGGAAAGCCAAAATCTTTTGTTTCAAATTCTTCCTTCAAGTATTTTACCACCTTCTCTATATCTTCTTCCATTCCAGTTAGAATAATATCATCAACATAGATTAACATCCACACATTCATAGTTTCTCCTTTGTACAGACAAACATCATAATGAGATCTTTTAAAACCTTTTTCTTCTGCAAAACTATTAAATCTTTGATTCCAACATTTGGGACTTTCTCTTAATCCATACAATCCTCTATTCAATTTTAAAACTTTATTCTTGGCTGCTTTTACACCTTCAGGCGGTTTGATGTATACTTCAGTATCCAGAATTCCATTCAGAAACGCTGTTGGTACATCAAGTTGTCTTATATTCCATTCTTTCTGAATTGCGTTTGCCAGGATTGTTCGAACTGTGGATATTCTTGCCACTGGAGCATAGTTCTTTCCAAAATCATTGTCTTCTTTTATTTGAAACCCCTTCACTACTAATCGAGCCTTTTTCAAATTATTTTCTTTAGTTTTAAATACCCATTTTGTGTCTATGGCTTTCTTGTTCTCGGGTAAATCAGTTTCTGTCCAAGTATTCATTTTCTGTAAGGCTTGTATTTCAGTTTTTATTGCTCCATCCCATCCTTTTTCTATAGCTTCATTATATTCTTGTGGATCTTCTTCAGTATTTAGCAGGCAGTATGCTTCATATATTTCATATTCACTTAGGTGTTTTGGTGTAGTAATTTGTCTACCACTTCTTGTATTTTTACTAATATTTTCTTCAGTTATCTCTTTTTCATTCTTCTCTCTCTCTTCTTCAATTTTCTTTTCTGCTTCTTTCCTAGCTGTTTCTTCTTCTTTCTTTGCCCTTTCTTCTTCTTTTCTTTGCTCATCTTCTCTATTCTTTTGTTCATTGTCTCTTTGTTCAATGTATACATTTTCATTTTCTTGTTCATTAGTCTGGACTTGCTGATACTTATAGTCTTTTTCATTAAATCTTACATCTCTTGTCCCAATAACATTATCTGTAATAGGATCCCACACTTTATATCCATTCTTAGCATAGCCAATCATTCTTACTTCTTTTGCTCTTGAATGTAATTTATCCCTTTTTGGTAGTATAACCATCCAACCTTTGCATCCAAATGGCTTCAATTTATTGAGTACCATTTCTCTCTCAAATATAATTGCAGGTATTTCATAATTTATTGCGCTTGATGGGCTTCTATTAATTAAGAATGTTGCTGTTAAGATAGCATGACCCCAAGGATGTCTTGGTAAGAGTGATTCATTCAGTATAGTCCGGGCTTTATCATATATGGTTCTGTTTAGCCTCTCGCTCTTTCCATTCATTTGTGGACTATAAGGTGCCGTATACTCTAATTTTATACCTTTTTCTTCACAAAATTTTCTAAAATAGTTTGATGAATATTCCCCTCCATTATCACAACGGATTCTCTTTATTTTTGTTTCTTTTTCTGTTTCTATTTCCCTTACATACTTTATCAAGTTGTCTGCCGCTTCAGATTTGTTTACTAACAGGTAGGTTTGAGTGAAATGTGAGTAGTCATCTAGTATAGTTTGGTAATACCTGTAACCCTCTTTTGTTGGTACTTTCATCGGTCCGGCAACATCTGAATGTGTCAATTCTCCTACATTCTTTGACTGAGGTTTTGTAATTCTCTTAAATGGTAGCCTAGTGCTCTTATTTCTCATACAAACTTCACATACCTTTTTACTCTAAGGTAAGTTCATATAATTTAATGCTTTACGATTGAGGTGGCCTAGTTTAATATGCCATAAATCACCATTAGTCAAGTTTTCATCATTGTAGTAACACTCATGTTTTTCTTTAGGTATTTGTAGTTTCAGTATGTACAACTTTCCTCTTTTTCTCCATAGTAGGTACCTTTTTCTGATTTTATTATCACCTTTCCATTTTGAAATGTTACACTTTTACCTTTGTTCATTAGCTCATTTACTGATAATAGGTTATGTTCAATCCCTTTTACTATCAGGCCTTCAATTTCTATTGGTGTGTCTTCTCCATAAAATGTTTTCAAATAACCTTTCTTCTTCGCACACAATACTTCTCCATTAGCAATTTTTATTTGAATTGGTACTTGTAGTTCTGTTACATTAGACATACATTTTTCATACTTTTCTTGTATAAAGTTATGCGTTGCTCCTGAATCTATAACAAGAGTGATTTCCGATGCAGCAGTGTGCATTAAGTGTTCTGTGCATGAACTTGTGCTAGAACTAGAAGCGATAAACATTTCATTGTAATTTTCCTTTGACTGTACTACATGTCCTTGCCCTCTAGATGTACCTCTGAAACCTGAATGACCTCTACTTCTCATTCTAAGTTTTCCTCTACCTCGCAGTCTTTGCTTCTCGTTTTCAGTCTTTTTGTCACATTGGTATGCCATGTGTCCTTCTTTTCCACATTTACAGCATGTATAAAAACTGCTCTCTACTACTTCACTTTTCTTTTCCTTAAATTTCAACTCTGCATCTAACAATCTAGATTTTACAAAATCTACCAGTAAGTTCTTTTTCGATACTCATGGTTTCTAAAGTAGTTATCACAGTGTTGTATTCTTCCGGTAGTGTAAGGAATAAATGTGTCAATTTGTCGCAGTCTTCCATCTTTGTTCCGGCTGTTTCCAATTGTGTTATGAGGTTGTCAAATTGTAGAAAATGGTCTTGTAGACTTTGGCCACTGGAACATTTCATAGCGATTAGCTTCTTTCGTAAGAAAAGCTTATTGAATACACTTTTTCGCTCGAACACTTCTTCCAAAGAGGTTAACATTTCGGCCGCTGTTTTACATTTTTTGATAATGTTTAGGTATCGGTCCGTCAAACATTGTACAATGATGGACCTGGCTTTCGCATCAGCCTCGACATCCTCCTTTATGTCCTTGTCACATTTTTTATCCAAAATGCTAGAGAGACTTTCTTCTAGCAAAACTTTTACTCGAAACTTCCAATTAGAGAATGATATGTTTTCATTGAGTTTCGGAAAATTACATGTTCCCGATCCCGACGTCATTTTCTTTATGATCAACCACGCTCTGCTGTTATTTATTAAGATCAGAGTCCGATGAAATAAAACTTTAGACGTACTTTATAATCACAATCTATTTATTAGCGAGTCACACGCCATTTTTCACAGAGAATCAGAGTCTAGGAGTAATAGTGTTCTGTGATCAGAGTAGAGGGAAAAAAAAAATTATGGAGGCAAGCTTGACATTAGAGTTAGATTGACAGATAGCTGCGTTCAGAAATAACAATAGTTTAACACGTACCTAATGTTAATATGATAATATTCGTAAATCGAATAGAACGTTTTCCAAATTTTCATGTTCTTATTTCTGGCCATAAAAAACGAGGTAAATTCAAAAAATTTAGAAATCATTGCACTGAGGATTTTGTTGCATGTAAGTACGCACTATAAACATAATTAAATATTCGGAATCAATTTTACAAAATTGTATGTCGTCTTAATGCAAAGTGTAGTGTCCTGAACGCATTTGTAATCTATAGGAGAAGGATTGATTATCTGTGGAAAAATTCGCCATTAGTTTTTCTGGAAGATTGCTGTCTTTTGCTGTGTACCAAACTGTATCTTTATTTATTAAACGTTTTAGCGTGCAATCATTTCATTTCATTGTGTTCTGGATGGCCCAGGACACATTACAAAGTTTACATGTTTGTCAAGTCTTAGCAAGCGTCCACAACTCAACTACTCAACTATACATTTTTTTTTGTTCCGGTGTGGAATATCCTCATGGATGTCCTCCGCCCTGGGGTAGGCGGAGGGGTCTGTCAGACTCCTACTAAACTAACTAAAAACCACCCCGGTGTTCCATCTCACACCAACGCCGTCGGGGGTCACGGGAACTTGAGATACTTCCGCAACCCTCGACTGACAACTCCACATGCATGCCCCAAGACTAGACTGAACAAATGCTAGGCTTGCATTTGAAAGTAATTTCATTTTTTTTGTTTTTGATTTGAATGCGTTTTAGAGGCGAGTGTCCTCTAGTATAAAGTTTATGGGTAAATGACAACACCGAGCGAGTGTAGAAAATGGAATGATTTATTAAAATAAAATGAGCCCTATTATATTACAAACTTAAACCTATGCGTAGTGATATACCTAAATGCTAAAATATGTACAACCAATCAGAGCGCAGGATTCCGAAGTATTTAGATCGATCGCGGTCGCGATTCACTCCGCGGGTCAAACCATAAATATCCCGCGCTTCTAAGGGGCGCTTTAGTCTGCGTTCGCGCTCCGTGGCGGAAGGACGCATGTGTATGCTTTCAGGATGGCGGCGCGCGGAGGTCGCGCTACCGCTACATAGCTCCCCCTCAAGCGAAGCGTACGTTATTTTTCACTCTGCGGCCGGATCTTGTGACGTAGGTGTTGTTGCGCGTTGAGCTCGATGGATGAAGTGCAGCTGATGAGTTGGAATTAGCTTGAGTCGGCGTCGGTGCGATCGGTGGCGGTGTTGCTGGCGCTGTCGGTGCCGGCGGCGGTGGCGACGGCGGCGACGAGAGTGGCGTTATTGTAGTCTGTGTGTTGTCACTGTTGTCTTCGTTGTATAGATGTGCTGGTTTTAATCTGTCGACTGACACAACGGCGGTACGTAACGGTAGTTGCAGTGTGAATAATTTTCCATCTTCGCTGCGGTGTAGTACTTCGAACGGGCCGTCGTAGGGTGGCGTGAGCGGTCTGCGCACGGTGTCGTTGCGCAGAAACACATGTGTACAGGTTGCGAGATCTTTGTACACGAATGTGTTCGCGTTCGTTGAGTGCGTTCTTCTCACAGGCGACAACGACGACATTGTTTCAGTCAGCTGGCGAACAAACTCGGCGTCTTCGATATTCGGCGTTGTAGGCACGAAGAAATCAGACGGGATGCGTATTGTTGTACCGTATGTCATCTGGGCCGGGCTGACGGAGGTGTTCTCATTAAGTGCGGTGCGAAGTCCTAGGAGAACTGTGGGTAATTCTTCACTCCAGCGTGTTGAGGCCGATCGCGCCATCAACGCGGACTTTAGTGTTCGGTGCCATCGCTCGACTTGACCATTCGCCTGCGGGTGAAATGCAGTGGTCCGAATGCGAGTGACACCAAACTTCTTCATCAGCGACGTAAACAGTGCTGACTCAAACTGTCGTCCTTGGTCCGTAGTAATTCGTAGCGGGCAGCCGAATCGCGATATCCATCCGTCGTACACAGCTTTCGCTACTGTTTCAGAAGTGATGTCACGCGTAGGTATCGCCTCGGGCCATTTGGTGCAGCGGTCGATCATCGTGACTAGGTATCTATAGTCATTAGATAGCGGCAGTGGCCCGACGAGGTCCAGATGTGTATGTGCGAACCTAGTAGATTCTTGGAATTCACCGAGTGGGCTTTTCACGTGTCGATGAACTTTAGCGCGCTGACACCCGATGCAGGCCCTTGCCCATGTAGCTATGTCCCGGTTCATAGAAGGCCAGAAGTACTTCGTTGCTATGATTTTTCTCGATGTTCGAACTCCGGGATGACTTAATTCATGTTGCGCTTTGAAGGCGGCAAGACGATAAGTTGATGGTAAATAAGGTTGAATGTTCGCTGTAGATGTTTCGCATAGTATAGGTCGTTGAACTCCGGGCATAGTCAGTCGGGTAAAGTTGAGTTTGGGGTTGTTCAGGCAAGCTTGTAACTCAGCATCGTTTTCATATTCTTGAACGAGTTTGTTGTAGTCGATAGTTGAGTTCAGTAGTTCGACTTCTGATATCCGTGATAACGCGTCAGCTGCTTCGTTTTTATCGCCATGAATGTACTTGATGTTTGTGCAGAATTGACTTATGTAGTGAAGTTGTCGCTCTCTTCTTGGTGTGTCGGTACTGCTCGGCGTTCTTGTAAGCGCGTACGTTAGAGGTTTGTGATCGGTGCAGATCGTGAGGTCATTGCCCTCTATCAGTCGACGTAAATTCTTAACAGCTGTGTACATCGCAAGTAGTTCGCGGTCGTACACACTGTATCTTCGCTGCGTCTCGCTCATTGTCTTGGAGTAGTAGGCGAGTGGTTTCCACACGTTGTCAACCTTCTGTTGAAGTACGGCGCCGAGACTAGTATCAGATGCGTCGGTAAGTAAACAAAGCGGAGCGTTTTGTATTGGATGCGTCAGAACGGTCGCCTCGAGTATGCTTTGGCGGCATTGTTCGAAGGCTTGTTCGGCTTCAGGCGTCCAGGCGATTGGTGATTTGTCGTTCTTTTTGCTATTGTGTAGGTACTTGTTTAGTAGGTTTTGATGTTCGGCTTGATGAGGTAGGCAGCTGCGGTAAAAGTTGATCATGCCTAAAAATCTTCTGAGTTCTTGTATTGTAGTTGGTTTCGGATAGGTGATTATTGCTTGAATGCGATCTTCAGTGGGTTTGATTCCGTCTTGCGTGACTTCGTATCCGAGAAATTGTATTTTGTTCGTGCCGAATTCACACTTATCGATGTTGAGCGTGACACCGTAGTTGTTCAATCGTTCAAGTACTTGATGTAGGTGGCGCTGGTGTTCTTCTTCATTCGTAGAGTAAACAAGTAAATCGTCGACGAAACAAAATACTATGTCATCGAGTCCACGTAATACTTCGTGCATGAAACGTTGAAACGTTTGACCTGAGTTGCGTAGGCCAAACGTCATGCAGTTAAACTCGAAGAGACCGAATGGTGTTATAATGGCGGTCTTTGCAGCGTCTTTTTCATCGATTGGTATAGAAAAATATGCCATCTTCATGTCCAGTTTTGAAAAGACTTTTTTCCCGTGTAGTTGGTACGTAAAGTCTTGAATTCTCGGAATTGGATAGCGGTCGGGTACAGTCACGGCGTTAAGTCTTCGGTAATCGCCGCATACACGTAGTGAACCATCTTTTTTCTTGACGACGTGTAGTGGACTGGCCCATGGACTCTTCGAAGGTTTGCAGATACCCATCTCCATCATCTTTTCGAATTCGAGTTTTGCGGCGTTGTATTTGTTCGGAGGAAGGGGGCGTGGCCTCGAGTAAATAGGTTGTCCTGTTGTTTCTATGCGGTGTGTTACGTCGTGTTTAGCCGGAGTCTTGAGTGACATGGGTCGCAGAATGTCTGGATACTTCTTCAGGATGTCATGATAGGCGTGGTTACGGTCGATTATGTAGACGGTTTCTTCAGTTGACTGTACTTGGACGGCGTTAACGCTGAGATCGGTAACGCGGTCGATTAGTCTTCGGTGATGTAAGTCGACTAGTAATTTGTGATTTACTAGAAAATCTGCGCCCAGTATCGATGTCTTCACGTCAGCGACGACGAATGTCCATCTGAATTTTCTACGTAAACCTAAGTTGAGCTCGAGTGTACGCTCTCCGTAGGTACATATTTCTGTGCCGTTCGCTGCGAATAATTTGTAGGTGTTTTCTGTCGGCTTCAAATATTGTTTGTTTCTTGCTGCTAACACAGATATGTCGGCTCCGGTGTCGACAAGAAACTTCTCTCTGTTGTTAATGTCGGTGATGCATAGGCGGTGGCTTCGTTGATTAACATCGACTCCCGCCACAGTCGATGTATGTTCTAGTTTTCCCGCTTCTTTGTTGAACACGGGGACTCACACCTGCGAGCCTCTTCTCCGAATCGGTGGTGATACCAACACAGCCAATCAGCGTCGCCCGGCTTGCTTGGCGCGCGGGAATTTTGGCGCGAACCGCTGCGTTGCCGCGACGCGGACTGGTGGCGGGAACGGGGGCGAGGGCGGCGGGGGTACGCCGCGCGCTGTTGTTGACTCGTGCGTAGGTCAGCGATCTCGAGTGATAATTTTTCGATTTGTTTTGATAACAAATCGACTTGTAGGTTCGTCATGGATGCAGCATTCTGTTGACTTTCGCGTTGACTTGACGTGGTTGCAGTGGAGACTGCGGCGACTGATGCTGGCTCGAAGTGCTCCATCATTTTGTCGGCCATTGCAGCTAGTATCTCGAGCGTGGATTCGGTGTTCACAGAGAGCACGGCGCGGACTTGCGTGGGCAGCTGGTTGAGCCACATGACTTGGAGTGCTTCATCTGTTAGGAGTTTCCCGCTCAAATCACGCATCTTGCGGAGTAGCTGGGTAGGTTTCTGGTCGCCGAGTTCGAGGCCGCCGAGTAATTTCTGTAGCTGGCGATGGTCTGATTCCTGGTATGTTGATATCAGCCTGTTCTTGAGTGCGGTATACTTGCCAGAACTAGGTGGATTGAGGATGATATCGCCAATTTGTTCTAGATCGTTGTAGCCCAGCTGTGTGACGACGAGGTTGAATCTCTGTTCTTCTCCGATTTTACTAGCGGCGATGGCGGCTTCAAATTGAGCGAACCAGAGACGGGGGTTTTGGCGCCAAAAAGGTGGTATTCGTGCTGGTAATGATACCGTAGCCACGTCGCTCTTCGCTGTCACGGTTCCTTGGGCGTCACAGAAATCTTCGGCATTATCCCTTGACATGATGCTGTTTCACTTGATCTCGACGGTTCTTCACTATTAGAAGTATCTGAAGGTAGGCGTCTTGATTCAGGATTGTCGGGTCACCAATTTAGAGGCGAGTGTCCTCTAGTATAAAGTTTATGGGTAAATGACAACACCGAGCGAGTGTAGAAAATGGAATGATTTATTAAAATAAAATGAGCCCTATTATATTACAAACTTAAACCTATGCGTAGTGATATACCTAAATGCTAAAATATGTACAACCAATCAGAGCGCAGGATTCCGAAGTATTTAGATCGATCGCGGTCGCGATTCACTCCGCGGGTCAAACCATAAATATCCCGCGCTTCTAAGGGGCGCTTTAGTCTGCGTTCGCGCTCCGTGGCGGAAGGACGCATGTGTATGCTTTCAGGATGGCGGCGCGCGGAGGTCGCGCTACCGCTACAGCGTGATTCTCGAGAAGCTCTTTTTTTATTAACAAATAGGCTTGCGTTTTGCGAGGATGCGGCCTAAGTTGGAACACGCTTGCCTAAGATGAATCGGTTCACTCGTGTCTTGAAGATACCCAGATTATACTTCTCAGGGAACAGAGAGGCGGGCAGCGAATTTCACAGTCTGGCCGTTCGCACAATAAATGTGGAGTCAAAGCGCTTGGTTCGAGACCGTGGAACTTCAACCATATAGCGGTGACGCTTCGCCGTATCTCTGCTCGTCCGATGATGGAATGGGGAATTAAATTGTGCAATTCCAAAGCACACTCTCCGAAATGTACCCGATAAAAGACCGATAGGCTAGCAACGGTGCGGCTATGTTCAAGGCTCTGGAGCTTAGCCCTAACCAGGGAGTCGTTGTTAATGAGCCTCTTGGCACGTCTATTAATGACTTCCAACGCCTCCAGTTGGTATTTTGCTGATCCATCCCAAAGGTGCGAACAGTACTCCATGCACGATCGAACTTGTGCTTGGTATAAGTTGAGCAGCTGTTACGACGTGAAGTACTTTCGCACCTTTGCGAGGACTCCCAGCTTTTTACTACTAGGTACTTATTTAAGCTTTCAAGATATAGGGTAGCAAAGTGGTGTCAAAACAAACAGCAACAAATTCAAATGAACATCTTGCGTCACACCACTCAACGAAGATCTTTGTAAAGTTTATGGAGAGAAACTAGAAAGTTGAATCCTAAGTAGTCTGCCCTCTAGTGTAAAGGGAAGAACTAAGCCAGTTGATATCGCAAAGGATCTTGGCAGGATTTGTACAAAAAAAATAAAGATTTTTAGACAAGTTAATTGCGTACCTAAAGAGTATCTTCAGGCATTTACAATATTTTTTAAACCCCGCAATAAAAATGGAAAAGATCGAAAAGCGCCTGACAGTAACAGTGACACTGACAGCCACTTGTCTGCCAATGTCTGTCAATAGACCCATTCACGCTACAGCTTCATGCCTTAACGTCGCTTGTAACTCTGTTTTTTTTTATAAACTGAAAATGGGCATCGAGATTAAAGAAAAAAGTGTTATTTTCATTGCGTAATATTTTAATTATGCGGGGGTTTAAAAATATGGTAAGTATATCAATCTACTCCTGGTATTCTTCACAGGAAATATTTTAAACCCCCTATTTTTTTTAATTCAAATGAATGTATGGATCTTGCCATGATTCTTTGTCAGGTTGTTGTAGCTCGATCAGGGGGCTTACTATGACCTCTTATAGCAGGGCAGAAGTTGCCTGGAAGTTGACTGCCCTGCTTTTTTGTACTATTACGTCGATAAAGCAGGCCTGCTGGGTTGACGTTTACGAAATCCGTTCACCTTTTTTTTTGTATATACTTTTCATACCATGACGTGTTATTTGACAGCAGCAGGCCCAGGCCCTCTATTGACCGGCTGTAATGTCAAAATAAGCGATCTTGAAAAAGTTACTATTACGAGCTTATTCAACATTGTTTTGGAATCTAAATTGATATAATTGTATTCGAGGTAAACTGTTGTGAGGACCCACTTAAAATTTTGTCGATAAGACTTTCTAAAGTCGATAGTATAAAAAATGGTAACAAAAGTGTTTATTAACACACCTTTTCTCCTATTTTTAGAAACGTGTGACGAGTACGAAATATTTGAATATTTGGAGATGGAATATCATATGAAAAAAAAAACCGACGGCGGTGTCGCATTAGGGAAATAAAAAACCCATTTTAAATGAATGAAAGGGAATTTATGAACGAATATAGGTAAGAGGATACAAGATAAAATAGGACTAACTCAGAAATCAGAATATCACTCTGCGAAAACAAAATTTACCTTAAAAACACCTAAAACTGCATTAACTTAAGTATTTCTTATCTACTTCGATGTCAAGTGTAGTCAAGTGGGGAACAAAACAAAAGTCAAGATGTTTTTTTGTTATATTTACGCATTAAAAGTTGATAAAACTATAACGTATAGGTAGGTTCACTATAACGTTCATATCACGTTTTATCTTTCAGAGATGCGAAGTTTTTTTTAATATGATATTTATGCTTTTTAGTGCTTTTTAATCACGGAATAATAAAAACAAGAGGAAGTGCCCTTAGTCTTACTTAGTACTAGATCCAGTGTCGCCAAACTCACACATTTGCAAATTAAAATGTACTTGCAATACACAGAAAACGATGATATAATTGGCTACAAATTATAAACGCAACTTTGGCGAAAAGCTTATTTATTGTTGTTCGAAATTAAATCGTATCACAACTGACGAACGTTGCTATTATTTTACATGTCAAAATCACTAAAGAGATTTTTTCCATCTAACAATCCAATTCGAGCAATGTCCAACGAGTTCAGCTATTCGACGCTAGAGAGCGCTGTTACCAAATTACTTAACATGACATCTATTGTTATTATAAATAGATGTCATTTTCGCATGCAACTGTTATCTACTTTGCTATTCAATGAGAGATGTGGTCAAGTTATCGATAATTTGTGCAATGTAAGAAATATAATTACAGTGTTTAAATTAATCTTTTTAATGTATGTAATGGATCAAAAATGATGATTCATTAATGATGTATGCGTATATTGACAAACTTTTCTGCGATACCTTTCATTGAGTCCGTAATATGATTGTATGTAGGAAATTGATTGACGTCCCAATGAAATGTCGCATTATTTTAGACATGACAAAATCTTTTTAAAATACGTGACAGTCTTTTGAAAACATAATTGACATCTGATTTTTTGTATATGAAGGTAAACTATATACATGTATATAGAATATTTATAGGCCGTCTAACCGCGAATGAATGACTATTTGCCAGAATATAGGTATAAGGTTCTTAAAACTCATTCTTTCAAACTCGTACTTTTATTTATTAAAAAAAAGTTAGTAGTTTAAAAACATACATGTTATTGTTTTATCGACACGAACTATTTGCATTATTGTGTCCCATCCCTAAACGAGTAGCGTCGAAGTTTCTAGAATTTATGCCACGTAAAACGATTACAGTCAAGACAGCAAGCAAGCTAATTTAGACTTTAACGAATGGACATAAGGTAGTTTTTAATTCGCATCAAAGTAAAAATATGGTATTGTCGATAAAAATGGATTATATTGAAATATTTGAAAGTTTTGTACTTTTTGGTGATACGATATACCTCTGCAAGAAACATTCTTTGACCTGCTATCATTTTTGCATGTAAAAATTGCACAATAAGGCATGGTTGTATTATTTTTCCTTACGTGCGATATTGTGCGTTAGGTCACGTCGCAGCAAGTAGTTGATCGCGACTGAACCAATGTTGATCATTTCCACATAATTGTGCCGCACGTTCGATGGCTGCTTGGCACTTCCACTTGTTTTTATTATTCCGTGTTTTTAATAATGTATCGTGGTTATTTGTTATACATATTCTTAGTTATAATGTGTAATTACTGAAAAAAACATGTTTTTATCATTTTTATAAAACCGGTA
The DNA here is from genome assembly GCA_947361185.1 of Charanyca ferruginea. Lineage (NCBI taxonomy): Eukaryota > Metazoa > Arthropoda > Insecta > Lepidoptera > Noctuidae > Charanyca > Charanyca ferruginea. Next base: position 61,070,103 of record OX376055.1, read on the forward strand.
AATAGATAAAGACATAGATCTGGATTTTTGAACGTTTTCTATTATAGATAATGACGTCGCAGCAGACCACAGACAAACAATACCGTTTAACTTTGTTCAATAGTCGTTCACCTTTAGTACTGTAATGGCACGATTTTTTAGCGTTCAGAAGCAGGCCTGCTATTGACCGTAAGTTGACTGACTGGCATTTGAACGTTTTCATAAAAGGTAATGGTAAGCCCCCAGGGCCCCTGAGTGTACATACACTATCCAAAATGTGCTCATTAACCTTTTTAATTACAGAAAATAAAGTTCAAATTCAATTGGGAAAAGACAGTTTCGTATGGCTATGGTTTGATGTGCTGGCGTCTGTACTTACAAATGTTCTGTGTAACTTTTTCTTTTTTCTTGTCTATTAGCTGGGGTTCCCATTCCCAACTATACTGTCAAAAAACAATATCATACTAGTTTTCACTAGGTACAGTACGCAAAGGAGATAAGTATCCATGTCGCCGGAAACAGTTGAAGTTTACTTAGGAACCGATAGGTTTTTATGAATAAAATAAAATACAATTTATAGAGAATAAACAGTTCAATGATTTAATAAAATTTCATTTGAAAGCCCGCATTGGTTTCTAAGAAATCTTCAACTATTCCCGACGACATGGATACTTATCTCCTTTGCGTACTGTACATTATACTTTTCACTGTCGGACAAAAAAAACAGTATAAAAAAAAATAGTTTTTAATATCACTGGTACCTACATGCGCGCGATGCAGTATTTTTTGCGTAGAGACTCAGTATTGGCATGAGTGATTTATATGTACCTACCTATTCAGAACTAGAAAAGTTCAAAGTAATTTATGAAAGAGTATCAGAAGAACCTACGTATGTTCCACAATAAAGATATTGATTGATTGATGGAAGACAAAAAATGTATCCAAATGAGCAGGTACTGGCGAAAAGTGGAAACATTAATTATTGTTATTAAACACTTTAAAGAATTTAAAAAATTGTTACTTTTTTACTTTCTGTTCCCGCCTCAGAAAGTTTTTTCTGTCATGCATGATGCAAAAAGGCGGGCCGGCCGACAGAAAAGAAATAGGTCTTCCATAAATTTAACAAAATGAGCTCCTCATGAAGCCTTCAACAAAAATGACACTAAATTGCTAAATTGTGTAAGAAGCACCAAGAAAAACCTATGTCTTTAAAACATTAAAAAAATAAAGTGTATAGTCTGATTTTAATTTTCTTTCTCCAACCTGAATAAACTGTTTTTCTTGCAAAAAAAGTTGGCACCCCTAGACTGATGGTGGCGTGCTATTATAGGTAGGTACCCACCCGTGGCGACCAAAAGGTGTGGTGTGGTGTTTCGTTAATCATTAGATATCAAATATGGTATTGCAGTTACCTTAATAAATTTCCGCCACGCATATCGAAAGTAAAGCACTCTAAGTAAGACAGACCGTTTGTACAAACATGCCTCACGCACACGTTTACATCATAGTCACGGAATTCACGGACTAGAAAAAAAAAGGATTCCGCGCCGAAAGTACCGACTACCGACCTTACCGATCTATGTGTGCGTCTGGTGCGTACTTTAGGTGCTTCACTTTTCAGGTTGCCCTTAAACTCCACTTGCACCCAGGATTCACCACATAGCACTGTATTTAGAGAGATAAGAGAGTAGTTTTTTTTTTTTTTTTTTTTTTCTTGCGATGTTGGCGTGCCCTTAAACTCCACTTGTCATTTAGGACCAGATAGCGGATGTTGTTCAGATGGTCCAGTTGTATGATTTCCTTTTGACGTCAGAAGATGCTCTACAATCAATTACTTACACCATAAAAACAACATTAGTTACTCTTGCGATGTTTGTATTGATAAATTACAAATTAAAAATATACAATACTGAGAGTCACAAAACATAGCAATAGTATGTTAGTAGTAAAGAGTATGTACCTACTACAATTGCAGTCATCTTGTTTGACGGAATTATCTGTTTCCTCTGGACAGACTGTCCTTATATTGATAAAACATCTTGTGAAAGCCACCCTGATGTATTCCTCTATTCTGTTGTTTATGATTCGGTTTCTTGATTTTGTTCTTGAAAATATGTTTTGGTCCCACTCCTGGAGCAATGTGCATACTGGTTGGGTCTTGTGTGAGGATTGCTTGTAGAAAATTGTTACAATGGTCTTCTTCGAACTTTTTTGATGCAAACTGAAAGTGACAAATAACTTTCTCCGACAGTCTACCATATATGCCAATTGAGCAATTCCTAGTGTGCTCAAAGGGGTCTTGAATACATATTTTGGAATCAGTGACCAACTTTTTACGTACATCTTTTGCTATGTGTTCCTTGTACAAAGAAAATTCTTCAGGAATATCAAAATTATCAAAACATTTTTTATTTATTACACGCCCCATAAATGGCGAAATTACATTGTCTTTAAAGTTAAAAGTACTATAACACTTGAAGAATCCACCCATCAGATCATAAAGAGTGTCAGAATTCCTTGTGTTACTACATGTCATACTGTCATTAAATGCAGTGTTCCAACCATCAACATAGAATCTGGGTATGTTCTTTTGTAGCTCATACACTGGGGGTAAAATGTTCATCAGCTGCAAATAGAATATCACCATCATAGTCAAAGCATAGTTGCCCATTAGATTGGTACCTGTGAATTTATGTACCTTCGACCAGTACTTTATAAGTATAGCCAGCAGCATAGCTCTTTTGTCCAAAAGCAATAAAAATGCAATTAATTTACTATTTCGTACACCAGCAGGACTTTTGAAATTGATATCACATTGACGTTGTGTGGGTATGTGAAAGAATTTGACTATGGGTACTTTTGCTTTTGTTATAGCAATTATCTGGGAGAATTTTCTATGGTATCGGCTAAGTATTTTCCTGGCATGAATGATGTGGCCTGTGTTGGATTGTTCCCCGTTTGGCAGGGAGACATAACAATCCACATCACTTGTTTTTATTCCTAGACCAGTTACTACTGAACCAAATGGCTCAATTGTACAACCTGTAACCAATGATTAAAAAATTAATGACCTGTTCTGTTAATACCTACAGCATCACAATGTGAATAAAATAATAATAATATGTGGGGACATTTTCACACACGGCCATCTGACCCCAAACTAGGGAGACCCTGTACTATGGGTGTCAGACAGCTGATATACATACACAAATACATTTACAGTCTAGTATTTACAGTGTATGGAGGGCATAATGGTGTGCCATCATTATCTAATATATAAAATTCTCGTGTCACAGTTTTCGTTCCCGTACTCCTCCGAAACGGCTTGACCGATTCTGATGAAATTTTGTGTGCATATTGGGTAGGTCTGAGAATAGGCCAACATCTATTTTTCATCCCCTTTTTTCACCCCTTTTTCATCCCCCATTAGGTCGATCGGGACAGGACAACGTCTGTCGGGTCAGCTAGTTTATTTAATATAAAAGTTACAATCAATCATGTTTACCTAATTGATAAATGACTGAATGCAACTTTTATATGCCTTTTGATTTAAAGATTTCAGTTTCTAGGGGGGAAAAAACAGAATAGGGATACTATAAGCTGTTGATTGTTCAAAATAGTTTACCTGGTGCTACATGCTGGAGCGCATGTTCTAAGTCAACAAACAAATGCTTCAGGTTATGTACCTTGTCTGCAGTCAGTCTCACAAAAGACAAAATTTCTTGCACCTGAACATCAAAGTCACCTTCAAACCGCAGATAGTTTGTGTCCAGTATGTTAACTAGGTAACAATACATTTGTTTAGTAATTACAAGGAGTTATCACACATGTCTAGGGTTGCCATACTTGGCAAGCCTCGTGTCAGGACGCAAAAAAAAAAATATATACAGGGTGTTTGGTAGATCGATGCAAAGCCGTAAAGCGGAGCTAGTATTTGAACCGAACTTGTCTCAGACAAACGTGTGACTTGAAACACAAGACTCAAAATATTGCAGTTAAGTAGTTGCAAATGATAGCCAGTTTGAAAAATACATCCATTAAATCCAAGCTTTCTAAATTTTTGTGAAACAAATTCAGATTTGATTGCAAAAATAGGAAATAAACCCTGATCGGGATTATAAATTTGGCGCGTGTATTTTAATTGCTGTGACCGGGCGAAAACTCGGGACGTAATAGTGCTTTGTCGGAACGTCGGGACCTAGGCCCCAATGACGGTGACAGTCCCGATATATGGGGACAAATGGCAACCCTACACAAATGTCATATTTCATAGACAGATTTTATTGGGACACATATTATACGAAAAGAGGAAATAAACTGTTCGGAGGATCTAGACTAACTGATAGGATAGATTTAGATCAATGGTAGCCTCAGTTTGACTTATCATTATAACATATCTATTATTTTAATCTTAGGCCTGTCAAGCTCAAGCTTGAGTATCGTTCTGCAATTATGAGTGAGTGAGTATGAGTGATCCTCTGAATTTACTTATTTACTTGAAGGAATGTAAATTTATGACTTGTGCAATTCATAATTACATTAAATATTGATTATGAATAAATTTAGGTAAAGTCTCAGATTATGACACAAAAGGCAGATAGACTGTGCGGAATACTGAGAGTGAAGCCACCAAAGCAAATACAAATTCAAAAACGAATGCCTACAATTCGCTTCGTGCTGTACTGACTCGTGTCAGTACAATTGTTAAAAAAAAACAAATACTAATACAAATAAAAATTCAAAAGTGAATAAAATTACGAGATTGTTGGTATTCGTTATTGAATTTGTATTTGCTTTTGCGGCTTCACTCGCAGTGTTCCACACGGTTTAACTGCCTTTTGTTTGATAATTTGAGCCTATAATTATTAAACTGTTGCTGCCTGCCAAAAAACGTGTTGATATTTTACAAACAACAATAAGTTAAATAAATATAACTACTCGATACAATAAATGGTTGAGAATACTTTTAAATGGATTATTAAGAATAATTACCTTCCCGATCCATGTTATTTCCTTTGAAACCTAATTATCGTGTTTAAAAACAACACTTTGTAAAACTTTTTTAGCGTCGAACTGTCACAGTGTCACTGTCAAAAAGTGTTATTCTGTTATTCAAATAAACGTCAAACCAGTGACAGACAGAGAACCTGACAGTCACAGTCATGAAGCTGTAGATTAAAATGGAGTCAACACTTCGAATACCTACTTGAAGCCATACCTATCTATCACTATCTCGCTCTCTGTGGGTCAACCCTCTCTAAGTAGGGTAATCTTTATTTTATTTTTCCCAGGACGTCGCTATAAGTATTCATTTATAAATATCTACATTCTGTTTACCATTAAGGCCTAAGATAAACAAATATCTCGTCTAAGTTTTGTTTAAATCATGATACGTAATGTATGCGTATATATTGCATTAAGAAATAAAGTAATATGAATTCTAAGCTTGATGAAATAGGAATAAAAATAACTTGATCAATTATAAAATCCTTTGCCGTGCCGCGACGTCAGACAACGCCGGCCCTAATATGAACGCTTATATGTAAGAACCTCAAAAAGGAAATAAAAACACCACCCAAATTAAAATCATTTATTGTAACTTTTCTAGCATACATGACTAAATATCATTACTCTATGTAGTTTCTGTCTCTTACCACGTAAATCACCGAGATATTTTCTGTAAACTGAGCGCATGACTCACTAGTTAAAATATGTAATATGTAATTGAAACTTTACATAATAACATTTTTATGTAATACATAATAAATAGACATCAAAGGTATGTATTTTATATTTATTAACGGAAAGGAATACCAGGTAACTTGTTAACATTGCTTATATTTTCAAGAATATTTGACACTGTTTTTTACTACATTGCAGCCAGCATGTTTCACTCCCGTTTCCGTAAGTGGATAATTACTATACAATCCAGAACTGGTACTTGGCAGAGCTGTAATTTGCACTATAGATTCTTCATGTAGTGAACTTGTTGTCTGGAAATTATAATAAAGGACATGTTAGGTTTTTGTATGGAGGCTGGGCTTTAATTCGGAGCTGCTGTGAACAGGGATGAGATTATATTTTTATGAAAGTACATAAATTAAGACGACTTTATGTATAGTTTTTATTTTTTTTAATCACCCTTCCTAAATTATTATATTTTTAATTAATTGTAATTTAAAAAATAAATTGCAACCCACGGTAATTATTGATTTTGGCAACACTTTTCGGTTGGATGTCATTATTGTCATTATGAAAAGTGTAAACGTCAATCAAGTGTCAAATTCAATTATTTATAATTAGCCCTATTATTAATATACTCTGCGTATGCGTCTGTGGTTTGCGTTACAACAACGGAACGGACACAAGTGATTTGATTTTTTTTTGTTTTTGTTGTGTTATTTATGTTCAAGTTTCTTGTAATCTTTAAGTTATCTTTATTTGACCTGGCTTTTAATTTGGATTCTTTCCTGCACAGTATCTTGATAATATAATTATAAGGGATGATGTTGAAAATGAAGAGGTAGAATAAATACAGTCAAATATAAGTTTTATTTCTCTACCTAATACACAAAAATGTTCACCTATTCTGACCTGCTGAAGCGACTATTTACAAAAGGTGAACAAGTCCAATCCATTTAAGTCTGTCTGTATCTGGACTGTTTGGTTTACTGGCCTGCCTTGGAGGAGACGTAAAACCATCAGTAATCATTTTGCAATTTATTGAATTCATGATGATAAAGTCATAAAGTCCCAAATTGTAGGAGAAAATAAGGATATTTGATACAAATAAATTCATACACTGTTTTAAGCTTTCACGGTTTAAAACTAAACTTATATTGTCACACGGGATATCTTCCGTGATACGCGATCATGGCGCTTGCCAGCGTCGAAATATCGGGAGCTCAAAACAATGAACAATCACGGAAGATATCCGATATGTGACAATATAAGTTTATATAAATTCCTTACATATCCTTATCATAAACCAATACACACCTCAGATGATGATTTTACTAATATCAAGTAGAAATTACAAATATTAAACCTAAATATTCATAAGCAAACGGAAAAATAGCGATTCTAACAATGAGACTAGGGATCGACATGACATCTGTATTGTGTGTTAACTGTGTTGTGTCAGTAAGGTTGTCAGTGTCACACCACACATGGTGGTGTGACACTGACAACCTTACTAACTCAACACAGTTAATGTTTTCATAGATTGCGGAATCAATGCCATGCATACAAATCATGGAGATAATTCGTCGTTTAAAAATATTTTAAATAACAATAAGGTGTTTAATGTACTTTAAAAAATGATATTTAACCCTTTTTTCTTTGTTTCAATGTACAAAAATAATATTACGATACAAAAAAATAAGGATTTCAAATATTTATTTATTCAATAATGGTGCTTTTAATTTTTTTTTTGTTTTTGTTAGGCCATCTTGAATAATTTTCCCTATCAGAAAAACCACACATGATAGCTGTTGGAAAAAAAAAAATATTTTAAGCCCATTTCATAACATGTCCTTTTATAAAATAATGCTTATTGTTATATATTTGAAACATATATTTAAAACTGTACATACAGTAAACTGGAAACTCTTTACTTTCCATAAATTAAAAGTAAATTAAAGTCAACTGTCTAAGAATGTGAATCTGAAATACACATTATATTTTGCTGATTAAAACCATTTATTCTAAAAGTTTTATCATTATTTGTCAATTTAATCAGCAAATGTTTTAAAAATAATGGAACGATTTCTACGTCCCGATAAACTGGATATAAATCCATCCGAAAGTTCTGCTTCGAAAGAATGGGAACATTGGAAGAGGACATTTGAAAGTTTCCTGTCAATCTGCAGAGAAGATGAGAAAGATGGTAAAATGAAAATGAATTTACTTATAAATCATCTATCCGCCCGAGTTTATACGTATATCAGTGAGTGTACCACCTATGAAAGCGCTATGAGTACACTCACCGAGATTTATAACAAACCGAAAAATGTAATTTTTGCTAGACATCTACTAACGTCAAGAAGACAACAGAATGAAGAGAATATCGGCGCTTATGTACGGGTGCTAAAATTAATGGCCAAAGACTGCGAATTTCAAAAAGTGGATGCCGAAACAAATAAAAGTGATTGTATTAGAGATGCATTTATTTCCGGCATAAAGTCAAACAAAATTAGACAACGATTACTAGAAAACTTGTCACTTACGCTTGATCAGGCTTACAGTCAGGCAATGTCATTGGAAATGGCTGAAAACAGTTCTGACAGCTACAATATTTCAAATTTGAGCGCTATTCCAAGTCCCGAAGAGAGCAAAGAACCAAAAGTGGCAGCGTCTTCAAAAAGAAAATGTTTCTACTGCGGAGGCTCCGTACATCCTAGAAAAGATTGCCCTGCTGTCAACATACTATGCCAAAATTGTGTCAAAAAGGGTCATTTTGCCAAAGTATGCAGATACAAACGTCCTAATACTGCTGCAGTTGTAGACGAAGAAGGTCAAAATGACAGTTCAGCATGCATTATAGCAGCGTCTCCAGACTCTTTAAAAAAAACCACTGTAACTGCCTACATTAAAGGAATTCATGCCAAAGCGTTGATAGATACGGGCAGTTCTATTAGTTTTATAGATAGCAATTTCTTTAAGCTGTGTCACCTAAAGAAAGATTGACTGTCGGCCGTAAGTGTATGTGTATATCAGTCATTAAATATCTTCTTGGGACAACTCACACACGGTCATCTGGTCCCAAGCTAAGCAGAGCTTGTGTTATGGTAACCAGACAACTGATATACATACTTATATAATTTATAAATACATACATATTATAGATAAACACCCAGACACAGAACAAACAATCATGCTCATCACACAAAGTTTGTCCTGGGTGGGAATCGAACCCACGACCTCCGGCTTAGCAGTCAGGGTCAGTGACCACTAGACCAACAGGCCCGTCAATCAGCGTCTGCAAAGTAAACAACCGCCATATTGACCATTTTTATGTTGACACATAGTGTCAATGTTGCCACATTACAGATTCCTTAGGAAATGGCATTGTAATTCACTGATCGTCAACCCAGTTTAGCATGCGTGACGCGTGAGTGTGACCTAAAATTGTATGTTTTATAACTTAACTAATCATAGTACATAACATTATTTGACAGAGTTTAATTTCTGATTTGGTTAGTGTGACGACTATTTCGAAGAATTTAGTAGGAGATTTAAATAAGAAGGTAGCAATACTACAGGCCACACTAAAAAGAGAGGTCGGCCCACAGAGAGTGAGATGGAGATTCGTAGGTATTTGACTCAACTTTTTGGTCGAAGTGTTGGCTCCATCTTTACCTATAAGCTTCTTGGTCACAGTCGAGCCACAGAGTACCTTTGAGTCGACCAGTCTACTCAAGTATGGAAATATTTAATTTTGAGTATGGCACACAAAGGTAAAACCTAGGATTTAATTTATTACCTTTTAACTTGGGACTTTCACAAGGTATTGCGATTTACTCTAGTATTCTTCTCTCGAGTAGGCCTTCAAGGCACCTTGTTCCGATATTGTTCAATGTCTGTGTATTATCTCTTGTAATTTCACATGCAACTTATTGAATTTGCCATACTGCAACCTTAGACCATAAAATATATAGACCTGTGCTTTGGACACTAAAGGTCCAACCGCACGGCACCATCGCTCTAGTTTCACATACAGTCCCTTGGTTTACCTGCCTCGTTGATCTCGTAATCACAAATGACTGCCGAGCGTGGGGTCCTGGGTTCGATTCCCAGGTCGGGCAGTGTTATTGGGATTTTCTATTAAGAATTTCTCAGTAACAGCCCGGAATTTGGTGGTGTAACGCCCCCGTGCCTCGGAAAGCACGTAAAGCCGTTGGTCCTGCGCCTGATCTCTCTCCGGTCGTGTCGGATTGTCGTTCCACCGGACTAGGAGAGTGAGGGAAGAGGGAGTGCACCTGTGTTTGCGCACACACTTGTGCACTATAATATCTCCTTCGTACTCGGCTCATCTCCGTTGAGATTGGGCGCCGTGATCAAAATTCGGTCGGAAGAATTACAATTTTACACCTTGCAAAATGACTGAAATAATACAGGGTGGGCGGTGGCTCAAATTTTAATAAGAGTCCAAAAGAAAATTTTGGGAACCTCTATGGGCTTCTTAAAATACGCCCACCCATGTTATTCTCTGCGATAGGTTGCGAATGGGCGATTGTTATATGGGCGTTGGTTATATTTTTTTGGGAAATTCTAGCCTTACATCAGATTTATTTTTGTATGTTGCAATTTTCGGAAATATTTTTATTAATTAACTACTAGCACTTTGCCCGCGATTCCGTCCGCGCCGGATCCCTTATTTTTTGACAGTGCAATATAGCTTATAGCACTCAGGAACAACGTAAGTAGCTTCCTATTGGTGAAATATTTTTTGAAATCGGATGAGCAGTTTCTAAGATTACCCCCTACGTACAAATCTCTTACCTCACTCTTACCCCCCTAATAATAATATTATTATTATTATTATTTCAGCCTGGATTTTCCCTCTGCAGGGCAAAGGCCTCTCCACTCTCCTTCCAACTCTCTCTATTAAGAGCTATTTGGGGACAGTCTTTTTCGAATATTAGTATAGAATACATTTTTGAAAATCACATAAAAGATAGGTGGAAATGTGAGTGGGTGAACGATTGGCGCTGCCTGTAGGTTCGATTCCCGAACATTGCTTTTGCCCGTGTAAATGTAGTTTATCGCTGACGCAGACGCAAAGCAGCCTAATTCCTTATCCATTTCATACGATCGGTTCAGTAATTCTGCAGGGATGATGTTACAAACAGACACGCATTTGTGACCCTATAGACAAAGTTTATAGTTGTTCCGCGTCAGGTTGTTTGAGTATTGTAAGTTAATCAGTACCCCTAGCACGAATCACTATCGAAAAAACATTCGTATCGTCAACGTAAGCATTTAGTATGGAAACTTGAACAGCGCCTCTGGTGTCCGTAAATTAAACTAATTTTAAGAGCACGAACAAATACATGTAAGTTTCGTATCGTCATCGTATCGAATTTGTAAGGTAACTTGAGCCGTTTGTATGAAGATAGCTAGCACGAAGGCATAAAATGACGGATAGTATCGTAATTGTCGAAGGCTGGCTTGCGAGTTTCACGAATGTTTATTCACTGTAAATTTGACAGTGAGAAAACTTTCGTCGGAGTTTATTTTAAGTATAAAATTATAATTTAAGTGATTGTGTGGATATATTTTGTTAGAAAATGTTCAGAAGAAGCACCCCACGACGTAGTGCATTGTACTATTATCTTGCAGCGCGATTGATTATAATAATAGTAAGTATGTTATCTTTCTATTTTATACTGACTTAATTGACAATACTTTGTTTTTACATACCTATTTCACATGACTAGCCTAATTCTTTATTTGACTTGAGTATACAAATAAACTTTAGCTCTTTTAAACTTTACAAAAACATAGTCCAAATATCCCATTGAAACACTATTAAAATCAACATTGCTTAAGACAATAAAATCTTAAATGTAATACACTTTCTTTTCCATAAATTCTATCATAATGGTGTACTGCGGGTGGCTGGTTCTCATTTTAACACAATAAAAAATTAAATTAAAAATTTAAAAAACCCCCAACGAAATAAGTACATAAAAGCAATTATTTAAAAAGTAAAAAATAATATCTTTTGTTGAGCCATCAAATGTTTGTTCGTTGAAATGGCGCTATAATGTCTCGGCGGGGTACCGCGTAAGTCAAATCTCATTGCAAATCCATGAGTTCGCTATTTTACCTATTTAGCTATTGCTGACTTAGCGGTACCCCGCCGCGACATTATAGCGCCATTTCAACGAACAAACATTTGATGGCTCAACAAAAGATATTATTTTTTACTTTTTAAATAATTGCTTTTATGTACTTATTTCGTTGGGGGTTTTTTAAATTTTTAATTTAATTTTTATTTGAAAGTTTTTAAATGTAATTTAGTCTGGTTTTGAGAAGTTGTAGATACGTCTAAAGTTGTATTTCGTCACATGGATCTTTTTTGATATTAAAGATATCACCCTGAGAATGCGTTTGGTATATATAATTCGCCATTTTGTGGTGCCGGTCATCTTGGCCTTAAAAATTATCATAGTGTAAAGTATTCTACTAGTGAAGCCCTTTCATTTGATACCCATATTGATGGAGTTGTGAAAAAATATGTGATTAGCTATTTTGTAGCGGCGGCCATCTTGGACCGATTTTCATCAAACATAGCTAAGAACACTCCCGACTAATTCACCTTTCAAATAAAAAAAACAAAAACAAAATCGGTTCATCCGTTCGGGAGCTACGATGCCACAGACAGACACACACACACACACACACACAGACACGTCAAACTTATAACACCCCGTCGTTTTTACGTCGGGGGTTAAAAATAGTTTTAAAATTTTCACCAAAATCACAACAAAACACAAGTTCACTTTAAAACAAAGTTGACCTTGAATGAGCTTCGAGCACCCGTCGTTCGTTTAGGAATACAGTGAAACCAAACACAACGTTTTAGTAATAAGTTAAATTATTATACCATTTATCTAACTCAATATTAACTTTTTCTGCAGTTTCTTCGTATTGCGTCATAAATTGAACAGTATTAAAGTTTTAAATGCCCTAAAATCACTAAATTATCCAGTTTCTGTACGAAACATTCATTCAATTTAAGATCATTCGTTCTATTTTGCCCATCTTTACTTACGTTAGTATGACGTCACCAACGTTATCGTATCGAGCTCTCGATACTATTTCGAAAGTGTTTCGTGCTTCCTACTTTCGTTGTACTCCGTTATCGTATCGAGAACTCGATACGTTTGCGATACGAAACCTACAAATATTCGTGCTAGGGGTACTGTACCCCTAGCACGAATCACTATCGAAAAAACATTCGTATCGTCAACGTAAGCATTTAGTATGGAAACTTGAACAGCGCCTCTGGTGTCCGTAAATTAAACTAATTTTAAGAGCACAAACAAATACATGTAAGTTTCGTATCGTCATCGTATCGAATTCGTAAGGTAACTTGAGCCGTTTGTATGAAGATAGCTAGCACGAAGGCATAAAATGACGGATAGTATCGTAATTGTCGAAGGCTGGCTTGCGAGTTTCACGAATGTTTATTCACTTTAAATTTGACAGTGAGAAAACTTTCGTCGGATTTTATTTTAAGTATAAAATTATAATTTAAGTGATTGTGTGGATATATTTTGTTAGAAAATGTTCAGAAGAAACACCCACCGACGTAGTGCATTGTACTATTATCTTGCAGAGCGATTGATAATAATAATAGTAAGTTGTTACCTTTCTATTTTATACTGACATAATTGACAATACTTTGTTTTTACATATTTCACATGACTAGCCTAATACTTTATTTGACTTGAGTATACAAATAAACTTTAGCTCTTTTAAACTTTACAAAAACATATTCCAAATATCCCATTGAAACACTATTAAAATCATCATTGCTTATGACAATAAAATCTTAAATATAATACACTTACTTTTCCATAAATTCTATCATAATGGTGTACTGCGAGTGGCTGGTTCTCATTTTAAAAGAATAAAATAGTTTCAAACTTTTCACCAAAATCACAACAAAACAAACAAGTTCACTTTAAAACAAAGTTGATCTTGAATGAGCTTCGAGCACCCGTCGTTCGTTTAGGAATACAGTCAAACCAAACACAACGTTTTAGTAATAAGTTAAATTATTATACCATTTATCTAACTGAATATTAACTTTTTCTGCAGTTTCTTAATATTGCGTCATAAATTGAACAGTATTAAAGTTTGAAATGCCCTAAAATCACTAAATTATTCAGTTTCTGTACGAAACATTCATTCAATTTAAGATCATTCGTTCTATTTTGCCCATCTTTACTTACGTTAGTATGACGTCACCAACGTTACCGTATCGAGCTCTCGATACTATTTCGAAAGTGCTTCGTGCTTCCTACTTTCGTTGTACTCCGTTATCGTATCGAGAACTCGATACGTTTGCGATACGAAACCTACAAATATTCGTGCTAGGCGTACAGGTTACTTGTTATAAGGGGCCTTACAAATAAATGAGTTGTAAGGCTTAACGTCGAAATAGTAGTGTTTGTTTTGTCATACATCAACTGACAGAACTTTTGAAAGCGTTGTTTTTTCTCGCTCTGACATTTGCAAAGTGTCGTTTGAAAGGGCCTTATTTGTACGGCCATTATAAGTGTGTGTTGCACCTGGGGTGCAGGTGTGAAATGACTAATATTTAATAAAAGCTGCCTCTATTTTTTCAAATATTCAAACATGGCGTCAATCGTCATCCTTCCAAATTCAAATCAGGTGGTATTCAAATCAAACAGCAATTATAGTTGAAATTAAAATTTCTACAAACCGCATAAAAATAAATCGTAAGTGTCTTAGCTTAATATTATAATAATTTGTAATCACTATGTGTATTGATAGAACGATTATTACACTAAGTAAATAAAAGCTTAACTTGTCAAAACAGAAGTCTCCGTGTCATTTGAGTGCGCATGCGACGGTGACGTCACTGTGCTAGCTGTCGGAGACTCGTTTGTCACGGTGCTTGTTAATAAAGTTTCTGCGCTTTTAAATAAGTTTTCTACATTTTTAGTCAATGATTCTACATTTTTACTCGAAGTTTCTTCTGTATTATTAGTCAAAATTACGGTTTTCCTAGTTAGATTTTCATCTGAATGATTCGTCAAAGTTCCGGTGGTTTTATTAAGATTATCTTCATTGATAGTCAACATGTCACCTGTTTCATTCGTCAACATTTCTATTAAACTATTTGTTATCATTGGTTCTGTACTAGTTTTCGACGCGCCGTCTGTCTTGTTAATCAATGTTTCCTTAGTGCTGACCCGCGCTTGCTTGGTGTGAGTCGCCGGTACGACAGCTTGTTCAGACTTGGGCACCGGTATGATGTCCGAATCGTCGTCATCCGAATCCATTTCATTTTCATTATTTTCGACTTCTATGGTCTCAGCTATTTTAGTCGCGGTGTCCTTGCAGTTGGGCATCGAGAAAGGTTTCAGTAACTCTGTTAACCAGGTCTGTGTCACCGATGTGAAGAACTTGCCGAACTCTCTGAAGGCATCCAAGTCCCCGGACCCTAGCCTGATTGAGATCACTGCGCTTTTTGGCTCATGGCAATAAGTCAAAGTCAGTTGAAACTGTACGTTGATGTCTTGCCTTTCAGCATTCATAATTTCCTGTGTGATCTTGCCTTGCTTCTCTGCGAAGGAGATGTTCACTACGTTGTACAGCTTGGTGAAGGCCTTTCGCTTCCATATCGGCTTAGTCAGCGCCCCGCTATATTTCTCTTTCTCTTTCTTAGTGTCAGGGTTCACCTTTTCTTCCACCTTGCCCAGCTTCATCTTTAACATATTCTCGAACATCTCCATCACCGTATCTCTCACTACCGTCTTCCAGTCTAAGCTAATAATAGGATTTATAATTCTAGGAAACAAATTGACTCTGAACTCCGGATGCGTTTTTCCCCGAATCAGTTTAGGTCTCTGCAGTAGTACAATTTTAAGAAAATCTTGGCACGAGTTTAACTTTTCCTTTTCGTACGCGTTGGCACAAAACTTGAAGTAAGTTCTGATATCTACTGATAGTTTGCTGGTCACGGTGGAAGCGACATTGTGACATTGTTCGAAGGGGTCCTGCACCACAAGGGGTGTTTGATACCGGAGGGGCATGACGTAATGGTTCATCACATTCTGTTTATATTGATCGAACTCATTGGGCATTTTAGCGGTTTCCCTGAACAGTTCTCTCTTGACGGGCACGCCAAGGTACGTGCAGATGACCATTTCATCAAAGTTGAACAGGGAGTAGTATTCGAAGAATCCTCCAAGTAGTTCTGAGATAGAAGACGTGTTGGACGAGGGAGGCAGGAGGGCGGGGTTGCTCATGAAGCCGGTGTTCCAGTGGTCCACGATGTAGGGCTGCGCCGGCTCCTGCTGCAGCCAGCACACGGCCGGCAGGATGCTGTGCGGCGGCTGCTGCAGGTAGAAGATGATCATGAGCGTGAGCGCGTAGTTGGTGAGCTTGCCGGTGCCCGACAGCTCGTGCACTTTGGCCCAGTACTTGATGATGACGGACATGGGCAGCAGGCGCGGGTCCGAGTGCAGCAGGAAGGCGATGAGGCGACTGTTCTGAGCCCCGAGGGGGGTCTTAAACGTGACGTCACAATTGGTCTCGGTAGGAATGTGGAAGAACTTGACGATAGGCGTGTTGGCGCGAGGGATGGCGAGGATCTCGGCGAACGTGCTGCCGTACTGCATCAGGACGCGCTTGGCTTTGTTCACGTAGTTTCCGTTCGGCTGCTGGAACTGCCCCGGGATGTTGATGAAGCAGTCCGCGTCGCTCGTCTTGATGCCCAGTCCCGTTGTTATTGAACCGAACGGCACCGCTTTACAACCTGAGCGTATAAGGAAAATGTTATTAGTACTACTTATATTTATGAGCTTTATGCATTGCTAGTGAGTGATAGACACGATGGAGGGATGGAGGTCGCGAAATTTAACCAATACTACAGTAACGTGACTGGAGCGAGAGTATTCAATCTGCTCCTGTTGAACAGAACTAGCTACATTTACAAAAATAAATATACACGTAATTTTCTTTATTTTTTAAATATATTTTGTTCACGTGTGTACAGTAGTACCCAACTGATATGGCTTACCGATGTACCTGCGCAGAAGATGGATTTTCAAAGCGCGGGAAATGCTATTGACCAATCGGCACGCTCCACGCACCGCGCTTCTTTTTCCTGTACTGCTATTGGTCAGCCGCCATACTTTTGATCGAGTGCACACGCAGCAGGCAAAATTACACTTAGTGGCAACAAAAGTGTTTTCTTTTTTATGGTTTTAAACGAGTTCTTTAAAAAGGGGGCAACCACTTAAAAGTCAAGCTCGGGAAATAATTTTCAATGTGCACGAGTTCATGAAAAAGGAAGCTCATGAGTCTTAATTAAGAACACAACAATTATAAAAGATCGATTTTTGAAAATTACTGCCCGTACGGCCGAAGGTACACAAATTTCAAAACAAACAATAACGAGAATTTTTAAAGAGAAGGATCAGCATACGAGTGAAAACACTGCGGGGCCTTTTTTTAGAACGCCGAAAAAGGGTAAATTGAAAAAAACTTATCGTAAGGAATTGGGCGATTTTTCATACCAAGCCATACATTTCTATTGTTTATTAAATAAATACTTATTTGTTTATGAAATAAATCGTACATTTTAAATAACCTGTATTTTTAATTATTTATATATTTGATGAAAACTGGTGGCCCGATAAAATTGGCACGAAGTGTAATTGTGCGAGGGGCGTGACTTGCGAGTGAGACGGAACTAACAGCTGCAGTGTATTATGAACCTTATAGTAGTGGTCTAAGGTTTATTGTAAGTTTTAAGCATTCTTTCGTCAATCTTCGGGGCCATACTTTCTTTTCTGTGCGAACGAAGATTCACGACGCGCCTTATCAGTTGGGTACTACTGTAATAGGTGTAAAACATAAAATTCGTTGATCGAATAAAAATGGCTATTGCAATAAAAATTCAGGAATGAATTTGTAGAGCCAGTAGCGGTGTGCAAATCTGTCCAATTCTAAACTAGACTTAGTTAGTAATTATATTGTAATATTATATAATTATGTATAATATACTCGGTATTCCTATTGCTCCCGACATATTCATGATGCCCCTTCACTAATTTGTGTTGAATTTGTTGTTTTAATGATAACTTTGCTTTCACTTTATTAGCAGCTCTGTCGCCAAGTGTCATTTTGTGAATGTTATGTAGTTATTCATTACTATACGTACTACTGTATGCCAATGTTTAATGTAACCATATGCTGTTGTATATGTGTAGGTATAGAGGCGTATGGTGTCGGCCGCGAATAGCACCACGTGATATTTCTGGTCAATATCAGCATCGTCCTGAGACCTAATGCGATCGCCAACATGCAGCGGCCAAGCATGTCGATTACGGCTGAACCCCCCCTTGGGGCAGACCTATGCCCAACAGTGGGCGTGTAAAGGTTGACATGGTGATGATGATGCTGCTGGTGTACTTTATTAAAACTGTGAAAATATTTAGAGGACTGAATTACCTGGCCACTGCAGTTGCAGTGCTACCTCGAGGTCTGTGTACAGCTGACTGAGACTCTTGACGTCCTCCTGCGTCAGTCTGACGGAAGACAGGATACTGTCCAGCTGGCAGTGAAAGTCGCCGGACAAGTCGATCTTCTCCGGCTCTATTATTTGACCTGGAAAAAACAAAAGATAAATAATAAGATGTTATTTTCAATGGTGGATGGAAAAGATAATGAAATTTTAAGGTTGCCAGAGGTTTGACTAAAATCATTGTCCTTATTCACTGCACCATTGTGATTACAAGTGTGGCGTAAGGCAAGACTTCCTACTGCCTCCGCAGCCATCAATCGCCATCGCCTGCGTCTGCTCTTCGTCGTCGTACAATATGTGGTTTAAGTATCAGTCACTCTTTAATTATTTATTTATTGAATTTTATGCACATAATGTAAAAAAACACTGAACAAAGACGGACTTAATGCCTTGGACATTTTCTTCCACCTTAGGCTGATGCAGTGACAAACCAGTCACTCTATAAAAGCCGATGTACAAAGGCCAGCATATCAAGCTACAACAATAGAATAAGGGACATATTCAATTGGGAAAAGGAGGTCAACAAAATCCCGTACAACTTTGCCCAAATATGTGCCTCGAGGTACACGTGCACCAAAGCGTAGAGAAAAAATAGAGGAATTCGAAAATAATTGTAATCTTATCCATAAATCATTTTTAGCTAATTATTAAAATATAACCTAATAATCTGTAATACAATTAAAACATGTGGCAACTATGAAAGCACGATTGCGTTTTATTCGGTTGTCACTCGGGTTGACAATTCGTAAATGTCATTTTGTTTTGTTTTGGTTGACATTTCACACATGTCATTTCAGCGTTTGACAGAAGAAAGAAGAAACTTGACAGTTTTTTTTTTTCATTAAGAAAGGTGGTTATTTGATCGAGTGCTAAAATGGCGTCCTTTTAATTACGATAAAAGTTATTTTATTCTCTTCCCCGGGCAACTATAAGAATCATTTAAGAGTGCAGTATTATTCAGTGTAATCTAGTGTATTTTATGCCACTAAATGTACCTTCTGTACTAAATTGGGCAGATATTGTTGACATCCTTTGACAGTTTAGTATGGCTATGGTTCGATGTTACCTTTCTGCTTGCTCATGGGGAAGTCCCTCTTGGGCGCGGCGGGCGCGGGGACGCCCCCCTCGGCCGCGCGTGCGCAGTAGGGCTGCACGCTCAGGTAGTGGCCGTACACGTGCAGGCGCTTGCAGCCCAGCGCCGCCTGCACCTGCTGCTCACTGCTGAAGGTCAGGGTGGAAGCCCAGCTGTTGCACTTGTCTATGCGCACGTTGCCGAACTTTGTGAACACTTCTAGCAAGTCTTGTGGCTGTGTGTAGTTCGGGTAGCCTGGAGTAGAGAATAGGTAATACGTAGTTAGGATTTTTGAAAGCTGGGATTTATTTTTCAAATAATGTATTCTCACTTAAGAAAATAAACTAAGAATGGAAACATGCGATTGTACAGCACGATGTTACGACTATAAAAAATACTGCGTCGCGTCGATTGATATGGACTTCTAAAGTTTAACTTTGTAAGTAATGCGTCATTAATGTAACTCGTAATAGTAACACTTTCTATCCGAATGCAGTCGTAACGGTCGCTAGGAGATAATCGGGTATGATGTGTGAAAGTGACGCCGCTCTACAAAGCCGTACTCTTTCTCAATCTCGCTGTCACAGAGAGGACATCGCATGTGTGGCGTGTACTCACCGGTGACCACTATCCGGCGCGCGGCGGGAGTGTGAGGGCGCGCGTCGGGGGCGTCGCGCGGCTCTGCGCGGCGGCGCCGGGGCTTGTGCCGGGGCGTGGGGGCGGGAGCGGGAGCAGCGGGGGCGGGGGCGGGGGCAGCGGGGGCGGGGGCAGCGGGGGCGGTGGACGAGTGCGAGGGGGAGGGGGTGGGAGACGACAGCGCCCGCACCGCTTTGTCCATGGCTCATGGATAAAGGCGCTCACCTGCAAAAACATTTTAAGTTAATAAGGAAACCAAGCAACAATGGGTCTTACAAATGACGGTTAAAAAGCAAAAAAAATGTCAGTTGGAATAAAACAATTGTTGGAAGTACCCTAAATAATACTGTCCTTTGAACATTATTACTTACTAGCTTTTGCCCGCGACTTCGTCCGCGTGAAAGGCGGTTATCGCGGATGCAGACGAAGTCGCGGATTAAAAAGTCTAACACCCGTATTTATAAAGAAGTAAAAGTAATTACTTGAGTAAAAGTAATTACTTAGGTCCTTCCCTATGCTTGCTATGCTCATACCAAATTTCGTCAAAGTCCGTTCAACCGTTTCTTCGTGGAATCGTAACAGACAGAGTTACTTTTACATTTATTATATTAGTATGGATTAGTTATCATCAATATGTCAAACAAATCTCGGAATTGGTCAAAAGTTCAAGTTTCTAAGACTAAGAAATTGTGCCCGGGTATAATGACAGTGTTAAATTCTTGAGAGAAAATTTTATTTAATTTGATAAACAATTTGTTAACCCGACTGCAAGGAAAGGGTTATTTCCTAACGTTCCCTCGCTCTGCCCTGAGACATCAGTTTAGTGCGTGTGTGCCTCGTTTTTGTCTTGATTCTGTTGTATTTCCATTTTCTTTATCTTAAATTAAAAAAAAAAATTAATTATGCTTTGTAAGATACCCGTTTAGCATGAACAATATAAGGTAACAGTAATAAAACCAGAAGAAATGTACACAAATAGTCGTAGATGTTGATATAATTGCT
This sequence comes from Charanyca ferruginea, assembly GCA_947361185.1. Lineage (NCBI taxonomy): Eukaryota > Metazoa > Arthropoda > Insecta > Lepidoptera > Noctuidae > Charanyca > Charanyca ferruginea. Next base: position 61,091,087 of record OX376055.1, read on the forward strand.
AAGTCCGTTTTGAAATCTGTCATGTTTGTGAAAAATTTCAAAGTCAAAGTCAAATCAAATCATTTATTTCAATTAGACCATTAAAGTAGGGTTGCCTTCCGTCCTGGTACACCTGGACATGTCACCGGTTTGAAACTTCTGTCCCGGTCGTCCCGGGTGGGCTACACAATGTCCCGGTATTTCAATTGCAACGTGTAATACGCGTACAGCGCAGACCGGTGAGGCGGCGACGCCGACGCGGTTCGATAATATCAAAAAATCCTTAGCATTCAAACTTAACAAAGCCTTTTGACAAAGAAATTGAAAATTATTACAAAACGGCTTTGGAATATTTACAACAGTGGAGTTGTCCACTCACAGCGTTATATTGTCATGGAAGAATCTTTCTACTCCACCGCAATGGCAGTATGTTGTAGACAATAAATTATTTGCAAAAAAAGGGAATAGTTATTGTCGACAGCGCATTTGAAGAAATAGCAAGTTCAATTACATAATGACATGTTCAGAATTTCATAATTTTCAGTCACTTACTGCTAATGTCCCGGTCAGTACGGCTGCTATGGGAACCCTACATTAAAGGCACTTTTGAACGTCATATAAGAAATTTTATTCTAGTTGCTCCATCCAAAAGATAGTTTCGTACGGAGAAGAATGGGCAAGAAACTTCATACTAAAACTTTTTTCATTTACAGGAACTATATAATTATACGTGAATACGATGTACCTTGCATAAAAACCACTGTAATAAAGTATGTAGTGTGCGTTACCCCAGCAAAATAATGTCGAAAATTGTAATTTAAATGTTACAGGCAATTAGTTGTCCAGCTTCTGTAATTGTTGCGCACATTTTTAAATTTGTTGCACATATAGATTTTTGAGTTATTCCACAAAAACATTTCCTGCTGGGGTAACGTTACCGCAGCCAGACATTTTCTTTTATAATGGGAATATTGAAATAAATATTAGCCATATAATTAGTAGTCTAGACGAGGTAAATGTTGCAACTTATTTTGTATTTGTTCTTCCTTCGACTGCGATGTTATCCAAGATTTTGCTGGAGTATAGTTTGTGGTTTTGCTGGATCTCTGAAACGGATAAGCAGATTCTTATCATCTTTTTTACATGATTTCTTAAGAATTAGTTTGAATTAGTTGGGTAATAAAAAAACAAAATTAATGCACCATTCAAAGGTTAATTAATTAAATATAGAAACACTTCAATAGGTCCTAACACTTTGAATAAGAGCTCGAAAGACTTACTTTAAACGTTGTTTTGTAGCTTGTATCTGTCTTCAAATGTATGTGGAGTTTCATTAGTATCCTGTTAGTAATAAACAAATTATGATGAAATACAGTTCTCCACTTTGACGGTCATAATGCGCGCTTAGTTATTTGGCCTCCGATAACCCTGTATGTGAATATATAAACTAAATGATATATCAATAATTAGTTACTTAGTTCGGTTATATTCCTGTAAAATTTCAGCGTAGTACATACAATAATTAACGAGATAATAAAATAAAAGCCATTAGGAAGCGCAACACCGTGATAACCCGACTATATTAAGGTGGTTACAAAAAAGCGATCGCGCAGTACATTATGCTACCTTCTAAAATGTTTAGTATAATACACCTTAATGTTTAGTATAAGTTCGGTACAGACGCGTACACTGTTCAATATTCGATGTGATTTTAAAATAATTTAAGTCATTTTTAGAATATAACTATCCGTATTTAGCTAGGAAAAACTATTGTTATATTTAAAATTAGACTATAAAACAGTGGGGCTTACTGTAAGCACTTTACTACTTACATTGTGATGTCATATTATATATTACCATCACTTTGTGATTTTTAAACGATATATGTAAGTATTAGTAGGCATAATGTGAACTTAAAACATTTATTCTATATCTGTTATTTTCTGCGATGGTTTTAAATCTTAATTTATATTTTAAAAGTGAAGATTGGTATTACTAAAGACAAAGTGTAAAGTACAATTTAAAAAGTAATGGAAAATGCCATAAGAACAGTATTGCTACCTGTGATTGTTTTAAAATTTTATCAATATTTTGAAAGTTTTTTTGAAATGATTATTTTACCTGTAAATAAAATTTAATAACACAAATTCAAAACACCTGTGTACACATCCGTACTTAACTTGTAAACCTATCCTACATATTTAAGAAGGTAGCATAATGTACTGCGCGGTCGCTTTTTTGTTACCACCTTAATATGGTCGGGTTATCACGGTGTTGGCTTTTATTTTATTATCTCGTTAATTATTGTATGTACTGCACTGAACTTTTACAGGAATATAACTGAACTAAGTAACTAATTATTGATATATCATTTAGTTTATATATTCACATACAGGGTTATCGAAGGCCAAATAACTAAGCGCGCATTATGACCGTCAAGGTGGAGAACTGAATTTCATCATAATTTGTTTATTACTAACAGGATACTAATGAAACTTCACTTAAATTTTAAGACAGATACAAGCTACAAAACAACGTTTAAAGTAAGTCTTTCGAGCTCTTATTCAAAGTGTTAGGACCTATTGAAGTGTTTTTATATTTAATTAAATAACCTTTGAATGGTGCATTAATTTTGTTATTTTTATTACCCAACTAATTCAAACTAATTCTTAAGAAATCATGTAAAAAAGATGATAAGAATCTGCTTATCCGTTTCAGAGATCCAGCAAAACCACGAAACGTTACTCCAGCAAAATCTTGAATAACATCGCAGTCGAAGGAAGAACAAATACAAAATAAGTTGCAACATTTACCTCGTCTAGACTACTAATTATATGGCTAATATTTATTTCAATATTCCCATTATAAAAGAAAATGTCTGGCTACGGTAACGTTACCCCAGCAGGAAATGTTTTTGTGGAATAACTCAAAATCTATATGTGCAACAAATTTAAAAATGTGCGCTACAATTACAGAAGCTGGACAACTAATTGCCTGTAACATTTAAATTACAATTTTCGACATTATTTTGCTGGGGTAACGCACACAAGTATGTATACAAAGTATTAAAAGTTAAGAAATTTCAGCTCAATTAATTCAAGTATCGTGTTGTACAGGTAATAGGTATTATAGTTGTCTCGCCTACGTAGCCACATGCCCGAGGCCACGGATAGCCATCATAACAATGCCACATCATCAAAAAGTTGCGCCGGAGCCTGGTCAGCGCTTCTGTGTCGCAATGCAATACACAAAGTATAATCGAACAATTGCTTGGAAATGGGTTGCTTGCGTGCGTCTGTTACTGCTGTACTTATATTGTAATGGTGCAGCATCAGAAGGAAATGCCAGTGATCTGTACTAATACTAAAACTAGTATAGCCTGACCCAGGGCAGCTTGTGAAATTCAAAGTCAAAGTCAAATCATTTATTTCAATTAGACCATTAAAAAGGTACTTTTGAACGACATAATAAAAAAATATAAAGGTTGATTCTAGTTGCCCATTCCAAAAGGTAGTTTCCTATGGAGAAGAATGGGCAAGAAACTCCATACTTACTCTTTTAAAAATAAATGTGTACAATATTTTGCATTTACAGTTTACAGTTATTTAGCTATACATGAATACGATGGACCTTGCATAAAAACACTATATTGAAGTATGTACAAAGTATTACAAGATAAAGAATGACAGCTAAGTTGTATACATAGATACATAGTGTTCACGTATTATTATTTACAATTATTGTAAAAGTAGACAACCACTCCATACATTTCAACAAACTATGAACCTATGAACCTATGAACCAGTGTGTGACCCAAAGCAAGAATTAAATATAAATTAAACAAGTATAAATTAAGTAGTTTTAATTAGCAATCAGTTTGATTTTGTCTAGACTGTAGATTGTCCTATGGAGCCCGGACCAGCATGTTTCCAAGCATTCTTATCATGGATATAATCCTCTAAACTGTAATATGCTTGTTTACAGAGTGTACTTTTAATATATGTTTTAAATTATCTTTCATTTAGTTGCAATATATCACTAGGAATTTTGTTATAACACTTAACACAGAACCCCATAAAAGATTTACGAACTTTAGACAATCTAAAATATGGTCTAGCTATTTTGTCTTTGTTTCTAGTATTAATATTATGTCTATAACTAACTTTATTAAATAAATGTAGGTTTTTTCTTATGTACATAATATTTTCATAGATAAATTGGCAAGCAATACCTTATGTCATGTACCTACAATCTATGCAAATAAATAAACTTTACTTTACTTTAAGGCACTGTCATTATATTAATATTTTTAAATAGTTCCCATATGAGAATCGCGGCGACGTAGATTATAAATAAAATTCAAACGTCATATTTTCATTTTTCTTAGTCGTATTCTTCATTACTGAAGGTCGTGTCCCTGAAAGGCCTTCGTGGCTTTAAATATGACGCTTTTCCACTTCGTTTGGTTCTCTGCTTCCCTCAGGGCGGTCGTAACAGAGTCCAGTGAGGGCAGTTACTTGGTCTACTAGCGGTCTACCAGCGGTTAGGCGCTATAGCAGACTACTATAGCGCTTTCTCCTCAACCGAGACCGTTCCTGAGGTAGATGCGGAGTGTGGAAGGGGTGACTGTTGTCACAAGTTGACGTATCAGTGAGCTGTCACGTCACCACTCCCCTCCCGCACCGCGCAGCTACCTCAGGAACTGCCTTAGTTAAGCAGTCGGGCTTAAGTTACTAGGTATACCTACTAACTAAAAGAGGTTAAGTTTGTTTGCTTTTTATCATTTTGTTTCTAAGAGGTAGCTAATATCTGTAAAGCTGCACTAATGCCGAGTATCATAGACTATGTTATAATAATACCAGCTTTTTCCCGCGAGTTCATCTACGTTAATTTTCTTAAGGATCTCTAAGTTTTTGATAATTAAATATACCCCATAGCACTCAGGGATAACGTGGCTTTTTGTTAGCGAAAGAATTTTCAGAATCGGACCAGCAGTTTCGGAGATTGGCCCGTATGAACACTGATTCAATTTGAATTTATAAGTAATATGTAGTGATGGTATGGGTATGGTACTTGGCTTTTACGCGGACCCGTCGCTAGTATACCTAATTATAATAGTTGTCTCAGCGCGAGTACAACCGCTTCTATACAAATGATTTCCTATTCCAGACGCAAAGGCCAGCACAATCCTATTACGCTATCACTCTCCAGCCTCACACTATTGTTGCATTCATTTATTAATTTACTATAAACTCACTTATAATTTTTGAATGAAATTAAAACGGTGATTATAATATTATCAATAATACTCACGTAATCAGACTATCGCCACCACAACGGACCAAACACTTGCACGTACTAATCCCGAAACATAAACATACACACAACATAAAGAAAGATTTATTTTATTAAAATTATCGCCTAGATGCCTGCACTTCGACATTCACATAGTAAATGAGGCTTTATACACACATACACATACTATACACCAGTTTACTAAGAAGATAAGCCGACGAATATAAACGGACGCAGTTATTTCGGCTCTACGAGTGGGGGAGTTCCCCGAAAAATGTGCGACACAACACGCAACACGTAATATGAACAGAAGATCCACTTCAAACAATGTCTAAAGCGATTACCACACGCACAAGTTGGTAAAAATACGCTTCGTGTTCCGTATACAAACCGGCCTGCGCAGGCAAAACTGTGACGAAGCAAGCTTGCGCGTTTGGTAAGCGCTTTATTGTGATATAACTCAATGGTAGTTTGGAGTATTATAAAAGTTAAAACGGCCATGTAATTAGAACATTTATAAAATTATTTCACCTATTCATAGGCATGAAATCTTTTGCTAAAGTTGACGTGCTATTAATTTGAGGATTACACTATTATATACGTAATATAAAAATCTTTATAATTCACGTTTTATTTTATTTCTTAACATTGTTTCTCTTTATTTATAACAAAAAAAAACCATATATTGTGCGAATTTCGATTCTGCGGCAAAGAAGAAATGTATGGTCAAAGTTATTTGGTCAGGGAAGCGCCTTAAAGGGTAGAGCCTTGCCAAATAGTTCAGTTCAAAGGCTTACTTTACCCGGAGCTGCTGCTCGTTTGTTTGAATGTGTGCTTATAAAATGGCATCACACATCATATATTCAAATAAGAGTTTTGGTCGAAGGGTGTCATGTATCGACGATTTCGTGGAACACTACGTGACACCTGGCAGTGCAACACGACACCACTTTGTGTGCAGATATTCTTTAAGTTTAAATTTTATTATGTATGTTTTAAACCATAGGTTAGTGTTATTTATGTACATATTGTTATGGGCTATTGTTGCCTAAAGTAAAACAGAAAAAGACAGGGACATATCAATGCCAAATGTGTGAGAAATAAGTTGCATGTATTCTTTATAGAAAGACAAAAGTCCCTTGCACTATGTATAGAAATAGTGTTATTGTGTTTATTCATATGAATTTGATTGGATGTTACTGTTTTATATAAGTAGTCTGGTACCCTTATTGCATGTATAGTTCATCACTTGCTACTTTTAAAATTAGTATTCACACATACGTATAGTATAATTTATTAATTTTTTTATTAAATAAATAAACTTTTACAAAAAAAAGTATGCATTCATAGGAAAAGCATTCATTATGTTTTGTATTTTTTTAATCCGCCTAGAGCCTATTAGATTAAAGTCGCCCCTAAAGTCCCTATAAGCCCCTATAAGTTTTAAAGTCGCCCCTATTACAGACAAGCTCCGAGAAAGTCGTCTGAGATGGTACGGACACATAAAAAGAAAAGATCCCGACCATACCGTGAATCGAGCATTAGCTCTTCATGAGGTAAAGCGTGGCAGAGGCCGACCACCCGCCACAAGGCTCTCAACTGTGACCCGTCACTTGAAGACCCTTCATATTGACAATCAGACAACCCAGGATAGAGCATCCTGGCGCCGAGTAACGATGAGAGCCGACCACAAATGATGGGAAGAAAAAGAAGAGAGTGCCTCTAAGCAACAATTATGATTAAATTTAAACTTACATAATGTTATTCCCTTAAGGTGGATGCTCTGATGGGCCATCCATAAGCATTTTACTAGAGTTGTACCCTAAACACAGATCTATGCTCTTTGTTTAAAACAAATAATTTTATCACTTTTCTACAATGGAATGTGACCGCAATGGATCTTTTTAGGAAATAACTTATTTTAATTACTGAGCAAAATAATTCTGAAATCAGAAAATTTTACACTTTCTTACAAGTGTGTGTGACTAACAAATTCTTCCACGACCCTGTTGCAAAAACCTATCTTAGCTGAGGTCTTCTACCTATAAACTACTTGTCTGCCAAATTAATTCAGCATTACCTAGGGTCCAGTGGAATTCCAGTTTTCGTTTTAGACAATAAGTGACTTTTCACCTTTCAACCTTCTGACTCTACTTTGTTATTAAAAATATTAACTTAATCTTTGGGACATTAACAAATGAGTGTACATCATTAAAGAAACCTCAAATTGCCAATTAGCTGATAGGTACTCATTACTCCATACAATTAAACCAGATGTAACAATGAAGAAAGTTAGAAAAACACCATATAACTTACCAGTGCAAATATTGACTGCTTTTGCAAAGTATTTTGGCTCCAAATATCCTCTTTCGTTGCCACTGGTTAAGATGACACCATTTTCTGACTCATAGAATTTGACAGTATCTGCTAAAGCACCAGCAAGGTCTATGTATATGTGGACTTCAGCGTCCCGGCGGAGACCGCTGATCACCGAAGCATCATCTAAGGTTCCTTTAGCTAAATGTATGTGTTTGCGCGTCATACAACTAAGGCCTTCATTTTTTATTTGTGGCCAGCATTTTAAATATGTGCCATGGATAACTGTATTATATTTGGGCTGAAAAAAAAAAATTTCATAATAGTGTACTTTCGAACATGCATCTATTATTATTATAATCTTATTTTTTAAGCCTGTCATACTGCAGGGCAAAGTCCCCCATTGCAATCGTCTCTATTCTGAGCCAGTGTGGATCAACCCTGCCTGTAGGCAGCGAACTCATCCTCCATCTTGGGCCTGCCAGGATATTGTTGAATTTGATCTGACATACCTAGGTATAAAAATGAATTGATATAAAACCTCAGTAATGGGGATCAGATCAGCATCCGAAACTTCAGTGATTGTGTGTCCTTGGTTAGCTTTGATCTCCAGACAGTTGGTTGAAAGATTCCGCCTCAGTTTGAACCTCTGCTTATCATTGTTATTTACAACACGTTCAATGTCTGATGTACTGTATTTGCCTCTAAATATTTTGTGCTGCAATATTTTGTCTACATCGATATATCCTTCTGGGCTAAAAAGAAAGTAAAAGAACTGTAAGTGTTTTAAAACTTCTTGATTTTAAAATTGCTTTACTTGATAATAGAGCCAAGACACAGCAAGTGTTAACATACATTATTTTAAACTTTAACTACTTAATTTCCCTGAAAAAGAAGGATGACAAAAGGAAATGCTGGCAGGTAACTTTGACATTTATAAGTTAACAAAATACTTTATCCTGTGTTTCCTCATTCACTGTCATGACCAACCAAAGTTGAACCATACAGTCTTAAAGCAGGTCAATATTAGAGAATGCTGTATTCTATCTGTTCATTGAGAATGGTCTTTATTCTAATTCTACTATGCAGTACAAAACTATCACACATGTATGAGATTGAGTAAGCTAAAATTTTCAGAACATGCAAATCTATAATACAACAATTCTTTAATCAAAATACCCTACATAGAGTATGTAACTGTCGTCATCCACCCTACCCTTTATTCCTTTTTTAATTATGTTGAATAGTTGCAGAACAACTCGGCTTGTTTAGTAAGTAACACACACAGTAGAAGTGTTGAACATAAAAACAACATTCAAGTAAATCAATAGTAGTTTGTTTGCTTACTGGATCACAATAATTTGAATGTCAAACGTGGCCTGCTTGATGGAAGCATTTTAATGAAGGCACGCAAGTGAAACCACTTCGACATTCAATAGATTAAATTGTACCTAAGTACACAATTGGCGCGATCCAACTCAAAACGCGTCCCGTTTCGACTGAGTCTCAACGGACGGCACAACGCAGCTATACAAATAGACAATCATTCAAATAATATTATGATGTACAGCTGTGGGGACTCGAAGAGACAGTGATGACGACTTACTTAACACATACCTTAGTCTGAAACCTTCTCGAACTGCTCCGTGTCGTAGCAGCCAAGATAATGATTTACTCAATTGTATGTCTTTATTATTCCTGAAAAAAAAACATCAACTCCGTAAAATGATAATACTAGACACAACACAGCGCGTTGAGCGCGTCATTGAAAAACAGAGTCAACGTACATTTAATTTATTAACGAAAAAGTTTACTACAAAATATGCGAATGGTACTACTAGAATATGAATATGCTCATGTATAATACTAATTATGGAAATATGTTTTATTTTGTCAATCAAGTCTTAAATCAGAAAAATAGAAAACAAAGGATGCGGTTGTCTTCGCAAAAAAACGCATGCGTAATTGTCTACATGTCTATTGTCTACCCGTCGATTCGACCAGTGTTGCCATGTCCGAAAGTAGAAAATGCGGTAGTGGTACTTTAAAAACGCGGATTTTCAACAAAAAAAGCGGGATTTCTAGTTTTTACATAGCAATAATTAATTCTCTTTTTGATGTTTTTAATTGTTTATTCATACAAAGACAAGGGAATTTACGAATTAGAGAGTAAAACAAGAATGTCAGTAATCAAGTTTTAATAAATTATATTTTTTCTTCGAAGGACGTGTTTTAACACCGGACTGGTAAAGCCACAGATTACTGAATACCTAGTATACGTATAATAATGGTAATTAATATTCAAAATAATATTTGAGTGGACATGAAGATATAATTTATCTATATCTTCATGTGAGTAGAGCACAGATTTTTTTTCTTTATTCAAATCCAAACCCATACAGCTTTGCCTGATGTAGAATATCTTTACCTATTTTTGTTTATTTCTATTCTGCTATGAAAAATTAAAGGGTTGTTCTAGCAGATTCGTAAAAAGCGGAACCGCGTAGATGAAAAGCGGAAGGCGGATCCATTGTCAAAAAGGCGGTGTACAATACGGTCAACGTAACTTGGCGCGTCTGAAGTTAGCTGTTTGGCTGCGCAATGGAACTTTTAGGAACGAAATTGTCTACTGCGCAGCTAATCGGCTAACTTCAGACGCGCCAAGTTACGTTGACCGTACTGTAAAAAGCGGAAATGCGGTACATCTGGCAACACTGGATTCGACACAGGTGTCCACAGAGTATATAACTCCGCCAGGAGTAATAGTGTTCTGTGGTATATACAAAAAGCTTATAGATAATAGTGGAGGCAACACTCTAAATACCTAAGTGAAGCCAACTGTGGGCAGACGCTCTCTTTCTGAATGCATGCATAAGATAAAGAAAACACATATCACTGTCTCGTTCTTATGTATGCATTCAGAAAGAGAGCATCAGCCCACAGTAGGTTTCAAGATTTTGTTCTAAGTGTTGGCTCCGGTATATAATCAAGCAATACGTTTAGTGTCATTCAGTGTTGCCAAAATGTCAACCTAACGGAAGCATTATAGCAGCAGCTGATAGGGGATCGGACCAAGAAGCTTATAGATAAAAGTGGAGGCAACACTTTAAATACCTAAGTGAAGCCAACTGTGGGCAGACGCTCTCTTTCTGAATGCATACATAAGATAAAGTAAACACATATCATTGTCTTGTTCTTATGTATGCATTCAGAAAGAGAGCATCAGCCCACAGTTGGTTTCAAGCGTTTGTTCTAAGTGTTGGCTCCATTTATACCTGTAGCGCTGAGGTGGTGAAGGTAAAATAATACTCCAGATGTTGATAGGTCCGATGTATAAAGTAGAATGTATATTTACAAAAATATGTACAGAACTTAAAGCTACACAATAAGTTACAAGTAGTTGGCTTATTAATAATTTACCACTAAACAAATCGACCAATAGGATTTCAGTTGGGATCTTACTAAATAACATGTATTGAATTATAGTACCTAAATAATCAGTGAGGGGGCGCCTCAAGCGTCGTCCATCTGATTGCTCGCAAAACTCGCGGTGAGTGCGCTTACATAAATATCACCGCGCCGCGCGAGACCTCAGTGAAGCGGTCGTCGCGTCAGCGGACGAATGTGAATCTAATTTATGTATTGCAGCTACAGTACTCCCCCCCTAGCGAAGCGTACAGGCATTTTGACGATCCTGCCTGATCTTGTGCAGTGTGTAGAGTCGCTGGTGCTCGTAGGAAGTAGGCTGGAGTCTTCGGTAGCTGCTGCTGGTAGTAGGCTGGAGTCTTCGGTAACTGCTGTTGGTAGTAGGCGTGTGTGTGTGTTACTGCTGTCGTAATTATCTTCAGTGTTGATGTTGTACGCCGGTTTCAGTCGGTCGATCGATATATTAGCAGATCTTCCTGGCAGTTGTAGTGTGTAATATTTCTCGTTGCGTTCTACGATGAGGTACGGGCCTTGGTATGGACGTTGCAGCGGTTTGCGGACGGTGTCATCACGGACGAATACATGGCTGCATGTTTGCAGGTCGTTGTGCACGAACATACTTCGCTTATTTGAATGCGGTTTGTATGTAGGTGTGAGCTTCGTGATTACGTCATGTAGTTGATTGACGAAGTCGTGATCCATCTTCGCTGCGACTGGTGATGGTGATATAAAATCACTGGGTAGACGTAGTGCTTGGCCGTAGGTAAGCTGTGCGGCGCTAGTGTTGGTGTCGGTTCGTATAGCGGCACGTAATCCCATCAACACGGTCGGTAGTTCTGTTATCCATTTGTTGCTATTTTCTAGTCTTGACATGAGTGCGGCTTTCAGACTTCGGTGCCAGCGCTCAATGATGCCATTACTCTGCGGGTGATATGCAGTAGTACGGGTTTTTTCCACACCTAGTAGTTGTGCGAGGTCGTGGAATAGTCTGCTTTCGAACTGTCGTCCTTGGTCGGTAGTAATCCTTGTAGGACAGCCAAAACGCGATATCCATGTTTCATACAGTTTTCTTGATACGATTTCAGCTGTTATCTCTTGCATCGGTACAGCTTCGGGCCATCGAGTACAGCGGTCGATCATCGTGAGTAGGTATCGATGTCCACACGAAGATATAGGTAGTGGCCCAGTTATATCGATATGAAGATGTTGAAATCGTTCGCTCGGTGGGAATGATGCGAATTCGCCGTGATTGTGTCGTTGAACTTTTGATAGTTGACACGAAGTACATGTTTTGGCCCATTCGCCAATGTCGGTGTTCATTGCTGGCCAAAAGTAACGTTCTTGCATTAGCTTGCGTGTTGTTCTTATTCCAGGGTGACTTGGATTGTGCACAGCGTTGAATGCGATGCGACGATAGTCAGCTGGTAGGTATGGTCGAACGTGTGACGTAGACGTTTCGCAGTATATTGACTTGTTGCTACCGGGTATGACGATTTTCTTGAGATGAATATTTGTTTGTTGCGATAAGGTAGGTATGTTGCTGTCTCTTACTTGCGCTTGTGATAATTCCTCGTAGTTTATTGGTGATGGTAACTCGATGGTTTCGATGCGTGAAAGTGCGTCGGCGACAACATTGTTTACTCCACTGACGTGTCGTATGTCCGTTGTGAACTCGCTTATAAACAAAAGCTGACGAGTGCGCCGTTGCGTATCGTTATCAGATGGTGGCTTGCGAATAGCGTAGGTCAGCGGCTTGTGATCGGTATAAACAATGAGTTCTCTTCCTTCGAACATTTTTCTGAAGTGTTTGATTGCCATATAGATAGATAATAATTCTCTGTCGAATGTACTGTATCGCTGTTGTGTTTCTGAGAATTTCTTTGAGAAGTAGCCGTGTGGTATCCATTTCTTGTTTACGAGTTGTTGTAAGACCGCTCCCGCGCAGGTACTCGATGCGTCGCACATTAGGGATATTGCGTCAGTTGGTGTTGGAGATGGGTGAGCGAGTAAAGCAGCGTTTTGTATGCTAACTTTACACGACTCGAATGCTTGTAACGCTTCTGTATTCCAGTCGATCTTCGTTTTATCTCGCTTCTTGGAATTATGCAGGAACGCGTTGAGAGGTGCTTGTATGTGAGCTGCGTTAGGTATGCTGTCACGGTAGAAATTTATCATGCCGATAAATCTACGTAGGTCTTGAATCGTCTCGGGTCTGGGGTAAGCAGCGATAGCGGTGACTTTTTCTTGTGGTGGTTTGATTCCGTTGCTTGACACTTCATAACCCAGGAACTTGACGTTTTCTCTGCCGAAGACGCATTTCGATGGATTTATGGTGATACCATACTCGTCTAGTCTGCGTAGCACTTCTTGTAAATCTTCAATATGGCGAGCTTCATTTTCAGATGCGATTATGACGTCATCAATAAATGGGAATGCGTAGTCTAACCCGATGAGAACTTGATGGATAAATCGCTGGAATGTCTGTCCGGCATTCTTGAGACCTGGACACATTCGTGGAAACTCGAATAAGCCGAAGGGTGTTGTGATGGCTGTCTTCTCGATGTCTGGTTCGTAAACTGGTAGTTGTTGATAAGCACGATTTAGGTCGAGTGTAGTGAAAATTTTCTTGCCGTGAAGTAGGTAGGTGAAATCTTTGAGTCGCGGTACTGGATAGCGGTCTGGTTTCGTGACGTCATTAAGCCTGCGATAGTCGCCGCACACGCGAATGTCGCCGTTTTTCTTAGGTACGACGTGCAGTGGGCTGGACCACGGACTTTTGCTTGGACGGCATATTCCTTGCTGCATCATCGTCTCAAATTCCTTCTTCACGGACATGTATCGGTGTGGTGGTATTGGTCTGGTCTTGTTGTGTACTGGTGGGCCGGTGGTTTCTATGTGATGTTCCACACGGTGCTTCGGAGTATCTTTCATGCACGACGGTCGAAGAATATCAGGAAACTTGCTGAGTAGCTGATGATATGGCTGATCAACGTCGATACTTCTTATTGTTGGTTCGGCGGAGTAAGTGACTGGTGCCTTGACTGTGAGGTTGGTAACTTTGTCGACAAGACATCGGCCGGCTATGTCGACTAGAAGTTGGTGGTGTTTCAGGAAGTCGGCACCGATGATGGGCTTGCTGACTGCAGCGATGATGAATTTCCAGGTGTACGGTCTTCGTAGGTTGAGATCCAATTGTAAGGTTTTCTCTCCATACGTAGGGATGACTGTGTTGTTCGCTGCATACAAACAAAAATCTGTCGGTGATGCTTTCCCGCCTTTTTTCTTTGGTATGACGGAGATGTTCGCGCCAGTATCAATTAAAAATGATAGTCTTGAATTTTGATCTGTTATAAATAGGCGGTACGAAGTAGGGTTTGCGCCGGTTCCCGCCTCAGCCAACGCAGGTTTTAGTTTCCCGAGAGGGCGCCACTGTCTACGTAACTACACGGACGCGTGCATCTTCGCGCTTCTTTGCCGAACTTGCGATGATAAAAGCAGATCGCTGATTGGTCGTTTGACGTGCGATGCTGATTGTGCTTGCTTGACGAACGTGATCTTGATCGCTGCCGGTTGAATGGTCTGCGCCGTTGATAATTCGATCGTGTTGCTTTTAGCTCAGCGATTTCTTTAGTGAGCGCGTCGATCTTCTCTTCGATTGATGTAGGTACATGGGCGGTGGCGGGGACGGAGGAAACTGCAGCGACTGCGCCAAGAGGTTGCGTCTGCTCGAGGATCTTGTCCGCCATCATGGCTAGCTCGTGGATGTCGGAATGCTTCGCAATATTATCGCTGACGGCGAGGACTGCTCGAACGGACTGCGGTAGGTGATTAGTCCACATAATGCGCAGCGCTGAGTCGGAGATATTGTCAGCAGCGAGGCTCTTCATGCGGCGTAGTAGCTGTGAAGGCTTCAGGTCGCCGAGTTCCATTTCGGAGAGTAGTCTCTGCACTTGCCGTTGTTCTGATTCTTCGTAGACCTGGAACAGACGGCTCTTCAGGGCTTCGTACCGGTGATTCTCAGGTGGGTGGAGAATGATGTCTGAGATTTCATCAAGATCTTGCCGCTCCAACTGGCCGATGACGAGCTCGTACATGGCTTGGTCGCCTTTCTTCTGCGAAGCCATGACCGCTTCGAATTGCGCGAACCACAGCCGAATTCTGTCGCGCCAGATGGGTGGGATGCGCAGCGACGTCGACACACCGGAGAGTTCTTGGTCAACGTTCTTGTCCATGATGCAGTAGGTTGAAGGCTTGCAGATTAGGATCTGGAGGTTCCACTTCTTAAGTATCACGTCGGGGTCACCACTGTAGCGCTGAGGTGGTGAAGGTAAAATAATACTCCAGATGTTGATAGGTCCGATGTATAAAGTAGAATGTATATTTACAAAAATATGTACAGAACTTAAAGCTACACAATAAGTTACAAGTAGTTGGCTTATTAATAATTTACCACTAAACAAATCGACCAATAGGATTTCAGTTGGGATCTTACTAAATAACATGTATTGAATTATAGTACCTAAATAATCAGTGAGGGGGCGCCTCAAGCGTCGTCCATCTGATTGCTCGCAAAACTCGCGGTGAGTGCGCTTACATAAATATCACCGCGCCGCGCGAGACCTCAGTGAAGCGGTCGTCGCGTCAGCGGACGAATGTGAATCTAATTTATGTATTGCAGCTACATACCTATATCTTCAAAGTCAAAGTCAAAGTCAAAGTCAAAACATTTATTTGCTTAAATGCGGTTATAAAAGATGTTAGGTACATTGTTGTAGTGCAGAGACACATTTCGCCACAAATTGGCATGCAAATATTGGAGCAATAACTACTCTTCACAAAATAAACATAATATATTTGAGCATTATTTCATGAGCGCATTTGCTGCAATGCTAAGTAATACTCATTATAACAACTAGGTTTAACATAAATTTGTTTTTTTTTTTTAAGTAACAAACAATAGACAATTAAATTACCTAATAATAACAAATAAAGCCTATGTAGGAACAGTGGCAACTAATTCTACAATGCATTCCTAAAATGATAGGACTGACATGACGAGGTTTTTAAAAATTCAGCTATTGAATAAAAGCTATGTGAAATAAGCCATTTTTTCAGAACTATACAGAATTTTCTGTAGGGTAAGTCAGTAATAAAATTTGGTAGAGAATTATAAATAAGTGGCGCCATATATACGCAACTGCGTCTGAACAGTTCTATTCTAGGTACGGGCATTTTTAATGGAAACTGTGTAATTTTTCGTTTGTTGTTATTGTTTTTAGATTCAAAAAGTGAGTAATTAGTTTTAACAAATTTGGCGACTTCATATATATAAATGCAAGGAACTGTGAGTAGGTTGTGAGATTTAAATACTGGTCTGCAGGAATCAGTCCAGTCCATATTGAAAATTGCGCGCATGCATTTTTTTTGTGCTAATAGAACTCTTGAAGTTTCAGAAGAGTTTCCCCAGACAATAATCCCATACCGAATCAAAGTACAAACATAAGCATGGTATACCATTAAAGCAGTTGGCCTGGATGTCTCGTCTTTAACTTTTCTTAAAGCGAATACAAATCTATTCATTTTTATACAAATTTCATCAATATGCTCCTTCCAGGTAAAGTGTTCATCAAGTGTTATACCTAAAAATTTTGTTTTATGTACCTGTTCAACTATTTGGTTCCTATGTGATACTTTAAGGTGTAGACATGTACTATTTTGTGTTTTGAAATTTAAAATTTTAGTTTTTTCCACATTAATTTTTAGGGCGTTTATATTTAACCATGTAATAATTTTATTCAACGTGTCGTCAATATCAGACTCGTGTGATTGATCCTTCTTACAATCTAGGATAACTGTTGTGTCATCAGCAAACAGAACACAATTCTTTTTTATTGCTTCGGGAAGATCATTAACATATACAAGAAATAATAGTGGTCCTAAGATACTTCCTTGTGGAACTCCAAAGTAATTGTGACGAGGATGGGAATCAAAATTGGTAATACTGTTCATTTTTTCATCAAATTTTGTGACTCTCGTAAACTGAGTTCTATTTGATAAATATGATTTAAACCATTCTAAGGCTGGACCTCTTATACCAATTTTACTCAATTTATCGATAAGATTGGAATGATTTACGAAGTCGAAGGCTTTGCTTAGATCTAAGAACAGAGCTGAAGTCGTGTTTTTCGAATTGATGTTATTTATAATGGATTTAACTAAATTAAAGGCTGCCAGTGAAGTAGATTTGTTTTTTCTAAACCCATATTGCTCTTTTGCAAGCATATTATATTTGTCCAAGAAAGAGAGAACTCTCTTGTACATTACTTTTTCAAAGACCTTGGATAGAATTGGAATCAAAGCTATTGGTCGGTAATTGTTTTTATCTGTTTTAGAGCCTTTTTTGTGCAATGGTTTAATTATAGATGTTTTTAGTTTATCTGGGAAGCAGCCTTGTTCTAGAGATAAATTTATAACATATGAAAGAGGTTCTGCGATGTATGGAGATATTTGTTTAAGCAAGTCTGTAGATATATTATCGTATCCAGTTGACTTGGTGTTTTTTAATGACTTCAAGATGCTAAAAATTTCAGTAGGATCAGTTGGTTTTAAAAATATGCTATTGTCGTTACATTTAATATTTAGATTGTAAGAGGTATTTTGTACGGTTGCGTTATTTTCAACAGTATCAATAAAGAAATTATTGAATATATTTGCGATATCTGAGCCCGATGTAGCTGTAACACCACTGTCAACTATATTATTAATATATTCTCGAGACTTTTCATTACCTGTACAACGTTTAACAATATCCCAAGAGGCTTTACCTTTATTTTTTGAGTACGCAATGTGCTTTAAGTTACATAAAGATTGCATATTATGAATACACTTTCTTAACATGTTAGAGTATTTCTTAAATCTACTTTTATTTTCGTTGGTTTTGTTAAGGTAGTATTTATATCTTAATGTTCGTTTAGTGTTACTACTCGTTTTAACTCCTTTTGTTATCCATTTTAGATTATTAAATTTGTACTGCTTTTTTACTTTTACTCTTCATGGATCAGACTCAGATAATTCATTTAAATGTATACTGTTGTGGTAGTAAATTGACATTTTTTCAATTATTTTTATGCATTTTTAACATGGCGTCACTCAGATTTAGCTACTCTGTAAACCATAGTTCGACACTTGATCATAGAAAGCAATGACGTATTAATGATTTATACGTCAGTGATAGAAAGAGAACTGTCAGCTGTCAACAGTGTCACTTCCATGAAGATATAGGTATAAATGGAGCCAACACTTAGAACAAAAGCTTGAAACCAACTGTGGGCTGATGCTCTCTTTCTGAATGCATACATAAGAACGAGACAGTGATATGTGTTTTCTTTATCTTATGTATGCATTCAGAAAGAGAACGTCTGCCCACAGTTGGCTTCACTTAGGTATTTAGAGTGTTGCCTCCACTTTTATCTATAAGTTTCTTGGTCACTTCAGTCACTTTCGTCCGTATGTTCTGTGCTTTTTCGTCTCGTTTTGTTTCTAGTTTCTAGAGTTCGTTTTAACAACCTTGCTTTCGTTTTGTGAATTTAACACCATTCATTTCTTTCCTATCTGTTTACCTGGCTATCCACAAATCGACGCAGAAAATCAGAATTATAAATGTCAAACGTCATTAGTTAATCAAAGTGACAGCTTACCGCCATGACTGTTTTTTTTTGTGTGTTGCAATTTCAAGTGCATTTTTTAATTGGACAATTGAGAAATTGTCAAATTCTTAGAAATATTCTTAAAAAGAATTATTTATTATTCTCAATTTGTCTGTCTTCGATATTTTCAGCCTCGTTTTTTTTTTAATTAGAAATGACTGAGCTATCCTGTTTAATCGAGTGTCAGTATATAGGTGTTGTACTCTTTGGTGTCAGTGACGTTGCGCGGTTGCGCGATGAATGTGGAATCCCAAACGCGTGTAATTTTATAATCCCCTTGAAAACGCGCGCGACACAAGTTGGAAACCTTTTTGTGGCTCTAACCAAACCAACCTTAATAATGTCAATGTCCATACATTGACAAAATAAATAGCTTGTACCTACTACAACGTCAACTTTTAACTTACTTTTGAATAAATAATGACAACTTAATATTGTAAAAAAAGATACTATACGACTATTTTAAACCTTCCTATCCCCTCAGAAGTGACGTTGTGGCACTAACGAAAAATTATAATTGTAATTATGTCACACTGAGTTAAAAAGAAAAGAAGAACAAATTGTTTAGTTAGTTTTATTTTAAATCACCAATATGCACTGTTATTGGCGTAAGAAATAAAATAAGTTTCTCTCCACCAGGAATATGTTCTAGCGCCTTTTCGAAATTGTATCCAAGATGCGGCGATGGATCCAAATATTGCTCAAAAAAATTTCATGCACGATGCTCGATGCAAAACGACCGTGAATAAGCTTGCTGTACGTCAATAATTATTATTAATTGTTTTTTTTCACGGTATTTTTGCATGGTGACCTTGGCGGGACGTTCAGCAAGAAGGATGGTGAATAAGGCGTTTAAGTGATGATTCCAAGCGCTCTATCTAGTGCGTAGTATTAACTACTATCGATATATTATATACATGTACGTATATATCGATGGTAGATAAGAATTGTGATTGTTAGGGTGAAAAAATTTCCAATTATCGGAGTTGAAAATTTTGGTGAACTTTGGCGCACCCGACTGGATATCGACTGTCAAAGATCTCCGAATGACAGCCGGGACTCGGGACTTCCGTATTATTATAATACTCTTTGCTCGGGACCAACGGCTTATGTGCTTTCCGAATTCCGAAGCACGGAGGGAACTTGTTTGAAGTGAATGGCCACCCCAAAGAGTATAATATGGGCCACCCTTACACAGACCTACCGCGGCCAACCTGTAGACCTTCCGTATTATTATAGTACTCTTTGCTGTAGACCTGTAGATAGAGAATTCTACGCTTTCACCACGTTTAGGTGCAGTTGAATTTAATTTACATAGTAGTAGAATTAGAATATTTATTACTCATGTCAAGAGTATTATAACCATAAACTAAAAAAAAAATCATTACTTACTCAATCGTGTCAGTTCCTTAAAAATGTTCATGCAATAATTACTCTAAAGGTTACGAGAGAAGTGTCAAAGTTGAGTGTATTTTTTTTAGATTAGCATAGACAGCTCTGTTGTGAACTGACAGAAAATCAATGAAGTGTGTGGAATAGACAATGAGGCATAGACTGAGGTCAGCTGACTTCATTTCTATCATTGGTCTTGTGATAAGTTGTGATCCTCCGCCATTCTCGGCTCGACTTTTCCGTCTTTCTCGTCCCGTGAGTTGGGTTTTAAATATTAAAATATTGTAATTCGTACATTATTAAGTTTGTTGCTGTAGGTGTATGTGTTAAAGCTTGTGGATATCCTTCTTTTCTTCCGAAATTAGGGTAAGATTGTTCCTGATTCTGCCATAGTATTTTTTTCTGAACCATGTAATGTCACGCATTTTATGAATTTTGCATTTATTTATCGGCGGTGTAGTTTCATTGTAAAGTGTTATGAGTATGTACGCATTTGAGTATTAATTGAAAGGGATATTCGTTTTGATTGCAGGTATTTCAGTATTGTTCTGGTAATTATCGTTACACCCATTTATCATGTGACTATGGGTGGTGAGATTTGTATCAGAACACTTCAGATCATTCAGTAATTACTGAAATAATGTATTGTAATCTGTACTGTGTGTCTGCCGAAGTATCAAAAGTTCCTAAAAATTGCAAGGGCATGCAGTTTCCTGTATGCTGTTATTAAATGGCACTAAGCAGACGTTTGACCAGATAAAACTGTTATTTGATAAACTTCTGGTGTTCCCTACATCAAATCATCAAAGGGTCCTGTATTATACTCCAATTAGAATCTAATTGATTTTTATAGGGGTATACAGGTTTGTGATAGTTTGATTTGATTTGATAGATGTAACACATACAAGATACACCTCTCTCCACTCAATCTTAAATTTACCATCCTTAGGAAACTTATATTGACTGACTGATAGACAACTATTGTCCTACACCACTGAAGTGGGTTTTTTTTAAGTGGTGCATAATGGCAACTT
Organism: Charanyca ferruginea; assembly: GCA_947361185.1. Classification (NCBI taxonomy): domain Eukaryota; kingdom Metazoa; phylum Arthropoda; class Insecta; order Lepidoptera; family Noctuidae; genus Charanyca; species Charanyca ferruginea. Next base: position 61,112,235 of record OX376055.1, read on the forward strand.
GTAGCCATTATCATTTGTACATACATAATGAAACTGTTACATAAAATACTTTTTTTTTTTTACTTAATGTTCTTTTTATCACTACTTATTTGGGTCATACAACTTTGTACTACGGAAAGATCAATAAGTTTATTACTCCTAGGTACTGGAATAACTGCAACTGCATTGTCTCAATTTTCAATTTTGTTGGCTACTACATAATGCATTTGTCAAGGGTGCTTCTTTCACCATAGTAAATTGTAATCATTAGCTTATTCTGATTGATCTACTGCTACCAGGTCAGGAGCAAAATCCCCATGGACTGAATAGAAAAAGGCTTAAATAATAGGACATCAATTCTTCCATTTATAAAACATTTTATACATTACTTTTTTTTATAAAATGATATTTGACATTGATGGATGGACATGTCAGTTATCTGTGTCAGTACTCTTTGATAAAAGTTAGTAGTCAGCTGATCTGGCATCTGCCAGTCTATGGTCTTACTCTGGCCAGCAACATTGGCAGCAGTGTTGTCATAGCTTAATTTTTAGGGTATGTTTTATTGTTCATAAATATTTCAATTGTGTTTATTGACTTGTGGTTATTACTTATGCAAAATTAAAAATTGTATTCAGTCTAAATTGTGTAAGTTATGACAGAATCAAGGACACTCTTTCAGTGTAAAATTGTACTGTGTTGTATTATCTCTATACTTGCATGTGCTTAAAAAATATAATACTATGTTGTGATAAATGAAGTGTTTTACATAAGTACCATTTAATAATAGAATCTGTGGTACTACTTGTCTTTGGATTATCAAGTTAGACTTGTTCTACAAGTGCAAGTGTTGTCTTTACATTCTGTACGAGTTTTGTGAAATAAAATATGTTTTTTTTTGTCCAGGTATAGAATCAATCATTCAAAATGAGTAATAAAAAGGGGATGAGGATGATCATCAATGAAGAGAATGAGGAGAAGTTCGGTTTTGTGTTTGCCGTATCTGGACCCGGTACGTACATATCTAGTTTAGCTAATACAGAAAGCATTATCAGAAGCTCTTTGTGATGCAGCTCATCGAGGGCAGTGCTCTGGGGCTTGTACAGGAATATGCTGTCATTAAACAGCTTTTTGTGTTTCAAATTAAAAGGTTTTACCGGAGTTACGTTACTGCAGACAGGTCTCATGGTACCTGTAGTATTACACTAAGAAACATGCGGCTGTGACCACTTAGCATCATCTGCTTGGTCATCTGCTTATGTGGCATAATAAAAATAAAAAAAAACATAGTTCTAGCTTTATACAGCGCAGTCCTATGAGAAAGCATAGTAGCACAAAGCGGACATAGAGTAGCACTTAACTGCTGAGCATAATCCACCTGTAACATTCCTACTTCTGGGACACAGGCTTCCTCGTCTATCATACCATAGCAAAAACCAAAAAGGGAGATTATTCTGGAAGATTCTATATTAAAAATATATAGGTCAACAATTCTCCATAAAATATTTAGGTGGAACCATTCCGAATATTCATTACGTCATTCTTAACCGTATTTGGCACCAGATTCTAATGTTTCATGCTCCCAATTTGCAGCAGAGTTTTTGAGTTACTTTGATATTCCTCGGAAAATCTGTATGAAAAGCCGGCTAAGTGCGTGGCGGGTTACGCGCAGTGTAGGGTAGTTGTATTATTTATTAACGTGTAAAGCCTACTTAGCTGTGAGTTTTTTTCACATATCCAAAAGCCACCATTTGGCTGGAATTTGACTCCATATAAATCGAAAATTGTATTTCACTCAATTGCAAAAATTTTAAACGAAAGATAAAAGCATTTTCACTTTACTTGTGGTACTTTAATATATTTTTTTCCATTTATTTATACTAAATGACAGCTGTCTACTACTAATGCTTCGGCCGGATCTGCGTGTATCGTCCCGAAGTAATGTGTGCCGAAGTAATGTGTGCCGAAGCTTCGTACGTTTTCACATTAAAAAATTGTCGCAATAAAAGCAGTGGTCACATTAGCGGCTTCGATATTTTGCATGAACTATCGTGCAACAATTCAAGATGGCCGAAATCATTTCCAAACGTTTAACTATGGACGACGGCTTTCTTTACTTCTACATGTGTCGACCACCAAATGTTTTTTTTTATAAAATTTTTTGGATCCCATATGATGGGGTCAGCTTCATAATTATGGAGCAAAACGGCCGAAATGAATAACGCTAGTCTGACCACGCAGCGCGATATGTTAGCGCGCTAAAACCCTTTGACGTACCGTCACCACCTGCGCGATAACACACACGCAGCCCGAATGTTCGCGACGATAGCCGATAATGGCCGGTCTCATCGGCGTGTGTGTATCGTGTGATGGCGAGAAGCATCGTGACGATACACGCAGATGCGACCTAAGCATTAGAGTCTTTGAGCTAAGCCGCCGACAGATAAACAGACGGACATGGTCAACTATAAGGGTTCCATGTTGACTACAGAACCCTAAAATTCGCCATTGACCAGTAGTGAATTTTAATAGAAGTTTCAATGAAACAGACTCCTTAAACCTAGTTCCTAATACCAGTGAGCTATAACATATGAGATTGAGTTTATGTCATTTCGTTACACCAGTCGTCACGGCGGAGAAGATGTCCGGATCGGCTATGTACGAGCTGGTGCGAGTGGGATACAACGAGCTCGTCGGAGAGATCATCCGTCTAGAGGGTGACATGGCTACCATCCAGGTATGTGGACCACTTAAGCTAAGAAAATACTCACAAATATAATAATATGTACAATACGGTCAACGTAACTTGGCGCGTCTGAAGTTAGCGGTTTGGCTGTGCAATGGAACTTTTAGGAACGAAATTGTCTACTGCGCAGCTAATCGGCTAACTTCAGACGCGCCAAGATACGTTGACCGTACTGTATACCAGCTTCTCATTGTCCTACTGAAGAGCAAATGTGTCTGTATAGAGGAGGAGTAGCAATAAGTTAAAGATCAATCTTTATCTTTATCAATATACTACTGTTACTACTGTTCACTTGAGCCAGCTGTACAGTGCAAACATTAACACCGCACGACTTCATATCAGTTGTCGTGCCGCGCCGCCAGCGCCCGGCACAGTGAATAATATTAGTAATTCATCTAACTTCGTACCTACATTAGTTTCAGGACTTCTAATTACTTTTAGCGCTCCTGTTTAGTGCACTTCTTGTTTAAAAATTTTATACAAAACTGGGAACTGGAGCTGGGAAGCTCCGCACAGTCCGCAACTGCAGCCTTATGATAATAAAAACTGTATTTATTTAATTTATTTCTCACCAAATTTTCTCTAAAAACCAGACATATTCCATATAGGTATACGAAGAAACATCAGGTGTAACAGTGGGTGACCCTGTACTGCGTACTGGCAAGCCCTTGTCCGTTGAGCTCGGCCCTGGTATCCTGGGCTCCATTTTTGACGGCATCCAGCGCCCCTTGAAGGACATCAACGAACTGACACAGTCCATCTACATCCCTAAGGGTGTGAACGTACCCAGTCTTGCGAGAGGAGTCAGCTGGGAGTTCAACCCATTGAACGTTAAGGTGCGTTACTTGGGGGCTTTTATAACTTTTATAATCCAGTTATAATTTAAATAAATATTGTTTATTTAAAATGATGACTGATATTGATCAACCATTGGAATTGATTGGTATTGGGGTAGTCTGAGCTTGTATTTTACGTACAACTATGTCACTATTGTGTTACATAATAATAATAATGGCAAAAATGACTACCGTTACTGAACATAGATAACATTCCAAGTAGTTGGTTAGTGGTAATCTACCATGACGCGCAAGACATCCAAATTACAAAAACTTTGTTTAGAAAATATAATTTCTTGTTGTATATCGTAGTTTGTATAAATATACAAATGCTATTTTAATACGAGTAGCACAAGTTAAACAATCCTTGTATTTTAATAACTGTTAAAGATAATGCGAAACCATTTTATATGTTCATCATCAATGTAAATGACTAAATAAATTCGCATAGCAGTGAGCAGTGATGAGCTGTAAGTATGTAACTCATGAAACTTAAGTTACCGCACATCGCTTGCCCCGGCTCGGCTGCTACTCGTTAACTTAAGTTACCGAACATCGCATGCCCCGGCTCGGCTGCTACTCGTTAACTTAAGAGCGACCATCCCTTCACATTTCGCATACAAACGCTCGTACGTGATTACGGTGTTATAACAAATTATTCTCCAAATATTTTTAACACACAGCCTAGGTATCTCGTGGTTTAATTCTAGGTTTGTATGAAGCCAAAAATAAACTTTTTTGAGAAACAAATTGAGTAACTACGTCTGAAAATCAGCTTTTTTTGCACAGTTTTTATCTGAACTTTGGCCTTTCATAATGCACTCATACATTAAAAAAGTAAAAAAAAAAACAGCTTCATAGAAACTTTGCACATGTAATGGAGATTCTAAATTACAAACATTATTACCAAAAACTTGCTTTTTTCAAAAATCCGCGCGCCTATTTTCCTGCGATGTTATCGCGTTCTCACTCACTCGTTGGTTTTCGAGCATTGTGTTGGTAAAATAAAAAAAAAAAATTTATCACGCTCGCGTCTACGTCCGGCCGATGGGGATGGGCGCTCTTGAGTTACCGGCCACTCCTGCCTGTCTGTTCGTGTTGTGTACTTGTGTTTATAACGGTCTGTCCGAGCAGGTCGGCTCACACATCACCGGCGGAGATCTGTACGGTATCGTACACGAGAACACGCTCGTCAAGCACAAGATGCTGATCCCACCCAAGACCAAGGGTACCATCACATACATCGCGCCCTCTGGCAACTACACTGTCACTGTAAGTATTTTTTTTATTTATTTGGGAAATTTACAGCTTTTATCAGTATATTGATACTGAAAAAATTTAGGCCAATTATAAGTTTTCACTTTAGTATCTCTAGCAAGAACAGTAAGAAGACCTCTTTGACCTCTTTGTAGCAACCCCCTCCACACCACGCCACAATCTTGATGGATTTTTTAATAAGACTCTTAAAAGGCACTTTTGGACGTCATATGAGAAAATTTTAATCTAGTTGCCCATTCCAAATGGTAGTTTCGTATGGAGAAGAATGGGCAAGAAACTCCATACATACTCTTTAAAAAAATATTTTTACAATATTTGGATTTTGTAGAATTATATAGTTATACGTGAATGCGATGTACCTTGTATAAAAACTACTATATTATGTTATGTACATTGTATTACAAGTTAATAAATAGCTAAGTTATGTAAATAATCGTGGTTGTGGTGCAGTTAAGGGTGGGTTGTTTCAAGCAGTTAATGTTACATAGGGATGGTTAAAAATTACTATGACGTGCGATATTTAACGTTCGTTAAATTTAAGGGGTTGTTTCATGACATAAAAATCCGTCAGTCAGTTATTCAAAAAGAGAGTCCACAATATTTTGATGTTTGACAACACAAAATTACATTGCCTGGTGGATGAAGCATCGGTTATGGTAATAGTAACTTTTTGACGGACGTTAAGGCCACCATTTTGTGAAACAACCCATTTTTGGGGTTCCGAACCTCAAAAGGAAAAAACGGAACCCTTATAGGATCACTTTGTTGTCCGTCTGTCTGTCTGTCAAGACCCTTTATCTCGAGAACGCGTGGACGTATCGAGTTGAAATTGTAGTCTACGGTCCCTTGATGCTGTAAAAAAAATCAACCCTTTATGTTAACGTGAAAAAAAGATATAGCCATTGCAAAAAACGCATTTATAATATTAAGTAGATTAAAGTATGGATATCCATACTTTAATCTACTTAATATTATAAATGCGTTTTTTGCAATGGCTATATCTTTTTATCCATTGGATAGTAGGTATGGATTAGTATAGAAGTATGGATATGTACCTACTAATATGGTACGGAACCCTCGGTGGGCGAGTCCGACTCACACTTATCCGGTTTTTTTTTTGGTTTGACGATGGTTAGCGCCATTTTTGACTATTACCCGTGAGTAAAATATCGTCGAAGCAACCCGCCCTAAGTGAGTAATGAACACTGTGTTGGTGCACAGGACGTGGTGCTGGAGACGGAGTTCGACGGCGAGAAGGAGAAGTACACCATGCTGCAGGTGTGGCCCGTGAGGCAGCCGCGCCCGGTGGCCGAGAAGCTGCCCGCCAACCATCCGCTGCTGACCGGCCAGAGGGTGCTCGACTCGCTGTTCCCGTGAGTGCACACGCATACACGTTGTTAACAGTCCAATAATAACAAATCTTTACTCTTGACTGTAAGACCTGTAAAACACACAGGCAGACAGGAATAAGTGGAAATCTTTAGAGGAAGCCTTTGTCGACAAACAAGCTGTTACAGACAACATCCAATTTAAATAATATGATTTAGAATTATAATAATGGTAATTTAGTTAGTATGTACAGAATGTGTGTGTGTGTGTGTGTGTGTGTGTGTGTTAGTGTGTATATAGTTGGCATGTATCCATTGTAAGAAATTGAACAACAATAAATTCTATTTTATTTATTTATATATAACTATATCTTTTGCCCGCGACTTCGTCCGCGTGAATGTCGGTTATCGCGGATGTCGCGGTTTAAAAAGTAGCCTATGTCCTTTACCAGGGTTCAAGCTATATTCATGCCAAATTTCATTAAAATCGGTTCAGCCGTTTCATCATGAAAGCGTAACAGAGTTACTTTCGCATTTGTAATATTAATGAAGTATGGAAGTATGGATGTACGCCAGTGACAGTAGCGCTACAGCTGGTGTTGTGCCTCAGATGCGTGCAGGGCGGCACCACGGCCATCCCCGGCGCCTTCGGCTGCGGCAAGACCGTCATCTCGCAGGCGCTGTCCAAGTACTCCAACTCCGACGTCATCGTCTACGTGGGCTGCGGCGAGCGCGGTAAGTTCACTCATCTGTGGAATGAGTGGCGCTTGTTCGTCGACCTTACTTATGTCTCTTAGGGTGTTACTACACCAATCGATCGATGCCATCAATCGACATCGATCGATGTTGATCGATTGGTGTGGTAGCTTTGGCTGATCGACGGATACCGATTAACCCCAGCTATAATCCATCAGTAATAATAATCAAGTAGTTCGATCGACGTCGACTAATAAATTCTATCATCGATCGATGCCGTCGATCGACGATCGATCGATTGGTCTGGTAACACCCTTGTGAAGTATCGTCGAACGGGGTTACTTTAAATCAAAAGGTGTCTTTGACAATATCCTGAAATTCTAATATTTTACTACTTTTTATCCGTAAAATTAAACGCAGCCGATTATTTTGTCTACTATTAGGATTTCAAGTCGTTACGCCATGTTTTGTGAACGGTGTAACACATGAAAGATAGTTGGAAGTGGAAAAAATTATGTTCAAAATTTACCCCGAATATTAGTCAAAAATGCGTTCTACGGATGACTATCAATAAAAATTGGATGTTATCAAAGCAGCCCCATTTTCAATATCAATAAAACTGACAGGTTATCATTTTTTTTCCTAAATTATAAATCATTTGTTGGGGCGTAATTCCCAACAGTGAAAATGTTATGTTAATGTTGTGTATCGGAATACTATGTTAAATGTTATGTTGAATGAGTAAACAACCAATTGGTATGAAGGTTTTATTGCTACTAAAAATAACATGTTTTAAAGTAATAATGTACAATGAATGTTGTATTAACAAACAGCAACGTTTCACTGTAAGTAGGACAACTTAGTTTGGGTCAATGTACAGCGTAGCTCGTACATATTGCCCCCTCACAAAAGGTACAGTAATGTTTGGAAAACTGTTAAAATAATAAAAATATAGTTAAAATATAAAATGTAAAGAGAAATACAATAAAAGCCTTATAACTGTAAATCACAACGCGTAATAGGCGACGTTGCTTTATTGAGTGTGCGTGCATTCGATAAGTGCACTACACTGCTGTCGTTTGTGACGTCAAATGTAGCGGTGTCCACGGTGCTAGCTGTAGATCTCCTCCGAGGCGCTGGTTCTGGAACAGGTGGAGCCTCGGGATTCTGTTGTCTCGTACAATAGTTGTGAAGTCGATGGTAAGCGTATGTTGCACCTGCTATCACTACTGCTGCGGCCAATAAATATATGGCAACGTATTGATGGACATCGTGGTATGTTGCGTGATCTGACAGGATGTCTCCTGATGTTGCGGCTTTCATTTGTTCTACTTGTTTGCCAAGCTGTTCCAGTAATATTCTCTGTCCTGTTTTTCGGTATTGGTATTGTTCGGTAGATCTCGAAGTTATCCCTGCTGATTAAGGGTACCTTGACTTCAATTATAAGGTATCGTTCAGTCATTTTTGCCTTTACTTGTAGAAGATGATACAGGCGAAATAACTCTGTTTGAATGTTGGTGATAGGTAAGACTAAGTCCTTGGACAATTGACCCGAAATTATGTTCAATTCATCTCGAAGCTGTTCCGGTGCGATGAGATGTAAATTCATCTTGCCGTTATAGATGTTCGTTACAGTATCGATAAGAGTCTCCTGGACGTTTCTGAGATGCTCAATCAGGCTATTTGCCGTAATAGCGGACATCACAAATTCGATGGACAGTTCTTGAGAATCCAGTTCCTTCTTGACGTTGTTCGTAAACTGCTCAAGGTTTAGCAGATGTTGGTTAAACATTTTGTATTGTTTTTCAACTGCATCTTCCGACCTCTTCAGTAAATTGTATTCTGCTTCGATCACAGATGTCTGATTTTTTAACAACAGTGCCAGGTGTTTCTCGTTTGCCTTGACCAGGTCAATGTCTTCTTGATATTGTTTTGCGAATTCGTCGTCTAATACGCCGAACAGGGAGCGCGCGATGGAACCGACACCGTTGATAAGCCCACGTTTGCTTCTCGTATTCACTCGACCTTGCGGATTCAGCAACATATGATTGTAGTGTCCTATTTCATCGGTCGAGTGCTGTAGTTGTGTTAAAATTACCTTACATTGTGTTGTTTGTTTTATTTTCTCGCAGATGTTTTCTAAATGTTGGGTGAATTTACTGGATACTGCTATACCGTTCCAGTAGGGCTTGACGTCATAGTACACGATAATCTTCCACTCGCCGCGTATTACTTGCATATTGGTCACTTTATCAAAGTATAGACCTTGTTGAAGCTCGACAATGTTTGTTGTGTTAGCAGCCGCGATTGGATTTAGCAAATACAGCATTGCCATGACCAGTCCAATAAAGTTTATTTTTCTGTTTGTTGTTTTGCATCGTCGTGAACTTTGCGACTCGCTGTTTGTCTGTAGGTATGACTGATTTTCGTTTGTGGTATTTTGCTGTTTGGCAGTTTCGTGACTGTTGATAGGTAAGACAGATAGTTTTGTAACGGGTCGTTTCATATGTCCATTTCTTGTTTTTAGGCTAGCGACCCGAACATATCCATCGTTCCCAGGGTGAAGCTCTGTGATTCTCCCCATGAGCCATTTTCCGGCTGGTGTATGGTCATCATGAATCATCACCAAATCGCCTATCTTCAGATTTTTCTGTGGTTCTTGCCACTTTGATCTGGCTACTAGTTGGCACAAGTATTCATTCCTCCATCTCTTCCAGATTTCTACGAAGATCTTTCTTGTTAGCTCCCATCTTGTTCTTGCATCTTCAGTTGTTTCGATGACTGTCAGCCCCGGTCTGCCTGATAAAAAGTGAGCCGGCGTCAGACAGTCTAGATCGTCTGTGTTTTCACTTAATGGGCACAGAGGTCTGGTATTCAAACAGGCCTCCAGTTTTGTAAGGATTGTGGTAAACTCCTCAAATGTTAATTTTTGTTCACCCACTACTCGTTTCAAGTGGTGTTTTAGACTTCTAACTGCTCGTTCCCACAATCCTCCCGCTGATGGCCACGCGGGGGCATTAAAATGCCACTCTATCTTCATCTCCGCGATTTCCTTTTGTAGTAAGTCGCTTTTGTATGAGTGTTCGATTTCCTCGTATTGTTCCACAAGTTGGCGGTTTGCGCCGACGAAGTTTGTCCCGTTATCACTGTATAAATGACGAGGGGCGCCTCTTCTTGCTGCCATCCTGTTTAAGGCTGCCAAAAATGCAGAACTGGTGAGATCTGATACCAGTTCAATGTGCACAGCTTTGGTCACCATGCATATAAAGACGGCTATGTAGCCCTTCGTTGTTCTCGCTCCTCTGCCTTTGTTCATTTTGATGTCCACAAATCCAGTGTAATCCACCCCTGTATGGTAAAAAGGTGGCGCTTGATTTGCTCTTGCGCTCGGTAGGTTGCCCATAAGCTGTTGTTCTTTTGTTGGGTTGATCTTGCGGCACGTCACACATTTTCTGATTTGCATCTTAGTTGTTCGGTTTCCGCCGACGATCCAATATTTCTCACGTAAGTGTGATAGGGTGAGTCTCGGGCCGCCGTGAAACGTCATTCGATGGGCTTGGTCGATGAGAAGATGTGTTAATCGACTGTCGTGTGGAATAATCATTGGATGTTTCATGTTTTCGGATAGCATGGCGTTTTTCAATCTTCCTCCCACTCGTAGGATGTTTTGATGGTCGATGAACGGAGTGAGCGCTTTTATTTTACTGTTAGATTGCACCGTGTTATGTTTTTGTAAATAGCAAATATCTGTGTCAAATGATTTTTGTTGAGTTTGTTTTACGAGCACTTTTGTTGCGTTATCCAATTCATGCAATGTCAGGTATCTCGGTAATTGTCGCCGTTTCGGGTTCAATGGTCTGAGTAACCATGCGACAATGCGAATAATATGTTCGATAGAGCTGTGATTTTGCAATAATTGTTCCACAATACTCGGATTTTCTATGTTGTGTTGGGATACGTTGGCTTGTTTCCAGACTGTTTTTTCTTCTTGGTCTGTGCTATAATTATGTTTTTCTATGTTCTTTGTTTTAAGTGATGGTAGCCATAAAGGCCCTTGCCACCACAGTTGATTTTCTTTCAGCTGACTAGCGTATTGACCTCTGCTTGCGGCGTCAGCGGGATTTTCCTTTGTTTTGACGTAGTTCCACGACGATCGTGGTATGACGTCAGTAATACTTCGTACTCTGTTTTCCACGTAAGCTTTCCAACGGCATGGGTCTCCTTGTAACCAACCCAGGACCACCATGGAATCAGTCCAGCCATAGACGTGTACTTCATATTGATTCAATGACTGTTTGACTTTGCGCATTAGTTGCGATAGAAGGTGCGCTCCATTCAATTCCAGTCGAGGCAATGTTGTTGTTTTTCGGTGTGGAACAATCTTTGACTTCGCGGCTACAAGTATTGTTGATGAGTGGACCCTGGCGTATATGACACAGGCGTAGGCGTCCAGGGAGGCGTCACTGAACCCATGTAGCTCCATTGTCTGCTTCGCGCCACACTTAAGCCATCTAGGTATTTCGCAAGAGTTTATCGCTCTTACGTCCGCTTGTATCTTGCACCACTCCGTATTTATGTTGTCGGACACTTCGTCGTCCCATTGTAAGTTTCCATCCCACAGTTTTTGAAATAGTAATTTAAGTTTTGTTGACACAGGAGCCAGCCAGCCGAGTGGGTCAAATAGTTTAGATATTTCGGCTAGTAGGCTGCGTTTGGTCTGTTTCTGTTTCACGTCCGAAATTGTGCATTGAAAGGTGAATTTATCGTCACTTGAGTTCCAGCACAACCCTAACGTTTTTTGTGTGTTTTCCGTTTTAAAGTTGAAGACAATCTTGTCGTTGTTGTGTTGTTCGGAGATATCTTCCAAAAGTTCTTGATGGTTGGCTGACCATTTTCGAAGATTAAATCCTCCATTTTTTAATAATTGTTTCAGATCACTGATCAATTTCTTTCCTTGTTCGATTGTGTGTGTCCCATGAACGAGGTCATCCATGTAGAATGATTCTTCCAGCACTTTTGAAGCCTCCGGGAACTGTTCACGTTCATCTGTTGCCAATCTTCTGAGTGTCATCATGGCTAGGAACGGCGCTGCCTTGGTACCGTATGTTACGGTTGTTAATTGATATGAGCGGATGGGTTGTTCCGGTGATTCCCGCCATACAATTTGTTGCAGGTGTTGGTCTGCAGGGGCTACACAAATAGCACGAAACATCTTCTCAATGTCCGCTGTAAACGCATATTTGTATTGCCTCCATTTCATCAATAATGTTTGTAGGTCCTGTTGAAGATTGGGACCTTTGTACATAAGGTCGTTCAAACTGCATCCTGTAGATGTTTTTGCTGACGCATTGAACACCACTCTGTACTTTGTTGTTGTTGATTCAGCGCGTTGTACGCCGTGGTGAGGTAAGTAACACTCGAGTGTTTTGTTACTCACTGTTGATTGCTTCATATGACCTAGATCAATGTATTCAGCCATGAAGTCTTTATAGGCCTTTGCCAAATGTGTTTGTTTTTCCAACTTTCTTTCTAAAGTCTTGAATTGGGCGATAGCCATTGGCTTGGATGACCCCAGTCTGCTCTCAAGTTCATTCTTCATTGGCAGTCTGACTTCATATTTCCCACTCTCCAAGCGTTGCGTAGTGTTGGTGTAGTATGCAATGCATGTTTCATTTTCTACCGATAGGTTGGATTGATCCGAGATGTCTTCGGTTTCCCAGAACTGTTTGATATCTTCCAGATTGTTTATGACCACATTGCAGTGAAAGGTTTTGACATTGCCGCATAAAAGCCAACCTAGGTAGGTTTGTTGTGCGATCGGTTGGGTGACGTCATCGCCTTTTATTATTCCTCCTAGCATGATTTGCGAATAAATGTCCGCTCCAAATAGTAAATCCACCTGACGGCTGTTATGAAAGTCTGGATCTGCTAGATGGATGTTCTGTATGTGGGACCAAGATGGTTTTGCAAAGGTCTTATTTGGCAGGTTCTTAATCAAGTTGTTCATAATTAAGACAGACGTTTGAAACTTGAAGTCGTTGTAGAGAGAACTGCAAGTAATTGTTGTCATTCCTTTGCAGTGGTTTTCTTTCTGTCCAACTCCAAAGATGACACCTTTACATCTCTCGCGCTTGACACCGAGAAGTTGAGCTGCATGTTCCGTGATCAAAGATATCTGAGACCCTTGATCTATTAGGGCTCGCAACTTGATTTGGGTCCCATCAGCTGTTGATATGTTTACTACAGCGGTCGCTAGCAGTATCTCCGAAGTATCATCATCCTTTGATACATGGGAAGAATTTGTTTGTTTTTCTGTTTTGTTCTTAATACATGCATCGTGTATTAATGTATTATGTTGACCCGTGCACTTGCGACATCGGTAAATTGACGTACATTTCTTTCCGTTGTGGCTGAACAGGCAGTTTACACAAAGGTTTTTTTCATTTATTGTGCTAAGTTTTAAGTGATTCGGCATTTCTAAAAACTTTGCACAATTGTACAGGCCATGTTCGTCATCGCAAAGAGGGCATCGAAATGTTGACGCATGAAATGATTTCGTAATTTTCTTGTTGCTAGTTGCTTGATTACTGCTGTATTGTTTTTTAGAATACATAGAATTTTGATGTTGACTTGATGACGTATTTGGTTTTTGGTTGATTTCTTGTTTGCGCCGTGATGTTTCCAACGATGTGAACTTCGCTTCTAGGAAATCGAGCAGATCTTTCAATATTGGCAGCTTTCGGCAATTCTTCAGCGAGTCGTTGTACTCTGAATGTGTATCTGCGTCTAATTTCTGCGATAATATATGTACAAGAATCGGGTCCCAAGTGTCAACATTCACTCCTAGATTCCTTATCGCATGTAAGCATTCTATACTGACGTCATGGATTTTCTTTATTTGGGTCACTGACTGTTGTTGCATGTTTGGCAGATTGAAAATCATGTTGATGTGCGATGTGAAGATAAGTTTTTCATTGTTATATCGGTGATTGAGGATTTCCCAACACACGAGGTAGTTATTTGAACTTATCTGTAGGTGTTGAATCAAGCGTTCCGGTTCTCCTTGCACCTTACTCTTCAGGAACTGCATCTTCTGAGCAGATGAAAGGGAATTGTTGTTGTGTATTGCTTCCGTGAAAAGGTCTTTAAAAGGAATCCACTGGTTGTAGTTACCGTGGAAGATTGGTATCTCCAATTTCGGTGTTGTTTTCTCACGATGAGCGCCGGACCACATTTTGGTATTCAAAGCCTTTTTCAGATCCTGGAACTGATTTTCATACCTGGTGTAGCGTTCTTCGTACACTATCATCTTCTCTCCGTTGGTTTCACACTCTATCTCCCAGTGAAGGTTGTCAATAGCTGACCAGCGTGTTTGAAGTGTTTGCAGAGCGTCTTGAAATTCCCATTTTTCAGATAGAAACTCCACGTGTATGTTCGCAACTGCTCTCATGAAGGCCTTGAAGTTTGCCGTCTGTTTGCGCATCATGTCGTCCAGCTTGCTATTGGATCCCGTATCCTTTTTTGCAGTGTTTTGTTGATCTTGCCGAGTGGGGGGAGGTGATGGTTCTCTGTTTCGATTATCTCGAATGTCATCGCTAGCTTGTTCTGTCTCCTCACTCTTCAAAGCTTCTTGTTCCTGTTTTGTTTGATATGAGGTACCTTCCCCTGTTTGTTGGTTGGCACCTCCCAATGTTCCTGTTTGAACCGATTGCTCCCTTGGAGAACGAGCAAGGGTCGCGAGTTGTTGGTGTTGTTGAAGAATAAGTTCCTTTACTTCATGATAGCACTGCAGCGTTATGTTATAGCAGTCATTTGTAAAGTAGGGATGACTTACACTTTGTTCCGTAGAGAGGCGGTCATGATTGAATTGAAATTCAGACCACAAGTTTTCCAGCATTGCCTTACGGCGTTTGAAGTAGTCAGGGTTTTTTCTGTCCCAACCATCTTTCTTGATATTTATTCCGATTTTCTTTATGTTGTCGTAGAGTTCGTTCTGATTCTGGTATAAATCAGCTGACGACATGTTATGTTGATTTTCTAGTTGACTTCAAGATGAACTCTTCTGTTCCGAGCGTCGACTGTTGTTCCACACTCTTGGTTCCTTGTGTTGCGCACCTTTCCCCTCTACGATATGCGCCTTCTCAATTGGTTACTGGGGCGACTCGCTTGTGAGAGACCAGTCCAACCGATTCGCGACCGTAAAAGGTATAAAACACACGACACTAAGTTACTCGAAGGACCATATGTTGGGGCGTAATTCCCAACAGTGAAAATGTTATGTTAATGTTGTGTATCGGAATACTATGTTAAATGTTATGTTGAATGAGTAAACAACCAATTGGTATGAAGGTTTTATTGCTACTAAAAATAACATGTTTTAAAGTAATAATGTACAATGAATGTTGTATTAACAAACAGCAACGTTTCACTGTAAGTAGGACAACTTAGTTTGGGTCAATGTACAGCGTAGCTCGTACATCATTTTTAAGTAAACAAAGTTAGTTGTGTTATCATTCAAAAAGTCATAATTTTTTTTTTTTCAGATTTTTTATTCAGTATTGTCAAAGTCAAAGTCAAAGTCAAATCATTTATTTCAATTAGACCATTAAAAAGGCACTTTTGAACGTCATAATAAAAAAATATAAAGTTGATTCTAGTTGTTGTAAAAGATACGTAGATTTTTATTTAAAAACTAATCAATCTCACCCCGTTCGACCGGTACTTATTAGTTCCATAAACTGCCATTTCATATATATTAATTTTTGGTTGGTTGGGAGAAAGTGCGGTATATATTATATTTATTTACTCTTTTAGAACCTATGCACATGATAAAACATAGAAGGGTCATGTACAGTCACGAGCATAAATATGTATACAGATTGCAAAATTCAGAAGCGTTTTTCTCGCAAATTAAAGATAAAACCTATGTTATAGCAGTTTGGGATCATAAATACCTTATTTGTAACCCCATAACATTTCAATCAATAATTTAGAAGATCAGTTTAGAATGAGACCAACTGTTTACATGTTTTTGCTCGTGACTGTACTCACTAGTTTTAAGCCTAGCGTGTAACTGATGTGTACATTGTGCATTAAATAAATAGATTATGAGTAATCACTCATTTTATTTATTTTTTTAGTTTTATTGGTTGTTACGACTATCGGTACAATGACTAATATAAATTATTATGATCTATTATTGACTACTATTATATATTTGTAACATTGTACAGGTAACGAGATGTCTGAGGTACTACGGGACTTCCCCGAGCTGACTGTGGAGATCGAGGGCATGACTGAGTCCATCATGAAGAGAACAGCACTCGTAGCCAACACATCCAACATGCCCGTGGCTGCAAGAGAGGCTTCCATCTACACCGGTAACTATCGCGTCGCACTAACATCATCATTTCAGCCCAAACACGTCCACTGCTGGACATAGGCCTCCCCAAGGAGGGGTTTTGCCATAATCGCCACGCTTGGCAGGCGGATTGGCGATCGTAGTATGGTTGTTACAAAGGCACAGAGAATGTTGCCGCCCATTCTCTAGTAAGTCCCTTAGTCGCCTCTTACGACACCCACGGGTAGATATGGATGGTGCTATTCTTTACGTCCGACACCACAATGGACAATATGACACAATGTGAGTTTGCTCCATAATGAAAGTTGTTCAGGTTCGTGGTCTGAGTCACTTCTTAAAAATTAGCTAATGAATTCAATTTCATCCTGTATAAGTACCCTAAATACTTTCATATGCATTTTTATAATGTTTTTGTCAAATAGTTGAGCACGTTTTGTTCGCACAGGCATCACGCTGTCTGAGTACTTCCGCGACATGGGCTACCACGTGTCCATGATGGCGGACTCCACGTCCCGCTGGGCGGAGGCGCTGCGCGAGATCTCGGGGCGCCTGGCGGAGATGCCGGCGGACTCCGGCTACCCCGCCTACCTGGGCGCGCGGCTGGCCAGCTTCTACGAGCGCGCCGGCCGCGTCAAGTGTCTGGGCAACCCCGACAGGGAAGGTAACTTATTTTCATCCCTTCTCTTCGACAAGTATCGTTTTGTTCCTCTATAAGCGGGAGCAAAGTAGCTGTTTTCTCCACTAGACTTTTTAGCGGGCAGTAATGAGATTTGAATTTAAAACATCAGTCGTTCATTGAAATCGAACGCAAATTGTATAAATTACTGGCTGTAAGTGTTGGCTGTACGGTGCGGGGAGGCGCGGTAACTGAAAAAAAAAAAACAAAGCACGCGATTTACTTCACTGTTTTTGTAATCGGTACGGACTTAATTGTATTATGCAAACAAAAATTGTTCTACGTCGAGTTCTGAAAGTGATGGTGCATTAACTCCTGAAACAATAAAAAAGAAACTAATAACGTCATACAAAACTTAATACCTACGAAAGCCCGGGAGAAATATTTTCTTATAGAAGGAGATGAAAAGTAGAGTATAATTATGACTCGAGAGCAAAAATATTTTTCCCTCAGGCGATATACTTTGAATCCCTCGCTACGTTCAGGATACTATTTTAGAATCCCTCGCTACACTCGGGATTCTACTCTAGAATCCTTCGCTTCACTCTGGATTCAAAATAGCGCCCTCGCCGTAAAAATATTACTTTGCTCCCTTGTCATACAATCTACTATTCTACTTCTTAACTAGTGTTTCAAGTATCCGTATACTTGTTGTAGGACACGTCCATACTTCCATCACATAAATATTTTTTTATTTTTTACTTTCTGGTCTACGCTCCGACTGTTTTCAGGAATCTGAAGGATAAATGCATTCAATTTAAAGCTGTTTCTCGGTACACATAAGATTAATAATTCCGTAACGAGGTTATAGCATGTCGGTGACGCGAATTTATTAAAGATCTAATCTGAATATTTTAAATTTATTTTGAATTGTCTAATTTAATTGATCTTCTAACGTACACTACTTGTTACATTTAAAGATAAAGATAAAGATAAAGATGCATTTATTTGTTTAAACATGTGTGATATGTATACATAGAAATGCACATATGGATGTAATATAGTTCAATATCGCAGGTTCAACATGTTTTGCCATATTCGGCGTACAACACATGTACCCCTGTTGTTCTCACATTGTACCCCTAGATTCAACATGAATGATGTTATATTCTATTGATTTTAAAAGAGTGTTCATTTAGTTTCTTGCTCGTTCTTCTCCATAGAAATCTGTTTGAACCGAGCAACTAGCTGCAACTTTTTGACCGACTGACTCCTTGACAATTCTCAATTTTATTTGAAATAAATGATTTGAGTTTGATCATGACAGGATTTGTACAAAAAATAAAGATGCTTAGAGAAGTTAAAATTCTAATTCTTATACTCATGGATATCTAAAGATTATCTTCGAGCATTTTCAATATTTTTAAACCCCGCAATAAAAATGGATGTTAAAAGTGAATAGTTTAACGAAAGTTCATTATTTCAGAACGAAACGGCGACTGACAGTGACATTGACAGCCACCGTTTCGCAGTTTTTACACTGAAATTGCATCGTTTTATGGGAAATAATGTCACAAATAATTATTATTTTTTCCACATACTTGTCACATCACTTTGCCAATTTGATAGATCCGTTAATGTCACTTGTCACTTTCTTTTTTTTTTTAAATATTAAAATGGGCAATGAAATGAAATGAAAATGTGTTATTTTAATTTCGAAATACATATTTTATTAATGCGGGGGTTTAAAAATATCGTAAGTAGGTTTATCATTCTACTCCTGGAATGTATTCTCCATATTGGAAAATATTTTAAATCCTCTAATTGTTTTTATTTTTTTCATAGAAATGAATGTATGGAACTCGCCATGATTCTTTCTTCATCAAAAAGCAAATATTTTATTTTATTTTTGTAATTTTTGCACAATAGTTGGGTTGTAAATAACATTAAGAAGGCCAATTACAAGTTTTCACAGGTATTCAAGTATACAAAGATATAATTATATAGGTAGTAGACAGAATAAACTTGACTATAGAAACTGTTGACTATTTCAGGTTCTCAAAGAAAAGATTGCAAAGAGTATTTTTTAACTTGTTCACATTCGTGTGAAAAAGATCGATATCAACGTCCTAGCAAGTCGAATCGAACACGCGACTCGCCCTAATCATGTAGAGTTCGGTCTGCAGTTCGTTCTTGTCACTTGTTCAGGCTCGGTGTCCATCGTGGGCGCGGTGTCCCCGCCCGGCGGCGACTTCTCGGACCCGGTGACGGCGGCCACGCTGGGCATCGTGCAGGTGTTCTGGGGCCTCGACAAGAAGCTGGCGCAGCGCAAGCACTTCCCGTCCATCAACTGGCTCATCTCCTACAGCAAGTACATGCGCGCGCTGGACGAGTTCTACGACAAGAACTACGTCGAGTTCGTGCCTCTTAGGACCAAGGTATGACTCCAATACTTCCACTAACGCTCCGAATACAGCTTAAAACTATTTTATCAATCTTGTTTCTGCTTTTGTGAAGCTACATGGACTTAAATCGCGAAGTTTCAAAAGCAGAAAAAAAGAGTTCATACATTCAAATAATTGAAATGTAAAACATGCAATGTACGGACAGCGTCATCAACTGGTTACCCCCTTCTAGAAGGAATTTGACGACACGGTGCGCAGCAGTCAATCACTCAACCACTGCGCCAGTGGTTGAGTGATTGACTGCTGCGCAGCGTGTTGCAGGATCGAATCCCGCCCAAGGTAAACATTTGTGTGATGAGCACTTGTCTGGTTGTTGTTTATCTATATACGTATGTATTACCCATAGTACAGGGTCGGCCTAGTTTGGGGTCAGATGAACGCGTGTAAAATGGCCCCACATATTTAAAAAAAAAAAGGGTGATGGGTAACCAGTTCATGACGCTGACTGTACATTGAGTACATACACATTCGAATGAAAACACTAACGATCCTTTATAACCGTGTTAGCAATCACAAGAACAATGAGACAATATCAGTAACTGTCCCACCAGGTCAAGGAGATCCTACAGGAGGAAGAGGATCTGTCTGAGATCGTGCAGCTGGTCGGCAAAGCATCGCTCGCCGAGACCGACAAGATCACGCTCGAGGTCGCCAAGCTACTCAAGGACGACTTCTTGCAGCAGAACAGGTTAGAAACTAACTGACGATTGATGTGTGACACCAACAAACACTTCTCTAAAAAAAAATACACTTTATGTTGACTCTGGAAAACAGATTAATTTTGTGTAAAATTCGATTTTTAGTTTTATTTCCATGATTTGGTTGAACACTTGAACTATGAGCCGCCATGGCAAACTCAATCAAATTGTCATCATCTAATTCTAGAGCAAAATTGATCATCATCTACCTAGCCTTAACCCAACTATGTTGGACTCGGCTTCCAGTCTAACCGCTTGCAGCTGAACATTGTTTTACATGAAGTGACTGCCTATCGGACTTCCACTACCCAATTAAGGGGTAATACGATACCCATTTGGTAAGACTGGTTGTCAGACTTTCTGATTTTTTACTGCCCCTAACGACTGCCAAAGATCTACGAATGACAGCCGGGACCAACGGCTTTACGTGCTTTCCGAGGCACGGAGGGAACTCGGAATGAAAATGAATGATCATCCGCAGACCGACCGCGGCAAGCGTAGTTTAACCTTTGACCGACCGGCTTCTACTTAGTCACGAGCTCCTCTCCATAGACCAAAATTGATATTAAATATTCATCATCATCATGTCAACCTTTAGACGCCCACTGTTGGGCATAGGTCTCCCCCAAGGGGGTTCAGCCGTAATCGCCATGCTTGGCAGCAGGTATCGTCAGAATGACGCTGCTGCCCATCCTCTGGTCAATATCCCTGTCGTGTTCTACGACACTCGCGTGTAGAAATAGGGTGGTGCTATTCGCGACCGGCACCACACGGCTACTAAATATGAATAAAAGTGAATCCTCTTTCTCAGCTACTCCGCATACGATCGCTTCTGCCCGTTCTACAAGACGGTGGGCATGTTGAAGAACATCATCTCGTTCTACGACATGTCGCGCCATGCTGTGGAGTCCACCGCGCAGTCTGAGAACAAGGTGACCTGGAACGTCATCCGCGACGCTATGGGCAACGTGCTATACCAGCTCTCCTCTATGAAGTTCAAGGTAACACTCACTACCGCCACACCATATAGAACATATAGAACAAGGTGACCTGGAACGTCATCCGCGACGCTATGGGCAACGTGCTATACCAGCTCTCCTCTATGAAGTTCAAGGTAACACTCACTACCGCCACACCATATAGAACATATAGAACAAGGTGACCTGGAACGTCATCCGCGACGCTATGGGCAACGTGCTATACCAGCTCTCCTCTATGAAGTTCAAGGTAACACTCACTACCGCCACACCATATAGAACATATAGAACAAGGTGACCTGGAACGTCATCCGCGACGCTATGGGCAACGTGCTATACCAGCTCTCCTCTATGAAGTTCAAGGTAACACTCACTACCGCCACACCATATAGAACATATAGAACAAGGTGACCTGGAACGTCATCCGCGACGCTATGGGCAACGTGCTATACCAGCTCTCCTCTATGAAGTTCAAGGTAACACTCACTACCGCCACCGAAAACGAAATGATATCATTGCCTACACTACTACCAAAATAACAGACTGTACAAATACTTGCGTGTGTGTGCGTGTCTACGCGAGAACTAAAAGCAGTTCCGAGAGCTCGTTCCACGCGAGAAGAGGGAACATTGTTTCGGAGGGGGACGGAGTGTGTCGCTACTCTACGGTAGTACTAATACTTATTCTGTGCTACCACGCTTTTCTTTATTTCTCATTGAGACAATAAACACCACAATAGTACTTTATACAAATAGTCAAAGTTACAACTGGTACATTATGTATTAGAAATAAATAATAGTTGAAAAAAACTAAAAACACGCTTTTTATAGAAAACCAAACTAAAAAATAGAAAATAAATTTTAATAAATATAAATTAAGAAAAGTGTTCTATGGGCAGTTGTACACGTCAACCAGTAAACCCGTTGTAGATCTAGCGAACGACCCAAGAGCTAGACTAACCCGACACTATACCGAAGACATCCCGGACGTCAGCCTGTACGAGATTAGGATGGCTCTGAAACAGCTTAAAAACAACAAGGCACCGGGTGATGATGGAATTACGGCCGAACTCCTGAAGGCGGGTGGAAAACCGGTACTTAAGGCCCTTCAGAAGCTGTTTGATTCCGTCATACTCGAGGGAAAAACGCCACAGGCATGGTGCAGAGGTGTGGTGGTACTCTTCTTCAAAAAGGGCAACAATGCTCGGTTGAAGAACTATAGGCCCATCTCACTTCTGAGCCATGTCTACAAGTTGTTTTCAAGAGTCATCACGAATCGTCTCGCGCGCAGGTTTGACGACTTCCAGCCTCCCGAACAAGCCGGTTTCCGAAAAGGCTTTAGCACCGTAGACCACATACATACGCTGCGGCAGGTTATACAGAAGACCGAAGAGTATAACCTGCCTCTCTGTTTAGCGTTTGTGGACTACGAGAAAGCATTTGATTCGATCGAGACTTGGGCTGTACTGCAGTCTCTCCAACGGTGCCAAATCGACTATCGGTATATCGAGGTGTTGAAGTGTCTATACAGAAACGCCACCATGTCAGTCCGGCTTCAGGACCAGACCTCGGAACCTATCCTTCTGCAGCGAGGTGTGAGACAGGGAGACGTCATATCTCCGAAACTGTTCACCGCTGCATTGGAGGATGTCTTCAAGTTTCTGGACTGGAGCGGGCTAGGCATCAACGTCAATAAAATTTTCAATGAAAGCTTTGTCGGCTTAATTTTTTCCGATATCTTGTATAATTATTATTGTCTTATTTCAACAAATTAACGCAAAACAATATCATAGTTTGATATTCTTTCGTGTTAATTATTGAGTTAAGTTGCGTATACGCCTTCCTCTTGAATCCACAGATTATCAAACAAAAGGCAGATAGACCGTGCGGAACACTGCGAGTGAAGCCACAAAAGCAAATACAAATTCAAAAGCGAATACCTACAATTCGCTTCGCGCTGTACTAACACGAGTCAGTACAGCACGAAGCGAAGCATTGTTAAAAAAAAAACAATTACTAATACAAATAAAAATTCAAAAGCGAATACAATCACGAGATTGTAGGTATTTGTTCTTGAATTTGTATTTGCTTTTGTGGCTTCACTCGCAGGGTTCCGCACGGTCTATCTGCCTTTTGTTTGATAATCTGTGGATTCAAGAGGAAGGCGTATACGCAACTTAACTCAATAATTAACACGAAAGAATATCAAACTATGATATTGTTTTGCGTTAATTTGTTGAAATAAGACAATAATAATTATACAAGATATCGGAAAAAATTAAGCCGACAAAGCTTTCATTGAAAATTTTATTATTATTAATTACTCCACATTGGCACTTGTGTGAAACCATGCGAATCACTTTTTACACGCTTTTTTATTAGCTTCACCTGTATGTTTGTATGTTTGTTTGTAACCGACTTCTTTGGGCGCGATTTTGACCCACTTTAATACGTTAACTGCCGGCAAGGCGAGTACATCTCTCACCTTCGGTTTGCCGACGATATAGTGGTCATGGCTGAGACCATGGAGGACCTCAGTACAATGCTCAGTGACCTCAGTAGAGCTTCCGAAAGAGTGGGTCTTAAAATGAACATGGACAAAACCAAGGTCATGTTGAATGCCCATGTAACACCCACTCCTATCAAGATCGGAGACTCTACACTCGAAGTTGTAGACGATTATGTCTACCTGGGACAAACGGTCCAGTTAGGTAGGTCTAACTTCGAGAAAGAGGTCAATCGTCGAATCCGACTCGGCTGGGCAGCGTTCGGGAAGTTGCGTGGTATCTTCTCGTCCAACTTACCGCAGTGTCTCAAGACGAAAGTCTATGACCAGTGTGTGTTGCCAGTGATTACATACGGGACCGAAACGTGGTCGCTCACAATGGGCCTCATCAGAAGGCTCAAAGTCACCCAAAGGGCAATGGAGAGGGCTATGCTCGGAGTTTCCTTGCGTGATAAAATCAGAAATGAGGATATCCGCAAGAGAACCAAGGTTACCGACGTAGCCCGAAGAATTGCCAAACTTAAGTGGCAGTGGGCAGGGCACATTGCTCGCAGAACAGATGGCCGATGGGGTCGAAAAGTTCTAGAGTGGCGACCGCGAACCGGAAGACGTTGCGTTGGAAGGCCTCCCACTAGGTGGACCGATGACCTGGTAAAGGTTGCGGGGATCCGCTGGATGCGAGTCGCACGGGACCGGGCAATGTGGCGCCACTTGGGGGAGGCCTATGTCCAGCAGTGGACGTCTTTTGGCTGAAATGATGATGATGAAGAAAAGTGTTAAAAATTTCAATAAATATAAATTAATAAAAGTGTGAATAAAAAAAAAAAAAATTAAAAAAAAGCGTGGGGTGCATGTTGTCAATAGTTATAAATATTTTATTTTATTATGAGTAGAGTGATTATCATTTTGATAATATCTTAAAAAGCACCCCAAGCTTTTTTTAAAATAAAATATTTTTTTTTTATTCACACTATTATTAATTTATATTTATTGAAATTTTTAACACTTTTCTTAATTTAAATTTATTAAATTTATTTTCTATTTTTTAGTTTGGTTTTCTATAAAAAGCGTGTTTTTAGTTTTTTTAAACTATTATTTATTTTTTACTTTTTAGTTTGAAAAATGGAATAATTTTATCAAATTAGTGTATTGTCATCGGTCCTCAATAAATCTACAAAGTTTGAACGAAATCTGGCCTTTTAACACTTTGAGCGCCATGGCGGACACCGTGTGTCCGACGCTAGTGGAGGTTTTACCTTTAACGTTTTTGAGCCGGCAGTTAACGTATTAAAGTGGGTCAAAATCGCGCCCAAAGAAGTCGGTTACAAACAAACATACAAACATACAGGTGAAGCTAATAAAAAAGCGTGTAAAAAGTGATTCGCATGGTTTCACACAAGTGCCAATGTGGAGTAATTAATAATAATAAAATTTTCAATGAAAGCTTTGTCGGCTTAATTTTTTCCGATATCTTGTATAATTATTATTGTCTTATTTCAACAAATTAACGCAAAACAATATCATAGTTTGATATTCTTTCGTGTTAATTATTGAGTTAAGTTGGGTATACGCCTTCCTCTTGAATCCACAGATTATCAAACAAAAGGCAGATAGACCGTGCGGAACCCTGCGAGTGAAGCCACAAAAGCAAATACAAATTCAAGAACAAATACCTACAATCTCGTGATTGTATTCGCTTTTGAATTTTTATTTGTATTAGTAATTGTTTTTTTTTTAACAATGCTTCGCTTCGTGCTGTACTGACTCGTGTTAGTACAGCGCGAAGCGAATTGTAGGTATTCGCTTTTGAATTTGTATTTGCTTTTGTGGCTTCACTCGCAGTGTTCCGCACGGTCTATCTGCCTTTTGTTTGATAATCATTCTATCTATTGATGTAAAACCGCATTAAAATCCGTTGCGTAGTTTAAAAGATCTAAACATACAGAAGGACAGACGGGGGAAAGCGACTTTGTGCTATGTATATGTACTTTGTGTATTGTTTTGTACCAAAGGCGGCGACTAATGAAACAGTAATAAGATCAGTGCGTCAGGAATCACTTTACAATCCCGCAGTGACGTAATCGTACTAACGAATGCATTATTGCCATTGTTGAGCTCCTACAGTTAGCACTATCTGCTCCCTACATGTAAAGCACACTCCTCCAGAGACAAACATTAATCGCCATCTCTATTCTCAGGACCCCGTGAAGGACGGAGAAGCAAAGATCATGGCAGACTTCGACCAACTGCTGGAAGATATGGCCGCCGCCTTCCGCAACCTTGAGGACTAAAGCCTCCACATCAGTGAGCCTCGCCGTCTGCAGCCTGCACACTGCACTCTTGCACAAACACATGCCATTATCTGCTTCAACGTGAAGCAGATAGGAGCCATATTGGCGTGGTCGCGGCAGGCAACAGTCGTCGGTGCAACGCTGACTCGTTTTGTTATTACACTAAATAGACGTAAATAAATGTGTTAAAGGTCTACGTAGTGCGAATAGGTTAATGATATGATTACTCGTATTTCAAGCAGGATTTGTGATTCCAATTGTTGAAGTTGATAGAGCGCGTGTCGCCGGAGTATCGGCTCCATTTGTAAATACACGAACAAATGCCGGCGACCCGACGCGCATTACGTTCGCAGTTAATTAGTTGTTATTTATATAAAATATACTCTATTTATACACTAACAATGAATTATTTTACGCCCGGTTTGTATTTCGCGTGTTATAAAAGTCATAATATCGAGTACCCTCTTGCATTCCATGTTATTATTAGAATTTAAATCAAAGTAACATGTTTTTGTTAAAAAAAGTTGCAGTTTTTTTACGCTTTTCGTGTCTCGATATCAGTTACCAGCATTTTGATGTATCGGAAATGTATAAGAGTCGTCCAGTATTATGTTTACTTTGATAGTTGTCGTTGTGTTGCTAGCATGCGGCGACTTGTACAAACAATCATGCGCTATAATAACGTATATAGTTACTTGCTGTTTGAACCTCTGACGTTACGTGAGGAAACGAAAGTTATAAATAAATAAATAAATATAAAGTGTATATAATGTTGTTTTATTGTATAAATGCTTATTTACATGTGCAGGGGTAGCCGTTGCGTTGCGCTGAGAACGCAACACACACGCCACACACACCACGCCACACATACCACCCCACACACACGCCACCCCACACACACGCCACCCCACACACACGCCACACACACACGCCACACTCGCCACACACACACCACACATACCACACACACACACACTGCTGCTGCTTTGACTTTATAATTTACACCGCTAAACATACAACTCTTAAATCACACACGGCACACACAGCACAAACAGACAGCCCGACAGCTCTTGGTTCTTCATTTTGTTATCAGGATACATGGCTGCTTACCACCGTCACACCGTAGGAAGCGAACATATATTCCCCAGGTGTACAACATAATGGGAACACCCAAATATTCCGAAATATTTTATTCCGAATTACGATATTCCGATTTTCAAAAGTTCGAATTTCATAATGCCTAAAAATTATAATCTCTATTATTTAAAATCACGAAAGTTATTTTACCGAATGTCGTAAATCCGATTTGTTTGTTTTCCGATTTTCATAGGTTCGAAGATTCAAATGCTCGATGAGTTCTCGGTCCGAAAAACGAAATTCCGAATTTCAAATATGCAAATTCATTCACAAGAACAGTCTGCTCGAAACTCATTTTCCTTCATTTTAATCTGCTTTGAATATTACTCTTCCCTTTTATAATTTTATTGCCCGTAAAAGCCGAAGTGCATTTTTCTCCTCGTATGTAAGGCTTCCTAATTCGAATAAACTGTTAAAATTAGGATTCTGATTCAATTCAGCTACGCATATATATTCAAAATGGTGTCCCCTTGTTTCGCAGACAGAAATTTCATAGAATTTCGTTTCCCAGAAAATGTTTCATATAATATTTTGGTTCTTGTATTTTTATTTCGACTATTATTGTTTCAAAGACTATTTACTATAAAATCATAAATGGTTTATTCAAATAAATATAACTAGGTTTATTATATACAAAGCTTAGAAATAAATATAAACACATAATATGTACAATGCAATATGTATTTACTTGAATGAAACATATTTCACAGAAACACAATTCAAAGAATTTTTAATCAATTTTTTTTGTTTAACTAATTTATCAAACAGTAGAATTACTTTTTAACAAATATTGTTTATTCGGTGTATTTTTCTATGGAATTTATTTCAACAAAAAATATATAGGTATAAAAAGAAAGACAATAACAAAAATAATCTTAAAAAGTCAATATGTTGTGCTACAAAAGTTAATGACAGAAACGAATTGCTGTGAAACCGACTCTACGTAGTCTTGTCTGCCCTACACCTAGAGTGTAATTTAAATTCGCGGAGGGGCGAGGCGGCCAGCGAGCTGAGGAGCAGGTGGTTTTAACGCCCGCCGCCGCGGCTGAGGCTGGCCGGCGAAGCCGGCCATTAAGCCGAAGCTGCGGTGGTGAGCGTGAATACCATCTGTGACGATAAGCTCGCGTAGTACCGCCGGAGCCCCGCAACGCCGTAGCCGTGACAGAAACCATGCCTGCTGCATGTTGCATGTTCGATTGCATGCTCGCTTGCATGATGCATGCTTGCTTGCACGCTGCATGCTTGCTTGCATGCTGCATGCTTGCTTACACGATAAACGATTGCACGATAACGATAAAGATAATCGGAATTTTAATAATCGGAATTCGTATTTTTGATGTTCGGAATTTTCATTATGTCGGACTTTTTGTTATTCGATCTTTTGAAACTCGGTATTTTTAACCCCCGACGAAAAAGAGGGGTGTTATAAGTTTGACGTGTCTGTGTGTCTGTGTGTCTGTGTGTCTGTCTGTGGCACTGTAGCTCTTTAACGGGTGAACCGATTTGAATGCGGTTTTTTTTATTTGAAAGTAGATTCTCTAGCGATGGTTCTTAGACATGTTTCATCAAAATCGGTTCAGCAGTTTTAAAGTTATCAGCTCTTTTGTTTGCTGCGGTAGGGATCTTAGACGCATACCGGATGTTTACTTTGCTTTCAAACATATTATTATAGGTGACCACACTGACCACACAAAACCAAACTAAATTACATTTAAAAAATTTAAAATAAAAATTAAATTAAAAATTTAAAAAAACCCCCAACGCAAAACATAAAAGCGATTATGTAAAAAGTAAAAAATAATACTTTTGTTGAGCCATCAAATGTTTGTTCGTTGAAATGGCGCTATAATGTCGCGGCGGGGTACCGCTAAGTTTAAAGCAATAACTAAATATCTAAAATAGCGAACTGATGGTAACTAGATTTGCAACAAGATTAACAACTAGATTAGCAAGAAAAATTTGATAATATCGAAGCAAATTGGTCGGAAATGCTGGTAAATTAATAGACAGTGAATGAAATTGAGGGACTGATTTACTTAAGCGGTACCCCGCCGCGACATTATAGCGCCATTTCAACGAACAAACATTTGATGGCTCAACAAAAGTATTATTTTTTACTTTTTACATAATCGCTTTTATGTTTTGCGTTGGGGGTTTTTTTAAATTTTTAATTTAATTTTTTGAGAATAGTAATTATAAACGTTCGGAATTTTGAAATTTTAGTATTATATAAATAGGATGAATGATAAATCGGAGTTGCCATATTAGGAATTTTGAACTATTCGGAATTATGAAAATCGGTATTTTGAAATTCGTATTTCTGACTTTCGGAATAAAGTTTTTCGTATTTATGTAGTACCTCGTTCGCAAGACATCAATACTATGTACTTAGCATTCACGTTTACAAAAAATTGCAGAAGGAACTGAACATAATAGACATTAATAGATATTAAATAAATTTAAAGTCAAATCAAAAACTACGGATTGGCTCATGCAGCAGGACGATATTAAAACAGAATCATTACTAGCAACTATAACTATTATTATTATATCCTCATACATACACATACATTCACCTCATCTCCCCTACTACACACACACAGGGCCGCGCCGACCGCCCACAGCGCCTGTGTGCGAAACCTATGAAGCGCCTCTTTTTTTCACGAGAATTTTCATGTCTCAACTTATTTTTTTTATTAGTTGTTAATTTTGACCGAAAAGATGTTTTCAAGTTTTATATACTTAGATAATATTTTCCTAAAACACAAATTAAATTTTGACATAACTACTTTATTTATGATGTTATATACCTAATAGGTTTACTGCGATATATTCGTATCGCTAAATGGCTAAATGGGCAATATGAGGAGTAGACCTACTGCGACATAGACAAAAACATACTTAGTCGCAACCAAAGAGTATAATAATATATAGGGTAGTCGCAACGCTTATTAAATGACATTTTGGCATAACGCGAAATTGGCAGACTGCGTTTTAGGTAATCAGCGAGTGAAGGGATATTAATAACAAAATAGCTGACTTTTTTCTACTGATTTAACTGTTACATAGGTATGCTATATTTAAAAAAATACAACAAGAGTTTAAAATGTGTAAGAATATAAACATACTTAAATTATATTACTTCCACTCTTCTCGCTTTTCCGTTTGCCAAATCCTTAATAGTTTCGTGTATGTCTATAATAATATGGTCTATAAGGCCTCCTCTATGGATAATGTTGCTAAAGAATCATGGCAGAATTTGTGAAAAAAAAAGATGTTTAATGAAGTTGAAATTCTAATTCTTATATTCTTGGGTACGTCTCTGTACGTACCCAAGAATCATCATCATCATCATCATCATCATCATCATTTCAGCCAAAAGACGTCCACTGCTGGACATAGGCCTCCCCCAAGTGGCGCCACATTGACCGGTCCCATGCGACTCGCATCCAGCGGATCCCCGCAACCTTTACCAGGTCATCGGTCCACCTAGTGGGAGGCCTTCCAACGCAACGTCTTCCGGTTCGCGGTACCCAAGAATATCTTTAGCCATTTACAATATTTTTAAAACCACGCAAAAAAGAAGTGAACAGTTTAACGAAAAGCTCATTATTTCAGAACGAAACGGTGACTGACAGAAACAGTGACACAGAACCGCCGTTTCGCAGTTGTTACTCTGAAATTCAATCGTTTTAATATCACAAATAATGATAATTTTTTTTCACACACTTGTCACCTCACTTTTCTACCAATTTGATAGATCCGTTAACGTCGCTTGTCACTTTCTTTTTTTTAGAAACACAGAATGGGCATCGAGATGAAACGAAAAAGTGTTATTTTCATTTCGTAATATTTTCATTATGGGGGGTTTAAAAATATGGTAAGTATACCAATCTACTCCTAGTAATGTATTCTTCATATTGGAAAATATTTTTTACCCTCTAAATAATTTATTATTTTCATACAGATGAATGTATGGATCTCGCCATGATTTTTTGTTAATCTTTCCTGGCTGGTTGTTGAGCGCAGGTAATTTTTAGTGCTAGAACTTATTCTTATTATAAAAAATCAATTCACACCTGGCACACACTTTCGATTGAATGATTGTTCAATAGGGGATATTACTGCAATGTTCTGGCACCAGAGTGCAGCACTAGCATAGTCCGTAAACAGTTTATCGACGAGTCGTTCAAAGCGTGAAATTCTGCCTTTAATTAAGTTCAAAATTGAGAAGTGTGTTATATTATACAATAATGTATCAGTGCTGTGTAAATTCGATGAAGAAATGAAGGGAATTATTCATTTCCAAAAGAAGAAAATGTTCGAAAAACTTTGGGAAGCAGCCAAAAATCACTCTAAAATATGTTCAGGTTAAGTATTCAGGTGAGATAGTCGCATTTACAGAATAACGTTCACATTTATCATGTGAGATAACCAAATATTATTTTATTCTGAGCATAACCTAGAATCCACTTTTAAATGGTCGTAGGACGCCATAAAATGGTTAAAGTACAGTTAGGTAAGTAAGACTAATTAAAACTTTGATATATTTTCACAAAATACCTAGTTATTACAATTAATAACATAATATAACAAGAATACGAGGTTATGATTTACGGAATGTGCTAGTGGCGCCCTCTGCGCCGAGTTTCGCGTAATGTTCCCTATTGTTTTGGCTCTTAAAATCGGGGAATCCCCGTGACCCCATCCCGCTTGCGTCGCACGCATCGCATCGGGTTGCGTTCATAAACTAATTCAAACAAACTCACGGCGGTTGTTTTGATTTTAGCTCGTAACTAATGTAAACTAAAACCCAAAGCGTAAAATTAAACTACAAACATGAATATTATCTAGGGAAACTTGTACAATAAGTGCTATATATGTTTTGTTATTTACAAGGCATATGTTGCGCCTATTGCTTACTTATCGATACTCCACTATAAAGAATATGTTGTTGTGAAAGTGTAACAAAAATAATTTAGGTGGCGGCTCCCGCTGGCGCCCCTATTGTCTTGGCGCCTGTGTGCGCCGCACACTTCGCACACAGGGGCGGCGCGGCCCTGCACACACACACACACACACACACGCATACTTCACTACGGTACTTCTGTACTGCGGACTGCGGTATTAATGCCACTACACTTATACCTACAGGTACCTAAATATGCTGAGGCTTTGATCTACAATACGAACCAACGTAGGTATTTCAAAATTTTCCAATTTTTCGAAGGAATTGTAATGATTTTGAATATTTTACGTTGTTTAATTTCTATCGTAATAAAATATTATAATTATAATATCTTAGACATACGTCTTCGATATGCGAGATAACATCTCTAATTCTCTACTGAAGAGCGACTTGGTTTTGGCACAGACTTAGCTTGAACCCCAACAAGAAAGGATATAGGCTACTTTTCAACCGACTTCAAAAAAGGAGGCGGTTATCAATTCGTCTGTATTTTTTTTATGTTTGTTACCTGAGAACTTTGAACTGGGTGAACCGATTCGATGATTCTTTTTTTATTTGAAAGCTGGTGCTTCCCGTGTGGTCCCATTTTAATTTGGTCCAGTTCTGACAATGGCATCCATGAGAAAACCGTATATAAGTCTTAAATTTGCATTATGTATGTGCGCGATTTCTCAGGCAAACGTAACCTGAATTTGAAAGTTATTTTTTTTATGGATAGGGTATGCTTCAGGAATGGTCCCATATAAATTTTATCGAAATTGATTTAGCACTTTTTGAAAAAATCAACAAATACCCATAAATTTTACATAGACGACGTTTTAGTTTCTTCTACTTTTAATCTCTTAATAGATTTGGTTGAGAAGGAGGTACTAAAAAGCGGAAAATAAAAAGCTTTTTACAAAAAAGACAACCGCCTTCAAAAACTAAAAAGTGAAAAATAACTTTAGCACCGAACACACATTGACTTCAGTTTCGGAAGTCGGTGGCAATACAAAAATGGTGGCGGTGGTTTTGTGTTTGTTGTTTTGTATTGCCACCGACTTCCGAAAGTAAAGTAATGTGTGTTCTGTGCTAAAGTTATTTTTCACTTTTTAGTTTTAGAAGGCGGTCTTTTGTTAAACCGCGACTTCATCTCTATTCGCGTTAACCGACATTCACGCGAAGTCACGGGCAAAAGCTAGGTAATACTACCTAACTTTTGCCATTGCTTTTGTCATAGGTACCTAATTCTGAACTTCAGTGGGTAGTGGATAATTTTATATCGAATCCACTGTCCTAATCTTCGTCAGATGGGCTGTCATCTAGGTCTAGCCATGGTAAGTTTTGTATGCGCTTCGTTGAAAAACTGAACAAGGAGCGAAAACTCTTTGAGTCTAAATAGCATCAAACTCAATACTATCTATAGAATACTATCTACTTACTATTGCTCTTCAATCAATCTTGAATCTCGTCCTCCAATACTATCGATTGGCCTAACGATATTTTTAATGGTTTTCTAGGTCAATTATCGATAGTTAGGCAACATCAGACTACCTAATAAGACTGATGTGCATGGAAGTGCGCGGGAGCAGACTTGTGCGGAACTCGGCAAAACTCGGACTCACCAGCCCTGCCTACTTGCACTTGACTTCTACAATTTTTTTCTGTTGTGTGTTGTGTGAGATGATGCATATGCGTAGACATTTGAATTAAGCAACAGCTAACATTTTTAAATACCGCAAATTTCGACCTTATGTTAAATCGGCGAAAGTGTACTTCCGCGGTATTTAGAAATTTTAGTTACGCGGAATTGTACGCTCAACGACGATATGTCCTAAATTATCCCAGGGGTCCACAAAAACAGGATAAACTCGTATGTGTTAAGTTAGATCAATATCTTTATGTATGCATTTCAGCTAATTCTCTTCAGCCGTTTAAACGTGAAGGGGTAAAAACATTCAGCCATCTAACATCTATCCATCTTCACTTTTCGCATTTCTGATAATGTAGTACTTATTGTAAGATAATATCTTCGCTGTGTGTGATGCGTTTTTTATTGCGCGTAGCCGCGTCCTGTAGCCTACACCGCAAGAATGCGTTAAAAAGGTTTGATGTGCAATATTTTGGTATGTTTCTGGCTGACATAACTCTACATCCACAAGAGGCACTGACGGCAAAGAGTTTAGTATTAAATCACTTTATTGACAATTTAGTCAAAGAATTTGGAAATAATAATATTATAGAGTAAAACGGTGTAACTCTTACGTAAACAATTTTAGATTTATAACGGTTATTTTAAGATTTATATTACTTAATTATTATTGTTTATTTGCTAGAATTTTAGGTGCAAACATGAGTCGAAATAGCCAAGTTACCACAGAGCGCTGGTTGAGCGACACAATGCTTTTCGATACCGTTGAAGACCACATAAAAAAAGCTTTTGGATCCCCCGATGTGAGTTAGTTACATGCAATCAACAATAATAATAAGTAATCTACAACGAGGTAATAAGCGTATTTAGAGCAGACTTCAAGAATAAAATTAGCGACGGTTTGTCTGGGGTGTGTGGGCGGTAGTCACTGGTAAGACGAAACTAGGCGACAAATATAGGTATTTCTGATGCGGTAGGTAGGTAGGTACCTATAAACTTATAAACGTCATTTGACAGCCATGATTATTTTGGACGTCTGATTCAATATTTGCTCTATACATGAGTCTAACAAACTTGTACTCTTTGGTCTGATTCATGTTTTCCCGTTTACGGAACCTAGTCTAAAAAACTTATATAAGGTTTGATATTCGAAAGGTTTATAACAGTGGTTTTCTACTGAATATGTTGCTAGCACTATTATAACATAAACGCACCTAACACATATCTAAATTATAAATAATTGCTAAAATATAAAATGTTAAATATAATCAATCTGATCTCAGTACATATAAATGTATAGGTAGGTATAAGTACTTTATTTTTTATCTATACATACATGTTTATAAGTTAAATGGTTAGAATCATAAAAAAAAAGATATTAATAATATGATACATTACATGACGGCATAATTGACGCAGTGGCTGAGCGATTGGCTTCTGCGCTCCGTGTCGTGGGTTCGATTCCCGCACGGAACAAATAATTGTAAGGTCTACAGATAGTTGCTCCGGGTCTGGCTTAGGTTAGTGTATGTGTGTGTGTATATGTTTGTAAACGTACCCACGATACAGGAGGAATTCAAAAAGAGGGTAACGTTTCCTGAAAAAAAAAACCATTGTGTTGGCAAATGACTAACTAGAAGTGACGTTCTAAGTATAAATTGCCATAAAATTCTATTGGGCAATGTAAATAATTATAAAAGTACCTACCTACTTAAAGGTATAAGATTCGCTAGAAGGGGCAAATTTTTTGTTAGATTCCGAACAAGATTGCCTTCTTTTCTACTTCTAAAGTTAACTAACTAAAACTAAAGTTGCTTGGACTTCACACATGAATTAGGTAGCTCATTTTGGCTTTACACGAAATCAAAAGCCGTTATAATACAAAAAAAAACCTTATTATATTTCCAGAAAAATACAGTCCGATTTAAACGGGTAAAAGCAATCCTACATCTTTTGGCACGCCAATTACGTTTACTTGAACAAGGTGTAGAGCTTAAGTTCGATGAACTTGGAATCGTAAATTTATGTGGCAAGGTAAGCTAAAGTGTCTTTTATTATTAAAATTATTCTCGATGGTATAATTGCGGTGAACGATCTCGACCGTTTTGCCATTTCTTACCATTAATTGTTATGAAAACGCCCCGTGGTGTGTCTGGGCAAGAAAAGCACCCATTTCATCCCAAGGGTGTCGTAAAAGACGACTACGGGAAGGCGACTTCCGTGTACTTAACAACTTCACTGCGATCCCCAAGACGCCTGCCAAGTGGGTATTATGGACCTCCTGCTTATGGGGGAGGCCTATAACAATGGATGTCTTCCGGCTGATGATGGTGATGATGATGATTGAAAAACGCGTTCCAATCAAAAGACAATTTTAACTTACTAGACTAATACAAACGGTTGGCACTACGCTGTCTTTTACCTCGGCGGTGCACTTGTCTACCGTGTCAGGTAGATAACTACTAATTGACTACATGAAGTGCTATTTTTATTGTCTTAAATTGGCAAAACCATATATGTATTATTTGTTTCATTTTAGAGTCCAAGCAGGGAAGATTCTGGTACAAATATTGCAGGTATCACTTTAATTTCCTAGTATTATGGTAGTGTAGCTTATGGTTTCAATTATAGTCTGAATATGAATCTGTAGAATTATTAATAATAATCAGCCCCCAAAATGTAGCTCGTGCAGTCCGTCCATTGCCTAATTGGTTTCCAGGGCCGGATGGGCTGCAAAATTTCTGGATAAAATGGTTCAGAAGGTCGCACGTTTGCTTGGCGTCTGGGTTCCAGTCACCCTTGGAATCCGGATCGTTGCCCCAGTTTTTAACGACAGGAATAACCCAGCTGTTCCATAAATCAAGTAGTACTGCGGAGCCCAAAAACTATAGACGATCACATGTCTGCCAACGGTCTATGAAGTTTTTACATGTCTCCCTCCCAAACTGGATGTAGGATAGGAATGGGTCCCGCGGTACTAAGGAGCTCTCCTGATTGACATGACCATCAGTCAATAGATTCGCCGATCCCGAAAGGATCTGTCGACATGTTGGATAGAAGAAGAAAAGAAGGCCTACGACTCTGTTTCACATACATGGCTCATGAGGGTGCTGGAGTTGTATAAGATAGATGCCACTCTGCACACCTCCCTGATGTCGTGTATAATTCAGTGGAGGACGGTCCTTCGCTATCCAGGATGTCGACATATCCAGGGGAATAGCGAACCAATAAGGTTTGAGCGAGGTATATTTCAGGGCGACAGTGTGAGTCCGCTTTGGTTCTATTTAGCCTTGAATCCTCTAAAAGTGCACTGCTAGAGAATTCAAGTCTAGGCTATTTGTTGAAGAGACGAGGTCAGGTAATATCTCACCTTCTTTACATGGATGACCTAAAGCTCTTTGCCCCCAACAGTTCACAGCTGATGGAGCTACTGAAAGTAACAGAAACTTTCAGTAGCGCTATCAGGATGGAATTTGGTGTGGACAAATGTGCGGTCATGCATGTCAAGCGAGGGGAGATTGTGGCATCTAAGGGAGTTCAACTCACAAATTCCATAAACCTTAGATCCCTCTCTTCAATTGAGACCTATAAATATTTGGGTATGGCGGAAGCGTTTGGCATCAATGCTGCTGACATGAAGCAATCGTTAAAGGAGCGCTTCTTTGCCTTTTTTTTATTTTTGGTTGCGCTGTGGAAATCCTCGTGTACTTCCTCCATCATGGGGATGATGGAGGGGCATGCTGGACTCTTACCGGCTAAAACCACCTCGGTGTTCCACCTCTGCCTATGGCCGGCGGTGCGGCATTCGCATAAGCATTCACCGCTCCTCCGACAGGCCTTGACCTGCTGTTCCTTAGCGGGTCCCACCTCCCCGTGCGGCTATTCCCATGTTGGCCGCACCTTCTCTTGAGTGGCGCGCGTAGGATACTGCGCCGCCAACTCGGGCCTATCTGGCCGGACGACGTCCGTAGTCCGCCGCCCGCAGACTACCTCTCATGGAGGTCGTAGATCGTTTTGCGCCCTGCTCAGGCGCCCGGTGCGTCTCCTGCGGGAGGGAAGACAGGATGCGCCTTTGGCCGCCTGAAGCAAGTATTCAATAGTTTGCGTTTGTGTTTGAGATGTAGTTGCTGTGGACAAGGGCATCACCCCGCTCTCCTTGGCTAAAGAGAACTGGTGCAAGCCTGTAGTGTTTGAGACTTAGGATCACGAGGAGATTTGGAAGAGTGAGGAGCTACACGGACGCTTTTTCCGGGCCCTACATGGGCCCGATGTGAATTTCTTAGAGTCTGTTTCCTGGCTACGATTCAGTGATCTATTTGGAGAAACAGAAAGTTTTGTCTGTGCGATTATTTCCGAGGTTGTCGACATGTGGGATGTGGACTCGGCGATCATTGTGCCGATAATTGTTACAGCCAAGCTTAATTGCCAAGAGCCTCGACCAACATCTAAGGGGGCTCTCGTTAGGCGGCTGAATCAAGTTCTTGATTTAGAAGACAGTACTTCTTGAAACGGCCCGCATTGTCAGGAGGTTTCTCTCTCTGGAGCCCTGACCGCCGGTAGCTGGACTCTGTTCCCGATACCGGTGGGCTACTATTTTTTATATTTTTAAAGGTATTTTTTTTTTTTTATATTTAAAAATGTAATGATGATTATGTAATGTAGTTTATGTGTACATAGGAATAATAAATGGAAATAATAATAGTAATTGTAATGTTTACCTCAGATCAAATTACAAGATCCATTTAAGGTTAGTAAAAGTCTTAACCTAATGTTAGTAAAAACGACAGTTTATATACAAAATAGAAACTATTGAATTGACACCTACGTGTGCAGCCGTATCCAGTGCGCCAGCATGGGGCAGTCCCACCTATCACACAATACACTCAGGATGCTGTGGGAGCTAGCACGTATAAGTCTACAGAGAACAGAGGCGCACCGTTTCCGTATAATGGCATGAAAATATGCATCCACCCTGGCTTCGTGAACATTCCAGAAGCGCTACAAAAGCGTGGTAGGCCCAACAGCATCCTAAATACATTGTTGTACTGGACACGCAGGGCGTTGTATGCCCTCAGCGTATACCTGACCCATAAACTGCACGTGTAAAAAGACTGGCAGTATGCTCCGAAAAGGGTTAATTTGACTTGTGTCGTACAACGTGCAAATCTGCGGATCAGCATATTATCTCGGACAGCCATCGCCCTGCGTCTTGCGTCATCGCTCTATGTCTTGGAGTGACCCAGTAGCCAGCACTAAATAATCAGTACGATTACCATATTATATTATATAGTCTGTTATATAGTTTGTGTGTAGTCTTTATGTACTACTAGCCTTTGCCCGCGACTTCGTCCGCGTGAATGTCGGCTATCGTAGATGCAGAGGACGTCGCGGATTAAAAAGTAGCGTATGCCCATCGACAGGGTTCAAGCTATCTTTGTACCAAAGAATCATGGCGAGATACATACATCCATTTGTATAAAAATAAAAAATAATTTAAGAGGGTTTAAAATATTCCAATGTAAAGAATACATTACCAGGAGTAGATTGATATACTTACCATATTTTTTAACCTCCGCATAATTAAAATATTACGGAATGAAAATAACACTTTTTCGTTTCATCTCGGTGCCCATTTTGTGTATATAAAAAAAAGAAAGCGTTAACGAATCTATTAAATTGGCAGACAAGTTAGGTGACCAATGTGTGGAAAAAAATAATAATTATTTGTTACATTATTCCCCTTAACGCTGTTAGTATACCGACGCATTCGTATGCGGCAGCGAAACAAGGAAAAAACTGTCAGTAGTGTGGCAGAATTTCGCATACGCTATGTCTCACTTTAGCACTAGCTACATGAATAATTGCGTCCTTGTCGGTATTGTTTCGCAAGGAACTGCGGAAATCGTCGTTATACAGAAACGTTTCGCTGTGTTTCGCATCGCAAGACGTCCGCACGTGTTCTGTCGGCGAGGACAGAATTTCGCACCATGGAAGCCGAAAATATTGAAATATTTTTTAATACAAATAGAAATTATCCCGAATTAAATGCAGTTGGTCTCGAAGATTATAAAAGTACGTACAAAAAAGAGGTGGCATGGAGGGAAGTTCAAGAAAAGACGGGAAAATTACAATGACATTTATTTGCGAAAAAACTGCAGTGTACTAACATTCCGCAGATATTTTGTTACGCAGTAGTTCCGCAGTGATTCGCTGCTGCATACGAACGCGTTGGTGTACTAACAGCGTAAAACGATGCAATTTCAGTATAAGCTCTGTGAAACGGCGACTGTCAGTGTCACTGTTACTGTCGCACTGTTTCGTTCTGGTGATTTGAAATAATGAGCTTTTCGTTAAAATATTCACTTTTCTTTTTGCGGGTTTTTTAAAATATTGTAAATGCCTCAAGATACTCTTTAGGTATCCAAGAGTATAAGAATTAGAATTTCAACTTCTCTAAACATCTTTATTTTTTTTGTACAAATCCTGCCATGATTCTTTCATCAAAATCAGTTCAGCCGTTTTATTGTGAAAGCGTAACAGAGTTACTTTTGCAATTAGGGCCTTTTTCCTGTCATGCGTATTTTCGCGGATCTGGTCCGCATGCTGGCATTCTATCATTTCATTTATTTCATACATGTTTTTCCTATCAGGCGGGCAGCACGCGCGCGGAACGCGGTTTGGCAGCGGGTGAGCACTCCGCGTGCGTGCTAACCGGATGCAGGCGGCGTTCTTCTACCAGTTCTACCTTCACTATTGTTTTTGCTGTGACGCGGGTCGCACGCATGGTCATAGTACGCACGAGTTTAGTCACTGGCGACTCGCACGACACTGCAGCGGCAAACGAAAATCTTTGTCCTGCGTGTGGCCAGGAGCGTGCTATCACCCGTATGCGGACCAGATCCGCGCGCGGGCGAAAATACGCATGACAGGAAAAGGGCCCTTATAATATTAGTATGGAAGGGTTGGGACGATCTGTCGGTAATCATATTGTGTTATATTGTCAAGGTAGTGGGTAGCTTAGTTTGCAATAAACTAGTCTGTCGTTGACGTGCTACTTCACTTAAACAGGGAGTGGAAGTATCGTTCCAGAAAGATTACAATTAAAATCTAAGCATCGTATTATACCTACTCCTATTTATAAGCAAAATGATATATTTATTTTAAAACCATCACATGGTTCGGGCCACTTAGAAACTCATTTAGTGGGAGACTAAAGCATGCCGTTAGGGTAAATGGAATAATATAGATTGAGAAAAACGGATTAACTCACTGCGTTGCCAGGTTTAATATTTCAAAAAATTCTATTGAAATTAGCTAAATATCTGATTCCAAAGCGCTACGCACATTACTAGAGCTACATCTGGTTACAATAAATGCATTCCGGGAATGGACCTCAAGAACCCTTACAACAATTGAGAAATTGTACAAAAACAGCGTAGGTGTAGGAAGATGAGATGAGCGTGGTGATTTCTGAGATCCAGGAGATGAAACAAGGTTAGTTTAGTAGATTTTATACCACGGTAAGGAACGGTCCGAGAGATGCACAGGGTCCTAAAATGTCTTCATAGACAATACTTGAGTGACGCTCGGCACTATGCGTAAGCAACGCATACAGCTTACGTCAAACACATAGGTTTTGTTTGTTTTCATCTATCA
Source organism: Charanyca ferruginea (assembly GCA_947361185.1). Taxonomy (NCBI): domain Eukaryota; kingdom Metazoa; phylum Arthropoda; class Insecta; order Lepidoptera; family Noctuidae; genus Charanyca; species Charanyca ferruginea. The sequence goes on from OX376055.1 coordinate 61,153,403, forward strand.
GATCAGTTTTCTCTCGGCTAAAGAAAATGGGAGTTTCGAACTTCAAAATAAGCACACGCATTTTTAATAGCTATTTCTACCATAATGATTATATTATTGAATGAAAACAGAGAATTCAAGTATTCCTACTACAGTTGTGGTTGATAAACCGCCGTAATTATAATTATCCAATTTTATTGGAATAGAGCCAGTATGGCTTTCGGCATGGGCGCTCCACCATCCACGCGATATCGCGGGTGAGAGTCCTGTCGGAGGGATGTTGGCGGTGTCTTTGAACATCTTCAACACCTTCAACACCAGGGTGTTGCCTCTCGAAGAGGCATTGCGGTACCATCGAGTGCCTCCTCCGCCGCATCGTCGAGGCACATGATAGCGGATACTAGCGCCGCATGTCGTGCGGTGTTCCGCTGTGTTACGCTGACGACAAGCTGGTCATGGCCAGGGGGAGCTCGTATAGGCAAGCAGCGTTGGTGGCTGCGGTCTCACAGGTGGTGAGCCGCATACGGCGCCTTAGTCTGAAGGTGGCCCTCAATAGTAGAAAGTACTTAGTGTAGTAGTAGTTAGTACTTACTGTAGTCACTGTATCTGTGGCGCTCCATATGGGACCGCTAGGACCGCTAGGGGTTAGCGGTCGATGCAACGTCACAGCTTCGCGAGGTCGTGGTGGCGTAATCGCGGAACAGGCTCTCGCGCCCTACCGCCGGCGTCGTCACCATCGAGGCGGTCCGGCCGGTGCTCGAGGGCTGGCTCTGGAGGAGGCACGGCTTTCTGTCGTTTTGGGTGATGCAGGTGTTCTCGGGGTATAGTTGCTTTGGGAAGTACCTGTGCTGTGAGTCATATAAACAGCTTAGGAAGCCGAATGCTCGGTGTCACCACTGCGTCCATTGTCGGAAGGACACGGCGTGGCATACGCTAACAGAGCGTGCCGCTTGGAAGTACCCACGCCGTGTCCTGATCTCAGAAATAGGCAGTAACCTGTCGCTGTCGGCCGTGGTCGAGTTGATGGTCGGAGCGAAGTGTCCTGGGACGCGGTAGTTTCCTTCTGCGAAACAGTCATCTCGTAGAAGGAGGCTGCGGAAAGGAAGAGAGAGATCACTACCTCCACTCGGCCCGCAACAGGCGCACCGGGCGTCGACGGAGGATGCGTGATGGGACTCGGGGACGTTTGTCGCCCCCCACACATCAGAACCCCAGGTGGCGGCGCGTATAGTGTTCCCAGGTTTCTCTTAGACGTTGCGGGGGACTCCAACACCATACTGCCCCCGGACCTGAGGAGGCCCGTGGAAGCGGGCCGGCGGAACCAGTCGGGGTTTGCGGAAGTATTGGCCTTTCCCGCGACCCCCGACGTAGGAGTGAGATGGAACACCGGGGTGGTTTTTAGTCAGTAAGAGCCCGACATACCCTTTCGTCCGCCCCAGGGCGCATGACATCCATGAGTCATGAGGATTATCCAACTCATAAAATGTGGGTTGTTAGAATTGTAGCAGTGTCGTTAGTGGTCCTGCTGTAAAGTAATAGTCTCACGTCACTGGGGTGAGCGTGTAGACCTTTGCAGAGAAAACCATTAATATAATACAAAATATTGTATTTTAAACGCGAGCGTTACTTATCAATTACCCTTATGCATTCCTCTCTTGTCTTTTGACGATGGTTAAACATAAAGCAGTCTTCTATTTGTAATCCGTATATTCCTTATAAATTCCCAACCTTCTATTATTTGACCATATTTATTTGTGGGGTACAAAGAAATATGGTAGGTACTCCTTGTACCGAGCTTTCAGTCGGAACAAGGCAGTAGATTTAGGGGAAGCAAAGCAATAGCACTATTTACAGCATAATTATAATAACTATATTTTGACATAAATAGGGAAAGCGGACGAAAGTACTCTAGGAACATTAACACAAGAAACAACAGGAAGTCGCAGAGGACGCGCTGGCAGTATTCAGGTAGTAGCTGCCTCCCAGTTTGAGGTACTCGAGAAAGCAGTTAAGCAGTTGGAGATAGCAGCAAAACCCCAGCAGATGCCTTCGCTGCCAAGCAATAAGCAGCTTAGAGAAGACCTGGCGGAAGGACGGGCGTCGCTGTCCGACACCATGCAAGCTATGCAGGTATAGCATTCATACAACTTTTACACGTTCATTTTATATTTTCGTTTTATGTTGTTGTAATCTTTAACTTTGCTCTGCAGCGTGACAGTGTGGGCTGGGTAAAAAAAAACCAGACAAGTGCGAGTTGTACTCGCCCACCGAGGGTTCTGTCACAGTAAATCTGTGGTTCTGTTCAAATTCCGTGGTTTGGTCACCCATACAATTATGACCACGCATACCTCGATGATTGATTACGTACTTTAAATAAAGACTATATTTTTTATGATTTAATTACAAATGTATAGTTTTCAGCCTTTTCCCTGTATCTTCTTCTTCTTTTCGAATCGATGGTATCCCCTTTTTTTTTTTTTTTTTTTTTTGTTACACTACTTGGGCCCAGTAGGTAGCCACATTTATCGCAGCATCAGTGGCGTTTTTAATGTCCTGTAAGGTGCAGGTGTAGGGGCCCTTTGGACACTGTAGTAAGTGGGCCATTGTCTGGTCAGGATCACCACACTCACACTGGGTTTCGGTGGGATCTGTTATCCCCCATTTTGCTAGGTTATGTTTGCAGCGGCCTACTTGAGTGCGCAGTCTATTGAGCGCTTTCCATATAGGCCACTGCAAATCACTTCCCTGTATAAGACGATATTACTTGCAAAATTTCATAGTTCTAGGTCAACGGGAAGTATCCTATAAATTTTGATTCCCTTGAGGGTCGAAATATACGTTTTTTACGGCATAAACGGCTGCATATTTTTTCACGTTATCTTAGGAGTTTGATTTTTTTATAGCTTCAAGGGACTAGACTTGAGTATATGGTTTAAATTTTACTCGTTACCTCCACGCGTTCCTGAGATAAAAGGTCAGACAGACGGACAGACAGACATACGGATAACAAAGTGATCCAATAAAGGTTCCGTTTTTTTCTTTTGAGGTACGGAACCCTAAAAACTAGCTGAATAATTTGAGCGTGATATTATAATAATATGACAATATTTACACCTTTGAAATCACAGCTCAGATTGGAGGCATGATATTTTAGGTACCTATATACTGAATTGTTGATGATTATGTTACTACATAATTTCTGTTAGTTCCGGTCGCGCATACAAGTAGCAGAGCAGGGTCTGCTCCGCATGGCAGGGCTGTTGGTGCAGCTCGCGGCGGCTGGCCTGTTTCCTAAGGAGGTGGCCGCCACCATCATGCGGATGCACGCCGGCTTGCTGGCAGCACTACCCGTTGACGAGAGGCCAGACGGTTGGGTAAGTAATATATGATATAGTTACAAAATCTCTAATATTTACAAGGTATAACAACTGGTTCTATAATTTTGTTTCATGTAATGATCAGTTAGTATAATAAACGATTGATATAATTTTAAAATAACTAATTTTTATAAGCATAATAAACATTGAATATAAAATCGTTTGATATACCACTCAAAAGACATAAAATTTATTTAATCTAATATGATAAAGATGCCTAGTTAAAAATACAAAGCAGATTTTAAAACTATTTTCTTATGCTGGTCATAGTTCAAACCTAAACCAAATGATTCACCAGCGATAGAGGGGATCTGGCGCTCGGCGGCGGATATAGGTAAAAACGTATCTTTACCATGCATGCAGCAAGCATGCAAACATGTAAACAAGCATACACTACGCATGCAGCATGCAAGCAAGCATACACCACGCATGCAGCATGCAAGCAAGCATGCAATATCCAAGCAAGCTTGCAGCATGCAACATGCACCATACAAACAAGCATGCAGCATGCAACATGCAAACAGGCATGCAACATGCAACATGCGAACAAGCATGCAGCATGCAACATGCAGCAGGCATGGTTTCTGTCATGGCTCCGGCGCTGTGGGGTCCGGCGGTCCCACGCGAGCTTATCGTCGCAGATGTTTTTTATTGATTACATTCTAGATTACACTCTAGATTACACTCTAGTTGTAGGGCAGACAAGACTACGTGGAGTCGGTTTTGCAGCGATTCGTTTCTGTTACTAACTTTTGAAGCATTACATATTGAATTTTCAAGACAATACTTAAGCATGGCGCAGTAGATTTGCACATCATGCCTAGTAACATTATGACAAAATTAATTAGCTTTCAAGATAATTATGACAAAAAAAATTATGGCAAAGTATTATAATGGTAAAACAAATTGTGAAGAATATTATGCGAAAAGAAGAGATCCCGTTTTTACCTAACCCATCCGAGTCGGATTGCTCTGAATCGGTGTGTAAATCATAATATAAATTTGAAACGATAAATCTAATGATTTTCTATTAAATAAACGTTATATCCAATAACATTATACGAAATAAGTTTTAGAGTTTATAAATGTTATATGTAAAGAAATTATACCAACAGTTGGGATATCTCACGTTTATTATATCTTATGAACGTTATTGAACTGAAAATATACCAAATAACTTTATAGGTATGATATGAGACGCACCCCAGACGGTTACAGTTTGGTAAAAAACTACCTACGGATTTTTGTTAATATGTATTTCTTTTACGGACCCTGAAGCAGTCCCATCTTCTGGTCAATATCCCTCTGTCACTTTGTACGACTTGCTATTCGAAACCGGAATAGTGATAAATTTTAATTCATTAAAAACAAAAGAGAAAATAAAACGAATTTAGAAAAAAATAATAATGACGACTCCCAGAAAAGAGTTAGTATGTCTTGAACACAAGCTTACTTACTTCTTCTTCTTACTCTAATTGCAGGATCAGAATTTAGTCGAAGTCGGAATGACAGAAGTGGATGCTAGATGTCCGACAGGAATCACGCGCCAGGAGATGCAGTAAGCTCTAGTCCTATTTGAACAAATAGTTTACATATTTCACTTCATAAGCCCGCCCTGTAGCTAGCCCTGCCCCTGTAGCTAGTATAGGTGACCTGCATTTTTCCTTTAAAATCTGTTTCGAATGTTGCCTAAGTAATTAAATTTTGTGTTTTTCTTACCTAGAATTCCTAACGCATGATATAAAGGCAGATCCACATATGATAATTTGCTCGATCAGATCACCGTATCCGTATCGCGGACGCGTAGCATGATCGCCTATCTGGACGAGTGATGATACGCGATCACGATACGCACTCTTGATACGCTGCTCTGATACACAGCGCGATCCGGCCCGTTCCATTTCGAGTCTCTTTTGGTCCGATCATCAAAGAAGATACGGATACGGCACGGTTCGTCGATACATACTTCTTCTTCTTCTTTTCGAATCGATGGTTTTCCTTTATGTTATACTATTTCGGCCCAGTGGGTAGCCACATTTATGACATGTCCTCTAAGGTGTAGGTGTAGAGGCACTTTGGGCACTGTAGTAAGTGGGCTATTGTCTGGTCAGGATCACCGCACTCACACTGGGAGTCGGTGGGATCTATTATCCCCCATTCCCCCATCGGATCGGGCAAATTATCATTGAATCCGCCCTTAGGTATAACGTACCGCAAACATTATCTAAAGTTGCGTGTGGATACATACTATTTATACACTCTTTTTAAATTATCACATTCAGAGAGCTTGTAGCATACACGAAGCAGGAAATTATGAAAGATATTGAAAATAAGGCTGCTAACGCCATAAGCAAGGCGAAAGTGGCTTTTGATACATCGAAGAATATCGGTAAGTAATCGCTAATTAATAGTATATTATTAACATACTAGCTTAAGCCCGCGACTTCGTTCGCGTGGAAGTCGTAAACAATTACTACTTGAGTACTCAATAGCAATTATAAATTTCACTGACAGGCAGTGTACAGCTTGGTCTAGAAGCACGAACCTTTGTATGGAGATTTGTCTTTTATGCCAATAGTAAATTATGTCGTGCACACGGTTAATGTACTAAAATAAGCTGACTCATTCGCGATGCATGCTGAAAAAAAAGTGATCATAAATAATTGTTACTTTTTTACATTTTAAGATAAATACAGAGTACGTATATTGCACGATTAAAAACGATGTGTTCTCTGTCGTTCTAAAAAAAATACGTTTATATATTCATACGTACACAACAAATGTTGAAATTCCTAACATAAAAATGTTTAAAAAGAACAAAAAACATTAAGGAAGCTTAGCTATATATTTATAAAACCTCTCAAAATTCTACAGGGTAATGTGTGGCGTCATCTTGCCCGACTACTGTGTTCATTGGGATGTATACTACTTGTCTCCTTTCAATTTAAGAGAATCAGAATGCTTTTATCGATCGCTGCAGCTTGATAATTTTTGGGCGTCAAAATAGCCTGTTTACACACCCAAATTCTCTTGGTGCGGTATTTGACTGATGTCGCCGTACAACAGATGAATCAGTTCTTCTATTGTAGATACTACAATACCAAGAGTCTATGTTAGATCCACCTGCCCTCTCTCCACTGGTAGAGAGTCTTCCGCAACTTTTAAATGAACATCGGAGAATTCTTGAACACGTGAATTGCCGCCAAGCTGAGCGCGCATATTGATAGTCAAGCGCGATTTATAAACTCGTGACCATAGAATTGATCGTTTCAACTATGCATTTACCTCGTCAGCCCTAGTTCCTCGCGCCACCACAGGCAGCGCCTGCCACACTATTTTAACAAAATAATGTTATAATTTAAATTAATGTATTAAAAAAAATATGTAATTCTTCTGCAGTATTATTGTAGTATTATTTATTTTGAGTTGAGTTTTCAAACATGTCATGTGTCAAAATAAAACGTAATTTAAATCAAAAGCACTAAGGAGTAAGGAGTATTGATATCAACTTGATGCAAATCACACCCAAAATAACTTTCTACCTATTTTTAACCCCGTTAGGCGATGAAATTCAATAAAATTCGATACACGTCTTCCTTCAATTACGATAAAGAATGTTTATGCAAAATTTGAAGTAGATTGGACCAAGGAATCACGTTGTCCCATACAAACTTTGCCACCGTTTATCACCCCATTTGGGGTAGAATTTCGGAAAATCCCTTCTATTGGATGCCTACGTCGTACAAAGAACACAACCTCCAAGTTTCAGGTCTCTACGATCAGTGATTTAGGCTGTGCGTTGATCCGTCAGTCAGTCATTCAGGACAAAGAATTTTATATATATAGATTAGATTATATTTATTTTGTCATTCAAATAAGAAGAAGAACACATTAGCGTAACATTACTTTTACATTATTATCATTCATCTCAGACTGATGGCACACCCACGACACTCCTTATAAACGAAATAATATAATTGCCTACACTAATACCAAAATAACAGACTGTACAAATACGTTCGTGTGTGTCACAGTCCCACGCACGCACGTCCCACGCGAGAAGAGGTGAGGAACAGTGTTTTTGGGGGGGGGGGGGGGGGGGCGGAGCGTGTATCTTACTAATACTTATACTGTGCTGATGGTGAACAGCTTTGATCACTTTTGTATATTTGCAGAGGGGAATATGCCAATTGCTCTAGGACGAAGAGATCGTATCGACACCCTTTACTCGCAGACTACTGACTATGAGGACCAGCTAAGTGAGTTCGATTCCACGAAGACGACCAAGGTATGCTTATTGTTATCTAGGCCAAACTTGTTTATCCTATGCATATCAGGCTTTATATTAGTTTGGCTTTACTAAATATGTATTATTATTAATTTTTACGAAGTTAAGTGTCTCACCTCACCGTACTGAAGACCACGTTTTTCAAGAGCCTACCACGCCCATCTACCGTCTGAGCCCTAAGCCTCTTTTCTAATCTAGTGAGGCATCTGCTCAGTCAGATGTCACGAAGTCGCCTCGTGGTAGGCACGAGGTGGCTAAGGGAACTATCGATTTGGAGATGAATTAAAGATGGTAGTTTCAACAATAGCATTAATCTTTTAATACGGTTTTAGACAGTATTCTTGATACACAAGCTTAGGAAAGAGGCTTAGGGCTCAGACGGTAGATGGGCGTGAATTTATTTTATAATTTAACTAGTTGAATATTTGTAGTTAATTTTAATAGATGTTCTGAAGTTTTTTTTTTGCTGTTTGAGTAGTGAGTTGCCGAAGGCAGGTGAAGATTAAGCAGTTGACAATCATCATCACCCTTCGTCTCTTAGTTATCCGAATTTATTTGGAATCTTCTTCCATACATCTTCACCAGCCGTCATCTCAGAGCAGTCGTATGAAGATCAATAAGTCAGGTCAATTGTAATGTTTAGGTGGCGACCTTTCTGGAGCTGGTGTCAGTACTGAAGAACGACTTAACTGGAGGCTTGGAGAAGTTCGATTCCGTAAATAACAGCGCTGAAACTAAGGGTACGTATTTTAAAGTTATATCAGTTTCCCGTCCCATCAGACTAAGAGTGACGGAGTGAGGGAGGAGGTATTGCATCTGTATCTATGTACTTGTGCTTGAAATATCTGCTGCGTCCTGGGCTGGTCTCCATTGAGATTGGCTGCCCTTACCGAAAATCAGTAGAATATATGTGCTGATCCACGCGTCATATTCGTAAACGAGCGCTGTCAGTAAAGATTGGTTAGGTCTTAACTGCCATGGTTTTTAGATTACCTGCATAGTTTTCACATATAGAAGTAACAAGAATCATGTAACCAGTATTGTGTAAAAAACTTGATTTAAAAGAGTGTCCGTGGAGTTTCTTACTCATTCTTCTCCTTAGAGACCTACCTACGTTTTGGAACAAGCAAATAGCTTCAACTTTCTGACTAATTGACCGACTCCTTGACAATTCAAAAGTGCATGTAAATGGTTTAATTGAAATAAATGCTTTGACTTTATAATTTACACCGCTAGACATACAACTCTTCAATCGTACGCCATTCCCATTTCTACGAAGTGCGTCGCTACTTCGATTCATCTGCTAGCTAGGCTCACTAAAGGAAGCAAAACATGAAGAATTGGTTTGTTGCACTTTCAGCATTACAAAATTTGAACGAGCAGTGCGATGTTGTGGCCGCGGACCTAGAGGAATCGCTCTCCCTGCAAGCGAGCCTCGCACTCAGGCAGGCAGAGCTCAAAGATCAACTGAAGGTTAGCTTTTTTCGTGATCTATTATATGAAACCCTTGACAGATGGGTATTTGAAAATTATTTTTACTAAGAAATTTATTGCTAAGTAAGTATTATATACAAAGCTTAAAAATAAATAAATAAATATATTGTGTACAATGGAAAGCTCACATGGCATAAAAAAAACTCGTCCGCCTCGCTCTCAATGGGACAAGTGCCCAAAAGGCTAGCAGCATTACCACGTTGAATGGCAATGCTAATTCTTTGGCCCAAGAAAAGGCCAGACCTCTGGTCACGTGAATAGTCAACCAGCCGCTTAGCAATGTCCCTAAAACAATGTGAGCACTCGGGCTCCATGGCCCTAGTATTTCAATCCCAAACGTCTCAAACATACAACTTCCAAGAAGGTTGTTATCAGCCGCCCCAGCAAAACGCGACGACGTGCTAGGAAGATGGGATGGCGCAAGGGTGTCGACACAGGTTGCATCCCACACCAAAGGCCTACCCAACTTCCACGGCATTATGGTCTTTCCATCTGGTCTGTTTCCATCGTCAAGTGCCAAGCTACAGTGCGCGACCGATACGTAGCACTTCGAGTATCAGATAAAGTTCGGTTGGATGAAGTGTCTCAGCCAGTTGTACTTACTTGTGCGACATTCTCTTTCTTTTAATTTCACTTAAATTTGATCTCAGACTCGCTTCACGCGACTCATCACGTTTGCAATCGTCTTTCTATTTGCAGAATCTTATTGGCAGAGTGGAGATGCTCCACGAACAAAAAGTTGATGACGACGAACTGACCAACGGTCTTAGAAACAAGGTGAGCTCGTTTCCACTTGTCGTGTGTCAGATCCATATATTAATCGGATGTCGGCCCTTCTATTTACACTTTCGGTACTACATACTACTTACTACACTACTACTACTACTTTGGAGAGTTAGTTACAGAAGAGCTCTGTAGAAATTTTCAGTGCAAGAAATCTCTCAGCTCTCACGCTCAAACCCGAAGGAAAAAGTGATAGTCCAACGCTTATTCGCACATCAGGTTGCTTTTTCATCTATCATTTAATTTATTATTTAAGATGGAAACGAATAAAGACAGCGAAGGAAAGAAAATACTGGATTCACTTCAATCATTATCACGAAACACCAAATTTGCGTAGAAAATAAAAAAACAACAACTCTGCTTGCGCGCCGCCATTTGTGTGTTGCACTATTGCAGCGACGGACGCACGCACGGGCGGAGAAAGGGGGTAGCGCTAGCGGGAAGAGGGTTATGGGTCCCGCGCTTATACTTACTTATAGGCGAGCGAACATTTCTGGTCGGCGCCGACACAAAATCGGTTTCCGACAAGCTTTATATAATAATATTTTTTTTTTACAAAAAAGAGAACCGCCTTCAATATCTAAAAAGTGATAAAAAACTTTAGCACAGAACAAATGAGTTTAGTTTTGGAAGTCGATGGCTTTGTTCTGTTTGTTGTTTGTATACAAAATTTTTGTAAAGGTACAAATAAACATACGGGTCAAACTGTCGTTTTTTTTCCCAACGCATCCTTTTTTTTGAAGTCGGTTATAAATGCTCTGCCACTGGAACATCCGATCAAAATCCGGGACCGACAACCGACAAGTGAAGGTACCCACTTGTCGGGTGTAACGCTTAAATCTATAATATAAAAATGAATCGCAAAATGTGTTGGTAAGCGCATAACTCAACAAAGCCTGGACCAATTTGGCCAATTCTTTTTTTAAAATGTTCGTTGAAGTTCAAAGATGGTTTTTACGGCGAGAAAAATTCGAATAATTGCCGGAAAAACCCTAAAAACAGCCCTTTTCTTTTTCCCATACAAACGTTTTCTAACTAAAACGAGCTTTATTGCTATTGTATAAAGTTCATATTGAATTACAAGCAGTCACTGTTGTTTAAACAATATAGGTATGTTCCTAACGTCAAAGAGTCAATTTTGCACTTAGGTAGTGGTAGGTGTAGGGTAGGCGTAGGGTAGGCGTAGGGTAGGTGTAGGGTAGGTGTAGGTAAATAGGCAGGTAAGTAGGTAGATCGGGACAGGACAACGTCTGTCGGGTCAGCTAGTACTCTAATAAAGTAGCTATGTTAGTATAATACCATTCCCAACACCTCGGGCCAACCCTTGGGTGGCCCGAGGTGTGTACTATATTAATATTTATTATATATTATTAATTTCAATCCGGCTTAACCTATGCTTGCCACGATGCTTGAATATTAATTCCTTTATTGTCGGTCAGGCGGACATCTCACGCTTCGCTGGATTGGTGCAAGATAAAGCCTTTGAGCAAGTGCGCCGTAGTCTAGACCTCCAAGTCGCAAATTGCTACGAGCAGTTTCAGAAACAGGACCATAAGTGGGAAGTGAGTATGAGTCATTCTTAGATACTGCCAGCCTCAGATTATGAAACAGAAGGCAGATAGACTGTGCGGAACACTGAGAGTGAAGCCACCAAAGCAAATACAAATTCAAAAACGAATACCTACAATTCGCGCTGTACTGACACGAGTCAGTACAGTATATACTAATACAAATAAAAATTCAAAAGCGAATACAATCACGAGATTGTAGGTATTCGTTATTGAATTTGTATTTGTTTTTGTGGCTTCACTCGCAGTGTTCCGCACGGTCTAGCCGCCTTTTATTTGATAATCTGAGCTGCCAGCTGTTTGCTTTGCTTCTTCAAATGCAACTGAATGTGGTTAAGCACGTGGTCGTGGGGGTGATAAGGTTGCAAACCTTATCTAAAAATCATTGTGCTATGGGATTTTTTTTTGTGTAGACCTTAGAGCGGTGGCCCTGTCACATGCCAGTGTGGCAGTTTGTTTCAGACTTTCTTTTTGACCAGCATCGCCATTATTCGCCATGTGCCATAAGTATTGGTCCGGTTTCCATAAGTGCTTGTTCACACGGGTGTTTTTTTTAACTTATGGAGGTGCTCATTGCTAAGTTAAAACCGTTCTGATTAATCAGTCATGGTTAAACTGCGCTTGTCGCGGTCGGTCCGTGGCTAGGTGACCAATCATTTCATACCGACACCCCTCGAAATACACCTAAAGCCGTTGCTCCCGGCTGTCATTTGTAAATCTTTGACAGTCGTTATGTAAACCAGTCTTACCAAGGGTTGTTACCCAATAATTGAATTGTGAAGGTCAGACACGCAGTCGCTTCATGTAAAACACTGATATTCAGCCAAGTCCAACATACTTGGCAAAATGGGGGGTTTATAAACCTTAACGTTTGTGTATACAAACGCTAACCTGTATTAATAGGGTATTTTACTCTATACGAGAAAAAATCTATAAATATGTTATTGAGACAGTTTAGGCATAAAGCAGTCGGAAAATGTAAGTTTTAGTTCATAAAATAACACAATTTTTTAAATTCAATTCAAAGTTTTCAGTATTTTTAATCTGTTATAAAACACCGTGAAATAGTAGCGGCCATGTCATTACGCAGTTCGGCTGTGTAAACAAAAAATTGTCAACTGTCAGTCCACCGATTAGCGTACTAAGGCTTTGTAGTTTTATTATTTTCGTAACCAACGTAATTTTTTCATTATTACACCTATTACAAAATATGCTTTTAATTATTTTTAAATGATATACAATTATTATATTTAACATGAGCTCATTTGATACAAAACGAACTGACGTCATTTACGCTGAGCAATATGGCGTCCAGTAAGAGGCGTTTTCGTCAAACTACGCGCGAAATTTGAAAATTTAAAATTTAGATGCATTTTTATGGCACTTATCAATTGAATAAAAATTTTGTGTTTTTTTGGTGGCATAATGGCACTACAGAATTTCATTGATACATTTTTCAAAAATGGGTGTAATACCCTATTACTATTGTATTGCAGGGCAAACCGATCTTCTCATCAAGGTCGACCTTGACGTAAAAGGGACTGTATACTATTTGACCAGGCTAATACAGCACAGTTAGATCATCTATCGCTTGCTCTTTCGGTCATTATCATTACAAGCTTTTATTTAGCTTGCACTGTTCGTATGTAAGTATGTTAGGTTGTCCTTTCAAAATTTGCAAACCATTTTTCGACCATTTGTTGTTATCCGATTGAGCTGAAATTTTGTATGCACCTTTAGTTCTGGTGACAATACAATGTCCAATACTCAAATTGTTATAATTCCAATATGGCCGCCGCTCCAAGATGGCGGATTACATAATTTTTATCGATCCCCTCGGTATGGGTATCAAATGAAAGGGCTTAAAATGTAGAACATGATAAAGTTAATAATATCACACTAAATTCAATATGGCCGCCGCTCCAAGATGGCGGATTACATAATTTTTATCAATCCCCTTGATATGGGTATCAAATCAAAGGGTTTAAAGAGTACAAAACGATAAAATTTATAATATCACGCTAAATTCAATATGGCCGCCGCTCCAAGATGGCGAATTACATATTTTTTATCAATCCCCTTGATATGGGTATCAAATCAAAGGGCTTGAAGAGTACAAAACGATAAAATTAATAATATCACACTAAATTTAACATGGCCGGCCCTCCAAGATGGCGGAATACATTTTTTTTCAACCCCTTAATACGGGTCTCAAATCAAAGGGCTTGAAGAGTAGAAAACGATAAAATTAATAATATCACACTAAATTCAACATGGCCGCCCCTTCAAGATGGCGGATTATATATTTTTTTCAATCCTCTTAATATGGGTATCAAATGAAAGAGCTCGAAGGGTCAAAAACAAGTGTAAATAATGTTAATAGGGTAAATAATGTCAATGTTGTAAATAAACAGATAAAAAACGGTAAAAAAAATCGTTAGGTAATAATAAAATAAATCTTTAAGACTAAGAAGTAAAAAATGAAATAATTATAAAAAAAATCTTTTTAAAAACAAGCTTTTATTTAAAAATAAAACTTCACTTAATTTTTTTTTATTTTTAGTTCGCGTTTTTTTCATTTTTTTTTGGTTACGTTTTTATTTTTAAATAAAAGCTTGTTTTTAAAAAGATTTTTTTTAATAATTATTTCATTTTTTACTTTTTAGTCTTAAAGATTTATTTTATTGTTACCTAACGATTTTCTTAACCGTTTTTTATCTGTTTATTTACAACATTGACATTATTTACCCTATTAATATTATTTACACTTGTTTTTGACCCATAAAGCTCTTTCATTTGACATACAAATATAGATTGTATATAATTGATGTATATAAATATTAATCTTTTCAAAATGTTAAAAATATATAAATTTTAAAAGCTTGAGGCACTGATGTACGCTGTCCGTTATACAGGTGTACTGCACAATATCAGTGCCTCAAGCGTTTAAAATTTATATATTTTTAACATTTTGAAAAGATTAATATTTATATACATCAATTATATACAATCTATATTTGTATGAGTCACTTAATTATTTTTTTTTTAATTCGCGTTTTTTTCTTTTTTTTTGGTTACGTTTTTATTTTTAAATAGATTTTTTGAATAATTATTTTACAACCACAAATAAATGTTGTTTTTGACAGAATGCGCTTAATGACATAACGGCCGCGGGGGATGAGAAGTTAATGTTTTTCGATATGATTTTGCAAAAAAAGTTATCCGAAAATGAGCTCACCAAGATCCAGGAGAATATACAGAGAATGGAAGCCATGTTCGGAGATCCCAAGGTTTGTTTGCTACTAAATTTCCAAGAAATTTCTGACACGAGTCAGTATAGCACGAAGCGCCATATCATTCAGCACGAATGCGTTATAGCTATCCACTTTCGAATTTATATTTGCTTTTTTGGCATCACTCTCAATGTTCTTGAAGTATTACGCCAGAGAACTAAAGTCACCGACATTGTTCGTCGAATCAGCACGCTGAAGTAGAAGTGGGCCGGCCACGTCTGCACACGGACAGACGGTAGATAAAGCAGACACGCGCTAGAGTGGAGACCGCGTTAGGGCAAGCTTAGTGTGGGACGCCCTGCGGCACGATGGCCCGACGATTTGAAGAAGGGGGCTGGCAGCGTATGGATTCGTGTTGTCCAAGACCGGGTTGGTTGGTAATCTCTGGGGGAGGTCTACGTTCAGCAGTGGACAGCAATAGGCTGATATAATGATGATCAGTGTCCCGCGCGGTCTTTTTGCCTTTTGTTTCATAATCTGAGATGATAGGTATAACCGAGCACTTAGTTTTCACAGGTCCAGTCACAGCGAAGGACAGTTACTGTCTGGCAGCTACTGGGTCCGTGAAAACAAAGTTGAGCCTCTACTGACTGGTCAGTGGCTGTCGGTCTGCTACTTAATTTTTTTTTGTTTCAACTGTCCACTGACCTTCCCCCACTCCCAAATTGGCAGGGTGCCATTGCTAGAACTAGTAACACAGTAGGTGGCTGCGTACTGCTGTCTCCTTTGCAGACCCAGTAGTGAGAACATGTCGGAAAAGTGACAGTACTGTATAGACAGCAGAATGCACAGTTAGGGTTGCCAACTTTTTTTGCAAGAAATACAGTATATTCAGGTTGGAGAA
Source organism: Charanyca ferruginea (assembly GCA_947361185.1). Classification (NCBI taxonomy): domain Eukaryota; kingdom Metazoa; phylum Arthropoda; class Insecta; order Lepidoptera; family Noctuidae; genus Charanyca; species Charanyca ferruginea. The sequence continues at coordinate 61,169,029 of OX376055.1, forward strand.
AAAAAATCAACAGTATTTCAATAAAATGAACAGTAATTTATTTTTGCAATATTTTAAAAATATATTTCTTGGTCCTCCTCGCACAAATTAGCATTTTAGTGTCATTTTTAAGGTTCCGTACCTTAAAGGAAAAAACGGAACCCTTATAGGATCACTTTGTTGTTCTTCTGTCTGTCTGTCGGTCTGTCTGTCAAGACCCTTTATCTCGAGACGGGAACGCGTGGAGGTATCGAGCTAACATTAAAAACATTTACTCAAGTCTACGGTCCCCTGATGCTGTAAAAATCAATCCTCTATGTTAACGTGAAAAAAAGATACGGCCGTTTATGTTTCTAAAACCACATTTGTAGGATGGAGAATGGAATGGAACGTATGGATGGTGTGCAGAATGAAACGTGAAAGTGTGAGTGAGAGGATATATAAAAGCAAGATGGCGAGGACGGTTTTAAAATAAGCGGTTGTGTTTGAACATACAGCTCGAAGAAGGTATTTCCTAATATTGTTTCAATAAAATTAAGTTCGTGTATTCATCATTTTTCATTGCCACGATCCCCAAGCTACATTTTTGGGGGCTCGTCCGGGATTGCGGCCTATGAAAACCGCCCCCCCCCCCCCGCCGACCTATGAAAAAGACGAAGACTAAAGACGAAGGCGAAAGACGAAGACGAAAGACGGAAGACGATGTAATTCAAAGACGAAAGACCAAGGTGAAAAACGAAGACGAAAGACTGAAGACGTAGTTATTTTAAGAAGAAACACGCCGCTACACACGACATAAAGATGGCAGAAACAAAAGACGTTTTTTTCAACATGTACGAAATGACGAAATTTAGTGGTGAAGACCTTAGCTATCCTTCCACAAAATGGGCTCAAGACCTAGACGATAACGCGGAGATATTCGGGTGGACACCACTACAACGACTTATCATCGCACGAAGGTCTTTGACAGGAACAGCAGGGCTGTGGCTTAAAGCAGAAGAGGTTTACAAGAATTACGAAGACCTAAAGGCAGCCGTGCTGAAAGAGTTCCCTGATGCTGCGAACAGTAAAGTAATGCACGAGATTATGACAGCGCGCAAGAAGCGTAAAGATGAGTCTGATTACGAGTATATGTTGATTATGAAAGAGATGGGGAAACGAGCTAAGTTCCCTGATGATGTCGCTATTCAATATATAATAGACGGCATCGCAGACCTGGAGACAAACAAGATGATATTGTACAGCGCGGTAACCTACCCGTTGCTGAAAGAAAAATTGGCAGTTTATGAAATCATAAAGAAATAAGCTGCGAAACAGAACGCTGAGCGACCGGTGAAACGAGCTGCTGCACCATCAGTAAGAGAGTCTGCATCAGAAGCTATTATAGCCATTATTGTTATAACTGTGGGGAAAAAGATCATCGTGCGAGCGCATGTCAAAACGGAGTAAAATGTTTTTCGGCCATATTAGCCATAAATGCACCAATCAGAGCGCAGGAGGAGGCGGAAGTTTGACTACCATGAAGACGTCGGTTAAACAGCCACAGAGTGCGGCTGGATCAACCAATCAGCAAGTGCCGTCGGTAAAACAGCCTCAGAGTGCGGCTGGATCGACCAATCAGGTAGTACCGTCAGTAAAACATGTCAACTCGGATATGGAAAAACATTCGGCTATGTTCGGAGTGACATCGGCAGCCAATGAGAACGTCTCGTCGGCCGGCGATGACAAACATTTCAAGATGAAGGATGACTTAGAAGTAATGTCAGTTATAAACAAACAAAGTGACCGGCAAATAAATTTTAATAAAACGATAAAGTTAGTAAAATTAGGCGACAAAACAATAAGTGCATTCATTGATATGAGTAGTGACGTAAATTTAATACCAGAGGGCTTGTGTAACGAGTTAAAGGTGCCATGTGACGACGATAACATAATATTATTCAGACCAGCGATAGGTTTGCTGAAGAAGGATGTGTCGTTTACATTTAAAGATAAGCAACGCTGTGTGTTCGATACATTGAAGCAAAAGTTTACCAACAATCCGGTATTGAAAAGATACAACCCTAATTTACTGACAAGAACAAAGATGAGGTGTAAAGAAGGTCAAAAAGAATTCATTGAAAGTTTTAATGAAAATAGACAGAACTTAAGACTGAAAGCTAAACAGCAGATACAAAAAGTACGAGATGAGAATGAGAAAAGGAAACGTTCAACTAATGAACTGGGTGATTTGGTTGTCATTCAAAGAACGCGGTTTAGGCCAGGACTTAAAGTTAAACCTAAGTTTTAGGGACACTACAGCAAACCAAAAGTAAAAATAAAGATAGACATGATGTTGAGAAGCTGTATGATACCTCTGAAGGGTCAAAAAAGGCTTCCAGCTCAACGGACTACATGAAGAAATGTCCCGATACGGATGAATGATGACGAATGTTTGATGTACCTATTTTGTGTGTATGAAGTGTTTTTGTGTATTGTAACTGTCTATTATTAATATTGCTACTGTCATGTGTCAGCAATGTAAGCTGTTATGTAAGTAAGATGTGTAGTGTATAAATGACGTGTGGAAGTGTTTTGTCAGGTGTGATGAAGAAGCATATCTGAGGGCAGATATGAGAGCAGGACGGCCGAATGTAGGATGGAGAATGGAATGGAACGTATGGATGGTGTGCAGAATGAAACGTGAAAGTGTAAGTAAGAGGATATATAAAAACAAGATGGCGAGGACGGTTTTAAAATAAGCGGATGTATTTGAACATACAGCTCGAAGAAGGTATTTCCTAATATTGTTTCAATAAAATTAAGTTCGTGTATTCATCGTTTTTCATTGCCAAGATCCCCAAACTGCACATTTATAATATTAAGTAGATTAAAGTATGGATAGTAGGTATGGATTAGTATAGAAGTATGGATATGTACCTACTAATATGTACGGAACCCTCGGTGGGCGAGTCCGACTCGCACTTGTCCGGTTTTTGAAGGCTTCATATGCTTCACTACAAGTGAAATCAAAATTAAAGTAAATGAGGATCTCACTTTTTATTAAATTCATAGAAGATCTATTTCTGTCGGCCGTCATATTGCATTAAAAAAAAACTGTGTGTTGTGTGACGCGCCCATAAATGTACCAGTGATGTTATAAACAGTATTTTTTATACTGTTTTTTTGTCCGACAGTAAAAAGTATAATATAGAGAAAAACAGTATAATACTGTTTTTAATCGTATATTTGGAAACCCTATGTACACATGGCTACACATCAAGCTGTACATTTCTAGTATAAGCTGATCTCGCTTTGTGTAGAATATCCTTACAATGAGAGGTCAGCTTAAGAGCGCGTATTCGATTCGTGACGAAAACTTCATGTTTTTGCGTTTTGCCCAGAGCAATATCGTAATTATGTGAGCAGATTTGTTGTTGAAAAAGTAGAAAATCGGTTTACTTTGACAAATTTTTTTTTCACCAGTATTTGAATAGAAACATAACTGATATATTTATTTTATGAAAGTAAATGTTATGCTTAATATTCAGAATATTTTTCAGTCCGTTATACGAGCTCATTTATTTTAGACAATTATTTAAAAAAGCACTGTAAAACATCGCGCGCTGTCGTTTGCCGATCAATTTCAATGATTCGTGCTTATTTCGTGCATATTTTTTTTTTCTGATGCACACATACTGACCATTGTGCATTGTATTGTACTAGTGTGTGTCAATGCTTCTACGCCGTTCTAGCAATCGTTTAGATTTTGAGTTGCGCTAAATCGAATACGCGCCCTTAAACTGGAAATGCATAGCTTGATCTGTAGCCGTGCGTACAGTTGCCGACTACTGTGTGGTCAGAAACTGGGTCTGTGAAAACCAGGCCTGACTGACAGTAGTAGCACAATGAGTCCGTGTGTGCTAGGAGGCGCAGCTGATGTGGCGCCTGTCGTCGGCCGCGTCCTGCGGCGCGTGCCTGTCGCGCGCGCTCATGCTGCCCGCGGACCCCGCGTACGGCAGCCCCCTGCCGCTACCCGCCCTGCGCCCCGCGCCGCCCCCGCGCCCGCCGCGCGACCCGCTCTCGCCGCCCGACTTCAGGTGCGGCTCATGCGAGGCTTTCGGAACTCGCCAACGATCAAAACAATACATTTATTTATAACTTCATGCACAAATGTGGACTGAACGCCTAAGGGCGGGTTGCTTCATCTAACCATTACTGATCAATAATAGTAATAGTCAAGAATGGCGCTAACTATCGTCAAATAAATAAAATGGTTTGTTTCTGTTTCACAAAATCATACGTCAAAAAGTTACTATAACCATAACCGACCAGTCATCGTAATTTTGTGTTGTCAAACAGCTATTTCAAACATCAAAATATTATGGAATCTCTTTTTGAATAACTTTAACTGACGGATTTTTATGTCATGAAACAACCCGTTACATTTAACGTACGTTAAACATCGCACGTCATAGTAACTTTTTAACCGTCCGTATGTAACGTTAACCGACTGTTTGAAACAACCCGCCCTAAGGCTTAGGCGTTCAGTCCACCTTTGTATGTAGGGAAGAGATATCACGGCAGGTGCATAATAATTATGTAAAAAAAAAAATATATAAACTTAAAAACAAAAGTAGAATACACATATATGTGTTAATCGATCTGTCCCAGTAGGACGTGATCTGACCATTGTAGAAAACTAGTTTAGGATATTGATAACACATTACCTTAATATCTATAAGGAAGTATTTAGGCGCAACTTATTGATGGATGATTTTGGCTACAGATTGACTTAGGTTGTAGGTATATGTCTTATTGATTCACCAGGAAGGTGGCAAGCATGACATACCCCTACGGTTCTTTTATCATGTCTCCGGTAGTTCTTCATTTTGATAACCTTGTTAATAATATAAATTATTATGACAAACGAGTGATGATCACCAGGAAACACATATGTCACCGCTGGGTGGGCGGCTCCCACACTCTGTTGCCGAGAAACGTGGCGACGGAGAAGGCAAACCTGATCAACCTGCAGACTCACCCCAGCAGGAAGATAACTGGATATGGCAACGACGGAAGGGTAAAGTATCATCGTTACGTGGTGCTCTCTGGTAGACAGACCGAGGAATCTGAGGACCTTAAAAAGATGGATGGGACAGACTGGATTCGGAATAAAGAACTATAATTATGTTGTGACGCTACCTGGAAGAGATGTTTGTCTAGCTGTGGACTGATAGGCTGATGGTGTACCTACTTCAGCAGGTGTCTTATGTATCTAGTATTTTTAGTAGCTATCTAAATTGTATCTTAAAAACCGACGCAATTTTTTGTTCAGTTGTACATGTTGGACGAGGATCTTCAGCCGTGCGCGGAGTGTAACAGGTGGACTACTGAGTCCGTGCACGCCACCACTCCCACCAGTGGCGGAGGAGACCAGGTCTACCATTAGGAAAGGAGGCGGCGATCGAGGACACGGTGAAACGAAATTCTTTCGTTTAAGTACGTAAAATGCTGAGAAATGTTTTTGCTGTCTATGGTACTACTAAAAGCAAGTCGGCAATAATTTATGTTCTTAGAATGTAGGCAATGTTGAGCTTGTAGGCAATGTTACAGCATTTTACTGGTACACTATGAGTTTGTTCGCGACAATCGATGTCCATGACTGATGGCTGAGCCTCACGATCTAACGACGATATAAGTAGGTATTTGAAAAATAGCAGACGTTTTGTAAATCAACTCTCTTTTGTAATCCAACTGATAATCACTTCGCGAATGTGATAATTATGACATTTCTTCTCTTCGTAACTTAGTTTGCCATCAACAGATGTCGGCAAATATCAATTTTCTAAGGCCTTGTTCAGGGGGAAATAATTTTATTTCGTTATTTTCAGATTACACTGAATACTGGCAACTGTATACCGAGAACGCACATTATTTTATATTTTTAATTAGATTTTTATTTAAATACTAATAATAAAAATGCATATTAAATATTTTCCTTTAATTTTAAACGTACTCAAAATTCAAATTCATAATTATTTATTTTGGGACAACGAGATCCATAAGTTAGTAACTTCGAGCACAGGTAAGTAAACAAAAACTTAGAAAACTATTGTTAGTTCATAAACACACTTTCAAAGGACAACACTAATTTTAAATACAAATTCGGTGTGCACCCCGCCCCGCCAAGATAGCCAATAGGGAGATACTTCCCTAAAAGATCACCAGACGGACGAAATGGCTAAACATAGGTGCTGTTGTGACTCCGCCGCACCCTTATTCCAAATGACTGCATGAAAACCATCAGTATGACCCTGCGCGAACATCTCGGAGGTACTGCAGAAACGGGGAAGTCCCAGCATGATCCTGATAATGTTATAGTATTGGACGCGCAGTGTCCAGGAATTTTTTAACTAAACCATAGACCACCCGTGTACAGACCCTGACAGTATTGTCAGGGTCTGTACACGGGTGGTCTATACTATAAGTGTATACTTTGAATAGCGTGATTTTCAACAGACTTCAAAAAAGGAGGAGGTTCTCAATTCGTCTGTATTTTCTTTTTATGTTTTTATGCGTTACTTCAGAACTTTCGACTGGGTGAACCGATTTTGATGATCCTTTTCTTATTTGAAAGCTGGTGCTGGTGCTGTCCCGTGTGGTCCCATGTAAATGTTATCAAAATTGAACGCGCTTTTTGAAAAAATTAACAAATCCCAAAAAAATTAAGTACATAGACGACGTTATACTTTGGACAATCTTGAGTACTTTCAATATCTGTTTTAACTCTGTTGCCGTTTCTTAACGGATTTGGATCAGAAGGGGGCACTAAAAAGCGAAAAATAAAAAGCTTTTTTTACAAAAAAACAACCGCCTTCAAAAACTAAAAACTGAAAAATTGTTTAGCACAGAACACACATGACTTTAGCTTCGGAAGTCTGTGGCAATACAAAATAACAAACGGAACAAAGCCATCAACTTCCGAAACTAAAGGCATGTGTGTTCTGTGCTAAACTTATTTTTCACTTTTGATTTTTGAAGGCGGTGGTTTTTTTTTGTATAAGAGCTTTTTTGACTTGGTCAGTACCGGGCGAATCTACGGGCCAGCATGTTTCCACGGGCTGACAAAGCCCTGCGCTCCCTCTCTTTGTCGACATCATCTTTAAGTGAATGTCCAAGGTACTTAAACCGCGACACCCTATCTAAGTGAACACAATTCAGTCATCATCTGCCTAGCCTTTTTCCCGAACTATATTGGGGTCGGTTTCCAGTTTAACCGGCTAAATACCAGTGTTTTACATGGAGCGACTGCCTATCGGACCTTGAAAACCCATTACTGGGTAACACGATACCCCTTGGTAAGACTGGTTGTCAGACTTTCTGGCTTCCGACTACCCATAACAACTGCCAAAAATCTACAAATGACAGTCGAGTGATTCTTTACGTGCTTTCCGAGGCACGGAGGGAACTCTGTAAGAAAGGGATGGTCACCCATCCACAGACCGACGGCGGCTAGCGTAGCTTAACCTTTGACCGATCGATCTGTACCTACGGCTTTAACTTAGCTACGAGCTCCAAACACCACTCGGACATTTTATTTTTATTTTTTAGTATTGACTTGTTTAATTTTAGGCTTTGTACAATGTGTATTTATTATGTAAAGAAATAAAATGCTTTTATTCTCGTGAAAGCGACGCTTTCACGAGAATAAAAGGATTTTCTTTCTTTCTTTCATTCAAGGTACTACAATAAATATATAATTTTCATTATTTGTAAAAGCATTAGACGAAGAGCGTTTTTTTTATGTTAGAGCTATGCTCGGAGTTTGTTGGCGCAATAAAATCCAGAACGAGGAAATACGCCAAAGAACTTAGGTCACCGACATTGCTCTAATTTGCAAGCTGAAGTGGCAATGGGCAGGCCACATCGCTCGAAGAACCGATAACCGATGGGGAAGAAAGGTTTTCAAGTGGCGACCACGAACCGGAAGACGTTGGTAGGCCTCGCACCAGATGGACCGACGACATCGTCAAGGTCGAGGGTAACCCCTGGATGCAAGCGGCAGGTCGCCGTGAGTTGTGGCGTTCTATGGGGGAGGCCTTTGTTCAACAGTGGACGTCTACCGGCTGATGATGAAAAGCATTAAGTGCCTCCCAGACAGACTGTGGGCTGCAGTGGCATCCAGTTGTACTTGCTTGCAATGTAAATGAGTCTTCAAACACGTGCGATCATTCTAGCCGCGGCCGCGTGCCCCTTAGGCCACCGGTGTGAGCGAGCCTGCGGCCTGGCGGCGGTCAAAATGCGGTCTGTTGCAAATTTTTACAACAGGCCGCGTGTACCGCCGTGATAAATGACTTCAAACACGGAAATTTCCCAAAATTAATATGATATTATTATTTCAATTTCTAAAAGTCATATGCGATGCTAACGATAATATCTCACACCTCAAATGTTCAATAAAACTGTTTTTGCACATCTGTAGGGCAGTGGCGGCGTAGGGTAGATTGGCACCCCGGGCGGATGTGTATAGAGCACCCCACTCAAAATAAAACACCAAATTATACTAAAAATGCATACGAGACCATATATTTTACTAAAATACATAAACATATTATCAAAATTGAATTTCCTGTCTCTATTAATTGATTAAATCGAAAGATTGGTTTGTCGCGCTTAGCTGGCTCATTGTAGACCAAGTCAGTATGATTTTATTAATTTAAACTTTCAAAAGCTTGTTTCACATGAAGTATCTAACCAAATTGTTATAAAAATTTAAGACGTAGCGCAAACCTTGAAACAGACTCAAAATAGCCCCAAGTTTACATTCATCATCATCACTTCAGTGTAGTTTAGGTCCACTGTTGGACATAAGCCTCCTCCAAGGCGCGCCAGTTTTCCCGGTCCTCTGCCTTCCGCATCCAGCCACCACCACCTTCTTCAGGTCATCGGCCCATTGGGCTGGAGGGCGTCCCACGCTGCGTCTACCGATTCGCGGTACTCTCTACTCTACTCTAGAACAAGTCTGCTCCATCAGCCGTCGCGCCACTTCAGCTTACTGATTCTGCGGTGTCGGTGGCGGTGACTTTAGTTCTCCTCCGTATGTCCTCGTTGGGATTTCTAGCTATCGCTTAGGCCTTAGAGAAACTCCAAGCATTGCTCGGTTCATTGCCCGCTGAGCAACTCTGAACTTGTGAACTAGCCCCGCTATAAGTGTCCACGTCTCGACAGCATAAGTCATAACAGGCAGGACGCACTGGTCAAAGAATTTCGTCTTCAGACTCTGCGGTATAGGCGACGAGAAGACTCGACGAAGCTTACCAAATGCTGCCCACCCCAAATGCACCCTCCTATCGACTTCTCGAAGTTGGATCAGACGTCCAAGGTAGACGTATTCCTGGACCACTTCGAGCAAATTGCCATCAACGGCGATCAGCCTTGGCACGACGTGTTGATTGAACATAACCTTCGTTTTGTCCAAGTTCATGCTGAGGCCCCCTCGTCTTGAGGATCTGCCATAATAACGATGTCGTCGGCAAACCGGAGATATGTGATCTACTTACCGTTTATGTTAATGCCCCGCCCAGTCCAGTCCAATGTTTTGAAGACGTCCTTCAGCGCGTTAGTGAAAAGTTTCGGAGATATAACATCATCTTGTTTCATCTCTCTGCGCAGCTGGATTGCTTTCGTCTTTTGGTTTTTTACTTGAACGGTCATTGTAGCCCCACCTGCTTTTAAAAGCTCAGTCGTAATGTCCGGAGCTTTGCTGTTTTTAAGCTGTTCCAGAGCCGCACTAATATCGCTTTGATCAACGTCCGGGATATCCTCGTCAATTGGGCCCTTGGATCTTCGGTACCATGGGAAACAGGTCTCACCGCTTGAGATTTGTAAAGCTGTCCATAGAACTTTTGAACTTCCACCGAGATCTCTGGTTTAGGGGTGACTGTTCTGCTGTCATTTTGCATTAAATCTGAGAAACTCCAATGAACCGCTTCTTGGGCAGAAATGTTGGCGGTTTCCAAATGGCGCCTCAATTGTAAAATCTCCAACACGATGTATTTTTTTAACAGAATTAGAACCACACCACGATTCCACGAAAATCTTCTTCTGGTGATGTTACCAACATTTTATGCTGAATTACATTAAATGTGACCAGAATAAAATCCATTGCCCTGTAATGATGGTCTTGTTCTTCGTAAAATCTGTCGTGACATTCTAACATTGCTTTCTGCAACTCCTTTGGTAATGCAAGTTCAGCATCTCGGGCCATTTCTCCAGGCATATGCGTTCGAAATCTCCTCTTTCCTCTTTTTCCTTCAATCCGAATGTCTAAATCCTCTTTAATATTGTTGCGTAGCAAATAGCCCTTTCCACTATTTGATTGCGTTGACTTCGAAGAACATTTTTTAAGGGCTTTAATTTTTATCACACGCTTTTCCAACGATAGCCCAGATGTTTGTATATACTTTTCTGTCTGATTAACTTCTAGGATTTCACACCAAAAGGAAAGATAGCATAGAAAACTGAAGTCACAGAATTGATGCTGCTTCTCTTGTTTCGACGTTTTCTTTGGGGTGTTAATAGAGGTTTAAAAGCGTCGTGATGAGCACTCCATCTTGTCTCTGATAAATCATATAACGGACACTACTACATTTATATTTTCCACCGATGTGTGGATGATGAAAAGAACGTGTAAACTTTTTCTACAGTTCTGAAAAACATTAAACCTTGAAGTAACGCTCCCAAATGAGAACACTCGCTCTCAATAATTATATTCGAAAAAAGATATGAAAATAATATGGTTTCGATGCGTTTCAAAATATGATATTAGTAAGGAAGTTGACAAGCGTAGGTAGTTATTTATTGATATGTCTTAATAGAGCGAGATTTTGTGTGCATGCTTTGGCTGTTCAAGTAAGTTTTCGTTGTCACCCCTTGGTGCTTGGCACCCGGGGCGGACCGCCCCCTCCGCCCCCCCCTTACGCCGCCACTGCGTAGGGAGGCCGGGGTTCAACGTTCCGATTTTGGAGTAGGACGCAATATGAATGTAATAGAAAGATTTATAATTTATAATTCCTATATAAATAGATCCAAATTTTATCCTAGTTTCAAATTGTATGGTCAAATTCATTAAAATAATAATATATTTTGGATCAGGACAATTTTTCTGTAGCAAGTCGACAAGGAACAACTCGCCCCAACAAGGGGCTGGTTGTTCCTCAGTTGAGGTAAGTTGTTCCGCTGTCAACTCCAATCATAAATAAGGTAATATTAGTTGGAAAGGTATGTATAAAATAAATAAGGCGCATTTACTGAATATTTATAAAAGTTTCATTTATAATATGAATTCAGTAATAGTACAAAATCTTAATGTTTTTGACATATTTTCAACAAATAGACTTTAATGAAAACAAAACTAAAAAGAACAATCGTCACAAACATTCTTACTCATAATTTAATACGACCTATTAATTAGGGCTTAAGACTAATAAACATCTATATTATTAATCAACTTTGACAACGTTTCTTAGTCAAAAAACAAAACTATTTTACTTAGAACAAAAACAAAAATCAACAAATTTTAACATTTCCAACTATAGTTTCTTTATTCAGTCTCATAGGGTTCACTATACTGAGATCAATAATTATAATTAATAGTTTACTTAAGTAATAAGTAGTTTTATTTCAGTCTCGCAGAACTTAAAAAATAATTATTCAGAGGATTCGTCGTCAGAATTACAATTAGGACAAACATAGAATCTTTAGATTTCAGGCATTTTGAATGAACCCATTTTAATAAATAATCCACCAATGTCTTCTCCTGGTCGTGGTTGAACACCTGTCTAGAATAGTAACCCACAGTTGGCGTTATACCGGCCTTCAACTTTTTGACGTAGCAAAATAATGTCATATGACATATCTCTAATTCCCGAGATACCGTCATAAGCTTACGACCGTCTTTAATCAGCTACCCGCTGCCAAAGGTCAATCGAAACCTTGCCTCGTTCGGTTTTACGTTTATAGTTTCTCATCCTAAAACAAAGTATTAACTTTATTATTTACGTGTTTCTTTACGGGGCACGTTGTTCCGCGGAACAACTAGCCCCATACCAAAGGAACTATAAACCCCAAATCCCATTTTCAAAGTAACCTCCAATTATAAAAGAATAGGTTATAAAAAGCCTACAATTATATTAAAAAGATATTCACTATAGTTTTCCCCACTGATAATAGCAAGTCACTCACAAAAAGCTAGAAAACTGATTGATATGGACCAAAAAGTTTAAGGATGAAAATATTTACTTACGTGATGTTTATGTGCCACTAATCGATTACCTCTCTCACACGCCGATGCAGCGTCACTAAAATGGCTGATGCAGTAGCACGACGGTATGACGTTTCGCGACGCACTTCACACCAATTGTTATCTCTTTTCTTCGCGGAGCTATTTTGATCGGAACAACCTACCCCCGGCACTTTGAACCCCGGCCTCCCTATGTCTATTCTGTTACAATCTCCCTCGGTGAACACTTATGTGAAGTGAGCTGTCATTCCTCCCGATGCTAGGGATTGACAAAGCAGACGGACGGATGACAGTTCACTTCACCTAGGTGTTCACCGAGGGAGATTGTAACAGAATAGACATACTGCACATCTTTTTTTCTCACCTATTTTTCTCTCTCTCATCTCAAGGGCTAATAGGCGTATTAGAATTGTTACGATTATCGACTGACGTCCGATTGTAGCACAAAAACCACAGTTAATGGCGCATCAGGCCGCCACTGTGACCGCGGTGGTGTATTGTTGCAGCGGCTGGAGCCGCGGCCCGCGGTGGACCGTCATCGCAGGCCGCGCCTGTCTGGGAGCCTTTATAGACAATTTACAGCGCCATTTATTGAACCTGTAAAACCTTAAATACGTTATAATGTAATGCAGTTGCAGATTAAAGATCTATCGACACATATCAGGGCCTATTGCAACATCCCTTTCTGTTAAAATTAACGCCAACGATACCGGTCGTGCCGGCCGTGCCGTGGCCGTGTTAGTCACCATTTTGTTTTATACAAAACGCTATAAACGCGTACCGCCTCTATTAAAAACTCGTCAATAATTATCTAATTTATTTTTGAAATATCGCCAACGTGCTAGGAAAATATCGTATCCGTCATAATAGCGGGTGTATGACTTCCAAACGTAACATGCATCTTTTTACCACAGTATTACAAACTAGTAAGAGACCAATCAGAAACCAGTACAAAAATCTTTAACGAGTTGCAATACTGCTTTACCTACCTACAATATATAACAAAATACCTGACATAATTAAAGATGACACAATATGTAATTTTAAAAAGAAGTTAACAGCATTATTGATTGAAAAATGTTACTACTCGATTAACGATTTTCTAAATGACAATCTTATATATAAAATTCTCGTGTCACAATGTTCGTTCCCGTACTCCTCCGAAAGGGCTTGACCGATTCTGATGAAATTTTGTGTACATATTGGGTATGTCTGAGAATCGGCCAACATCTATTTTTCATCCCCCTAAATGTTAAGGGTTAGGGTAGGGTAGGTGTAGGGTAGGTGCAGGGTAGGTGTAGGGTAGGTGTAGGGTAGGCGTAGGGTAGGTGTAGGGTAGGTGTAGGTAACTAGGCAGGTAAGTAGGTAGATCGGGACAGGACAACGTCTGTCGGGTAAGCTAGTGATTTATAAATTTATCCTAATGTAAATTCTTATTTAATATAATTGTAATTTATTTACGCAATTTAACGACATAATAGCATATTCTTTTTGACTTGTAATTCATAATTTTGTATTTTGGCACTTAGTTCGCCATTCAATAATGTTTGCATGCCTAATAGGTAGATCACAATTTTATTGTTCATTTAATACCTTATGTCATGTACCTACAATCTATGCAACTAAATAAACTTTACTTTACTTTACTTTACGTTATACAAGCTCTGATATTGTACAACGCACGTGAGCCGCCACCCTGACTCCGGAATGGCAGGTTAATTCATAGCATGATTTAATCAATTTTATAACATTTGACCATAAATTTAATAATACTATGGGCAATCACCATTTCTGGACTTCTATTTAATCTAGGCTTCAAATCATCAATATACCATCACCCCTATATGAATGCGCTTTATAGTGCCCACTTGCATCATTATTAGAAATTAAGTTTGGAGGTACATATTCAAGGACTCCTATAATATTATAAGTATTATTACCGTTGAGTGTTACTTCTAACGGAATATTGTCAAAACAGATAAATGCCGATTGATTGCTATATTCAAAATGTATGATGTTTTGGGGTAAGTATTCAAACGTTCGCATGCCTTTACAGCCATTTCGATTACAAATGACCAAATTGCTGTATATATAAACACGGAATAAAATAATAATAAAAAAAAGTAATAGAATAACCACCGTTTATCGTCGGTATAACCACATACCACGATACCATTAATGCTGCGGTGGTGAGCGTTAAAACCATCTGCGATGATAAGCTCACGTGGAGCCGCCCAAACCTCGCAGCGCCGGAGCCTTTGCAGAAACAATGCTTGCTGCATGTTGCATGTCTTGCTTGCTTGCATGTTGCACGCTTGTTTGCACGCTGCATGCCTGCTTGGATGCTGCATGCCTTCTTGCATGCGGCATACCTGCTTGCACGCTGCATGCTTGAAGCAAACATCCTTGTTTGCAAAAATTAGAGATTTAATAGTGTCCATAAACTTTCTAGGCGTTTGGTGAAAAGAAAATATAGGTTACCTATAATAAGTTCGAAAAATATTTGACCGAATTTCATTTCACCTAAAACTTTTCAACTATTATAGCGGTACTTCAACAGAAAAAAATACGCCGTTAATAAAACAAAAATTAAAAACTTATAGAAATGAGATTGATGATTTCAGTGAAATTAAATGTTTGAAAGAGCATTCAAAAGTAATGAAATGACTGGCGTTACATATTAAGGCAACAGGAACTAATTTCATACTAGTTTAACCTACTATTTTGTTTAATTATTAAAATGTAATGGCACTTAATAAAACAGTTGACTACTTATGAACAAATGTGGTTTTAAGTGGTTCCAGTAAGAAGCATGCAAACAAGGATACTTGCTTCAAGCATGCAACATGCAAGCAGGTATGCAACGTGCAAGCAGGCATGCAGCGTGCAAGTAGGCATGCAACATGCAGCAAGCATTGTTTCTGTCACAGCTCCGGTGCTACGGGGTTTGGGCGGACCCACGCGAGCATATTGTCGCAGATGATTTTAACGCCCACCGCCGCGGCCGAGGTTGGCCGGCGAAGCCGGCCAGCCAGCCGCAGCTGCGGGCCGCCCCACCCCTCCGCACCTACGCAGAAATTACAGTCTAGGGGTAGGGCAGACAAGACTGCGTGAAGTCCGTTTTGCAGCGATTCGGTTCTGTCAAAAAAATTTGTAGCACAACAGATTGACTTTAATGACACTATTCTAATTTAATATTGACCATGCTACCAAGTAATCGGCTTTATATTTGTGGCTGCGGCTCATAATATTCCGTAAAATATTGTTTCGGAGTGGTGAAAATATGGCTAAAAATCATGTGGCAAATGAAAAAAGTTTAAAAGAGGCTTCCGCCAATAGAAAAAAGTTATTTTGTAAATCGGCGAAATATAGTTCGGTAAAATAATACCCATGACATATGATACTTCGATGATCTAAAAATATGTCAAACGATGCATATAGCAAAAAGACGTCGGTCAATAGCTTTTGGTAAAATGAAATTCGAACAAAAATAATTCGGAAAAGTGATCGGTTCCCGAAAATATAATTAAAACACTTCGAACAAAATAATGTTATTTCGGCTAAGTGTAACTTCGGTAAAAACTTTTTTGACCATACGAAAGATCGGAGTAACGAGAATAATCGAATTGATAATAGGTCAACTGAAACAGTGGCAGACGTGACTTCGATTAAGTAAAAAAAAAACGAAACAATAATAGTTGAAAAGTTTTAGGTGAAATGAAATTCGGTCAAACATTTTTCGAACTTATGACAGGTAACCCTTAAAAAGAATGTCTAATTACCGTCGTAAGTGCAGCTCTCCTGATTGTTTTCGTATTGGAGTGATCTTTTTTAGAGAGTTATACGAGGATCACCTGTTCAGAAAATGATCGGATTATTTATCGAAATTACGATGCCCTAAAGAAAAGGCGCTAACGGCGCGGTCGGGTAGAGTGGCCTGCACCCATTAGAGAATGTGTAAAAAAGTTTGATATACAATATTCTGGTTTAGCTCCTGGCTGACACAGTTCTACTATTGGGAATGACAGCAAAGAGCATAAATAACTTTAATGACAAATATTTGGTCAAAGAATTTGTAACTAAGAATATTAAAGAATATTATACGTTGTAATTCTTACGTAAACAATTTTAGTGTAGATTTATAACGGTTATTTTAAGATTTATAATAGCACTTAATTATTATTGTTTATTTGCTAGAATTTTACGTGCAAAAATGCATAAAAGACATGGTAGAGAACTCGACGAGCCCGCGATGAGTGACGTGACGGTCCTCATCAGCGTGGAGGACCTCATAAGTACTGCTTTTGGATCCACCCATGTGAGTTAGTTACATGCAATCAACTATCAACATTTATAATATGTAACATTATTGATAGGTTAAAACAATAACTCCGTGAATGGAGCAACTCAATATTGTAGTCTGCATAGAAATGTGCGTAGTACATATACATATATCGATGGTAGTCTGTATAAAACAAATTGCAAGGAAGCTGTTATGCGTGAAAAGAATCATGGCCTATACTGCGTCGTTAACGAGGGGCTTAAGAGAGAAACCTAACACCACCCGGGGATTTTTGGTCTCCTTCCCGGAAGAAAAGCATGTTGCCGGAATCCAGGAATAACGTGTCCTGTCCAGTCTCGTCTTACTTCATATAATCCCAGTATGTCCCATCGCAACTTGCTCGAATCCATCTCCAGCTCGACAATGTTTTCGTTAGTCTTCAGTGTGCAAATGTTGTGTGTTGCCAGGGCCAAAGACCGTTGGGTGGCAGCGGGACATCTGATGGAGATGCTTCTCACACCTTTTTTTTTTGTTAGCCTTGATTCTGATTATGGGGTGTCCTCAGGGTTCAGTAATCGGTTCTTATTAATGGAATTTAGGTTTTGATGATTTAATCACTATTCCGTTTCCATGCGGCTGTGCATTAACCGGTTACGCGGACCTACTGCTAATTCAGGCAAGTAGGTACTCGTGCTGGGCTTGAGAATTTGGCTGACACATGCCTCGTTTAATATCTCAGCAGGGCGAACGAAACCGTTTAACATTGGAACCGCAAAAAACCTATCAACTTATTCTAAAAAGTAATCTTAAATTATGGCCTTGAATTAAATTTAATACCTTACCGTTCATCATTCATTCATCATCATTTTAGCCGAAAGACGTCCACTGCTGGATATAGGCCTCCCCCAAGTATCGCCACATTGACCGCCGGTCCCGTGCGACTCGCATCCAGCCTTACCGTTAAAAGAAAACAATCCGTGTGATATTTTGGGTTCATCTTCAAATCTTTAGATTATTTAAACCGCAAACTGACGTCCGGGAGGAACTTCTCTCCGAATGTTTTGTAGGTGAGATAATTCAATCAAGGGCCGACACCTCCATCAATTCTTTCTTACTCTCAGTAAATTATTTTCTTTCAAGCTTGTTGCCTCGCCTTTGTGTCTATGTTCTACATCTGAATGTGAATACGAACAATCTGCACATCATAATATCTTATGGGAGTGTAATCTTTGGAAGAATGAACGCATTATTATGTTAGATAGTGTACAGGCTACAACCATGGATTTAAAAAGAAGCAGAATCCGGAGCTGTTTACTATGCGAACCCAACTAGAGCAAATTTCCGTGCGTTCAAGCGTTTTTGCCATACTTATTATTTGAATCAAATGTAGCAGCTCTCATTTTAGGACCTATTAAATAATGTTAATTGTAATCCGTGGTGCTTGGCAACTGGACCTCTCCAAGTTGTCCCTTTGTGCCTATTGGCCTAGTTCTGTTCTGCCTCCTGCTAGATTTGGAGGGAAGTGGAAAATGTTTTTTTCTTACTCCTCCGCTGTTTAAATTCAAAATTCAAATTCAAATCAGTTTATTTCTTTAACAAGTTTTGTACAACATAGATAGTGTTTGATGCGGCCTTTTAAGCAATAAATACTTGTAATAAGTCACATCGCTCTTCCGTAACAACCAAATAATTTAGTCATGTACATGGACAAAACTAAAACGAATGTTTACTTTATATAATAAAAATAAAATGATGGTACAAACTATGGATGAACAATTGATTATTAGGTATATAAAACACTAAAGCTCTTAACTAGGATTTAAAAAATCATGCAAAAGGATTATTAAGGTCTATATGTGATGTGTATACGATGTGTATTTGTGTGTGTGTGTGTGTGACATGTATGTATGTTGTCTATGTGGTATGTGTGTATGGTGTATGTGTATGTATGTGTATGTATGTGTGTGTGGTGAAACCGAGTTTCTGTAATAGACGAGGGAATACACGTACATACCCATCAATCATTATGTGTGCTGTAGGAGTGCTTCAGAATCATCATATGAGAGTGGTTCAATCCATTTAATAATAAGCTTTTTACATTCATTGTACTGTTTGGTATATATGTATATTTCCTTATTTATGTTGTTGTAGAGTTGTGATGATCTTTTATCATACTGCCTACCACCAAACCTTGTTTTCTTTCGAGGGATCTGTGCTATATCATATTTTCTTCTTTTTGATAAGATATTGGGCTTATAAGGGAGCTCTTTATGTTTTTTTAAAACAGTTTTTACAATATAAAGTTTTCTCACCGAGAGTAGATCACTTATCTGGTACAAGCTCTCGGTAGAGTACCTAATCCTTTTAAAATACATAATTTTATTATGGCACGCTGTGCTCTTCTAAGTTTATAAATTGAGATTTAGCTGCCCCACCCCAAACGGGAATACAGTACTCAAGAACAGATTGTACCAGAGCAACATATATTTCCCTGACAATGTTTCTGTGTGATACGCCATCATGAGTAACATTAGCTGGAACAACATGCCTCAGTGTTCTAAAAACCCAGGAAAGTTTTCTGACTCTGTTTGCGACCTGCTCAAGGTGATGGTACCAAGACAATCGCTGGTCAATAACAACACCCAAATACTTTGAGAGACTGTGAGAGTTTATTTATCATGGGACATAAACAATGTTTGTTTTCAACGTTGCCACACGTATGGACTTTAATGCTGAAGTCTTGGTTAGGTTGAGTACGAATAGTTAAGCTAAAACATATATAATTCGTTTTTGAAGTGTTGAGCGTTAAAAGATTATTATTTAACCATGCAGCAATTTGAGATACACCATAATTAGCCCTATTTTCAACTTCACTCCATGACTTTCCCGTAAAAACAATAGCCGTGTCGTCAGCATATGAAAAAACTTTAGCGTTCGTAATTTTCATACTACAGAGGTCATTTCTGTATGCTAAAAAGAGGGTAGGGCCCAGAACGCTGCCCTCTGGGACAACCCGTTGCCTCCTATCAGCGAGGTAATTTTTTATGAGTTTTAGCGGGTTTCCTCTTATTCCAATCTTTTCAAGTTTGTTCACAAGGATTGGGACAGAAGCAGTTCTTTTCTGATTAATTTCGTTGCGGGATCCTAAACAGTTGTAACGTTTCTCCGGGACTCTCTCTCTCATTCGAGCTAAGTTCTTTCAGGAGTTGCAGTGGTTTGGGGATAGTGTGGCGGGCATGTCCCAATAAAAAAAAAAGCTTTTATTATTTGTTTAATTTTTAACTATCTTTTCAGGAAAATAAAGTCAAATTTAAACTGATAGAAAGAATCCTATACATATTGGCACGGCAATTACGTTTACTCGAACAAAGTTTAGAAATTATATTCGATGATGTTGGAGTCAACTATGTATCAAGCGATGGTAAGTATGGAAGTCAATACAAAAGAATAGATTGGGGCTGTGAAAGGTGGTAAAGGGGAAAAGCGGGACGAGGCGGAAGAGAATAATTTAAGGCCTTTAAATTATATTACTTCGTTGAGTTTCTTTGACATAATTAAATATTCTCCAACTAATATGAATAAGTTCATTATTAATTAAACCTAAAATAAAAAAATAAATAATAAATAAATAAATTCAAATGAATTTTATTAAAAGAAATGGAATTTTATCTTTAAATTCCGTCATTTGTTTATTAGTTAGTGTTTTGGTTTTCACTACATTTCAAGTATCTTTTTACCAGACTGCGCCAGTAAGTTAGTATCTATTGATAGGTCTCTGCGCGCTCCCACTAGGTAGATACGTCTGACGTACTTGTCAAATGCGGCTACAAATACTACTTTCAAGTCGGCGTACCCGAGCCAGTCTCGTTGCAAACAATGCAATGGCAAGCAATGCAAGCAAAGCAATGGAAAACCTGCCGTGTTGCCAAAATTATTTTACAAAATTTTACTACCCAAACTTTTAGCATCTTTTTTTTATGTTTCGAATAAATTTCAACCGACTTCAAAAAAGAGAGAGGGTATATTTGTTACGCGATGTCTCCGGCAAATGTAAATCGATTTTGAAAATTCTTCAACAAAATCCCAAAAAACCTACATAGTGCGGTTCGGGCTAATATGCTGGCCCGCCGGTTCTTCCGATGTACAGCCGCGGTCAAAATAACGCTGTTTAAAGCGTATTGCATGTCACTGTACTCGGGGAGCCTGTGGTTCAGCTACACCCAAAAGGCCTACAATGCTCTGCGGATCCAGTATAACAACGCATTTAGAGTGCTGCTGCGGCTGCCTCGGTACTGTAGCGCGTCATCTATGTTCGCTGAGGCACGTACCGACTGTTTCAATGCTGTACGGCGTAAGAAAGCGGCCTCGCTGCTAAACAGGCTCCGTGGCAGCCCCAGTAGCATTCTACGAACTATAGCCGGGAGACATGACAGCCCGTTGGTGAGGTCACTTGTTACCTGTACACTGTCTGTGTTATTAATTAAGTACTAACATAGGTTAAGTCTATTATTATTACTAACCCAATGGATCTTTGTTGTCTGATTAAATGAAATTATTATTATATATTAACCGCACATATACATATTTGAATTTCGAAAAATCTATACTAATATTATAAAGCTGAAGAGTTTGTTTGTTTGTTTGTGTGTTTGGTTGAACGCGCTAATCTCAGAATCTACTGGTTCGAATTGAAAAAATATCTTTGTGTTGGATAGTCCATTTATCGTGGAAGGCCATGCGAAGCCGGGTCGGGTTGCTAGTAAAATATATACGACGTTTTATGAGGCTATCTACTACGAGATTCCATAGGAGTGGTGAGAGTACGCCTCCTTGCGGGCATCCCTTCGCCACAATGGCTCTTGTGGTATCATTCACCGTGACTTGTACGGCTCTCAGTCTGAGCATGTTGGTGATCCATTCTCGCCGGGTCGAGTCCACACCGTGTTCGAGAGCTGCGTTGATGCTATGGAAAATGTTTTCGTCAAATGTTTTTGTCAAAAGCGCCTTCTATGTCAATAAAAGCCGCTAGCGAGGAACATTTGTGGTCTACCGCACATTCGATCATGGAAATCACACTGTGCAGTGCTGATTCTGTTGATTTCCCTGTGGAGTAGGCGTGTTGTTGTTTGTGTAGTGGCAGCTCCCGAAGAGGTCCGTCCCGGAGGGACCTATAATAAATTAATGGTTTGCCCCTTTGACGACAGAGCTGGGAGAGTTCTAATAATAAATGTAAAACACCTATGAACAATTTGCCCCCGTTAGCAATGAAATCAATGATTGTTTGTTCTGAAGGTCTTGGTCTTAAGAAAAGAAAGACTGAATACGATGGAGAAGAAGGTACAGCTCAAAGAGATGGCGGACGCGAGGTAAGACCTGCTTTAAATCTCTTTGTATACCCGTAAAGCAGCATTATGTGTGGTTCTTATATGAATCATTGTTGTGCGCTGAAAATACGAACAGTTTGAATTCCGGTTTACAAATTAAAAAGAGCCTGTTGGTTTCTGTAATAAATGTTTAGCACCACATCGACCTTGCTCGGTATATTAATCTGTACGCATTATAATTGAAGTTATATAACCACAATCACAGTGCATCAATCTACAATCACTAGGTAGAGAGATATTGTAATATGCATTTTGACCATAGGTTTTTTACTGTAAGCTCAGATTATGAAAAACAAAAGGCAGATAGGCCACACGGAACACTGTGCGCCGATTAGTGTTGTACTGACTCGTGTCAGTACAGCACAAATTCCGCATCGTTAAAAATACAAATACAAAATCAAAAGCGAATACAGTCACGAGATTGCTTTAGTGGCTTCACTCTCGTTGTTCCACGCGGTCTATCTGCCTTTTGTTTCATAATATGAGACTGTAAGTATAATCTTCTTAGCATGTCGAAGGCAAACACAGATATGTATCTATGTGTATGTTGTGTTTGTTCTTGTCAGATTCCTGGTTAGAACCAATACTTATTCAGTCACGGCAACGCCATCCGCTGATGCAGTCGTTAGGTCCTCACATGTGCAGGTGACAGGGCATGCCGCGCAAGATAGAAGGTGGACCATGATCTGCGGAGAGACTCCGTATAGGCACTGAAGTGTAGCATCATAATTATGAGAACTCCAACCTTCGGAGTCGATTTAAAGTTTTCCGGGTCGGTCACGGCAACGCATGCCCAGACGGAAAGGTCTCCGATAGCTCCATCAAATGTTCAGCAGGAGGTTTAAATTTATCTCGCCAAAGACCGCATCTTTTCAAGGTGTTGCCATCAGATGTGTTATAATTTGCTCGTATGACGTGAAAAACTCATCAAGTTTTCCTCTTGTGCTTTGCACAGGTACCTACAATATATATTTTTTGTATTTTAGAGTTCACGCGTTGACAGAGATGAGGCTGATTCCAGTGTTACTGCCACAGGTAACATTTTGATATCCTGTAGTTACTATGGTAGTATAGCCTAAGAATTGAGCTGTAGTTTGAATATAAACGGACACTCTGTTAAATTGATATTAAAACTATACTTCCTTTTAAATGTTTGCTCAGAAACCGGACAGGCTGACCCGGAATTAATTGGCAATCTGAATGATTGCCTATGATCTCCGGGTCAGCCTGTTATAGAATACTAATGAATATCTATAAAAAATATGCACGATGATACATTATTGTGAAGCCTGGGGCAGCTTCACGGTACCAGTGGGATACTTTTACGAGCGCTAGTGTGTGAGAAGTTGAAAGGTTATAATAAAAAAAAAGAGGGAGACCGAAGGATAGACTTGTATTACGTAGCTAACGGCAGAGATCTAGGAGCTCACGGCAAATAACTGCCGAAATATAAAAATAAGCATAGCACACCTATCTTCAAATTACTTCTAGAATAATTTCGAGTGTTCAAGAGAAACATTTAGTAAAACTTTTCGACCAGGTTGCCATTGCAGTACTTACTTTGCTTTAAAAGTTCACATTAGTGACAGGGGGTAGAAGTATCATTCCTGAAAGATTACAAATGAAATAAAAGTATCCAACCCAGTCCCTGGCGGCTAGTAGTTCATGCCTCTTTCATGCAGCAGAGTTCTTAAAAATAAAAAAAGTTTTAGAAATTATAGAAGACCTAAAATCTTGAGTTTGTATATCATTCAATGTTTTGGGTGAAACAACAGGAAGTCGTGTAACACGCGTAGGCAATATTGAGATGGTAACTCCCTCCCGGTTTGCGCTACTCGAGAAAGCAGTCCGGCAATTGGAGACTGTAGCAGGACCACCGCCGATGCTTTCTCTGCCGGACAATAAGCAGCTGAGAGAAGCCCTGGCGAATGGAAGCGCATCGCTGTCCGACACCATGCAAGCTACGCAGGTATAGCATTCATTCATAATTTACTTTAATTCGTCATTCACCACGTTCATTTCATGTTTTTTTGAATAGCCCATTGTGTCCCACTGAGTAGCAAAGGCCTTCCCTGAGTCTTTTTTTCTTCGCCGCCTCGAACCAGCCCTCGTAGTACGCGTCTAGATCATCTCGCCACCTTTGCCTGGGCCGCCCTCGGCGAAGCCGCCCATTACGTGAAGACCTTTGCTCAGCCGTCACTGTGCATGCGGCTGACGTGACCCGCCTAATCCCATTTGAGCCAGGCAGCCTTTTTGCTAACGTCTAAGATCCCTGTTTTGAAGCGCAGCATTCATTTCATATATTCGTTTTAAGTGGTTGTAATCGCCAACTTTGCCCTGTTGCGTCACCTAGGGAAAATAAGTGTCCAGTATGTCTATTCTGTTACAATCTTCTTCGGTGAACATCTAGGTGAAGTCGGCGGTCATCCGTCCCGATGCTATGGATTTACAAAGCACTAGATGACAGCTCACTTCATCTAGGTGTTCACCGAGGGAGATTGTAACAGAATAGCTCTGCTGATTGGTAAATTGGCGTGATATGATCGATATTTGGGCCCTATCAGAATATCAGCGCTGTGACGTTTTTTAACCGACTTCAAAAAGGAGGAGGTTATCAATTCTGATGTTTGTATTTTTTTCATGTATTTTCGGGCATTATCTGTTATATCAGGGAAATTGAAAAAATACCCAAAACCTCTTAATCTGGACTTCGTATCATCACCCTGAATAACATTTGTTCTACGACTTTGATCTCAACTAAATAACGTAGCCAAAAACAATTGGTTTTCGTTTATTTAAAGTCTGTAAAATAAATAAAATAAAATAAATAAATCTTGGGACAACTCACACACGGTCATCTGGTCCCAAGCTAAGCAGAGCTTGTGTTATGGTAACCAGACAACTGATATACATATTATCTATAATATCTATAATATGTTGTATATGTATGTGTTTATCTATAATATGTATGTATTTATAAATTATATAAGTATGTATATCAGTTGTCTGGTTACCATAACACAAGCTCTGCTTAGCTTGGGACCAGATGACCGTGTGTGAGTTGTCCCAAGATATTTATTTATTTATTTATTTTATAAAATGTACGTATACTACGCGCGCGCGCACCCATATGATAGCGAATATGATGTAGGTAGTAGGTAGGCTAATGTTTAGGCACAGCTGATTTACTCAACTTTGTCGATTATCCAGTGCAAGAGATATAATGCTGTAATGTATGGAATGAAACACGGTCAATTGCGAACTGGGGTACGTTTATTATGTGAAACCGTAATAAGTACTAATGTGGGTACATTACAAAACCGTGTATACATGACATTTTTCTCCCCTTAAAAGTAACAAATACATCTTATTACCTACTTATTCTATTTATTATAATTACTTTTACCGATCTTATTATAATACAAGAACTTTAATAAAATTACAAAATATCTAATTAAGTATGAAGTAAACTATGCTAAGATCAATAATGAACTTTTTACTATCATACAACAAAATAGTGTTATGCTCGTAGACTTATTTCTTTTGAGTTATGTACTTAAATTATTTCATGCTAGTTCTAATTACACTGTTAAAATATTTTTAATCCATAAATCAATCAATGTGTGAAAAACATGCGTAAAGAAACATGACACTTTTTGGTAAATACAAACTTGTTCACGCACTAGTAAATAACCATCATATAATCTTTGTATAGTTAGTTGAGTTATTATTTAAGGTTTCTGTTTACACGTGGTCGTAAAATCATTTTATGTGGACTATACGTCCGTTGTCGGCGTTCTCGACTATGAGCAACATCAGTAGTAGTAGTACTTAGATCGGGCATATTTACGTCAGGCTGTGGCTGTTCGATGCTATGGCTTGCGGCTCCGGACGTCCCGGCCTTGCTGACATCATCGTGCCCTGTCTCACACAGCTGTGGTGGGGATCCACCTTTGTCATGTGTAGAAAAATCTTTAGTTGGAGTGGACCATAAATCAACGTCATTCTCATCAATACTTTTACTGTGACCCTGACCAGTGTTTTCCTGCACCTGTGTTTCATTTAAATTAATACCTGACCAGGACTGTCTAGACTGCCTTTTGGTGGTTTTGTTAATAATTTGATCTACGTGACGTTTATGAATACGACCGTCGTCTAATGTCTTGACTTTGTAAGATAGAGGACCTGTTCTATTCACAACGATACCTTCTTTCCACTTATGAGGACTACCGCCAGTATAGTTTCTAACTAACACAGAGTCACCGGACGCTGCTTCACGCATTACGCCACCGTGCCTAGTCTCTTGTTCAGCTTGCCTGTCGCGAACCAAATCTTCGGTACAAGGCCGCAGCAGATCTAACCTACCACGTAAGCGGTGACCTAACAGAGCAACCGCAGGCTCTTTTTGTGTTGTTGAATGTTCAGTATTCCTGTATGAAAACAAGAATTTACACAATGCGGCATTGTAGTCCTCATTTGCAACAGTTGCCTTTTTGAGTACTTGTTTAACTTGGCGGACCGCGTTCTCAGCGGCACCATTACTTGACGGATGGTAAGGTGCTACTAAAACCCGTCTAATCCCGTTTTTATTTAAGTATGACAGATATTCTGCTGAAGAAAAAGGTGGCCCATTGTCACTGACTATGCTTTTTGGCAATCCAAACCTAGCAAATATTTTACGTAAGCTAGCTATGACAGTTGATGCTGAAGTACTAGGTAAACATTCAACTTCTAACCACTTAGAATGCGCGTCTAGTATGATGAAGTAATATTTATTACGATACGGTCCTAAAAAATCTACATTTAAACGAGTCCATGGTTCCGAAGGCCACGACCATGTGTGAAGAGGTGCCGGTGCAGGATTATCCCTTTGAGAGCCGCAGGCGGCACATTCGCGACAAATTCGCTCAATGTCCGCGTCCAAACCCTCCCACCATAAATAATTACGAGCTACTTGCTTCATCTTAACGACCCCAATGTGTCCACTATGCAATTCATTTAAGACTATAGTGCGAAGGTTAGCAGGAATTACTACCCGGTAACCCCAAACTAAACACCCGTGTTCTACAAATAAATTTTCTCTTTTTGAATAATAGATTTTATCCCGATTATTGTCTGTTCGATTGGGCCAACCGAATTTAACGTAACCTATTATCTTGTTCAAATGACTATCTTTTGTTGTTTCTGTTCTTACTTCTTCAAAAGTTACTGGCAATTTTTCTTTCACAAAATTGAGGTAACTACTATCGAAAAAGTCATCTCGGCTTTCTTTAACCGTACACTTTAAAGGCAAGCGAGATAAAGCGTCGGCAAAGCAATTATTCTTTGACGGTACAAATTCGATGTCAAAATCATATGCGGCTAATCGAACGGCATATCTTTGCAGTCGACTGGCTGCTGTTTGAGGTATGCCTTTATTTTTACCAAATATATAGCTAAGTGCACGATGGTCGCTTCGTAAATAAAAATGTCTACCATATAAATACTGGTGATGCCGCGTCACACCGAAAATAATGGCTAACGCTTCTTTGTCCAATTGTGAGTAGTTGGACTCGGCAGCGTTAAGCGTACGTGATGCACAGCTGACAGGCCGCTCGGAGCCGTCCGGGTATCGGTGCGCGAGCACTGCGCCCAGCCCGTACGCACTACTATCCACTGAAAGGATGAGCGGCAACGTCGCATCATAATGCGCTAATATCGGTCCACTGCTTAAAATTTGTTTTATTTTATTGAACGCGAATTCACATTCTTTATTCCATTGCCATTTGACGTTTTTCTTTAGCAAATCATATAATGGTTTTAACACGCTACTAATATTTACACAAAACTTGGCATAAAAATTGACTAAGCCTAAAAAACTTTTCAATTGTGTCACATCTTTAGGTCTAGGTGCAGCAACAATAGCTTCGACTTTTTGATCATCGGTGTGTAATCCATGTTTATCAATACGATACCCTAGGTACGTTACGCTATCTTTAAAAAACTCACACTTAGACCAATTGACACGCAAACCCGCATCTTTAAATCTAGACAACACTGCCCTTAAATTATTGAAATGTTCTTCTTTATTTTTACCGGTACAACAGACGTCATCTTGAAATACTACAGTAGACGGTAATCCACTAAGAGTTTCTTCAATGAGTTTTTGGAAATTTTCCGGAATGCATTTAATGCCAAAAGGTACCCGCTTATAAACGAATGTTCCGACATGAGTGGTGATCGCTGTCATTGGTTGTGAATCTTCAGTAAGTGTCAATTGTTGATAAGCATGTGATAGATCAAGTTTGGAATACTGTTCACCCCCCGCAAGAGTTGCAAAAATGTCCTCAATACGAGGCAGGGGATAATGAAAATCTTTTAGGCGCGGGTTTATAGTTATTTTGTAATCGCCACATATGCGGATGGTACCATTTTTTTTTACTACAGGTACAATAGGAGTTCCATAATCGGATCGTTCAACTCTATAAATTACATTTTCCTTCTGTAAACGTTCAAGCTCACGTGCTACAGGGCCGCGCAGAGCCAAAGGTAACGGGCGAGCTTTTACAAAAATTGGAGTCGTATCTGCGAGATGTAATTGCAAAGGAGTTTTATAAGTACCTAAACCATCCGCAAACACTGCAGGGAACTCTCTAAGTAAAGATGTAACACAATCATCTTGCTTAATACTATGACATTGCATAATATTTACACGTAAACATCTAATCCAAGTCCGACCCAGCAAAGGTGGGCCTCCATTTTCAAAAACAAACAAATCTAATTTTTGATATAATGATCGATACTGAACGTTAACAGTTATGTAACCAATAGGCTGAATAACATCACCAACATAAGAATTTAACTTTAAACATTTTTTGTTTAATTTGATATTTTTAAATAATTGCTCATAACAAAGCTTTGAAATGGCCGAAATTTTACTACCAGTATCTACTTCAAAAGTAATAACCTGTTTTTCTACTGTTAAATCAATATGATATGGTTCATCACAATCACTATTGTCCCCAAAATGAAAAAAATAAAATTCAGTGTCAGAATCAGAATTATTAAAAAATAACTGACCTTTAGCATTTTTCACATCCACTGTATTATCATTTTTGTACTTACGACACACTATCTTCAAGTGTCCTTTCTCACCGCACTGATCACAATTATACGCCTTAAACCTGCACCTCGCCGGTGCATGGCCGACCTTGCCGCAGCGCACGCACGCTGCCGCCTGCTGTGGGTGCGCGGGCGCAGCGGCCGCGGCGGCGGGCCTGCGCCTGGCCCCCGCCCGCGCTGGCGCCGCTACGCGATGCAGTCCCTCGCTGCTCACGACCTCTCGGCTGGTGGATGCGCCGGACGCCGCCGTTGCCGCATGCCGTTCCGCCGCTTCCAATGCCAAGGCGAGCTCGAGAGCTCGCTTATAATCCAGTTCTCGTTCGGCAAAAAGCCTGGATCTCATATCCTCTTGGTAAAGCCCTGACACGAACTGATCCCTTAGATTGATTTCAAGAGTATTTCCGAAATTGCATGTCTTAGCAAGGTGCTTTAAACTCTGCAGATATTCGTTGATAGACTCCCCCTCCCTTTGCTTCCGTTGCCGAAACACATGACGTTCCGCAATTTCTGATCGTTTCGGTTCTAGATGATCTTTGAGAATACACTCGAGTTCTTCAAATGTTTTTTTCTCCGGCAATTCAGGCGCACACAAATCGCACATTAACTCGTAACACGTAACACCAACATGAGTCACTAAAGTAGCCACGTGGAGCTCATTCGGAATGGCGTTTAACGTTATAAATTGTTTAACGCGCCTACAATAAGCGTCCCAGTTGTGAGATCCAATCTCAAATTGCTCAATTTTTCCAATGGGCATGATTGAATTGTCGTCACACTCGTCACGAAGAAATAAACTTAAGTAAAACCGACTGCGCCAATGTAATGTATGGAATGAAACACGGTCAATTGCGAACTGGGGTACGTTTATTATGTGAAACCGTAATAAGTACTAATGTGGGTACATTACAAAACCGTGTATACATGACAAATGCAAAATTTAAAGTGTGTTTATGTTTGAGATGGAAAAGAAATGTTTCGAATTGCCACCGACTTCTGAAACTAAAGTAATGTGTGTTCTGTGCTAAAGTTATTAATCAGCTTTTAGTTTCTGAAGGCGGTTGTTTTTTTTTTTCATCACCATGCCTTTTGGCTTCGTATAGGACCAATTTTCGTTTCTTTTTTTATCATGTATTTATTGTGTGTTCTTGTCCTGGCGGGCGAATAAATGCTTTTTCTTTCTTTTTACCCGACTACGGCAAAGCCAAAGGAGGGTTATGAGTTTGACAGGCTAGGTATGTATGTATGTATGTATGTATGTTCATCTGTACGCTCATAGCTCCTAAACTACTTATCAGAACTGAACAAATGAGGTATCGTTAGAAGCGTCTTGATCGTCCGCTGGTTATAGGCTATATGACGTATCACCGAATCCAATGTGGCGCCCTCTGGCGGACAAAAAAAGCCATATTAAAAAAAAAAATGAAGACAAGCATAGGTACCGTGTTTGGTATCATTGGAAAGGGGTTCACTAGTACATTTCAAATTTATATAATATTTAGTGGTGATTTGTCACAAATTATTGTAAAAAAAGGAAAGATTACCAAATAAAGTAAGATACGCATACCGTGTTTAGTATCATTGGAAAGGGGTTAAACCTATTAAATATATAATACTTAGCTGTGACTCCAAAATGGTTTAAATAAAAATATAAAGTTTAAAAACTAAAACCCGACCACAACAAAAAGTGATCTAAAAAGTACAAAACAAGAAAATATTTCACACAGAAATCAAGACATAGGTACAAAATGGCCAAGGTCAGCCGTGGTTGCATGCCATTATATTCATGTTCATCGCACTCATATGGGATACAGGCATGCAACCACGGCTTACCTTGGCCATTTTGTACCTATGTCTTGATTTCTGTGTGAAATATTTTCTTGTTTTGTACTTTTTAGATCACTTTTTCACAAGCTCTGCTTAGCTTGGGACCAGATGACCGTGTGTGAGTTGTCCCAAGATATTTTTTTTTTATTTTTTTTTTTGTTGTGGTCGGGTTTTAGTTTTTAAACTTTATATTTTTTTTTCTTTGTGGTAATATTTACTGCCGAGGCAGCTCAGCTTGAAGGCATGATATTTAATAACCATAATGAATTATGTATTATATTTGTATTAGTTAAGCGAGCGCATGCAAGCTACAGAGCAGGGTCTGCTCCACATGGCGGAGCTGTTGGCTCAGCTGGCCGCGGCAGGTCTGCTGCCGCAGGAGGTGGCGGCCAACCTCGGACAGATTTCGGCTGACTTGTTTGGAGCGCAACACATTGGCGATTCACATGTGAGTCCCTATTGTAATCTCCAACTTTGCCCAGTTGTGTCACTTAGGGAAAATAACAATCTCCCTCGGTGAACACCTAGGTTAAGTGAGCCGTCATCCGTCCGTCTGCGTTGTCAATCCCTAGCATCGGGACGGATGACAGCTCACTTCACTTAGGTGTTCACCGAGGGAGATTGTAACAGAATAGCACCACAGATTCGTAAATTGGCGTGATATGATCGATATGGCAATATTTTTACGTAATGTTGTATGATATTTAATAACCATAATTCATGGTGTACCTACGGTTGTTATTCTAATACAATCAACCAGGTCCAACCCCTGTATGGTAAAGAACAACATTTTTTTGTTTATCTACATGCATTTCTTTTATGTACGCTATAGTCTCAGATTATGAAACAAAAGGCAGATACACTCAGTGTTCCTGAGAGTGAAGACACCAAAGCATATAAAATTCAAAAGCGAATACTTACAATCTCGTGATTGTATTCGCTTTTGAATTTCTATTTGTGTTTGTTATTTTTAACGATGCGCCGTTTCTACAACACAAAGCGCGATTGTAGGTATTCGCTTTTGAATTTGTATTTGCTTTGGTGGCTTCACTCAGGTGTTGTCCTAGGTGAGCGACCGAAAGCAACACGACGCGACGCGACGCGCACCTGTTAATGCACCTATCAATATCCATTTTTCAAAAACCTATTTCTATTGAGGAGAGGTTGTTATTGACTTTACTATTTATATTATATTTAATTATTAATAAACTATTGTGTCGCGTCTCGTTGCGCAAAAAAATAATCCGTACTTTCCGCGTTGGGTCGCACATTGATTATGGCGACTACGTAGGCCTCAAGTACAGACAACTACTATTTAACAATTACGCGTCGCGTCGCAATATCGCGTTTGTCGTTCACGTAGGACAACGGGTAAGTGTTCCACGCCGGTCTTTCTGCATTTTGTTTCATAATCTGAAGGTAAAGTGTAGAATGATTATTTTAATTTGATAACATTTGGTATCGTGCTAGTTGTCTCTTATTGTACCTGCAGGAAGGATCCACCACAGGTAGTCATGAACGGACTCCAGAAATCACGCGCCACGAGATGCAGTAAGCTCTAGTCCTATTTGAACAAATAGTTTAAATATTTCACTTCAGCCCGCCCTGTAGCTAGCCCTGCCCCTGTAGATAGTATAGGAGACCTGCATTTTTCCTTTAAAATCTGTTTCGAATGTCAGTTGCCTAATAATTTAATTTTGTGTTTTTTTCTTGCCTGGCATTCCTAATGCACAACATGAAACATTACTCATTATAACGTAACGCAAAACATTATCTAACACACGACGCCATAATATCTAGGTACAAATTATTTATACACTTTTTAAATTGTCATATTCAGTAAAGTTCTGCAACGCACGAAGAACGAAATTAAGAAAGAAATTGACAAGAAAACTGCTAGTGCTGACAGAAATGCCGATATCGCGTGTAACAAATCGCGGAGTGTCGGTAAGTTAGATGTTTTAAATCCTGAATCACCGTAAAGTAGGCTCAAGCGCAATCAGTGGTATAATATTATTAACATACCTGCTTATTAGCTAGCTGCTGCTTTAAAAAAAAGAAGGAGGTTCTCAATTCGACTATATGTTTTTTTTGTACGTTTATTACGCGATTTCTCCGGCAATGTTATATAGACAGGTATGCCTCAAGTGTGGTCACATATAAATTTTTATCGAAATTGATTGTGTGCTTTCATCTGCCTAGCTTTTTCCCAACTATATTAGGGTCGGCTTTTGAAAAACTTAACAGATACCCAAAAGGTTATACATGACGACATTTTAGTTTCTCCGTTTCTTAATGAATTTGGAAGATAAGGTAGTACCTCCTTATCATCCAAATTCATTAAGAAACGCGGAAAATAAAACAATAAATAAGTTCTCCCGTGGGGTGCCCGGGCTAGAATAGCCGCCCCCCATTTTATCCCGAGGGTGTCGTCGAAGGCGACTAAGGGAAAATCCGGAGGTCGGGCAGCAGCGCCTTCCGTGTACTTAACAACTTCACTGCGATCCCCAAGACGCCTGCCAAGCGTGGGGATTATGACAAACCCCTGGGGAGGTCTTCGTTCAACAGTGGACGTCTTCCGGCTGATGATGATGATGAAATAAGTTTTTGAAGGCCGTTGTCATTTTTGTAAAAAAAAAAAGCTTGTCATTCATCTCTGACTGATGGTCCACCGTTTTCATCGTTTGTGTTTGTTTTCAGCGGAGAAAATGAATATTGCTCTGCAAATGGATAATCATATCAACATGCTTTACTCGAAAATTGCTGACAATGAAAGCCAGCTCAGTGGGTTCGATTCCGGACTCGAGACGCAGGTATGCTTATTGTGTAAGGAGCCATACATATACTCCAAACTTCCAATTCGCACTTCGTTCGGTATCAACTTATAATCTGGAAACAAGTCAAGAAAATCGCCGAACAACTCTGCTGACAGCACCAAAATAAATCCATCGTAATATAACTTTTTGGAATGGCATTTCGTAGGTCGACCTAGAAGGTTCTCGGCGGCTGCTTAACCGACTTTCCTGTGACATCTTAAAGAGAATTTAAGGCCTCCAGCTAGGGAAAAAACTTATAAACTAAACGACTAAGCTAAGGGCCACCTCCCCTAGGGTACGGGCCTCTGGTCCGGGCGTAGCATGGGAAGAGTAGCAAAGGGACAAGCTGAATTTCACTTACAGTCAAAACGGTTGAGACCACGTAACATGTAAAATCAGAAATAGTCAAATTAAATAAACAAATAAAATAAAATAATTCTACTAATATCCTACTGATATTATAAATGTGAAAGTTTGTGAAGATGTTTGGATGTTTGTTACTCAATTACACATAAACCGTTGAACAGATTTGTCACAAAGATAGACCATTTCCTGGATTAACACATGGGATACTTTTTATCTCGGTAATATGTTCCCTTGGGATAATAGTTCAACTTTATTGTTATTTTAACAAGTCTTTAGTTTTGAACTTTATCGTGGGCTATTCGAGACTATAAAGTGCCCAAAACTTGCACGTATAGCTCAAAATTACGGATTTGGGTAACATAGATGGATTATTTTCTGCTGCGTTTTCGAGGTTCAAACAAATTAAGTTTTGTTTCCAATGTAGTTCAGAGATCGGTATTTTTGTGTTGCAAAAAAATCGTACAACGCCCTGCGTGTTCTCTACAATAATGCTTTTAGAGCGCTGATGGAGCTGCCTCGCTTCTGTAGCGCATCGGGTATGTTTATGAACACAAATATTTGCAGAGATTATTCGCAAGAGAGTTGTGTCCCTGATCCGCCACATACGAGGCAGTTCCAACAGCGACCTTCACCTGTTCGATGTATCTTGGGAAAGTTACTTTGTACGCGGGCGAAGCCGCAGGCAGAAGCTAATAAGCTATAAGCTTAATTCAAGATTAAGAGGTATGAAGAACAGGGTGGAAGGGTGCGACAGCAGTTATTTATATTTAATCGATAATCAACATATACTTAGAAAAGTTTAAAATGTTGATTAAAGTAAACTAAAAATATACGCAAGACCAATGAACACAAATGAATTAATTCAGGGTCGCGAGCGGTGCGCTTGCGCTTAGGTGTACGTTGGCAGATGTTGTAGGTAGTATAGTCACCTCACAAAATATTAAATTTTCAAGCATTTGTTTAAAGAGAAATAAGTACTTAAGTCAGGACAATTTTCATGTGTTAGTTGGCGAGCTTCAGGGAACAGATGTTTTTACTGAAGAATGAGCTGAATAGAGGCATCAAACTGTACGAGTCGAACGTTAACAACGCTGACTCTAAACGTACGTATTTCAAGCCAAGTTATATTCTCAGTCAGGTAAACATCTTGAGCGATCAAGGTGTCCCCCTCTGACTTGTATGCCTCCATATCCCACACGTTCCTCACATGTTAATGCATTATCGTTTCTCGCACGAGCTCAAGGCCATCATCTGCCTAGCCTATCCCCAACTATGTTGTGGTCGGTCTCCAGTGTAACCAGATGCAGCTGAATACCAGTGTGTTACATGCAGTGACTGCCTGTGTCACCTTCACAACCCAGTTACTAAGTAACACGATCCTCCTTGCTTTGACAACCAGACTTTCTGGCTTCTGAATACCCGTAACGGCTGTCAATGATCTAAGAATAGCACTTACCCGCCACACTAACTCCTGACAGCCTGAATCATCAGTGGCGACCACTAGAAAAGCATCGAGGCAATGAAGCTTGACCAGTCCCGGAGAAACATTACCGTCGTGTCTGCCTGTGTGTGTGTCTGTCTGTCTGTGAGGTGTCTGTGGTGCGTGCCTAAGAATGACAGCCAGAATCTCGTCATACGTAGCTTTACCATGACCGGTGGATGCGTACGGCTTTTATTTAGCCACGAGCAAGCTCAGGATGTTTACCGCAATTTGATTATGCTCAGTATCTGATTGTCTCTCTGATCTTTTGTAAATACTGAAATAGGTATTGAATGGGTATAAACCTATAAAGCTCGGCCCATTGTCGGCATCGGCATGCATCAATATCTTTCGGCGTCGAATAAAAATATAACTTAAAAGTATGGACATAAAGTTGAAATTTCAATGCACGGCATGCCTAAGGAGCTGTCTCCACGAGCGAGAGAATCGCGGCGATATTATCGGCGTGCCACGTATTTCTACGCTCTCTTAGAACGTGTCTACACACGGCGATATACGAGTGGCTGAGTGCGAGCGAAACGTCATCGTAACGCTGTCTATTAAGACCGAGATTACCTGACAATAAAAGCGCAGAATCATCGCGATTCTCTCGCTCGTGGAGACGGCCCCTTAGGCATGCCGTACATTGAAATTTCAATTTTATCTCCATACTTTTAAGTTCTTTTATTAGACGCCGAAAAATAATGATGCATGCCGATGCCGACATGGGCGCCGGGCCTTATAGGTTTATACCCATTCAATACCTATTTCAGTATTTACATAAGATCAGAGAGACAATCAGATACTGAGCATAATAAAATTGCGGTAAACATCCTGAGCTTGCTCGTGGCTAAATAAAAGCCGTACGCATCCACCGGTCATGGTAAAGCTACGCACACTAGGAATTTCTCCTGTATCATGGGTACGTTTACAAAGGATCATGGCAGGATTTGTACAAGATAATAAAGATTTTTAGAGAAGTTGAAATTATAATTCTTATACTCTTGGGTACCTAAAGAGTACCTTGAGGCGTTTACAATATTTTTAAAACCCCGCAATAAAAATGGATGTTAAAAGTGAATAGTTTAACGAAAACCTCATTATTTCAGAACGAAACGGCGACTGCCAGTAACAGTGACACTGACTTTTGCGGTTCTTACACCGAAATAGCATCGTTTATGGTAAATAATGTCACAAATAATGATTATTTTTTTCCACACTCTCGTCATATCACTTGTCTGCAAATTTGATAAGGTTAATCTCACTCGTCAATTTCTTTTTTAATATTTTAATTATGTGGGGTTTTAAAAATATGTTAAGTATATCAATCTACTCCTGGTAATGTATTCTCCACATTGGAAAATATTATAAACTCTCTAAATATATTTTTTTTCATACTAATTAATGTATGGGTCTCGCCGTGATTCTTTGTTCTGTTTTATATTTGTTCCGTGCGGGAATCCAACCCGCGACACTCAGCGCTGCAGCCAATCACGCCATGCGCCAACCGTGTCGCGTTATACTTTCAGCTATACTGGAACTGATCGAGCGGTTCAATGAAATAGTCACGGACCTAGAGGGTGTACACCAACTGCAAACGAGTGCCAGAGAGACAGATGACATCAGCGATGAAGTCAAGGTTAACTAGCTTTTTTGTAACTTATTTCATTTAAGAAACTTTTGACAGACAGGTACCTGAACGTTTCTATTTTTCAGAAATACAATATTTGAATAATAATAATGTTGTATACAGTTACATACAGTGCGCGGCCAATACGTAGCATTTCGAGTATCAGATTTAGTTCGGTTTGATCACGAAATAGAAAAGACTAATGGAAGTGCCCGCCATCCCACGAGTGTCATAATTATGTGAAAAAATATGTAAAATAATAACAACCTTCGTCACTTGTGTTAAGTCTTAATTTTGTATGAACAACAAATCTGTACTATTGGGTGGGTTTGATGAATCGTCTCAATCAGTTGTACGACATTTTCTTCTCTCATTTCTCTTAACTTGATGATTCCTTACTCAGCCTCGCTTCACGCTTCATCACGATTGCAACCGTTTCTATATTTGCAGAGACTTACTAAGTGCGTGGAGATGCTTCAAGAACAGAAAGCGGATCGAGACGAAGTGGCAGACTGTCTTAAAGATAAGGTAACGCTTAAAATACTCTAAAATAGTATAGACATTATAGATTCAGAAAAACGGATTTACTCGTCGGTGTCCGCAGGAACGCGACGGGCGGTGATTCATCCCGTGGAACTCCTTGAGAAAGGTGGCCGTATGGCATTGAAACTAGTCGGACGAACCCGACAACACAGTGAGTTAATCCGTGTTTCTCAATCTATTATATGTTGAACAATACTCACGTATCGTTTAATGATAAAATAGTATAAATAGTTCAACTCATCTGTGACTCTCTGTGTGGATAATTTTAGCCAAAAGACGTCCACTGCTGGACACAGGCCTCCCCAAGGGGGGGTTTAGCCATAATCACCACGCTTGGCAGGCGGATTGACGATCGCAGTATGGTTGTTACAAAGGCACAGGCTTGTATATGTTACCGACAATCTGTATAATAGGGTATTTTACTCTATACGAGAAAAAATCTATAAATATGTTATTGAGACAGTTTAGGCATAAAGCAGTCTGAAAATGTAAGTTTTAGTTCATAAAATAACAAAACAATTTTTTTAATTCAATTCAAAGTTTTCAGTATTTTTAATCTGTTATAAAACACCGTGAAATAGTAGCGGCCATGTTATTACGCCATAAGGCTGTGTAAACAAAAAATTGTCAACTGTCAGTCAACCGATTGGCGTAATATAGGCTTTGTACTTTTATTATTTTCGTAACCAACGTATTTTTTTCATTATTACACCTATTACAAAATATGCTTTTAATTATTTTTAAATGATATACAATTATCATATTTAATATGAGCTCATTTGATACAAAACGAACTGACGTCATTTACGCTGAGCAATATGGCGTCCAGTAAGAGGCGTTTTCGTCAAACTACGCGCGAAATTTGAAAATTTAAAATTTAGATGCATTTTTATGGCACTTATCGATTGAATAAAATTTTTATGTTTTTTTCTGGTGGCATATTAGCACTACAGAATTCCATTGAGACACTTTTCAAAAATGGGTGTAATACCCTATTCAAGTACATACAGTCAGTTGTATTCAGTACATTGATAAATATAGTTTATCAATGTTAACCGGCCTGCTTATAAAATGACGGGCAATGACTATTAGCATAATAGTATTTAGGCATATTAATAGAAATAACGGAAACAAATTTAAGTTATTTTCAACCGACTTCAAAAAGAAGGAGGTTCTCAATTCGACTGTAACTATGTTATTTTGTTTCTTGTGTACATTTGTTACGCAATTTCTCCGGCAAATGTAAAGCGATTTTGAAAATTCTTTTTTTAATGGATAGGTTGTGCCGCAGGAGTGGTCCCATATAAATTTTATCGAAATTGGTTCAGCTTTTTTGAAAAATAACCAAAAGCAAAAAATTGTTGGCTTAAGTTTCTCAAGCCGTTTCTTAATGGATTTGTATGATAAGGAGGTACTAAAAGCGAAAAATAAAAAGCCTTTTTACAAAAAAGACAACCGCCTTCAAAATCTAAAAAGTGATAAATAACTTTAGCACGGAACAGATGACTTTCGTGTCGGAAGTCGGTGGCAATACAAAACAACAAACAGAACAAAGATCACTTTTTAGATTTTGAAGGCGGTTGTCTTTTTTGTAAAAAAGCTTTTTACGTATTAAAGTGTGTCTTAAAAATGTAATATGTTGTGCTACAAAAGTTAGTGACAGAAACGAATCGCTGCATAACCAACTTCACGTAGTCTTGTCTGATAACCAACTTCACGTAGTCTTGTCTGCCCTACACCTAGAGTGTAATCTAAGCCCGCATAAGGGCGGAGGGGCTGTTCTGTTGTCGGGCGTTGATAGCTGCGCCACAGTTATTACTTTTGCAGCTATCATCGTTTCTAATAGATTGCATAATACCTAAATTGTTCCAAATAAACGTTTTTTTTATTTATTCCGAAATTCTATATACAAATTTATACAAGCTACAACCAAGACTTTGTTTTCCTTCTTGCCACGATGCTTGAGTTTTAATTGTTTGGTTGTCTGTCAGGCGGAACTCGGCGAGCTCGCTGAAATGGTGACCGAGACAGACTTAAAGGAACAGCAGCTCAAAATAGAACAAAGCATCGTCAAAATCTATGCCCAGTTAAAAAAATATAACGCTGTGTGGCAAGTGAGTATAAGTTATCATTCTTCTTCAGAAAGTCGAAAGTTACAGTTTTTTTACAGCAGCTTTTTTGACTTTATTTGTGAGCAACATCGCCGTATTATATGGATATATATATATTATATTATATTATATTATATTATATTATATTATATATTATATTATATATACGGATTAGAGGCAGCCTCGCCCGAGGCACGCACGGCTCGCTCTGTTGCCTCAAGTGCGTACGCGCCTCAGCCCGAGGCGTGCCTCACGCGAGGCAGCCGCGGCGCGGCGGCGCGAGCCATCAGTTGTCGGTTTTTTGGCTATAACAGACGCAGAAGTAAATCAGCTGTAAAGACGATCCGCAGCCATTTTGAATATCGCGCCTGCTGCCTCGTGTTGTTTTAATTTTGTACCGAGGCAGCCCACACACGAGCCGTGTGTGGCGAGGCTGAGCACCCCGAGGCTGCCTCTAATCCGTACGTACCTTTAACGACCGGACCGGTGATCATAAGAAAACATGTATAAATACATGATCTTTAAGGTTGCCGGCAAACGCCACGGAAATGGACCTGAGTTGCTGAAGAACGCGTCAATAATTACCAGAGTGTTCGTTTTAAATATTTACTGCCACACTCAGACACGCCACTAACATACTAATAATGAATCATTAACTTTATTGACCTTGACTTGACTTTAGTTGTCAACAACAATAAAATTTTCTCAATCTGTCATATTTTTGACTGACAGCGTTCCAAGTTATGTAGGTCAATTAAAGTTAATGATTCATTCACTTAATTATTATACACTAAAATAACCTCCGCATCGCCGTCACCTGGAAATGTGCTCCAGACACTGGCCGCATTGCCACGTTGAGTGGCAATACTTAGCCAAGGTAAAAATTAGCCATTAGGTCACGGGAAGTGTCAACTAACCGTTAGGACATTTCCTTAAATAGGAGATGACTATAGTCTCGCGACGCTGTTATCGATCTATCACCATTATATCAGGCTTATTGGCAACAATAGTTTTGCCAGTGATGATAGATCGATCCTATTACAACATAATATTGCGATTTTCAATAACTAGGTTGGTCACAAACCTATTAGGTACTTATTTGTGAGCAAGTTGTTAGTGGATAATTTTGGCAAGGTGGTGTCTACGAAAGTAGTGTCCGCTAGCTAGACGCGGGCACTCTCGAAGATAATGTTTTGGATTAATTCCCCCAGACGGTAGCATGCCCGACAAATATAAACCGGTCGTGGTTCGTCATCATAACTTCATCCATAGTCGCACAGACAAAATCTTTAGTTTCCCAAAGAGGGCATCGTAGCGCAGCCAGGATAAAAAACCGGTATGACCAATCCGTTGAAGGCGCGCAGCTAATTTCCGCTTATTATAAGATTAATTAATATTTTGCTCAGGGCACCAAAGAAGCGCTACCTAACGATTGTTTCATGTCGGCAGTATTGAAGCCTAACCAAATTCCACCCTGATGGTACTACTGAAAGTTTCTGTAACCTTCAGCAGCTCCATCAGTCGTAAATTGTTGGGTTCAAAGAGTTTTAGATCATCAATGTGGTGGTGAGATATGATTCCCCCCTATTCTCAACCAAAACCCACAAGCAAACCCTCCAGCAAAGTGCTTTGAGAGTTCAAGGCTAAACAAAATCACAGTGGATTCGCTATTGGTTGTTATCGGTTCGCTATTCTCTTGGATCTACCGACATTCTGGTTAGCGAAGGTCTGCCTTCCATTTATATCTGCATTATACAACTCTAACGCCGTCAAGAGCCATGAGCCATGCCACAGAGTCATAGGTCTTCTTATAATATGTCCAACATGTCGACAGATCCCTTCGATAACGACGAACCAGATGGTTAATGGTCATATCAATGAGGAACAGCTCAATAGTAGGGACAGCGTCATCAACTGCTAACCCCCTATGCGAAGAAATTTCAACGCGCGGGGGGTTGATGACGCTGTCTGTACCACGGGACCTGTCCAACATCCATTTTAAGAGGTAGAAAAATGATAGAATTGTTGTCATTGTGTCAAAATTGATGTACGAACTTTATAGACAGTCGGTCTATAACTTTTGGGTTCCGTAGGACTACCCTGATTTTTGAAGTAACCCACTTGGGGTACCAGTTGTTAGTAATTAGTTCACCAGTCCCGACTCCAGTCCAGACTTCCAGACTGACTGGAACAGGAACTTGGATTACCATCACAGGACAAACCGATTTTATCATCAGGGACGACCTCGAACTGCTCGTAAATGTCTTCTGACTTTATATTTGACTAGGATGCTACAGCACAGTTAGATTATTCCGTCGATTATTTTTTCTGGTGGTTTTTTTTTGTCTGGTGGGTGATTTAACAACCACAAATTTATGTTTGTTGACAGATAGTGCTTAAAGACTTGAAGGACGCATTGACGAAGAAGGTAGATGTTCTCTCTTTCAAGGAGCTCCAAGCGTTCAGCCGGAATGAGTTCGCCAAGATCGAAAAGGAGATGCTGGACCTGGAAATCAAGCTCGGAAAACCCAAGGTTTGTTTGTAACTGAATCTATAAGAAAATATGTCATCGACCCTCCTACGATAAGGATAATCGAGCAAGGTTGTACTCTGTTACAACCTGTTGAAGCTAAAAAAACATGCGCTCGACAAATATAATACTGGCACTTCACATGGCGTATTAATTGTACAAATATTCGCCTTATCTGGATAATAAAGTCGATTTTGTTTATTCCAAATAAAGCGAATATTTGCAGAATACGCCATGTGAAGTGCCAGCTTAATACCAATTTATGCGTGTGTGCTAGGCGGCGCTCCTGATGCGGAAAATGGCGGCGGATGCGATGTGCGGTGCGTGCCTGACGAGGGCGCTCTTGCTGCCCACTGACCGCACGTGCGTCAGGTCCCGTTATACACTGCCCCCGCTGCTCATCCCACCCACCGACCAGTGCCTGGTGGGCGAAGCGCTGGTGGAGCGCGCCTCCAGGTAGGGAAAGCGTCACGTACGTGTACCAAGTCATCTCATGAGAGGCCGAGTCTTCAGACCCTACGGAACTTGATAACGACCAAAATGAATCATTAAACTAACAGTTACTACTGAAAGTACGAATGAGAGACAGCTTAATTGACATGGGGTGGACTGTTGTCATTTATTCATTCATTCATACAACTATAAAATTAGTTTTCAGTTGCTTTTAAAACCTATTAATAGGCGATCTTTCCCGATTCTGGGCTTCCTCCCACCAGTTGTGGAGGAATCCGTCCTGTTCATCCCGCCATCTCCTTCGTGGCCTGCCGCGACGCCGTATTACTGTCTCAGGGCTCCAGTTCTGTGTCACCTGCCCATCGTTAGTCGGCGCACCTAGCCATGCGGCGGACGTATCCTGCCCCGTACCATTTAAGTTGGGCAGCCTTATGAGCCACGTCTGCTATCCCTGTTTTGGAGCGCAGTATAGTGTTTCGAACTCGATCCGTTAATTTAACACCTAGTATACTGCGCTCCATTTCTCGTTGGCAGACCTTGAGTTTGGAAGGCATGGAGGGAGGCCTTTGCCGAGGAGTGGCACAGAGAGCTAACAAAAAAAAATAGGCGAGTTTTATGATGATGGGTAATGACCGCCAGGGAACACGCATGCCACCGCTGGGCGGGTGGCTCCCACACTCTGTTGCCGCGAAACGTGGCGCGGGAGCAGGTCAGCCTGATCGACCTGCAGGTCACCCCGACCATGAAGTTCACAGAATACGGCGCAGACGGAAGGGTAACGTATCTTAGCATCATATTATTATAGTCTAAGATCCCGATATACAACGACCTTCACCGAGATGCTTATTTAATGAAACGTATTTTATGTTTAATTTAATATGTCAATAAATATAATCCATATGGGTTGCCTAGCAAATTTCAGTCCAGAGTATGTTTAATTAATAATTAAAAAAATATATTTTCTTAAACATTTCACCGGTATGATTATTAGATAAATTCTATACCAATCGAAAGTATGAAGCCCATAGAATATGCAAACGTTAGGTTGCCTATTCTTTTCCGGTCACAACTATCGGGTTGCCAGGTATAAACAGGTAAATCTGTACTAGCATTTTG
The DNA here is from genome assembly GCA_947361185.1 of Charanyca ferruginea. Classification (NCBI taxonomy): domain Eukaryota; kingdom Metazoa; phylum Arthropoda; class Insecta; order Lepidoptera; family Noctuidae; genus Charanyca; species Charanyca ferruginea. Next base: position 61,212,927 of record OX376055.1, read on the forward strand.
CAACGGTCTGTTTATTGAATGAAATTTAAATGAAATTAAAGATTATTTTATTCTGAACACGGTGGTGTAGGGTTGCCTGCGAAAAACAGTCCAGAATTGCGGTTGTCGAATTTTAAAAAGTAAAATATTGCTCCGAGTGAATGTGTACGACTGAGAGGTCCCAACCAACCATCCCATGCGATAGAAGAGGACACAGCATAGCAGCTGTTTAAAGTCGGCCCATTTAAAGAAAGAGAGTGCGCATGCTATTTGGGCTTGGAAAAGAAAAGGATAGCGATAGACTCGTATATACCATAGTATATACGAGACTCCAAAATGATGCATACATCATTTTGGAGTAGTTTATTATTTAAATAGAGAAATAGTTATTTAATTTTTTTTTTAATCAATTAATTATTTATGTGTATATTTTTTATGTGACACTAAAGTATATATACATCTTTAGTAAAAAAGAAGGTTATAGTGATACATATACTGGGTGATTTTTTATTCACGTTCCAAATTTCTCAGGGTGATAGTACCCATGAAATTGAATAACTTTCTCCAAAAAACATGGGTCGAAATATTAAAAAAAAAATCGGACTTCCCATACAAAATCGATCAGCTGACTATTGATTTTGTATGGGAAGTCCGATTTTTTTTTAAATATTTCGACCCATGTTTTTTGGAGAAAGTTATTCAATTTCATGGGTACTATCACCCTGAGAAATTTGGAACGTGAATAAAAAATCACCTAGTATAATACTACCCTGATTAAAAATATTGATTGAAAAAAAAAAAAAATTTACTACATGCAAATTATAAATCTATAAATGTAAACAGAGAAATTAAAATCAATTGAAACTATTGGACAAAATTCAAAACCCATAAAAGTGATTTTTTTTAATCAGGGTAATCTTGCAAATTTTTCTTCCGTGGACCGCTTATTTTTCGATTGATACACTGCGTAACAAGGCAGATGGTACGCGATAGTTTGATGTTGAAGTTTGGAGAGAATCACCGAATCGCCAAAATTTTGCGCTATATTTTTTATCTGTAGTGGTACTTTGTCATCATTAGGGACAGTAAGATTGACCAGCTTCTTCCCACATCTCTTTTGGCTGTGGTCACAAAAAAGGCAAATAATTTTGCTTGATGTCGATGCTGTTGATGACTGCTCCTAAAAGAATTAAATCATTCTTTGAGTAAAAATCGATGAAAATAAATAAAATTGAAAAAATAAACAAAAAATATTTTATTACCTTGTCAAAGTCCCCAGAAGTTTGGGACAGGTCTTCAACATTACTCGTTTCATCTTCAGCAACTGTAGCACAGGAATCGACACTAGGGTTCAACTGTTTTGATTCTTCTTCAGTAGTAGATACATTGGTATGCTCCTAAATAAAAAATAAAAAAATTGCGATTAAATGAAAATGTTTGATACATACATTTTATAAACTTCTTGATAAGAATAGTTGATTGAAAACATCCTCATTAATTGTTACAAAAAAAAGGAAATCAGATCATTTTCTTGTTTAATTTATAAATTACCGTTTTTAAGTAAATACAAAAAAATTATGTGTGTCGAAAATTAACAAAACCATAGGTGAATTTTACTAACAATTATTTAAACATGAAAAAAATATAGAAGATGTATTAGCTAAGATAGTTTTAAAGATTCAATTATTATGTACTTACTGTATACTTATTCAGCACTAAAATTAAGAAATTCTTCGTTATATTTTTTATTCAAAACGGTCTCTTTTTTGTAGCACGTGGTATGATAACCTACAAATTGAAGAGACGCACTGGGTAGCTCAACAAAATTGTATTTAAAGTGTTTTTTTTACGAAAAGCTAACTTTAATACACAGTTTTTAAAAGTTTCATCATTAAAATCAATTATTTCATCATCCGATCCACACAAAAAACACTTTTTTGCCATTTTTTCCAACAATAAATAGTAGCACGTTTTTTCAATTGTATTTATAGCGACACTCTGCTCCAAAATGATGCATAGTATATACGAGTCTATCGCTATCCTTTTCTTTTCCAAGCCCAAATAGCATGCGCACTCTCTTTCTTTAAATGGGCCGACTTTAAACAGCTGCTATGCTGTGTCCTCTTCTATCGCATGGGATGGTTGGTTGGGACCTCTCAGTCGTACACATTCACTCGGAGCAATATTTTACTTTTTAAAATTCGACAACCGCAATTCTGGACTGTTTTTCGCAGGCAACCCTACACCACCGTGTTCAGAATAAAATAATCTTTAATTTCATTTAAATTTCATTCAATAAACAGACCGTTGCAAAATGCTAGTACAGATTTACCTGTTTATACCTGGCAACCCGATAGTTGTGACCGGAAAAGAATAGGCAACCTAACGTTTGCATATTCTATGGGCTTCATACTTTCGATTGGTATAGAATTTATCTAATAATCTTATCGGTGAAATGTTTAATTTTTTTTTTTTTTTAATTATTAATTAAACATACTCTGGACTGAAATTTGCTAGGCAACCCATATGGATTATATTCATTGACATATTAAATTAAATATAAAATACGTTTCATTAAATAAGCATCTCGGTGAAGGTCGTTGTATAACGGGATCTTATACTATTATCACAGAATTGCATGAGCGTGCGGCGATGAATGGAACAATGTTAATACTTGACAGAATATGGTGCTGTATACTGAAAGATTCTATTGAAAATGGAATTAAAAGTTCTGGACAATGCTGCGATACGCTGTCTTCTCAACTAAAACATAAAATCGTGGAAACGTTTTGCGTTTTAATTTTCATTGAATTGGTCTATCGGCCATCAAGGGTTGTCCACAAAGTATTTTATTGTAGACTATTTAAAATTAAATTGTATAACTGGTTGAATGAAAATTAAATCGCAAAACGTCGGTTAACGCCGGTTTATTCTAGGCAAGCGTGCTCCACCTTAGGCCGCATCATCACTTAAGATCAGGTGAGTTGCGGTCAAATGCAAGTCTATAACAATATAAAAAAAAAACAAAATAAAATAATTTCTATAGCATTAAGGAATTTTTAGAACACTAACCTTGACAGCACAATTTTGCATGCTTTAATTTTATAAGCAACACGTATGCTGATCTCTTTTTATATGGTAACACCTTTTTATACCGTATTTTAAGCAAATACATATTATTGTTATTAATGATATCCTGTACGCAAAATACGCGCTGAGACGTGAAGTTGCGGACACCAGCCCGTCATACTACTTCTACTACTACTACTACTACTACTACTACTACTACTACTAATGATATCCACATCTTTTAGAAGAGAGCGGCGGAACTCCTGTCCTCGTTCAGCCAAAAATGACTGTTCTAAGACAAGAGCTACTCAATTGTTTGTTGTGTGTGGAGGCTGGTTAACGTGGTCCTCTCTGCTAGATGGACGGACCGAAGATTCCGACGATCTTAAAAAGACAGGGTCGTCGGAAGACGGCTGGGACAGACTGGATGCGGAATAGAGAACCTGGGAGAGGCTTTTGTCCAGCTGTGGACTGTGATAGGCTGAGTTGATGGTGTACCTCCTTCAGTATGTGTTTCGTGTAGCTACTTATTATAACACGTCTAGATACAAATTCCTATTTTGAAAACTGACGCAACTCTTTGTTCAGTTGTACATGTTCGAGGAGGATCTTCAGCCGTGCGCGGAGTGTAACAGGTGGACTACTGAGTCCGTGCATGCCAACACTCCCACCAGTGGCGGAGGAGACCAGGTCTACCATTAGGAAAGGAGGCGGCGATCGAGGACATGGTGAAACGAAATTCTTTACTTTTAAGTACCTATACCATGAGTTTGTTCGCGACAATCAATGTCCATGACTGATGACTGAGCCCTACGATCTAATGGCGATAGGATTAGGAATTTGAAAAATATCAGACTTTTTATAATTCAATCCTAGCCTTCTCAGATTATCGCTGGTAGAAAATGATAAATTTATATTCAATTCAATCAATTAATTCAATTTTGATTAATTTCTATTCTTTGTCAGTTACATCGACGTGTACTGAGACGATGCTTGGTTTGCCATCGACAGATAAATATCAGTATTCTAAGACTTGTTTAGCGGGAAAAAATAATTTTATTACAACTTTTACAGATAACACTGAATACTGAGAAGAGGATAATACCATACTAATACCAAAGAGAATAAAACTAATACGCACGTCATTTGTAATGTTTTTTCCATTAGATTTATTTTTAAATAGTAATAATAAAAATGCATACCTATTTAATATTTTATTTTTATTTTAAACGTACAAAAATAAATAATTTACATTCTTTGTAAAAGCATTATGTACAACTTACAGCGCCATCTATTGAATAGGTAAAACCTTAAAATAAGTTACGAAAAATAATGCAGAATTAGGAATGTTCAATAAATACAATAAACATATTCGACGAACGAACTCATTGGCTCTAGTGAGTCCAGATAAGTAACACTCATTTTATGGTTGCGCTTGCCCTAAAAGCGTTGGGTCAGAAATTCACTCGCTCCCAAATTATGAGCTGTTTAAGATTAGTTTAGAATAGCCAGAAACTATGGTGGTTGTAGTAAATGGCCCATATTAAGACGAAAAAGGTAGTGTGTAAAGTACTGTAGGTCGATTCTGTAAAATTCAAACAACAACTCGCATCTCACTTCGCATAAAGGTTCAAAATGACCTTGATATATTTGACACTATGAATCGGGTTCGAGTGCTAAGTGAGCGTCGAAGTGACGGGGAAAAAATAAATAATAAATTCAAATTTTTTCGAGTTTTTAGAATGCCAATCAAGAAACTCACAGCGGATTCAGATTCGAAGTTTAGAATGAGGTCTTACAGAATCACACCCCTGTTCTGCCTTAAGTATATCCTAAGCCTACTTCAAACCAAGGGCTATTTTGTTATAATTCCGTACGGGGCCGGCACTGATATTCTACTCCTAACACTACACTTGCACTAGAGCCAATTACTTGAAATTTTACAGTGTGCTTCAAAGGACATTCGTACACAAACAAATATACAAACAAAGTCGAATAAATTCTAACTTTTCGCCTTTTTTTTGCAGTGCATTGTATTAGCATCGCCGCAGCGTTAATTAATTAAAACAATAAATAATTTAAACTTGATTAAATAGCTTTTAAATAATTTAACTAAAATAAATAATAATTTACGTGAGAAATGCCTTTTGACAAAATCAATTATTTGGTAACAATAAATACGAACGTAGTGTGAAGTCGCAGGTGATGTAATGATGTAATGACATGTTAGATGTAGGAACGACTTGTTATATGGCTGATGGCGTATAGTCATTCGTAAGGCTTGCCTCTCACCGAGCGATTATGTAATCGACCACGATTAGTGTTCGTCTCGGTTTCGTAAGCTTTATTTACAATAAACGTCACAAAGTTTATTTATATTTCCGCATCCGACAAAACGATCTATTTCGTCGTTTCAAATAAACAAACAGTGACAATCACCCGTGAACCTTAACTAAATATAATATTAAGACTAAATTACAACTAAAGAATAAATAATAATTAATTTGTTAATCGCTGGTGACATTGTATCGGATGTCATGTCTTGAAGAAAATGTATCAATTAAAAAGGTACGCCTATTATTAGGTAGGTATTGGTAAGAAAACTATATCGATTACAAATATAATACATTGAATTATTATAATTACAGACTTATCTTGTCGATAATGTGTAGGTAACGTATCATTATAGAACAGTTCAAGGATGACATTATTTCACAATCATTGTGTACCGCCTACGCTTTAGAATGTAGCAGGAAGAATGTCTGCGCAGGCGACGCATACATCGCAACGCAACCAATCTGTAGGAGCTATTGCCAGCACTTCTTCGTCTAATGGAAGTATCATTATATCGTTGTACAGTGGCAGTGTACATATCTTTCCTCTGCATGCCTCGAAGTTAATAGTTCTATCAAGGGCTTGATTCAGAAGGCAGTACTTCTCGACTCGGTCCGCAATCTTGGAGGTTTCTCTCTGGAGCCCTGACCACTGATATTCGTGGACTACATTTTTTTAAAAGTGAAATGTCTTTTTTTGCACTTATAATAATACATAAGTAATATTCGAAGTTTAGCCTACAGATTGATTAGTCTCTGTATTTGTAACATTTGAACTCTTGTGATCTTGTTAGTGTGTTCTCACAACTGAGTAACGATTCGTTATAAGTATTACTGATAGAGAAGACTTAGTTCCGTTTCATTTTACTAGCTTCACTTGTTACTAAGGAGCTAGTGTTGTCAATGCGTTAAACTGTTTTAACATACCTCTTTATTAGACTTTTGTACGCATTTAACAACTTTTAAAATACAACAATTTCATGGCTAAGGATACGTACCTATCCTATAGCTATAAAATGATCGTATTGTAAAGTCCATGACTTCCCACGCTTTACATTTTGCAACCGACTTCTTTTACATTTTTGTGTTTTCTATATTTTTCCATCTTCTCGAAGCAATACAAAGTATTATTTCCATAATTTGATAAAAATCTCAATCTTTCAAAAAGTTTATAGATAAAACTCGGTTGCAAAACGTCTTGCTATGTCTCGTCCATTATATTATTCAATAAATTAATTAATCACATTGTTTAGGGTTCTCAAAGTTCATTAGGGGGCCTCACCACAACCTTGTCGTAATAACTGACGTGTGATGACGTCCACGTCAGAAGTAGTTCATTTATATGAACTTCTGTAGTTCATAGTTATTAGTGGTAGGGCCCAGGGCAGATTGCCCACGACGGACTGGTGAGGTCCTAGTGCAGATCACATCTGAAGCGATGGCAGTCGTGGTCTCTGCTAGCCTGCATGACGTCACCGAGCTGGTGCGCCACCACCGTTGCGCTTGCGCCGTCGCCGCGGGAGATTCTGGAATGATACAGTGATGGCGTTAGTACAGAGTATATTTTTTTATTTTATTCTTCATTAGCGACCCGCCCCGGCTTCGCACCGGTATTATCGTCATCTTTCAATCAATTTACACAAAACCTTAAAACCCTACACCTAAACCATGAATCACTATAGGGACCGGGAACTAAATACTAGAAATTAAGCGTTGATAACTTGTAACAATCTGTATATTTAGACAAACTAACAATATTACGTCTGTCTCAGTCAGAAGCGGGTCTGTCAGTCGTTTTGTCATACATAAGCTTAGTTCGAATAGATAGAACATAGCGGTTACTATGTTCTAATCTATTCGAACTAAGCTTATATTTCTAGAAGGTTCCAGAGTGTTCCGACGATGTCATATAGTTAAAGGTACCATCATGCTATGCTAAATGCATGTAACCTTTACAGTCCTGATGAAAATCCGTTCAGTAGTTTTGAGCTTATCGCGAACAGAAGGATAGACAGACGCGGCGGGGGACTATGTTTTATATGTAGTGAATAGAAGTAGACTTGCTGAGCTTACGTACTGCTTCTTTTTCTAAAAAAGTTGATAATCAACACTTCCCTTAACGCGACTTTGAACACAATATTTATAAACAATGCGCAGGCGCCGGTAACCTCTCAGTGACTCACGGCCGCTTTCACACCGCCATGGTTTATGACTCTGGAGAGAAACTGCTCATCGCCACTCTGGTTGGTTCCAAGTTTCTTTTTTTAAAGTTTCCGTTTTCCCTTTTTAATTGACTGGCTACTTGGGTCGCCGTGTTACGATAATAATTGTTCTGAAATTTTTAAGCTGTGTTTTAAATTTTAAGGAGATATTAAATCGATAATTATTTATTATACTCTTACGTCTTGATTTGCGGTTGTGAAAAAGCTAGTGGCCGAATTAAATATTCTTAAGACATTACCTTATCAGATATGCTGAAAAGGGCTTCCTATATTCATGGATTTTGCATGAGCCTTCGAAAAAGTTTGGTACAATGACCTAATTCAGAAACACGTTACGTTACGTTATGTAACGTGAAATAAGACAGAGTAAAATGAGATACAAAATAACACCTGTAAAGCTATTCTGTTACAATCTTCCTCGGTGAACACCTAGGTGAAGTGAGCTGTCATCCGTCCGCTTTGTCAATTCCTAGCATGGGACGGATGACAGCTCAATTCACCTTGGTGTTCACCGAGGAAGATTGTAACAGAATAGCACTGCAGTGCCTTTAGGGGTCTATTCTAGACGTGGTGTTGTACTTATCAATTTTGTAGTTGTAAATCAAAAAATACTTTGAAAAGTCATGAAATTGAACTTCCCCTCTATTTCTTAATGTGAGTACCATTGAGCCATTTATTAAGTAAATTATTATGTGTTTGGCATAAATGAGCATGGCGGTTGAGAGAATTGTCATGCTCATTCAAATGCCTCGCTGACGGTGACGTGAGCGTTGGATCATTCAGCTCCCTTTTAAAATGGTTGAACTGACTGGTGCTGATCCAAACGTCATGTTCGTGAACGGGCGTTGTCAGTAGAGATTGGCCAACTCTTAACTGGCTTTTATCTTGATTTTTTTTTTTTTAATGTCTTATATTGCTCTTTACCTACATGGTTTTCACATAATATAGAAGCAACAAAAATAATGTAACCAACATTTTGTAAAAACTTGGTTTATATGTTTTGGAACGAGCAACTAGCTTTAACTTCTGATTAACTGTAGATTTAAAAGTGCCTGTACCTTAATGGTTTAATTGAAATAAATGCTTTGATTTTAACTTTGAATGTAACTGTAAAGAAAACGATTACTAAGCCTTATTAACATTCAGCCTCAGAAGACAGAGAGGATTTATCAGAGTTTTTACAAATCATAAGTTGAGACACAGTTTAACACCAAATCTAGCTCAGGCATCATGGGAAATGCTGGCACGATATAGTATTGCTAATATAATTCCCAACAGAGAGATGGCGAAACGTGTTGCGAACTTTACAATACGAAACAACGCAATTGTGAATGTGTAATTAGATAGATAGGTAATGTGTGCTATTGTTTTGAATGATAAAGCTTTGGAAAAAAATGTTACAGCGATGCGAATGGACCCAGTGACCTAGTTTTAAAATTGTTTTGTCAGTCAGATTCAAAATAAAATGTGTTGACTGATGAAAACTTTTTATCGTGCAAGAAATACGTGAATTCACGTCTGAAGGTAAGCGTACGGTCGAACAAGCAAAACTATTCATCTTTCTACTACACTAATATTTTATTTATATGTTTAATTTTTTATCTCGAGCATGTAGGTATCCCTGGGGATACCCACGTGCTCGAGATAAGAAAATAGATTATAATAAAATACTGTAAGTGTAGTAGAAACATGAATATTTTTGCCTGTAAACCAATTAGCTTGTTCGACTGTACACAATTCCATTCCCTAATCTGTGAGTTTTCCATAATCATCAACCACGAACTCATTTATATCTTCCTTCATGTCCAATTTTTAACAGGTCTACTCAGTTATTTAGCCTGTTTTACCGATTTCAAAATTCATAAGATTCAGTCCTCCGCACAAATAATAATAAATTAAATCATCAGCCTATTTACTACCCGAGCATTGATCACCACGATTGCTCAAGGTAGATGGCGATTTCAGACTTAAATGAATTATAAGTTCACGTTTCGTCACGATGTTTTCCCACACCGATGACAGTGATGTCCGAGATAAGGAAGTACACATGAATTGAAAAAGTTACATTGGTATTTGCCTGGTATCGAACTTGCAACCTCATTCATAAGAGGTACGCGCTTTAACCTTTGGTTTACTCAAACTCAAATCATTTATCCATACTCCATACTTTAATTTATTAATTTTTAATATTATAAATGCGAAAGTAACTCTGTCTGTTACGCTTTCACGATGAAACGGCTGAACCGATTTTGATGAAATTTGGTATCAAGATAGCTTATACCCTGGGGAAGGACATAGGCTACTTTATATTCCGCGATTTGGTCTGCATCCGCGATAACCGACATGCACGCAGACGAAGTCGCGGGTAAAAGCTAGTTTCAAATAAACCATTTACAGGCACTTTAGAATTGTCAAGGAGTCAGTCAGTCAGATAGTTGAGGCTAGTTGATCGTTCCAAACACTAGGTTTCTACAGAGAAGAACGAGCAAGAAACTACATGAACACTCACACATACATCACACACACACACACATCATCATCATTTTTGTCGAATTTACAGGACACAAATGTGAGAAATTTTTTATAAGTTGTGCACGTTAAAAGAGGTCTAGAGACAATCATAAACAGTTCAAAATAAATTAAAAATTACCTAGGCAGCCTCTACGAGATGACCAGTCCCAACTGACGGCGGCCGTTCACAAACATGACGCACAGTTACCTCTAGCTGTGTGACCCAGTGGTTACGGCGCTCGCCTAACTAAATTTTTATGAGAGGTCCTAGGGTTACAGAGTTCAAAACCCACACATTAGCATTTAAATAATAATCATAAGTATTCATAACTTGAAATCGTTTTTCGTTTTGCACGGCTTTGAAACATGTAATAACTCCGTTCGGAATGTAGTCGGAACACTTTCACTGGCTCTGAACGCACTTTGTTACGTAACTAGTTACGTTTTTTGGCGGCAAGCCGTCTGCTGCGCGCGCAGGTGGACAAAAACTATGCATATGCCCAATTAGCAGTTCAAGCAGCTGAAAAACATTGCTTTATTTGCTGGCTTGAAACGAAGTAAAGATCAATTTCAAAAGATTACAATATTTCAAATCCCACTGATGTACTGAAGTAATTCGTCTGTTTAGAACTGAAGCTACTGAGTTAGAAGCTGAAAGCTGAGCTGAGCTGATTGAAAGCTGTAGTAACTTGAATCGCTGTGCTTCGATACCGATATTGGTTTCAGATAATTTCAAATCAAATTACATTTTACGGCTAGGGAGGAATGACCTACAAAAGACTACGGGGAAAGACCTGTATGAGACTGGCACAGACCAGGGAATCATGGCACGAAAGTAGGAAGCCTTATACTTCCAGCCTACAGATGAGTGAGAAGAACGAGGCAAGATGATTAAGATGCATGACCAGAAAGATCCTATTTTAACAAATATAAACAAAAACGGGGTATTGGAAAAGTAGACCGCTCGGTACTCTAGTATACATTCTAAAGCGCTAGATAGAATCATCGAGATAAATTTTCTTACAGCGCTTGACACCAAATTGGCAAAAGCGACTCTTCGCTTTTTTATCAGTGCGCAATCCGTCGCTCATGACATAACGGTTAATTATATGATTCCGCGCGGTGTTCGTTATTGAAGTTATTTACACTATGATTTCTCTCTCTCTACTTTTTTTGCAAGTCTAAGTAGGACAGGTTATAATATTTATAAGTGTACCCGGAATTAAGGTACAGTGAAATTATCCAATGTAATTATTTAAGAAGAAGATTATTGACTCCTGTTCTGTTCTGTTCTGAGGTTTCTAAGTTGTTCCTTTTCTTAGCTGTTATGAAAAATAAAGAAGGGTTGAGTGAGTCCACTTTACTACTTTAAAATGGTGAGATCGTGTAACTTTAAGTTTAGATACGTAACGTAGAGGGGAAATTCAGTTACCTACTAAGAAGGCGGAAAAACTTTCGGAAGAAGAACAATGAGCTATACATTCCGGCACACAATTTCTGCTCTATATTCCACTAACATATTATCATGCATGCACTTTCATGCAAGTTAAAATTCACTGAATTCTTTACCGTTCCACGTCACAACACGATACCAAACCAAATCCACCATATTTAAATAAATTCCTCTATATAATTTCTACTCCGGTTTGTTTGCGTATGATGCGTCGCACTCGCATGCATATTAGCAAAACGGTCGTGTTTTGTTGCGACTGCGCGGGTTACGTGACGGACGGACGAACGGTCGGAGAAAGAGAAAGCGTAGACGTAATGCATGCTAATGTAACCGGTGTTAATGTTGTGTCACGTGACGGAGAGGGTTACTCCAAATATTGTTGATGTTTGAAAAGCTTCGGCCTTTGATCATTTTCTACCTATAAAAAGTCGGTTGTGTTATGATTTTGAGATAACATAACAATAATGGAAGTTTAGTTAGCCATGAGAACCAGAACAAGTGGTTACCGTCGTCGTCGTTGCGGATCGTAATAATATTTACCACAGTCATGCGCAAGAGTAGGTCGTGTGAAAGTGACAGAAATATCCTCTATGGTTGAAGGGATGACTGGTGAACCAAGCAAGAACAAGAAAGCTCCTTAACTATTTGCTAACATACCAAAAGATAATATGATATCAGGTGTTTGTGTTTAGCTTCTACACAAATAGTAGTAGAGGCAAATAGTAACAACAGTTGCCTTGGAGATGCAACCTGTTGGCGTTTATTGTGAAATCACGACAACTTATTGTTACAAGTGGTTTGAATACTTCATTCATCAATTGAAAGTAAAAAAAACCCAATCTGATTGATTGTTGAGCTTACTATAATTTAAATGGAATCATTATCATAACATTTACGCGTAAAATCCCATGATAGACAATCAGAAAACTCACAAACATGTAATTAAATCTTCGGGCGCGTATTCGATTTAGCGCAACTCAAAATCTAAACGATTGCTAGAACGGCGTAGCAGCATTGACACACACTAGTACAATACAATGATCTGTTTGTGTGCATCAGAAAAAAAAATATGCACGAAATAAGCACGAATCATTGAAATTGATCGGCAAACGACAGCGCGCGATGTTTTATAGTGCTTTTTAAAATAATTGTCTAAAATAAATGAGCTCGTATAATGGACTGAAAAATATTCTGTATATTAAGCATAACATTTACTTTCATAATATATCAGTTACGTTTTTATTCAAACAACGGTGAAAAAAATTTGTCAAAGTGAACCGATTTTCTACTTTTTCAACATTGTTTTTTAATATATAATAGTAATATTTTCGTAATTTTGGCTCTGTAGCTGTCTTTATGACTGTATATACTGTTGGAAAAACGCATAAAACAAAATATTTTGGCATATTGTAATGGTTGTATTCGTCCTGAAACTTAACTCTGACGTCTATTTTCGTAAAACGATATGAAAGTATTGTCTTCGCTTCAAAAAACCATAATTAAAAATTATTCTTTTACTCTGTAGCTGCCAAAATCAAGACATAATCTTTTCGAAGACTGTAATTGTCTTTAAATAATCTGCTCACATCATTACGATATTGCTCTGGGCAAAACGCGAAAACAAGAAGTTTTCGTCACGAATCGAATACACGCTCTTAAAAGAATATGTAGAAGAAATTAGAGAAACCGCTCAGAGGTACCACAACCATAGTCTATAGGATAACTACATTTATATAATTCAACATAGAAGCTACGAAAGAGACGTAAACTATTCACAATCGATTCACAGGCTACTGATTCCCTTAAACATAATTCATCATAATTAGACAGTTTCTGAAACAGTGTGTAAGTTAAAGAGTAAGATGAAAGTGTAGTTATTAAGTAATCGCTTGTTATCAAACGCTCGCACATGAGATGCTAGATGGCGCGAATCATCGCTTTCTCTCGGTTTCTAATAGGATCCGCTCACTCGCGTCCTTATGTAATGGAGATGACATCGTGGCGTCGGGATCAGGAGACAACACGAGGATGTTGACTGTGTTGCCTATACCACGGATAATAGACTGTCTAATTGTACAGTGTTTTATAGCAACAGAGACTGCCTATGTTTTTTGGTTCCAGAAATCTTATAAGAAAGTTATTAATGAACAGCTCTTGGTGATTTTATTTTGTAATGTATGTAGGTACTACCTAGACAACTAAAATATTTGTCTGCTTTTGACCCCGTTTTGATTTACTTTTGTATTCTCAAAAGTCTCAAAAATTCTTCAAGTTAAAAGTGAATAAAATTAAATGTTGTTTAATTGTAATAATTATTTAGTTTTTTTATTTCGCATATTTTGCAAGGTAATGGGTAAGTGAATATATGGTTTTCTGTTAACCCCTAATGGGACCAAAATTATCGACAGGTAAACCCGCTTCATATTATGTATCTAAACAAAGTTAGATATTATACTGGAAATTATTTGTATAATTCCTTTTATATTTGATACAGTTTATAGATTAACCATAACTCAGTGTAGCTGTAATTCAAACATTATTTTTAAAATATTGAATATTTTTGTTTATCAATAAGTCTATGCAATCATGTCTTTATAACTATTCTGTATTAATAACAATAGTTATGTTTGAATTGGATGCACGATTCTTCATTACAACACACAGAGGTTTAAAGTGAATATCGTGACTAATCTTGTGCAAGAATCCTCAGTTTGTTGCAATGTTATAGGGCAAACTGTTTTATAAATACAGACTCAGTAGGTATTCTTAGCTGGGAAAATGTCAGGGAATTTATAAAACGTTTACTTACAGCTTTAGTAGCGACTCCATCTTCTTTTCCATAGCGAAGAGCGAATCAGAAGGTTGTGACGTTAACACTTTGCAAAACGTGAACTTTGCACACTGAGAGTCTCTCCAGTCAGTCTGTCTCACTAAGTCCATGGCTGCTGACGTCAAAGACGACGAGCTCGACCCTCCGTCTAAATGCTGCAAGTCATCAGGCAAGTCTTCATTTAAAGACCTCTTAACAAGTTGCTTCCGCTTCACTCTCCTTAAGCGAACGCCTTGATAACTTGGCTCTTGGTAGACATTCAGTACATCCCGCTTCGAGCGAGTGGTTTCACCGTCCGGTGACATAACCACGTACACATTTTCACTTGGCATCTTGTAGTTATCGTCGTAAACTTTTTGACTGCTTAATATTTGTCTGTCAATGTCGTAAGAAGTTCCGAAGGAGCGCTTGTGTTCTTTCTCTATCTCGTCTTGAATGTCGTCTTCGCTCATGCCAGCGCTGCGCATCAGGTTTACATCCAGCAGTCTGCCCACAGCGACCGCTCCGAGACCTAGTGCCGCTCCACCTGCCATCAAGCCGATAGCTGGTAACATGCCAGGAGCACCGGAAGCCGCTGCCACCACACCAATCTTGTCTTGGGCATATCTCTGCGATTGGATCGAATTTGAGGGATAAAGACCTAAATTAGACGAAATTTTATGAGTGGCCTCAACAATGGGGTCGAAGACAGGCTGTGCTACTTTAGCGATTGGGTCCATTATAGGTTTTGTGAATTGTTGAACTGTCTGGCTTGCGGTATTAAAGGTATCCTTCATTGAGTCGGTGAACCTTTTCCACAGAGATGGTTCTGGCACTCGCTTGATGTACGCGTAGTTATTGTAAGGATACCTCGTGACTTGGTGCGACTGCGGACTGTAGCTGTTATCGTAGTAAGAAAACTTGTTGTACTCATCTTCATAGTATCTGTTAGCATTCATAGATGCCTGGGATCGTTGCTGTCCGTACCCATTGACTGGTTCCATCGGGTAAGGGTGAGCACTTTTCGGTACGCTATTCGTGTAGTATTTAATTTTTCGTTCTTTATTTTCGTAATTCTCCACATTATCGCGGGTCGCTTTCGCAGGCTGCACTCCTAGGTCTGGATGAGCGTACTGTAGGACAGGATTCCTTACGCTTTCATCAAAGCCCGGCCTTGCATTTTTAGGTGTGTACAGTGCGGAGTTGGGGAAACTAACTTCTCCAGGGTGTTGAAGCATGCGTCTCTGGATCTGGCTCTCAGCGAATTCCATATCGCCAGTATGCGATCTCGAACTGCGTCCACTGAAGTAATCACGTTTCGATTCCTGCTCGTTAATCTGCTTAATATACTCGATGAGTTTCGAGTTTGCAACTTTCGAATTATCAGCTTTAGTGAAAGGGCCGTAGCCAGATTTGAGATAATAATTGTCTTTTTTCTGTTTGTACGAGTATGTTGGGTTGTCGCTCGCCACGTACGGGCCGTTGTCTGATGGTTCAAATTTCAAGTTATCGAATTTGGTGAATGGACCATCTTTGGGTTCAAAGTTGTCTTCTTTGGTGAAAGGTCCGAAACTCTGTGCGGGGTCTGCGGCGTCTACGCCCGGGTATACGTCAGCTTCAGGGATTGCTTTCGGTGGAGTGTAACCTTCGGGATAAGGCTGCAGTTCTCCATTCACAACTCTAGCGTTACGCCAGGTCTTTTTGTCCGATTCATCATCAGGCATTCTCACGCCTTGGATTTCTGGAATGCCGTCCTCACCAAGTGTCAGAATAGATCTGCCACGTTTGTTATTGTACTTTTCGATAGCCTTCTTAATGTACATTGGTTCAGAGTTTATAACGACAGGATCCGGTACCTTGTAGGACTTTTCTTCTCCCTCGGAAACTTTAGTGCTCACAACTTCAATATAAACTGGGTTCCTATCGTTTTTAATAACTGGGTTATGTGGATCAAACCTATAGCTTTTTATAGGTCCACCGTAGTCAAAAAGACTAGTTGACGTGATATAAACCTTTTTGTTTTCAGTCTTCATTTCATTGTCATATGTGGGGTAGTAGTTTAGGGTTTCGGGATCAGCTTCGGGTTTTTTGCCATCTTGCTGGATGACGGATTCAGGGTATACTGACACTGGGGACCAGTTACCGTATTCTGCTTTGACGTCGGTCACTTCTTCAGGGTTTTTGTTACGGTTTAGGTAATAGTCGTAGCCAGCAAGATCGCTGTTCACTGCACCCATGAAGCTTAGTTTTCTTTGGTCTCTTGATTCCGTTTTGTTTTTGTTTTCTTCTGTGGTGTTGAAGTTTGACACCGTGGTTCTAAGGGCGACTGTGGTCGGTGCGAGAGTCGTGCTGCTCGCGTACGTACTGGACTTATCCTTTTTCTTTACGATCAGCTGTGTGACAAGACCCGTTTTCGTTCTGACATTGAGTGTTTGTGTGTCAAGAGGGTTGAGACTCCTGGACACTTTGAGTTCAGTCCTCGTGGTCCTTGAAGGTAGGATGGTGGTTCGAATCGTCTTTGTGGTAGTGGTGTTCTGTTCTGTGACCTCTGCCAGTGCAGCGCAGAGAAGCCACAGTATGGCGCCTATCCGTACTACGGGAATCATCTGAAATAAGAAATAAAGAAGTCGTTAGTCTAGTTCTGTCGGCAGAGAAAATGATTTGTGGAATAACTTACGCCTAATTACTGTTATGTTATTTTTATATGTAATTATATACGTTTAATTACGTTCTATAAACCTCATATATTTAAAGTGAAAGTGAATAATTTATATTTGTTTGAATATTCTTCACGGTAGCTGGTTTCTATCATTTTACTTCCTTTACTTTACTGTTTCAGTGACTTGTTTGCGGCCAATTTGTAGTTCAGAGCGTCAAGTGATTTACTTTAGTTTCACGTTTATTATTAAACTAGCTGACCCTACAGACGTTGTCATGTCCCTATCTACCTACCTATACCTACCTACCCTACCTTACCTATACCTACCTACCTACCTACCTACCTAACTTTTTATATCCAAGGAATATAAAAAGTTTCATACAAACTTTTATCCCCTATTTCACCCCCTTGGGGGTGGAATTTTGATAAATCCTTCCTTAGTGGATGCCTTCGTCATATGAGGAATACGTGTAGGAAATTTCTATTTTCTAGCCTTAAGCGTTAGGCCTGTGCGTTGATACATCAGTCAATCACTGTTGCCTTTTATATATATAGATAGATGTAGGTATTTCCCTTCCCGTCTCGTAATTAAATCAGGTCAAACCACTACTTCTGCTAATGTATGTTGCAAGTTATTAACCCGATTTTTAGTCATCATACAAAGAATCATGGCGAGATCCATGCATTAATTTGTATGAAAAATAAAAAAATATTTAGAGGGTTTAAAATATTTTCCGATGTAAAGATTACAATTACCACGAGTAGATAGATATACTTACCATATTTTGAAACCCCCGCATAATTAAAATATTACGAAATGAAAATAACACTTTTTCGTTTCATCTCGATGCCCATTTTGTGTTTATTCAAACTCAAACTCAAACTCAAATCGTTTATTTAAAATAAACCATTTACAGGCACTTTTGAATTGTCAAGGAGTCAGTCAGTCAAAAAGTTGCAGCTAGTTGCTCGTTCCAAACAGTAGGTTTCTATGGAGAAGAACGAGCAAGAAACTCCATGAACATTCTTTTAAAATCAATAGAATATTACAAATTTAGGTTACATCATTCATGTTGAATCTAGGGGTACAATGTGAGAACAATGTAACAAGTTGTGCACGTTAAAAGAGGTCTAGTGACA
The DNA here is from genome assembly GCA_947361185.1 of Charanyca ferruginea. Taxonomy (NCBI): domain Eukaryota; kingdom Metazoa; phylum Arthropoda; class Insecta; order Lepidoptera; family Noctuidae; genus Charanyca; species Charanyca ferruginea. The sequence continues at coordinate 61,231,102 of OX376055.1, forward strand.
ATGAAATTAGACAATTCAAAATAAATTTAAAATAACCGAGGTAGCTAAGAGATGACCAGTCTTATATCACATAAAAAAAAGAAAGTGACAAGCGACGTGAAGAGATCTATCAAATTGGCAGACAAGGTATGTGACAAGTGTGTGCAAATAAATAATCATTATTTGCCTTAAAACGATGCATTTTCAGTGTAAGATCTGCCAAACGGCTACTGTCAGTGTCACTGTTACTGTCAGTCGCCGTTTCGTTCTGAAATAATGAGCTTTTCGTTAAACTATTCACTTTTTTTTTTGCGGGGTTTTAAAAATATTGTAAATGCCTGAAGATACTCTTTAGGTAAGTACCCAAGAGAATAAGAATTAGAATTACAACTTCTATAAACATCTTTATATCTTTGTACAAATCCGGCCATGATTCTTTCGACTACGACTATTGACTTGAATCTCTCCTACATCGCACATAACTCGCACTTTGTTCTTCTCTATTTTCTTCTGTCATGTATGTACCACAAAGTGAATGTGCAAGATGCGCATACGTCTGTGACGTCACGCGTCGATCATAGAATCACGTATCGATTTCTTTAATTTATCGAGTGATGGTAAAAGTGTTAGTTTGATGCTTTTACTACGAGCACCAATCACGAAAACTATAGAAATTGTGATGATCATGTGAAATCATGATCTGTATGCACAGATTATTAACGTTACCGATACACGTAGAAAGTATAGAAGAAATATTGCGTCGGCGCGTGCAGTTGTGTTTTCACTAATATTGATGAAATTATGGGTTTGACTGTCTCCCGGATAGGCTAAGGGGTAGGCTTAGGGTGATACTCCAGAACCTAAATTAAAACTCGAAATAGTTTCAACCAGTAAGTCTTGTAAGGGTCTTTAAATTAAATGTGTTACAGAATATAAGCCTGTAAGGTTCAAGTCTGTATTCTTCCAAGTATTAAAATAACTGCAAGTTTGCTTATCACCTACCTTCCACATATTATAAGACTAGAAAAGGCGACGAAGGCTCCACATCGCAGCATCGTCCTAGCTGTCATGGTATAGGTCTGCTAAAACGGCCCAAGCCACATTCTCTCAATAATTACATTAATTACGTCAAACTAATTAATAAGTAAATGAATGAAAATATAAAATACTGAATAAGGAATAAAATAATTCTAACTTAACATGGAAAATTATAAAGCGCTCTTCCCCTCTCCAGTTGTTTAAAAATTTGCTGTGCCCGACAGGGTCCATCATTGTTTCCATTATTTTTTTATTTACCACTAATATGTCTATTCTGTTACAATCACCCTCGGTGATGTTGGGATTTCCAAAGGACTACAATTCACATTCACAAATCTGTTCTAAGCATACACCCAAAATGTATGCTTAGAATAGATTTAATATTAACAAACGTTCAATGTGAATCGTTAATTATATCTCGTTTTTTGTTTCTTTCTTCTTCTTTTTTCTATACCTTTTAGACGTCCCAGGTCATCTAGACTGGACAGGCAAAGCCAGCACACATGTACTGCCTGCAATCCTGCTAATTGTTGAGTATAATGTTAGGTATGTATGTGTGTGTGTGTGTAAGTTCGTGTCAGTGAGATGTTGCGTGTTGACTCGACAACAATGTAACCACTATAGTTAACGTGCTCGTGAGCGAGCATCGAATTAGTTATGTATACCGTCGTGTTGATATAAGGAAAGAATTGATTACAAATCCGTCATTAGTATATGTACCTCCGGGTATTTCTGTTTGTTTGTAACATTTTTTCATAATTTGACAATGCAACTGAAGTTTTATTGTACACTCGCTTTTATCGCGTGAATTTTCTTCATCATCATCACCATATCAGCCTATTGCTGTCCACTGCTGATCGTAGGCCTCCCCCAGAGACCGCCAACCAACCCGGTCTTGGGCAACCCGCATCCATCTGAATTAATTGTGTTTTTTTTATCATCGTCATCCTATCGGCCCAAAGACGTCCACTGCTGACCAAAGGCCTCCCCCATAGAAGCCCCACGCCCCCACGACGAGCGGAAACCTGCACCTTGCATCCAGCGGTTACCCGCGACCTTAACGACGTCGGTCCATCTGGTGGGAGGCCTACCAACGCTGCGTCTGCCGGTTCGTGGTCGCCAGGAGAGAACCTTTCTTCCCCATCGGTTATTGGTTCTTCGAGCGATGTGTGCTGCCCGTGTGATTTTTTCATAAATCACCCTTTTCACATATAAAATTTATTTAGTTTACTTTAGGCTTTACTCATATCCTCGGGTGTGATACTTATTGTGCTTGACAACATCATCACTACATATTGTAAACTAGCTTTTGCCCGCGATTTCGTGCGCATGAATGTCGGTTACCGCGGATGCAGACGAAGTCGCGGATTAAAAAGTAGCCTATGTAAGGACATAGGTTTCAATTTATTTTCGTACCAAATTTCATCAAATTCTGTTCAGCCGCTTCATCGTGAAAGCGTAACAGACGGAGTTACTTTCGCATTCATAATATTAAAGTACGGAAGTATGGATTAAAGTTGAGTTTGTGTTTGTTCGGGTTAAATCTCAGGAACTACTAATCCGATTCTAATAATTCTTTCGCTAATGAAAAGCTACGTTATCTCTGAATACTACAAGCTATTTTTAATTATCAAAAAAATTGGAATCCGTAAGGTAATTCACGCGAGCGCAGCCGGGGCAAGAGCTACTCTAATATAATATTAGAAAACAAAAAAGAAAAAAAATATTTATAAGTTTTGCACTTCTCGCATAGTATCATTAATATCTACTTTCGATTGGCAACTGTGCATAGCAATAAGGGACCTTTTCCTGTCATGCGTATTTTCACGTATGTGCGCGGATCTGTGATCGGGTAATAGCACGCTCCTGGCCACACGCAGGACAAAGATATTGTTTGCTGCTGCAGTGTCGTGCGTGTCGCCAGTGACTAAACTCGTGCGTACAATGACCATGCGTGCGACCCGCGTCACAGCAAAAACAACACTGAAGGCAGAAGGCAGAAGGCTTGGGCGCAGCCAATCCGCGTTCCGCGCTCGTGCTGCCCGCATGATAGGAAAAGCATGTATGAAATGATATGATGCGGGCAGCCTGCATGCGGACCAGATCCGCGTGCGGGCGAAAATACGTATGACAGGAAAAGGGTACTAAGGACAAGGGCCTCGCAATGATCTGTCGGCCAGAGGCTTGCAACGGCTATGACGACCTCTGATCAGAAGTGCTTACATACAGTATGACGTGACCTAGGTACCTACCTGCTACCTGCCAATTACGGAAACAATATAACGGAAACAATATAATATAATTGGGATGGTTTGGCAAAATACCAACTGGAGGCATTGGAAGTCATCGATAGACGTGCCAAGAGGCTCATAAACAACGACTCCCTGGTTAGGGCTAAGCTCCAGAGCCTTGAACATCGCCGCACCGTTGCTAGCCTTTCGGTCTTTTATCGGGTACATTTCGGAGAGTGTGCTTTGGAATTGCACAATTTAATTCCCCCATCCCCGTTCCATCATCGGACGAGCAGAGATACGGCGAAGCGTCACCGCTATATGGTTGAAGTTCCACGGTCTCGAACCAAGCGCTTTGACTCCACATTTATTGTGCGAACTGCCAGACTGTGGAATTCCCTGCCCGCCTCTCTGTTCCCTGATAAGTATAATCTGGGTATCTTTAAGGCACGAGTCAACCGGTTCATCTTAGGCAAGCGTGTTCCAACTTAGGCCGCATTATCACTTACGATCAGGTGAATTGCGGTCAAACGCAAGCCTATCTAATAGTAAAAAAAAAAAAAACACAATATAACCTTCCTAATATTCCCACAAGTAGGACAACCTAGAAACCATTCAGAATCGTATTTTTTTAACGTATGTCCATACACAGTGAGGTGACATTTTCTGCAAGCTTTCTACCGTTTGATCGGTTCAATTACGCATCGATTATTCGCAATCGCATCGATTCGGTAAAAAGTCCGATTAGTGGGCTATTAGTGCTGTGCCATTAGTGGTGAAACTCGTACATATGCGAACGGCGATTATGTTAAGTCACCACCGGAAGTTCATCGAGCATGACTGTGTAGATCAAGCGACGCGATAGCTAAGCTATAAATGTGTGATCATTAAGCCTTTTTGTTAACGGAAGGTGATGTAACTTGTGTTTGGGTAAGTAGTAGGTAATGTTTAAGCTTTCAAAGTCAAAGTATGAAGTAATAAAGTTATGCGCAATAAAATTAAAAATTATTGCATACATAATATGTCGGTTTACGGAGTGCTACAGAAAAAATCTGTGAATCCATATTATTATGATGAAAATAATTTCATTATAGTCAAATAATTTGATCTTTAGTCAAATCATTTGATCTTTAGTCAAATAATTTGATCGTTAGTAAAATAATTTGATCTTTAGTCAAATAATTTGATCTTTAGTCAAATAATTTTATTTATTTCAATTAGACTCTGAAAAGGCCGTTTTGAATGTCATTGACATGAAACATTGAAGATTGAATCTAATTGCCTCTTCCAAAAGGGAGTTTCGTATGGAGAACAATGAGCAAGAAATTCCATACTTACTCTTTAAAATAAATGTTACATGATTCTATGAATACATTTATACAAAGTAAGTATTTCAAGTTAAGAAAATACAGCATACAAAGTGTTCACATCTTTTAAAGATTAATGCGGTCTTATCAGGGGTGTCTAGAATTTAATTGGGGCCCCCTTATTCTGCATCGCAGAGCTATCGCACAGGATATGTTCTCTCTACCACTGGAACAGAGTCATCGGCACAATCAAAGGCAAATCACAATTCTAGAACACACGCCGTGTCCGTTGTGGTGTCGTATCGTCGCCGCGCGTCGCCGGCGCGTCTTTACGTGAAAACTGTAGGATATGAACTTGGACCAACTTAAATGGAGATCCTCTTCTAATTAAGACATTATTTGTTTTTGTAGACTTTGCTAATGCGAGACATTTCCGAACAGAAAATGATGAAGGTGATTTCTACTTCCTACTGCTATGACAGTTTGTAAGAGTGGGTAGATGTTTGTTATCTTCTATCTTCTCTATATAATAAAAATAAATCGTTGTTCGTTAGTCTCGCTAAAACTCGAGAATGGCTGGACCGATTTCGCTAAATGAAATATTTGTGGAAGTCTAGGGAAGGTAGAAACGGTAGGAAAATTGAAAAATCGATTGACGGGACAACGTCTGTCGGGTCAGCTAGTCTTCTTCTATCTATTTAATAAAAATGAATCGTTGTTCATTAGTCTCGCTAAAACTCGAGAACGGCGGGACCGATTTGGCAAATTTTTGTCTTGAAATATTTGTGGAAGTCTAGGGAAGGTTTATAAAGAAAAATTAAAAATGAATTGACAGGACAACGTCTGTCGGGTCAGCTAGTATACATATATATATTTTTAAAACGTTGCCCCACACTTCTGTTACTACAGTTACTGGGTAACACGATCCCCCTTGGTAAGACTGGTTGTCAGACTTTTTATCTTCAGACTACCCATACCGACTGTGAAAGATCTACGAATGTCAGCCAGTACCAACGGTTTTATATGCTTTCCAAGCACTGAGGGTCTCGGTATGACATGAATGGTCACCCATCCACGGACCGGCCGCGGTAGGCATTGCTTAATCATGATAGATCGATCCTTACCTACGGTTTTTATTTAGCAACAATTTGAATTTTCTCAAGGATCGCAAATTTTTTCAATTGATAAATATAGTCTACTAGCTTTTGTCCGCGACTTCGTCCGCGTGAATGTCGTTTATAGTGGATGCAGACGAAGTCACTGATTAAAAAGTAGCCTATGTCCTTCCCTGGGGTTCAAGCTATATACATGCCCAATTTCATCAAAATCGGTTCAGCCGTTTCATCGTGAAAGCGTAACAGACAGAGTTACTTTCGCATTTGTAATATTAGTAAGTATGGATGTAACTCAGGGATCACGTAGCTCATGATTGGTACTTAAAAGAATTTTTGAAATCGGATCGTAAACAGTCTTTAAGTTAAATCGAAACAAACAAACAAATCTTTCCTCTTTATAATATTAGTTTAGAAGAGCCAGCCAATGGTGAATTAAGTAACTTTTCCGAACTTAATTTCTATTCAGTCATTAACCAAATATTTCTCGTACGTAGTTTTAAAATGTCCTAACCCTCACATCTGTTCAAACGCACGAAGGTAACAGCGAGGTTAGCGCGAGGTTCAACTGCGCACCAATTAACCACGCTCTGGTTACTGCTTTATCTGTTTGTACATCTTTGTAATTATGTGTTAGTATGGATGGCCTTTTACGCTAATTAGCTCATTACACGGCTTTTTATTGTAATTAGTTTTGGTATGGTGTGGTAGGGTAAATACGTGCCAAATGTGGGTTTCCGTCGAAAATATAGAGACCACGATATCTATGATAGAGACAGTAACCAGAGAGTTACAACAGCGTAACCAGGCATTATTCTAATTAAATATTAGAATAATGCCAATGTCGAGATTAGAGATTTTTCAATTGGCAAATTTCTGACTGATAAGAATTGAAATTGATAATATGACATCTCTGGTACCTAGAACTAAATCATATAAGTTTACCATGTCAAGACTTTCATCTTGGCGTATTAACGTGACATGTAAACTTATATTGAATGTGTTATTCCATACTCACTTACTTACTTAATATTATAAATGCGAAAGTAACTCTGTCTGTTACGCTTTCACAATAAAAGGACTGAACCGATTGAAATGGGCATGAAGATACCTTGAACCCTGGTGAAGGATATAGTTAAGCTAATTTTTAATCCGCGATTATTGACATTCACGCGGGCTAGGCCGCTGACAAAACCTGGTAATATGTATACTAAATGAGACTATTATAATAACTAAAATTGTTTGCGTGTCTTAGTTAACGTAGCTAGTAGGTATTAATTTTTAAACTTAAAATCTGTATCTTTGCCTACTTTCTGTGCAAAAAAAGAACTAATTCTATTCTGAATCTACTCAGTAAGACTGTACATTGCAAAGTTACCAAAAAACGTAGCAAAGTAACATAAAACAAAGTACTCAGCAATCGTGTAAGCCTTAGATTTTGAAGGATATAGAAGCATTTGATCCTTGGATGCCTTGGCCACCCTTGGCCCCCACTTGGCCTTGAAGAACATAGTACTGGGCCAAACCATATTAAATTTTTATGGGACCAAATGGCAACTATTCTGCACCAAACTAAAGAAGAATCACGTAAATCGGATCATAAATCTCAGAGTAATCGATGTACATACATAAAAAAAAAAACCAACCGAATTGAGAACCTCCTCCTTTTTGAAGTCGGTTAAAAACATCTTCTTTAAGAATAAACTGGCTGAGCTACATAGACAACACATGGACTTTGCCGACCAACACACTCAATTACAGTTTAAGTTAACAACATTTCAAAAGTGCAGTGACACCCACGAACTAGCTTTAAACCGAATTACACCCACGTCTAATTACTAAATCTAAGAGTGCGGTATATGACTTAAAATCAGTCAGATCACTCTCAATTACTGCAAGTAAAAACCTACTAACATTTCAAGCTCTCCTTCGACAGTAGTACTCAGTTTGACTCGTAACATTTTCACTTGGCGGCGCGGAGGTGACACGCTAATATAGAGTTTTAATTTCTCCTCCGCGTCGCGCGCGCTTGATGATGTACGCTGCTTCAGGAACTGGAGCGTTCAGTGAAACCGTCTGGCAGCCGCCGACACACATGCACGCACTCATACGCACCGTGTGCGGACGCATCGCTATAGTTTTTGATGAAACAATTGATATTTGATCATTATTCTAATGTAGATTACGCTTCCTTAAATATTTTTTCAACCGACTTCAAAGAAAGAAAAAGGAGGTTCTCAATTCAACACGCATAACTTTTTTCAGTGTAGTCCGATTTCGATGAATCTTTTTTTAATTGATAGTGTATATACCTAAAAAAGACCCATATAAATTTCAAGAAAATATTCCATTCCTAAGGGTAGTAAATTAAGGGATGACTGAAGTTTTTGGTGTCACCGATTCGTAATTAATTTGTACGATATGGAGGCACTAAAAAGCGAAAGAAAAAAGAACATTTTAACAAAAAAGGCAACCGCCTTCAAAAAGTAAAAAACAACTTTAAATTCGCAAGTCGGTGGCAATACAAAACAACAAATAAAACTAAAGCCTTAAAGTTATTTTTTACTTTTTGAAGGCGGTTGTCTTTTTTGTTAAAAAGTAACATTAATTATGTTTCACTGTGATGAAGTGCGAGTGTCTTATACAAATACTTATTACAAACTTGTTTACGTAGATTCATAACTTAGTCACGTCTGTTAAGTGTTGAGTTTGTAGTTAAGATAGGGATTATCTCGCTTTATGAGGACAACAAATCTAAGCTGCATTAGAATGAGGATGACACTTTTACGTGATATCTGAGGTTCAAAATAAATGGAAGTTTAGGCAAACTAACATATAAACAAAATTGAACCTTCACTGTAGGAGCAAAGAGTACAATTTAGTGATTAATGTTTGCTTGATGTACAGACGCCAGCACATCAAGCCTCACCAAACTGTAAAGGACAATGCCAGAAACTCTATAGAACTTTGCCCCACTCAATAAAAGTCATGTGCAACATATAGCATCTCACTGTTTATTTATTGCTGATAAATACACATTAGTCTTAGTGAGTGTAGAACTTGCGGTTTCCGTTTAAATCTAAAAACAATAATGACATTGATTATAGGTTAAATTATATTTTAGTTAAAATGAGTTTGTATTTTGTGGGTAGGTATTTCGGAATCCGCAAGTTCTAAAGAAAAACAATTTACTATAGAAAGGTTCTATATTCATTACAATTATTTTCATTAATTTACTTTTCTGTACATGGGTTACTTTTTCTGTACATGGGTGGGGCAGGATCTGGCATTGTCATTTACCCAATTGAATATGAACCTTACCTTTTTGTAATAAAGTTGAAAATCTATCAAAGAACTTTGACAGATTGTTGTAGCTTGATGTGCTGCCCTCTGTACATATCTAACCTACAACATAATACTTTTTTTAATGTGGTTGTTATGTAACTTTGTTGTTATTTGCAAAAAAAGGATATGACGCAATATTTCAAGTTAGTTTAATGGTTTATAGAGCTAGTTACAGTTGCCTAGATTGCTATCTAAACTACTATACCTTCTCGTTGTTCGTAGATTCAGTTAAAATACTTGCAGAGTCTTGAATCGCTGTTGTTTTAAATTGTTCATCTTGAAGCTGGTTTTGGAAAACAAAACGCCTGATATAACACTGTTTATGTATACTAACATTATAAAGACTATGTTTTGTTTGTTTATAAGTGTGTATGTAAGGAGATTACCTCTCGGAAACTACTTAACCAATTGTCAAAAAAACCCTTTCACTAATTGGATGTTACGTTGTCCCTGAGGCTATATTTTGACATAATAATAATACCAGCCTATTACTGTCCCACTGCTGGACAAAGACCTCTTCTCATACAGAGAAGCCACGAGCATTGATCACCACGTGCGCTCAAGGTGGATTGGCGATATCAGACTTATATTAAGGCGACGATATACGACTTTTACAGATTTTAAACTGACAATCACGTCAAAATGTGCAGTGTAAATGATTTGAAAAAAATATATGTTAAACTAGAACATTGTCTTAATCACTTAGTAAGTGAATATTTTTAATTATATTCATATTATATAGTTTAATTAATACGTGAAGTTGTGTCTGACGCGGACAAAACATTGACAATCACACAAAATCTACCAGGTATAATTAAACGAAACTTACACCATCTTACAGACAATTTTATTATCTATCTTTTAGTATACGCCTTTTTTTGAATTTTGAAAGAATACTACTTTTATTTAATTTTTTCGACTAAACTTTGAGAGTTTTGGACGGAAAACTGATGCAGAACGGACGCAGTCTGCGTCCAAAACTTTCAAAATTTAGTCGAAAAAATTAAATAAAAGTAGTATTCGTATATCGTCGCCTTAATTATAAGTCCAATTGGTACTTGCTCATGCCCGATTGCGAACCTACAACCTTGTGTATGTATGACAAATGGGCGCCTTAACCACTGGGCCTATCACTAATTATACAGGATGAAATTTTATTCATTAAGGATTTGTCATTCATCAAGGGTACCTTTCCATTATCTATACAACATTAGACACGACACAATTATAACGTTTTTTTAACGGCAAAAAATCTCGTTTGTTGTATGGGAGTAAATAAATACTTATTTTATTATATTTTTAGTATTTGTTGTAACAGCGGCAACAGAAATACATTACCTGTGAAAATCAAATCAAAATCAACTGTCTTTCTATCACGGTTCATGAGATACAGCCTGGTGACAGACAGCCATTTGGACAGTGGGGTCTTGGTAATAGGGTCCCGTTTTTACCCTTTGGGTACGGAGTCCTAAAAACTAGCTGAACCGGCAAACTTCATAAAAATTGGTCAAGCCGTTTCGGAGGAGTACGCCGCCGGCGACTTTGAGCGACCAGAGAATCGTATGCGTTGCGTCCAAAACTCTCAAAGTTTAGCCGAATAAAATAAATAAAAGTTTAACTTTAACTTAAAAAAAAAAGACGTGTACTAAAAGATAAATAATAAAATTGTCTGTAAGATAGTGAAAGTTTTGTTTAAATAAACCTGGTAGATTTTGTGTGATTATTAATGTTTTGTCCGCGTCAGACACAACTTCACGAGTTAATTAAACTATTTAATATGAACTTAATCAAAAATATTCACATACTAAATGATTAAGAGAATGTTCTAGTTTAACATATATTTTTTCAAATGATTTACACTACACATTTTGACGTGATTGTCAGTTTAAAATCTCTAAAAGTCGCTTGTTAGCGCCTTAACACTATGATGACACGAGATTTTTATATCTTAGAAGATTAGAAATTCGTCAGTAAATTCTCGCTGACGAAACTATGATTGTATCTATGCCGCAGTCTTTGGTCGTCTGTTTCTCGCCGCGGAGATGGTTTCCTCCGATTGTAAGTGGAAAAGGCCTCGGTTCACACGGGGTGACGTCTAGAAACTCCGACCTATATTGTGCTGTGTTATTAAATTTTCCTCCGTAGTGTCTTTGACCTCATTTATTACAATGGAACGTTTCTTTTGCGTTTTTGTTTGAAAACTGTGCATTATTGAGTAAGTCTTTGATCTGAGGAAAGAGTACCTTATATGTGCTGGGAAAATGTGCTATTACATAGTTTTAGAAAACAATGCGCTTAATGCAATACTTGTATCAGTGTTGCGTACCGACATAATTATGTTTATTTTCTTTTATCGTTTCTTTTACACTAAACTAAACCCGTGGGGTATCCGGGCTAGAATAGCACCCCCTCATTTCATCCCGAGGGTATCGTCGAGGGCGACTAAGACGCCTGCCAAGCGTGGGGGATTATGGCACCCCCCCTGACGTTTTCCGACTGATGAAGATGAAGATTACACTAAACTCTTGGCAAGTTGAAAAACAAAAATCGTGCTTTGAATTGAACTCAATATGTTTGTATTTCTCGTAGACATGACTACTAGGAGCTCTTGGCTAAGTAAAGGCCGTACGGATCGACGGTTAAGATACGCTTACCGCGATCGGTCAGTGGATGGGTGACCAAGTTCCATGCCTCGGAAAGCACGTAAAGTCGTTGGTCCCGGCTGTCATTCGCAGCTCTTCGACAGTCAGTTATGGAAAAACAGACAACCAGGCTTACCCAGAGGCAGTGGCGTGCCTAGGGGTCCAGGTTAGGGCAAGGCCCGATAGACATTTTACGATTAGGAAAAATATCAGCTCAGTTGCAGTTGCTCAGTTATTAATTAGCTATATGTTATGCTGATTAGTGCAAGCCCGGCTTTTGGGCTTGTATGAAGATCCCGCCACTGCCCAGGGGTATCGTGTTAAGTACCACCAGCAACTGGGTTGTGAAAGTCAGATAGACAGTCGCTAGATGTAAAGCACCGGTATTCAGCCGCGTCTGGTTGGACTGGAAGCCGACCCCAATATAGATGGCAAAAGGCTAGGCAGATGATGGTGTCCGCGTCAGTTAAAACTTTACTAGTTAATTTATTACAGTTCTGGCGTTACAATAAGGATCTCGAAGGACATCGCCCCGACACGTGCAGTTCCTTGCACTGTAACCCAGTAACTACACTACACTCCACTACCGTACAAGTCCAAGCACACGTGACTGCTCACAACCACAAGTCGATGTTAACTCTCGTTTTCTAGGGTCGAGCGGATTTCACTTTCCATGGCGATGGCGGCCGGCGGGGTTGATGACCGCTCCCTGCTCATCTATCACACTGAACACATGCAGAAACAGAAGTGTCACGATTTGTGATCTCGATGTGTTTACTCTTCTTCTTGAACCAGCTTTCTCTTCGTAAAAGCCGTTCGGATGGACCGGTCATGATGAATAAGCTACGCTTGCCGCGGTCAGTCCGTTGAAGGGCGACTATCTATTTCATAATGAGACTCCTCCGTACCTCGAAAAACACGTAAAGCTGTTGGTACCGGCCAGAAGCTTAGAGGCTAGAAAATTTGACAACCAGTCTTGGGCCCTTTTCCTGTCATGCGTGTTTTCGTCCGCATGCAACCTGCTCGCATCCTATTATTTCACACACGTTTTTCCTGCCATGCGGGCAGCACGCTTGTGGCCAGGAGCGTGCTATCACCCGTATGCGGACCAGATCCGCGTGACAGGAAAAGGGCCCTTACCAAAGGGGTATCGTATTACTTAGCAACTGGGTTGTGGGGGGCAGTCGCTCCATGTAAAATATTGGTTAAGCTGTATCCAGCTAGATTGGAAGCCGACCCCAATATAGTTCGAAAAAGGCTAGGCAGATGACGATGTCTTTTTTCTTTTCTGCAGGTAAACGTGGTACTCCATCGCGCCACTCACCGCAGCAAATGGAGATCTGCTACTCACATAATAATAAGGGATCACGGATACACGACAGTCAACATTGAGTGATACAGACTCAGAAGGAGGATTGTGTACGAACCGGAACTGTTTAATTCATACCCAAATTACAAAATCTAGATCTTCATACCCAAATTACAAAATCTAGATCTTCATAGATATCAGAGCTAGGTAAGTATCTTGGAATATAATATCGCTTGTTGGTAATACTTTGCATGCCAGAGTGGGTCTTCTGTTATTTCCTTCAGCACGGTCGCTGCGATCAGCGCTCTAATTTAAATTAACTGATGAACAGATAAGTGTGTGTAGTGTTTTGTTTAGTAAATGTAAGACTTGTTGTGAGTACATTTTAATTAAGCTTTTATGTCTTGTGGAACAGATAACGCGATGCGTTCGTTAGTGTTGCTTTGTGTAGTGGTTACTGATGTTCGCATTTTCTCGTATTTTCTATAATAAAGCCCGGTTTCCACCGCGAAAGAGTAATGAGCCAAAAATGGCTAAGCGGAGCGGAATTCGTTTTCATGAAATCGGTTTGCGTTTCCACCAAGGAAGAATTTAGTCTTCCGATTCCCACCGCAAAAGAGAAATGAGCGTGCTCATTTTTACTATTTTCCGCTCGACTCTTTGTTGGTGGAAACACATGTATGCAGTTTACTCTTGCTAGTTAAACGGAGTCCTTAATGGGTCCGCTCCGCTCGCGGTGGAAACCGGGCTTAAGAGGAAACACAAGGGCCGTTTTTCCATACAAACTTAGTCCCCTGTTTTCTCCCTGGATAATGCCAGTAGATCAATTATTTTTTTTTTAAATATCCATGGCTACTATTGGCATGTCCCTATGTTTTCCTTTTTCTCATAAATTTATTATTAAAAGAGATATGAATATTCAAAAACCTAAAAAATTGGCATGATTTTCCGCTGTGTTCAAACATTCAGAAAACAAATTTGACTTGATTATATAAAAAATAGAAAACATAGGAACACGGCAAAAGCCTTTCTTTATTTTTTAATGAAAAAAGCAGTTAAATCGCTTAAGTTTTAGAGAAGAAATCAGGGGACTACGAATCATTGATTTTGTGTACTTTTAATTGGTATTTTCGGTCAAAGCTGCAGTTGTCTCTATCGCGCTCTGCGGTTCGTGTTCGGGCATCGCGCGACAGCAATAGATTTTACAAATACCTAATTTTCAATTCTCTAGCCCGTGGTATTTCCTCTTAAGATAGGTACGTAGCTAAGTGTATCGCATTGACTTGGAAAGGCCAGTGATCAGTCATAGAATGACTGTGTGGTAGAGTCGGCTGTAGAGTTCAAAATTATTGGAAGAGTTATAAGTTATCTATACTAATATTATAAAGAGGTAAAATTTGTTTGTATGTAGGGGGTAATCTCCGAAACTACTCCTCCGATTCAAAAAAATCTTTCACCCATAGGAAGTTACGTTATCCCTGAATGCCATAGGCTATATTGAATTATCAAAAAATAGGGATCTTTGAGAAAATCCACGCGGACGAAGTTGCGGGGAATATGCTAGTGTGCATATAAAATAAGATCGACTATCAGTCATCAGTATATGATCTATCAAGTCGTAGTGTAATCCATACTAAATGTGAAAGTAACTCTGCCTGTTACGATTTCACGACAAAACGACTGAAAGAACCGATTTTGATGAAATTTGATATAGTCAAAGTCAAAAGTCAAATCATTTATTTCAATTAGTCTATCAAAGGCACTTTTTAACGTCATATACATTTGAATCTTGTTATAAGTAAAGATAGTTGGAACTCTGGAGATAGATATAGGCTACTTTTTAATCCGCGATAACCAACATTTACGCGGCAAAAGCTAAGCTACCAATAAGTCCAATGACCTACATTTACAATTCGTCATAATCACCAAACTTAAATAATGTTTTCAGCCTTTCAAACGACATTACCATAAGAAATCCGAAAGTCAAACAATAAAATGCAAATAAGGAAACATTGTCTACTGAGTGTAAGCTAACAAGTGACTAATAAATCAGTGTCAAGGCGCTCGCGCTGCGCCCGCGCCTGTGGGCGGGGCCGCGCGGCTTGGACCAGCGCATGCATTGCGCGGTGAGCAGGTGCCATTGTGCTTGATAACCGAAGTGAAGCAAAAAGCATGACACAGTACTTAGGAACAAGTGAAATTGTGAAAGAAGAAAGAAAGAAAGAAAGAAATCATTTATTTGCTAATAATGTAGGTATACATAAGTTAGTATATTTTTCTAAGTTGTCCCGATACATGTTACCTTGCGGCATGCAAAATATTAAATTTGAATTGAATAAAAAATTACTTTTCGCGTTAATGCCGATTATTAAATCTTTAATAGTCTGTTGTTGAGGATACAATAATTTAGAACTATGAGGCATAACCAGAATCTAAACTAATACTTTTAAATTTGGTAAAAAATCATGTCAAAGTTTCACATCAGAAAATACAAAAAATATTGCGTCATAAATCAAAATTTAATTTTAAATATAGTCATCATTTGAGCATGTTTTTAAGTAGCTTAGCACACCGCCCATAACGGAAGCACGCACAATTTCCGCAAACTTAATTACCATAACACTTAACAAACTACTACAAGACGGCCGCCCCGCCCACAACAAGTAATTTAGCACGGATTTAATTAATGAGTCGATTACGCACACGACATATTGTGATCCCATTTACATGTGACCAACTTAAAAATTGACCAGCCTCTATAAATGGAAGTGTTATGACTACATACCTAGGTACTCGCGCGTGATTCTTATTACGAAACAGCTGAGGAAACCAAATCCAAATAAGAAAGCATTGCATTCCAATATAATTACAAAACCGATCGACGTGTTTGCTTTGGGCGCTAGTGAAAGCAGTTGCGTCATGTTACGCTGATTGGTCGTCGCCGCGCACGACAGCGTCCGATGGTGCACGAAGTCCCCCGAATATGCACGAGTGTTCACGAACACACCCGAGCAACGGTTCCCACGATTTTAAAATAACATTACGCGAGTACTAATTAGAGAGTGAATAGTTTTTGGAGTTCGACATAAAAGTCGCTGTTTTGGTGCGTAATTCTGAATTAATGGTGAGAATTTAGGCTTTTTAATGATGCCGTCCATCATTTTCGCACGTTTAATGTACTAAATGAGAGCAATTTGACGGGTTTTGTAACAACGTGCGGTAACTTTCATCTAAATGAACGTTTGTTGTTGTTGATGAAGCGATAAAGATGTTCATCTACATTCACGCAGGTGTTCTGATGATTGTATAATGATAACCTAAATGTGGTACATTTCGATGATTTAGTTATTACTTCTTAGATTTTAGTAATGTTTGTTTGATTTCGTAATCATGTTCTATGAGTCATCAAAATGGTCATTTAAATGTTTCACGCATCGTCGACAATTAACACCATGTCATTATGGTTACTTTTTGGATATTTCTTTACCTCCAATATCTTTAAACATTGGGCACCACTCGGACATCTATGGGCACCACTCGGACATCTATGGGCACCACCTACTTTATTTCCGAACCAACTTGCGAATACCATCGTAATATTGCATTTACTGTCATTCTATTTATGATTTGTAGGAATAGTATCTTTTGATATAGGTACTGACAATTTATTGTAAGTCATCATCACAACATTTCTCTTTCTATTCTATCTCTATTCCATTCAGAGAGAGAACTTGTACCTTACGTACCTATATGTGTCAAGTATTTAGGTACCTTTTTGATCTAAACATTAAGACATAATGAATAAGCGTGAGCAGCTTTCGTAGCCTAAACAACCATGCTTCGTTCACGCTCTGTTCGGAAATCGTGCAAAAGAATTTCCCTTCGTAGGTAAAGTGAGATTCAGATAGTGTTGCAAAGGACTCAAGACCTCGAGTCGTAATTTTAAAGACTCGGCTCGATTATGGCAAGACTCATGCCCAAATACTCAAACGCTACTCAATGTTAAGATGCCGTCGTGCTGTCTCTATCATTTTATGTCAAAGGGGCTGCTGAAAGTACGAGGCTTAACATCTTAAAATTGAGTTGCGTTTGAGTATTTATTTATCAGTGTGATAAAAGGATTCGGAGTCTAGAGTCAAACCGAGCCCGTGTCATTTAACAGCCACTTGAGTCTTACAAAGGACCCGAGTCTTAAAATGAACTCGAGTCTTCCAGAAAACCTTGGATCATGAAGATGAGACTTAAAGCTCATCATTCTAAAAGACTCGAATAGGTGATAAGTTTAAATTAGAGGTTATGTAACTATGCCTACAAAAAAAATCTGATAAGATAAACATAATTACAAATCACCTAAAATTTAATTGCTAGACTTTAAATTAAAACTCGCGAGGCTTTAACTTAAAATTCAATTTAATTGCTAGACTTAAACACGAAGAGGACTTAAAACGCGGCGCATACCGCTTGACGCGCGGAGAAGCTTATGGCGTTGTGCAATATTATGAGAAATGACACACCAAACGCACGATGCGCAGCTGTGCAGCACTGTACAGCATTGTGCGTGCATGACATACTCAACCGCCGGGGCACATTCAGGTCAATGAAAGACATATAGGCAAAATAACAAACAAACAACCCTTACACCACCCCCACCACCCACCTCTTAATAATATTAGTATACACTACTAGCGGCCCACCCTGGTTTGACATGGATAACACTGATAAATTACCTTAACCTTACTAGATCATTCCTCTTTCTATTGGTGAAAACCACATGGAAAACGAACACAAACTCAGGCCAGCACTTTAATTTATAATAGGTATGTAGAAAAGAGAAGAGATAAGTACCTAAATATATTGGCTCCAAGGTCGTATATTGGAAACATAATATTATTATTACAGCCCACGGCTACGAAATTAAAACATGTGTTTTTAGATCAGCGGGTTACTGTATCGTCACACATTTAATGCAAACCAGTTAAAACCTATTATTAACTTTCAGTTTTAACAACTTTTTAATGGTTTTCCACCGACCTAAATACTATGGAGCTGTGCTTTGTAGCGGATAGCGTTTCGCTTTTTATGTGTTTAGTTATGCCTCGCTCCATAAAGATATAGGTACTGAAGATTATTGAACGTGGTTGCCACTAATGGCTTTTCCACGAAAATTCACGTTCGCTTCTTTTTATCTATGGCTAGTGTTTGGCAATGACGAATAATGGTTGACATAGGTACATAAGGGAAAGAGGAAGAAAAAATGAATGGATTATGTAAAGAATAATATGATTGAGAAGGAAGTTAGTTAAGTATATCATGACGGTTGACAGGACGAAATTGAATAAGAAAATGTTTTGTGTCGACCACAAGTAACATTGGACAAGAGCAGGAAGATGATGATGATGACAAAGGTATATTAAAAGCAGCCATCATACTTGAACGTAAGTGACTGAGGTAATTTTAATATCTTATACCTGATAAAGAGTGGCAAGAACATATAGCTCCTTCAACTCTCGACTGTCGATGACACCGTATAGTATAGGTGCTTAAGCAGCGGAGGTTTGACCTTCAACATTTTTCGTTCGACAGTCGTTGAGTTACCTACATCTCTTCTATCTATTCTCAAAACTTTAGCCATGACGGTAGGTCTATAGGATCTAGGATCTTGGTTCACAAAGTGTGAATTGAAATAAACGACAATTATAGATTCAAAACCACGAAGTATGCGTTTACCGGTATTATATAACACTAGTCTCACTTAGAGAAAAGCACGGGAATATAGACATTTATATCACGTATGTATAATATTTTTATGTTATCCTATTCTGTCCCACTCCTGAGCAAAGGACTCCCCCATCTTTCCATCTTTTGCGATTCTATGCTTCATCCCTCCAGTTTTGGAGAAATTCATCCAGTTCGTCCCGGCATCTCCTTCGTGGCTTGTCGCGACCCCGTCTTACTGTCACAGGGCACCAGTTCTGTGTTACCTGAGCCCACAGTTTGTCTGACATGCGACAGGCAAGTCCTGCCCAGTTTCATTTAAGTTGGGCCATAGTGTTTGCCGTTCGGCCGTGATTGCCGTATGCCATGTGGTGCCGGCCTCGAAATGCAAGGCCAACATTTCTACCCGTAGGTTAGAAGGCGACAGAGGGATATTGACCAGAGAATGGGCAGCAGCGACCTTTTGAGTACCATAACATGTATCGGCCAAGCATGGCAATTACGGCTAAACCCTCCCTTGGGGAAGACCTAAGCCCAGCAGTGGATGTCCAAAGGTTGACATGATGATGATGAGCCATTGTGTTTCGAACTCGATCCGTTAATTTAAAAACTAGGATACTGCGCTCCATCGTTTGGACCTATATAGCCAAGAGTTTTCAAAATCAATTTACAATCCTCTCCTCTTTCTTATCAATAAAATCTAAACCATCGATCATAGAAAAAAGTAATCTTTGAACAAATCAACAAAAACAACATCTCCAAACAAGCTTCGCGCAGCTGACACGTCTGTGGCACAATTTCAGTGACGTAAGGCACGTTTCACACGAGAGCCGAGTTCATCGTTACACAACTATTACTGACGATCAGTTTTTGTCTGAATTTGTTTTTGTTTTAACTGTTGCTCAGTTGCTGTCTATTGCTCAATAGAGATCGATAGATAGGCTTGCAATAGGTACTCTTTCTAGCCTTTTCCAGTGTTGGGGTCGATTTCCAGTCTAACCAAACGCAACTGAATACCAGTGTTTTATGAAGCGACTGCCTGACCTTCTAACTCAGTTATTGGATAACATGATACCCGTAGGTAAGACTGGTTGTAAGACTTTCTGGCTTCTGACTACCAATACGACCAATAACGACTGTAAGATCTACCAATGACAGTCGGAACCAACGGCTTTACGTGCTTTCCATAAAATGGATAGTCGCCCATTCACGGGAAAACCGCGGCAAGCCTAACCATGACCGATGGATCTGTACGGGTTTTACGACGATAAGCCTGTAAGGAGCAAATTAATGGCAAGTATGCCTAATCGGAGTTTGCAATGTTTTATGGTGGATTAAGAGCTGTCTACGTAGAAAGTTGCAAGCTACTGTGTGACGTTTTGCCAGATTAAAATAATTAATTCATCACACTATAAAAATAAAAATAAGTTTATACCATACTTTCGTAAGACCTCTTTGAAGTGTCCAAGATCATAACCATTTCAAGTAGAACTTGTAACAAAAATAGTTTTTAAAAATTCTCCGGAAATTCGATTAATTGTTAAACTCCGCTGTTACTGTAACAGTTTTTCAAGGCATGACTATTCAAGGCAAAAGTCGGTGAGGATAATAAAGACATTCAGAAGAGTGGCTCAGTAAGCCAGATGATAAGGTTTACAATTCCTTTAGTCTTGTACAGCTTTGATAAAGACTTATATGAAACTAGCTTTGGCCCGCGACTTCGTCCGCGTGCTTGTCGGTTATCACGGATGCAGACAAAGTCGCGAATTAAAAAGCAGCCTATGTCCTTCATTCAAGCTAGGTTCAAACCAAATTTTATCAAAATTGGTGCAGACGTTTTATCGTGAAAGCGTAATAGACAGTTTCTTTGTTACGCATTTATAATATTAGGGCGGGTTGTTTCAAACAGTCGGTTAACGTTACATATGGACGGTTAAAATAATTACTATGACGTGAGATGTTTAAAGTAGTACGTTAAATGTAACGGGTTGTTTCATGACATCAAAAGTTATTCAAAAAGAGATTCCATAGGTAATATTTTGATGTTTGAAATAGCTGTTTGACAACACAAAATTACGTTGACTTGTTGGTTATGGTAATAGTGACTTTTTGACGTACGATTTTGTGAAACAACCCATCTTTTTGATTCGACTATAGTTAGCGCCATTTTTGACTATTACCGGTCAGTAATGATAGTTGAAGCAACCCGTCCTAAGTATGGATTGAAAAAGTCACAGTGGTAATTGTTCGCGCCCGGTTGTGAATCCATTTCACGAATCACGTACGAGGTCATGACAAGGTAACCCGTGCCCGTTGAACCGTGTGTTGCCGGCCGCGAATAGGACCACCCCATTTCTACCCATGGGTGTAAGGGATATTGACCAGAGGATGGGCAGCAGCGTCCTTCTAACTACTGTAACACCTACTGCGATCGCCAACATGCATCAGCCAAGCATGGCGAATTATGGCTGACCTATGGCCAGCAGTGCGCGTCTAAAGATTGACATGGTGGATGGTGGAGAGGTAACTCTATCCCAGCAATGTCAGCAATCCGATAACCTTTGCAACTTGAGCTTTAGAAACATGTCATTCTCTACTCGACTCACAGATGAACTCCTTGCAGAAACTGCTTCAGTTTAGTGTTTTTTTGGGACCTGCTATGTTATTCTGTAAGAACTCACTCCAGTTCTCACGTCTGATTCCGCGGTGAAAACTGTTTTAGGTATACTGTAATTTGATAAAAACTACGCTAGCGCCACTGAGTACCGACTTAGGTGAAGCGAACTATTATTACGTTACTATTTTAGCGAATACTAAATATTTTTCACTTCAGGTAAGTGAAATCGGAAATGAATCAGAATCGCACTGCAGGTGAGACATTGAGGGAGTTATCATTATTTCATCATCTGAGCAATACGGAGGGATCGCATAATGAAAGCCATTTCTAACGATTTCAACTGATTGAGACTCCGGCTGAAAATTGTCTACTTATTTAAAGGCAATTCAGGTATTTTCTCTGTTCACCCACTAAGAAACTAATTTCAACTAGCACATTGCCCGCAACTTCTCACAGACATACTTAAGTATAATACTAGACTACTTATGTAAAATATAATTTTTTCACCATGAACAATCTATGCAAATCAAACCGCGCGCTGTCCGTTCATCGCAATAGGTCCAATAAAGGTATATTATTTCCTAATCGGCTCAGTAGTTGAATGTTCAATCGCTCATTATACTGAGTATGTAGGTCGCCTCCTTGGGGTCAAAGCTGATGACGTCACGCCGCCTGCATTAAGGTTTTATTAATTATTTTCCTCAAGATGAGTAGGTATTGGTCGTTGTTACTGCATCAGATGAAAACGTTTTGGTGTCATCAGCCTTGCCTGTATCAGCTAACATTTTGGACTGGGCTTTTGGAGCAATATATTCGCATCACAATTCGTCATCTGCCTAGCCTTTTCCCAACTTTGTTGGGGTTGACTTCCAGTCTAACCGAATGCAGCTGAATATCAGTATTTTACATAAAACGACTGCCTATATGCCCTCCACAACCCTGTGGTAACACGATACCCTTTGGCACAGAATACTTAATAGTACTACGTCCTTTGGTAAGAATGGTTATCAGATTTTCTACCTTCCGACTATCAAAGTTCTACAAATGACAGCCGGGACCAACGGCTTTACGTGCTTTCCGAGGCACGGAGAGGTCTCGATATAAAATGGATGGTCACCCATGTAAGGACAGATCGCGGCAAGCGTAGTTTAATCATCATGACCGGTCGATTGAGCTCGTGGCTAAGTAGAAGCCATTATAGCCACGAGCACCTCCATATATGCATCACAATTACTGTGACAAATTCATTATGTAAGTAATCTGACTTCAAGTTTACAACCACTCTCAAGAATCCACGTTACTTCAAGTAACTTTGTAATTAGGGTTTTAGAAACAGTGTCGGCGCCACAGACAGCCACACAAGTGACCCTGGTATGCGAGACTGTAGCTTCCCAAGGTGCAGCGATCCGCGAAACCTGTCCAGCCCCAGTGTAATGTTTGATTAGCTTGTCTGATCCACAAACCTTCTTAGCCTAGACCTGACAACTATGAATCACCCAATAGTCGATAAATGTTATAGGCTGAGATCCAAACGATGCCGAAAGAATATGTCGACATGTTGGATAGATTACAAGAATGCCTACACTGTGCCGCATACATGGCTTATGAGGGTGCTGGAGTTGTTTAAGATCTATCTTATTTATACAACTCCAGCAGAAGGTGCACAAAGTGGCATCTATGCCACTCTGTGCACCTTCTTGATGTCGTGTATGGGGCAGTGGACGACGGTCTTTGACTATCCAGGATGTCGACATATCCAGAGGAATAGTGGAGCGATAAGGAATGAGCGAGGAATACCTATTATTTCTAGAGCGTCAGTTTGAGTCCGGTTTGGTTCTGCTTAGCGTCATTGTTATATTTAGCCTGTACTGTCCTTCCATCGGTCGGCCAATAATTAGGATTTAAAAATCCAAAGTGCGACTTGCCGTCGTTGACCGTACCAATATACCAGGTAATTTCAAAATGTACAGCGCTTGAATCGCGTGATACAGCGCTGTCAGTGTATCGCTGAGGCCATCAGAGTGACCTATTTCCTTAAGAGGAGCTTGAGAATAGATGTTCAGCTTTTCTTAACTTTCATAAAAATCGACAAAGTGCGAGCTCTCTAGCTATACGGTGGGGGCCATTGACTCGCGATGTCACAGTGGTTATTTTAAGTCAAACTTATTAAATAATCTAGATTACGGGGTTGTTACATGATTTAAATGGACGCATCCAAAAGATAAACTAGAAAAAGTAACAGAATTTACGCAAATTATCTACTAGATAAAAAAGTGAAAAAAAGTCGTTATTAAGATGATTGGAAAACAGTCTCTCTTTTATCGACTCTCTCTCTCAGATCAATTGGAAGTTTTTCAAGTTAATCAACTAGTTCGCCAAATAATTTCGGCAATAAGATCATTAGTTGTAACTTTTACTTAATGATTAATGGAATCGTCGTTAGATTCGCGGTGAAGGTTCTACAAAAACTAGTTGATATTATATGCTCCATAAGATTAAAATGTGAAAGTTTTTCTTCGCTTCATGCAAAATTATAATTCCGTTTTGATCAATTATCCACCAGCTAGCGTGTCAGAAAGTGCAAACATTACATAATCCGAGGGTACTAAGTGAACTATACTCACAGTGCGCAGTGTCCCGTCGCGTAGAAAGTGAAAATATCAGCGGCGCAAGCGCATGCCCGCTTGCACTCACTTTCCTCACACCACTCTCACTCGGATCCCAAGCCTTACACACTTGATTTATAAAAATAATACAAAAAATCCAAATGTATAATTTTTTGCACTTCGGATTCGCTGTTATAAATTCTGAATTCTGTTAAAATATTGGTCCGCGGTAGTTGCGCAGTTGTGTGCGTTGTCGTGCGTGCTCGGGTGTTGTCGGCAGTCCGTGCCGGCGCGTCAGGTGCGACTGTCTGTCGGTGAGAGCCAAGTGCTGCGCCGGCGCACCTCGTGTTGTGTAACTCTTCGACGGTGGGATGGTGTAAAGATTTTGACAATTTTTTTGAACATTCCATTTGATGTGAATCTGGGCCTCGTTACATCATAACAGTTTTGGGTATTTTCTCTTCATAGAGATGTATAATTCATTTAGTCAGCGATTATGTATTATTGACTATCTTGTTATGTGGAATGAATAATGAATGATCTTAAGTATTTTTTATGAAATTTAAAACATTAAATATTGTTATTTTTAGATTTTGTTTTTTTAAATGATTAATATATTCTGCTCTATCTAAAACTTTCGAAAGAACACACCAGCTACAAGATCAGAAACACCAAAACATGGTCGCTGTACACCTAACATTTCCTGAACAAAGCTTCGTATAAGCGCGTACGCATGATGCAACGACCGGACGTGGCAATTACCGGAGAAAACTCGTCCAGACCGGACAGGCTCGCGTGCCCCGGACACGGGCCGGACATGACACCGATGTGTAACAGGTGGCGTGATAGTACACATGTGTTTTTGAGGTAGACTGCCTTTTTGGGCCGCTCGTGTTGGCGTTAAGGCGGCTCCACTTAAAATCATTTGCCCAACCCGATCACCGCATCCGTATCGCCGACGCGTGGACCGGTGATGATACGCGATCATGATACGCAGTCTTGATACACCGCTGTGATACACAGCGTGATACGACCCGTTCCATTTCGAGTCGATTTTTGTCCGATCATCAAAGTAGATACGGATACGTCACGGTTTGCCGATGGTTTCTCTTTAAGATATGACTGGAACGATACGGAGGAAATAAAGGCGCCCATAACTACGGATACAGTACGACGAATGATACGGTGATCGGATCGGACAAATGATCATTATGTGGATATGCCTTTAGGTGTTGGTAGTATGGCCATTGAGAATTCAGATAGGTTCCGTAAGGTCACATGACTTACTAACTGGAGTAGTCATAATCTAACTTGATGAGAAACTTCAAGCACTGCAGTACTGGACGTAAGCTTCTCCAGGTAGTGACTACTTCAGCAAAACAAGTCTTTGGATCAATAACATCAGATCATCATTTGAATAAAAGCTACCATTTACGAGGTATGTCTTTGACTTGAATGTGCCCTAGCGGTTGTGAGTGTTATTGCTGATAGTGACGCATGTGTTGGATCATTCGGTTCCCTTCAAAATGCTTAAGCTAAATGGTTCCGATCCCTGCATCATGTTCGTGAACGGGCGCCGGTAGTTGGGACTGGTCATGCATCTCGTAGCTGCCTCGGTTATTTTAAGTTTATTTTGAATTGTTTACGATAGTGTCTAGACCTCTTTTAACGTGCACAACTTGTTACATTTTTCTCACATTTGTGTCCCGTAAATTCAACGTGAACGTGATTGTTGTAACCTAAATTAGGGGTCCTTCCCCGTAGTCAAACTATTTTGTCCAACTTGACCACAAGGAAATTTGACCATAAATCTTTCCCTGTGGTCAACCTACTCAAATGATTCTCCCTGTATATAAAGTTTGACTACTATTGTACCAAGCCGATGGTGGTACATTGGAGGGCAAACGCAGTTTTAGACCGTCCAAGAATAAAGTGCGTCACTCACCTGCTAGCCTCCTGTGGCTTCTTGAGGGAATCTTGTGCTGACGATGTGAGGCACGTGGTGGCGTGGTGTGACCGGCAGGTCCGATAAATTTGCTCACAAATTGGTGCACCAAAGTCTATACTGCACTATATGAGCTTTCAAGGATCACACTCAGTCCAGATAGAAGCCGTTTAGCGACGATTAACCCTCATCCAAGGATTTTAAACAGGGAGCGCGCATTTAGGCAACTTGAATTGCTGCCATCTTGGATTCCACTCGATTCCTTCGTTCACAAGCACAGTGCGCACAGATTAAAAATGTATGGTTATGGAACAACTATAATGTACAGTATATCATCTACCAGCCTTTTCCCAATTACTTTGAGGAGCCCAGTCGACTTCGAGTCTAAGCGAAGGGTGCCGAATGAATTCCCAACGTCAGGTATTCTGGCATATCGTGTTACCCAGTAACTGGGTTGAGGAGGTCAGACAGGCAGTCGCTCCATGTAAAACACCTGATATTCAGCTGCATCCGGTTAGACTGGAAGACGACTTTAACATAGTAGGCAGATGAGGTATAGATATTTCTGGCGATATTTTGGAAGTGACTTAAGAATAAATTGTGCGAACTGCCAGACTGTGGAATTCGCTGCCCGCCTCTCTGTTCCCTGATAAGTATGATCTGGGTATCTTCAAGGCACGAGTGAACCGGTTCATCCTAGGCAAGCATGTTCCAACTTAGGCCGCATTATCACTTAAGATCAGGTGAATTGCGGTCAAACGAAAGCCTATTTGATAAAAAAAAAAGTTTTATCTTTACACAAAGTAAGTAGGTACAGGCAATATTAGATACCTAGTAGACGGGTTTGTCGCACTTGTAGCTCTGTCAAGCGCTGTTGACGCAGACTAGCGCTTTTATTCTTATTGCAGCGTTTACAAGAGCATCGAGTCAACTCGACAATGTACAGACGCACATCAAACTATCCCAAACTGTAAATTTTTCCCAATTGAACATGCACTTTATTCATTTGTAATAAAGTTGAAAGACGATTAAAGAATTACCAAAACCGCTATTTACAACTGCCACTTTAAATGAGTGCCATTGTTTATTATGATTGTCTCTAGACATTTGCCGCAGTTAAAACTTTGTGGCAGTCCCTTGACATAAGTCACTACTTTTAAGTATTTAGGTCAATGGGTTTCCGAAGACCTAAAAGATTGCAGTGATATGGAGCGTGAGCGGAGAGCATTGGCTGTCCACTGCAATATGCCCGTAGATTTGCTAAATGTACGACTGATGTAACAGCTATGTATTTCAGAGCATACTGTCAGTCGTTATATACAGAGAACATACAGCGCTCTGCATGTACACTGGTGCATTTAGGGTACTGATCCGGTTGCCGCGCTACTGCAGTGCATCTGGCATATTTGCAGAGGCAGGGATAGATGGCATCCATGTGATCAAGCGCAGGGTGCGCGCTAACCTGTCAGTGTCCTAAAAACTATAGCAGACAGGTGGACCAGTCATACTGGGACATTAGATACGCCTACATGCCACTGGGGCATAGTTTTCAACGGACTTCAAAAAGAAGGAGTCGTCTGTATGCTTTTTTTTTTGTATAATTGTTACGCGATTTCTCCAGCAAATGTAAAGCGATTTTAGAAATTCTTTTTTTGATGGATAGGGTATGTCTCAAGGGTGGTCCCATTTAATTTTATCGAAATTGATTCAGCACTTTTTGAAAAAATCGACAGAAAGCAAAAAATATTCATGGATGATGTTGTAATGTTCTCACCTTGTACTTTCACTCTGTTTTGACTGTGTTGCCATTTCTTAATGGATTTGGATGATAAAGAAGTACTAAAAAGCGAAAAATAAAAAAGCTTTTTTACAAAAAAGACAACCGCCTTCAAAAACCATAAAGTGAAAAATAACTTTAAAGCAGGACACACATGACTTTAGTTTCGGAAGTCTGTGGCAATACAAAACAACAAATAGAACAGCCAAGCCACCGACTTCTAAAACTAAAGTCATGTGTGTTCTGTTTTAAAGTTATTTTTCACTTTTTGGTTTTTGAAGCCGGTTGTCTTTCTTGTAAAAAAGCTTTTTAAGTAATGTTTCTTTGGTAGATATAAGTACTAACTTTAGTTTCTAAGTTGTGTGTTTATCGTCTGAAATAAAAGATTTTTTTTTTCAATTATTTGTTAACATTTATTCATGGTGAAACCAGACAAAAATTATCAAATAAAAAGCAATAAAATAAATAAAAATAACATATAAAATATACTTAGCGATTTTGTACGAAACACTAGTGAGTTGTTGCTTCGTATCACGAGGAAAAACGTAAAACTGCATTTTTTTACAAACATGAAAGATGCAGCTGCATTTGACTTGCTCGTTCTTCTCCATAGAAACCTACTGTTTGGAACGAGCAACTAGCTTCAATTTTCTGACTGACTGGCTCTTTGACAATTCAAAAGTTTACAAAATATAAAAATAAAGTAGTGGCATATATTCATTACCGCGGCCTGGCAGTTATACCATTGTCAACGGAATACGAGCTAAACAGACATTACCAAGAGACCTGGTAACTTCACAAACAGCATGCATGTATGATGATTTATGGAATGGAACGGGCAACTAGAATCAACATTTTTTTTTATGACGTTCAAAAGTGCCTTTAATGATCTAATTGAAATAAATGATTTGACTTTGACTTTACATTTTATATCGTACGTACGATTATATCTATGGTGGTAACTCTTTTCACGTTCCATGGTTGCGCTAGTTTGGTAATGCCCACTTTGGCCCACATTCCGCTGTGAAGGCCAAACAGTACACCTACCTATACCCTGTTCACAATAAGATTAGACATAAACACAAACCTTTTTTACAGCCCCTTCAACCGATTTTGACTTCTATTCCGTAGAGGCAAAAAAGTGGTTACAATAACAACTGTTTACTGCAGTTGCCATTTGTCATGCTACCATCGCAATATAAGTCAAAATCGGTTGAACGGACTGTAAAAAAAGGTTTTTGTAAATGTCTAATCTTATTGTGAACAGGGTATAGGTAGGTACTGAAAGTTAATAACAATATTTTTTTTTGGACTTGTGTCCATTAAAGCATAGGTTACAGTTTCAAGTGAATTGGTAATTATAATATTGTGTTATGCCCTTAGCAAATTACTAAACATGTAGCAAAACTTAATTAGTAAAAAATACGAATTAAATAAATATAAAATTAATAATAGTATTAAAATAAAGTTGTCAAATAAGTTTTCAAAAGATGACCACAACCTATCTTTCTGTATATTGCCATTTTATGATTGTACAATCCCTGGCTTACGCTTCCATCTACCGCAGCGTCTCTGTGTCAAAGAAAGTGTCAATGTTTGTTAGAAGGGTGTATCTTTTGAGTAGGTTGCGTCATTTCCCTGGTTTGCTTGATGTGTTGTTACGTACTTGTGAATGGACTTCAATAAACAGTTATGAATGGGCGATGTGTGTACAATTGTTTGCCACATTATACTATACCTAATATTATGCTAATACATTTTGCAATGCCAAAGACTATGTCATAGGTATGAGTGAATTTCTCATCGGAAACAACAGTTTTGTTAAAGGTTTTGAATTTGTTCTGTTTCGAACTAGTCGTAAGGCAAGAAACTTAAAGCTCTTTATCGCTTGTTTCTACATTACGAGACTGATCCCGAAAATGCCAAAAAGTTCACAATGTAGGTAATGTACTATTGAATAGATGGCTTTGTAAGTTTTACATAAAGCTTTTACAAAGAATTAGAATTATTTATATAAAATGTACGAATAAAAAATGTATCTACTTTTATATAGGTTGTCAAGTCATTCCATTAAGAAAATAACAAATAAAAGACGCAACTACTCTTCCAAGTATTCAGTATTATCTGTAAGAAAATAAATATTATTTTCTTCTGAACATAGGCACAGAAAGTCGATAATTATTTGATAGTTTGTGGACAGGAGATTTTCCTCTATCTTTCGATGGTTGACAAATGTTGTCAGTACCTATCAGCGAGTAATGGAGAGAGCTATACTCGGAGTTTCTTTGAGTGATAAAATGGAAATCCGCCGAAGAACTAAGGTCACCGACATAATATAGTTCTCAGAATTTGAAAGATGAAGTGGCAATCAAATGGACAGGCCACATCGCTCAATAAACCGATAACCGATGGGGAAGAAAGGTTCTCGAGTGGTAACCACGAACCGGAAGACGCAGCGTTGGTAGGCCTCCCACCAGATGGACCGACGTCGTCGTTAAGGTCGCGGGTAACCGCTGGATGCAAGCGGCAGGTTTCCGCTCGTTGTGGCGCTCTATGGGGGAGACCTTTGTTCAACAGTGGACGTCTTTCGGCTGATGATGATGAAGATCGTGGAAGTCAAGCAACAAACGAAATAAATAATTTCGGTTTACCGTTTCCCTTATCGCCCTACCTAGGTCTGATCTCCGCCTCCGCCTCCGCTGGCTGGAGGAGGGTTCGGGGAGACATTCCCGGGGTGCTCAGCTTTCAACCTGTTACATTCCGCGCATGGCTGCATCTCCTCCTCCATCATGTAGAACTATATAATAAATATGTGTTAGTTTTAAAAATACAAGTATCAAAATAAGTAGCGTAGATACTAAGCACAATATACATATTAGTACTACCGTACAGTAGCGACACGCACCGTCTCCCTCCGAAACGCTGTTCCTCACCTCTTCCCACGTCGAACGTGCTCTTTAAACTGATTTTAGTCACCGCCGTTTTTAAGCGGAGTACTACAGACTGTACAAAATACGTGCACACGCACGTATTTGTACAGTCTGTTATTTTGGTAGTAGTGTAGGTAATTCAATCGTTTCGTTATTATTGAGTGTCGTAGGTTGTGACTGAAGTAGCAGCATCAACTTAACCCATCACAGTCCACAGCTGGACAACGGCCTCTGCCAGGTTGCGCTACATTTTTTAACTTTTCCTCACACTAGGAATTTATCTCGTGTCGTAGTCGTATGTACCTAGTGATGAGGATAAAATACTTGGTGATACTGTAACTAAGGGGCCGTCTCCACGAGCGAGAGAATCGCGACAATTCTGTGCTTATATCGTTGGGTAATCTCGGTCTTAATAGACATACGATGACGTTTCGCTCGCACTCAGCCACTCGTCGCATCGCCGCGATAACATCGCCGTGTGTAGACACGTTCTAAGAGTGTATAGAAATACGTGGCACGACGATAATATCGCCGCGATTCTCTCGCTCGTGGAGACGGCCCCTAACACTGTGGACCTCATCTGTGGTCTGAATAAGTAAATACATTATTTATTACTATAAAGTACGATATTTAAGAATCATAGCCATTAGCCATAAGTTAATTGCCTCACGGTCATTAAC
The DNA here is from genome assembly GCA_947361185.1 of Charanyca ferruginea. Classification (NCBI taxonomy): domain Eukaryota; kingdom Metazoa; phylum Arthropoda; class Insecta; order Lepidoptera; family Noctuidae; genus Charanyca; species Charanyca ferruginea. Next base: position 61,262,335 of record OX376055.1, read on the forward strand.
TTAATTAACTCACGATGTTATAATGAAGCTGATGAGATACTTTACCCTTCCGTCGGTACCATGTCCAGTGAACTTCTTGGTGGGGCTTGTCTCCTCGTAGATCACTTCTACCTTCTTTCTCGCCACGTTGCGCGCTATTAGAGTGTGGGAGCCGCCCACCCAGCGGTGACATATGTGTTTCCTGGTGATCATCATTCAACGTCATTATTATAATGATAATAACAATATACCATTAATTCAGGTAACAAAGACACATACAATATATACCTCATAGACTAACATACAGAACTATATTACAACAACACACAATAAACACAACCCAACACACACACACTACTTCACACTATAATACAAGTCTGTAGTTCAATTCATCTGTGTGGGTGTGACGCGGCAGTCGTCGACCGAGCAACACACAAATGAAAACCCCCCACTAAACCCCTCCACTTAATAGTGTTGATACGTTTAAATATATTGGACATTTATTAACCTCTGACCTGGAAGACGATGCAAACATTGAAAGGGAACGTAGGGTGCTATCTGTTCGTGCGAATATGATAGCATACAGTGAAATGGGTATTATACAGAACATTGTTTATGATATTTTAGAGTTACAGTTACTTAACGAATTTGAATGATTATAACAGTTGGTGTTAATAAAAAGTGGAAAAAGATTTTGCGTATTTTCCTAAATGAATAATAAAATAACAATATGTGGGGACTCCATTTCACACATGGCCATCTGACCCCAAACTAGGGACACGCTGTACTATGAGTGTCAAACAGCTGATAAACATACACAAACATATTTTAAATACATACATATATAGATAAACAACACCCAGACACAAGGCAAACACAAGTGCTCATCACACAAATATTTACCCTGGGCGGGAAACGAACCCGCAACACGCTGCGCAGCAATCAATCGCTCAGCTACTGCGCCAACCGTGTCGCGTTAATGATTCGTTTTCATGTTAGGCAACGAGTTTCGAAAGGTCTGAAGGCTCCAGTTCGCAGGAACCTCTACACGCACGTCACGGTGTCTCTACCTGAAGTCCGCCGGCGTCAGCGCCTCGTCCACCTGGCACGGCTCGGACGGCGGAGGGCGCAGCGGGGGCAGTGGGAGGGGTACGCCGTACGTGCGCACTTTAGGCTCCATCAACGCCGGCGTCAGGCACGAGCCGCAATTCGCGTCCTTCGCCAGTTGTCGCATCAGCATCGCCGCCTAACACACAAATGATATAGGGTAAACAATAGAAACTAATGTTGGCACCCCCCAAAATGTAACTTACTGTCGGCGACGAGATCCACGATCAACAATAATGTATGTAATATAGGGCGCTAATTAGATTTAAATGTTAGATATTTTTCTTATAAGGTTCTAATTAGTATATAAGGGTGTATTTACGTAATATTTTAGCGATTCATTCTAATAAGACTGGTTATTTGATAGTTGTAAAGTAAAAGTTTGATCTCAAGTAACTTTGTCCAAATAATTACGTAACTTGAAAAAGTGTTTTTTTGTTTGTGTACATAGCGATTTGATTTTAGTCTTAAAAGTTAGATCTTGATTTAAAAATGTATATACAAAAGGTTTCATAAGGATAGAACTTACCAATTTAAAGTTATAGCAAAAAATGTAAAGTGAAAATTGCGAATCACACATTTTTACGAGTTTTTGTTCTAGGATTTTTTTATTAAGTTATTAAATAGTTAAGATTTGTGTTTTATTTTATTAATTAGGTTCATAATTAGTTAATAAGATAAAAATTGTAAGGATTTATTGAAATAAATAAATAAAATAAGGGGTCTAAAGTTTTCGGCTAAGGGAAAATTGACGAGCAAAACAGGCCCAAATTACGCGGACCTCTGTCCGGTAAGGCAGGCCGGTATATAAGGCGAGCCATTTTTCGGTTCAAATCAGTCGCAGCTCAGCCGTTGAAGAGGCAACATCAAGAAAAGGGAAGCAAGCCGAAAACTGCGGACAAGAAAGGTTCAAGAAGAATATCTGCGTTTTATTTGCCTGCGCCGCCTCTTCAACTCCCCGTCTCTCCCGTGGTCCTTGTGGGTGGTGCCCACGAACACATACGCATTCAGGGGTGCGTGGTGACGTACGTCACCAGCAAACATGATTTTCACCGCAAAAAACAAACCATTACCAGATTTCCCGCCTCTTACTATAAACAATGACACAATAAGAAGATCGAGCCACGAAAAATATCTCGGTCTGAGGGTAGACGACAAACTCACATGGAAACTGCACATCGAACATGTAAAATCAAAATTAACGTCATTACTAGCATCATTACGCAAAATATCAAATTGTATTCCAAGGAAAATACGTACTATTATTTATAACTCATTAGTAAAATCACATCTCGAGTACCTTATTGAAATATGGGGGTGTGCCGCAAAAACTATCCTAATGCCTTTACAACGAACCCAGAACAAAATTATAAAAACACTATACCACTATCACTACCTTACTCCAACTAAAACACTATTTGAAAAAACCAAATTATTAAATCTCAAACAACTATACACATACGGTACCTGCATTCTAATAAAAAAAATCACCACAAACAGCGTACAATCAAAACTACAACTACATAAAAAAACAATATCATACAACCTAAGAAATAAAAATAAATTACAACGAAGACAAGCTCGCACAAACTACGGTAAAAAAACTATATTGTTCGAAGGAGCACAGCTGTTTAATGACCTACCAAATGACGTAAAAGATTGTGAGAATATTAACAGATTTAAACTAAAGCTGAGAAATTACGTTTATGAAATGTAGTCATATCGCATATTAAATGGTAGCAATTTACATACTTCCTATTATATATATATATAATTGTTTTGTATAACTTCTCCAACACGCATCGAAGGCAAAATGTATTTATTTAGATATAAACAATTACTTTGTATCTCATTGTAAGTGAACCTATGTATTGTTCTTATGAGAATAAATTCTTTAAACCGAACCGAAACAGTTCGTCAAAAAACGTACGTCAAACAAACGTTTGGGAGATTGTCCCAGGGTGCCTGCGGGTACTGACCATACCCCAGCCGCCCGAAACAGTTGGTCCTTCGAGATCCGGATCCCTGCGAGAAGAGTACAGAAGAGTTCAGAAGAATCAGAAGACTGCGTACAAGATGCCGGTAACCAGGTCGCAGAAGGATGCCCCCTCACGCCCCGGGTCCCGTCCCTCTGAAAAGGACGCGACAGAAGGAACGTCGGGGTCAGAAGGGGTCACGTCTGCGTCGGCGTCATCGGGAACTGCAACTACAACCGATACGAACACTTCTTCAGGCACCGCGACGACGGAAGGTACTACAGAAACAGAGACCACGACTGCGACTGAAACCACGGCGGCTTCTGATAAGAAGAAGGAAGATGCCGCAAGAAAGAAGATGGCCAAGAAGACCCCAGAAGATGTTCCGGAAAAGGGTGATTATGGCTCCGCCACGACCCTGAAGCCGAAGGGGGTCGGTCGTCGTGCCAGGTCCACGAAGACCACGAGTTCCTCGGCCAGAAGACGCGAGCTGGCAGCCAGAGAAGAGGTTGCACGCTTGGAGCTGAAGCAAGCACAAGCTGAGGCGAAGCTGGCCCGTGTCAGATTAGAGCTGGCGCAATGTGAAGATGAGGACTCCGTGGATGAAGACCAGGAAGATAGAACAGCACAGGTGCAAAACTGGATCGAGACATCCGTGCTGGATGATGGGAACAAAGAACAGCCAGAGCTACGAGATCAGCGCCCACCAGAAGAGCCACAGAAGGTGAAGCCAGAAGAGAACTCTTCAGCGGGAAGGGCTACGATCGAGATTCAAGCGTTGGCGACGGCGTTGAAAGAAGCCTTCACCACGAAAGGAGGACCAGCAGCGCAACCGAAGTACATCCACGAGTTACCCTACTTCGACGGCAACAGCAGCGAATGGCTGGCCTTCAAGGTGGTCTACGAAGATACCGCACCGATGTTCAACGAAGTTCAAAACATGGCTCAACTAAGAAGAGCACTGAAGGGCAACGCAAGAGAAGCTATCAAGAGCCTGCTGTACTCTGAAGCATCTCCGTTGGAAGTCATGCAAGCCCTCAGAAGAAGATATGGAAGACCTGATGCGCTGGTGCTGGCAGAATTGGATAAGGTAAAGGCGTTATCGAAGATCTCTGAAAATCCCAGGGATATATGCGTCTTCGCGAGCCAGATCAACAACAGCGTAGCAGCAATAAAAGGATTGAAGAAACCGCAGTACCTGCATTCGCCTGAGATGGTGAAGCAAATCATAGAGAAGATGCCTACGATTCTCAAGTTCCGATGGTACGACTTCACTGCAGCATCAGAAGAAGGCGAGTTCTCTGACCTGACGATGGTATCCAGGTTTCTGAACACAGAAGCAGACAAGTGTGGAGCCTTCGCGACTTCAGAAGAGAAGAGTGGATTCAAAAGGACTCAACGACAGGCGACGCATTCAACGAAAGAAAGGGAAAAGGACTCAAGACAACCAGAGAAGACTTGCCCCGTGTGTGAGGGCGAACACTTCATCATCGAATGTCAGAAGTTCCAGAAGGCGTCAGTGCAAGATCGTTGGGCAATGGTAAAGAAGAGTCGCGTTTGCTTCAAATGTCTTCAAGGGAAACACAGGAAGGAGAGCTGCAGAAAACCACCGTGCAAGGAATGCAAAAGATGGCATCATCATCTGCTGCACGTCGAGTCAGAAGAAAGGACCTCGGGAGAAAAGAAGACGGAGACACAAGAGGTGGCAAACGTCATGGCATCGGTAAACGCTGTGAATAACGCAAGGGCATACCTGAAGATCGTTCCAGTAGAAGTCTTCGGGTCAAAAGGATCAAAGAAGATATTGGCCTTAATGGATGAAGGGTCAACAGTGTCACTTCTGGATCAGAAGGTGGCAGAAGAAGTCGGCGCTCAAGGAAATAAGGAAGAACTAGTCATCGAAACAGTGGGGGGCAGGCTCATAAGGAAGACGGACTCTCAGATGCTGGACCTGACGGTGAAGGGGGTTCATCGGGGAAGCAAGAAGACCCTGAAGAGAGTTCGAACCATCGACGAGTTGAAGCTTGCGCCACAGTTCCTAGAAAAGAAAAGGATCGAAGAATGTCGACACTTGAAGAAGATCGCTGACTCGATATACTATGAAGGGGAGTCACCACAGCTGCTCATCGGGCAAGATAATTGGGAGCTAATCGTGACTCGAGAAGTAAGAAGAGGGAAACCAGGAGAACCAGTTGCTTCAAGAACAGGACTTGGATGGGTGCTCCACGGGTCAGACACCGGAGGCGCAAGAGTGGTACACTTCCTCAACACGTGTCTACATGTCAGCACACCAGAAGAAGAAATGCATCAAGCCATCAAGGATCACTTTGCGATCGAGGCGCTGGGTGTGCAACCACGAAGACCTACTACGGACTCTGAAGGAAGAGCACTCGCCATCCTAGAGAAGACTTGCAGAAGACTTGAAGATGGTCGATTCGAAGCTGGACTTCTGTGGAAGAACGAAGAAGAACAGATGCCAGAAAGCTACACGTCTGCCAGGAACCGGTTGATGAACATCGAGAAGAAGATTGACAAAGACCCTCAGTTGAAGGCAGAGTACAGCAAGCAGATTCAGCATCTAATCGACAGCAAGTACGCAGAAGAAGCACCTGAAGGACAAGAAGACTCCAAGAAGAAATGGTTCCTCCCTCACTTCTCCGTGGTACATCCATTGAAAAAGAAGATAAGGATTGTCTTCGACGCTGCAGCGAAATCAAAAGGAAGAAGCCTCAATGACGCATTACTACCAGGACCAGATCTACTACAGTCACTCTTCGGGGTATTATTAAGATTTCGACAGGGACCGTTAGCAGTGGCAGCCGACATAAAAGAAATGTTCCTGCAAGTCCGCATTCGACATGAAGATAGAGATAGCTTGAGGTTCCTGTGGCGCGGGGATCGACGCGACGTGTCGCCGAAGGAGTACAGGATGACATCGGTCATCTTCGGCGCGACATCATCTCCGAGCACAGCGATCTACGTCAAGAACCGGAACGCAGCGGACTACAGGGACCAGTATCCAGAGGCAGTAAGGGCGATCGAGCTGAACCACTATATGGACGACTACCTGCACAGTTTCCATTCAGAAGAGAACTTCAGAAGAGTGACAGCTCAAGTAGACTACATACACAAGAAGGCGGGCTTCGAACTAAGAGGATGGGCATCAAATCAACCCGAGTTGCTGCAAGACGTGAAGACTGAAACGACCGAGAAGACAGAAGTAAACTTAGGCGAGAAGGAAGAGAAGACACTGGGACTACGCTGGTTCACAGAAAGGGACTCCATCGGCTTCAGGGCAAACCTCAGAAACACGCCAGAAGAAATAGCTCAGGGATTCAAAGTGCCTACGAAGAGGGAAGTCACCAGCGCCGTGATGTCAACTTTCGACCCACTAGGATTAGCATCACCGGTTCTCGTCCAGGGCAAGAAGCTGCTTCAGAACATATGGCGGAGCGGCGTCGGTTGGGATGACGAGATAGAAGAAAGGGAGTACGAGGCATGGAAGACTTACCTGGAGAAGATGAAGCTACTTCAAGACCTGCAGGTTCCTAGATGCCTGGCGCCACATCGCACCGAGGGGGAGCTGCACACGTTTACGGATGCAAGCGAGACAGCGTATGCAGCGACGGTTTATTGGAGGACAGAAGATGAAGATGGGACTTACCACGTCAGCTTAGTGGCGGCGAAAGTAAGAGTCACTCCACTGAAGCCGGTGTCGATCCCGAGACTCGAACTGCAGGCGGCCCTCCTTGGAAGCAGACTGGCACATTCGGTGGAAGAAGAAATGGACCTTAAGGTGAAGAAGAAGACTTATTGGACGGACTCCAGCATCGTGCTTTCCTGGATCAAGACGGACCCGAGAACATTCAAGACGTTCGTGGCTCATCGCTTGGCGGAGATAGAAGATCTCACCAAACCACAAGACTGGCGGTGGGTGCCTACGGCGCAGAACCCTGCAGATGACGCAACGCGCGACGTACCGGAACACTTCAGCTGCAATCACCGATGGTACACCGGACCGGAGTTTCTAAGAAGAGAAGAAGTTCATTGGCCAGCGGCAAGAACCTTCAAGAAAGAAACCACCGGAGAAGAAAAAGCAGCGGACGTCGTGGCGACAGCAAGCACTACTCACCCATCACCAGATCCTGAGAGGTTTTCGTCATGGAAGAGACTTTGGCGAGCCACAGCGAGAGTACTGCAGTTTATACAACTCTGCAGAAGAAAAGAGAAGGTCAACGTCAGTAAAGAAGATCCCACCTGGAAGATAACGAAAGGAAAGAAGGCGAAGATTATCGAGAAGCGACTTCGACCGTCAGACATACCAGCAAGGAACTACATCCCGTTGGGCGCAGAACTACTAGAGCAAGCTGAAACCCTATTGCTACAAAGAAGTCAAGATAGAAGCTTCAAGGAAGACATGAGGTGTCTGCAGCAAGGGAAGCAATTAGAGGGCAGCAGCAAGTTGAAGAAGCTCGACGTAGTACTGGAAGAAGGACTCCTACGACTGAAAGGAAGAATCGACGCGATACAGGGTGTCACCAGAGACTACAAACGACCCATCGTGCTCGACAGCAAGGACAAGACAACACGACTCATCATAGAAGAATTCCACTGCCGCTTCAATCACGGGAATCATGCAACAGTAATGAACGAAGTAAGGCAACGCTTCTGGATACTGGGACTGAGGTCAGCAATAAAGGCGGTTCAACATCAATGTCAATGGTGCAAGATAAGAAAAGGAAGACCGCAAGAACTACCGACGGGCAACTTACCTGCTGAGCGTTTGATGCACGGAAACCCTCCATTTACGTGCACCGGCGTAGACTACTTCGGCCCGATGACAATTACCGTAGCAAGACGTCACGAGAAAAGATGGGGTGCGCTGTTCACATGCTTAACAACTAGAGCTGTGCACATTGAGATAACTCCATCACTCTCCACCGACAGTATGATTATGGCGCTACGACGATTCGCCGCGAGAAGAGGAATGCCGAAGACCATCTACACCGACAACGGGACCAACTTCGTCGGCGCCAACAAAGAACTGAAAGAGGCGCTAGAAACAATGAAACAAGAAGACCTCACCTCAGAAGCAGAGAAGATCGGCGTGCAGTGGAAATTCATCCCTCCTGGTGCACCAAACATGGGCGGTGCATGGTAGCGTCTGGTGCGATCAATAAAAACCGCACTAGGCGCCACACTCAACGAGAAGCATCCACGTGAGGAGGTACTTCACACCCTCCTACTAGAGGCCGAACACATAGTCAACTCTCGGCCTCTCACCCACATCTCCGAGAACCCTGAAGAAGAAGCACTCACGCCTAACCACTTCCTCATTGGGCGATCATGCGGCGCAGCGAGAATCGGCAGCTTCGAGGACAACGAGCTCGTGGGCAAACACACCTGGAAGGCCACGCAGCGACTTGCCGATCACTTCTGGCAACGTTGGCTGCGCGAATACCTGCCCACTCTACTGCCGAGGAAGACGAAGGGAAGACCCAACGCCGCAGACCTGCAAGTCGGAGACATCGTGTTGATCGTCGACCACAGCCTACCGAGATGCACCTGGCCACGCGGCAGAATTCAGCGGGTGTATCCTGGACCGGACGGGCGGACAAGGATCGTCGACGTCGAGACACGAGGAGGTGTGCTGCGAAGACCCAGTTCGAGAGTGGTGCTGTTGGTGCCGGGAGTATCGCCGAGCCAGAGGGATGGTGCGACGCACGAGGGGGAGACTGTCGGCGACGAGATCCACGATCAACAATAATGTATGTAATATAGGGCGCTAATTAGATTTAAATGTTAGATATTTTTCTTATAAGGTTCTAATTAGTATATAAGGGTGTATTTACGTAATATTTTAGCGATTCATTCTAATAAGACTGGTTATTTGATAGTTGTAAAGTAAAAGTTTGATCTCAAGTAACTTTGTCCAAATAATTACGTAACTTGAAAAAGTGTTTTTTTGTTTGTGTACATAGCGATTTGATTTTAGTCTTAAAAGTTAGATCTTGATTTAAAAATGTATATACAAAAGGTTTCATAAGGATAGAACTTACCAATTTAAAGTTATAGAAAAAAATGTAAAGTGAAAATTGCGAATCACACATTTTTACGAGTTTTTGTTCTAGGATTTTTTTATTAAGTTATTAAATAGTTAATATTTGTGTTTTATTTTATTAATTAGGTTCATAATTAGTTAATAAGATAAAAATTGTAAGGATTTATTGAAATAAATAAATAAAATAAGGGGTCTAAAGTTTTCGGCTAAGGGAAAATTGACGAGCAAAACAGGCCCAAATTACGCGGACCTCTGTCCGGTAAGGCAGGCCGGTATATAAGGCGAGCCATTTTTCGGTTCAAATCAGTCGCAGCTCAGCCGTTGAAGAGGCAACATCAAGAAAAGGGAAGCAAGCCGAAAACTGCGGACAAGAAAGGTTCAAGAAGAATATCTGCGTTTTATTTGCCTGCGCCGCCTCTCCAACTCCCCGTCTCTCCCGTGGTCCTTGTGGGTGGTGCCCACGAACACATACGCATTCAGGGGTGCGTGGTGACGTACGTCACCAGCAAACAGTTCGTCAAAAAACGTACGTCAAACAAACGTTTGGGAGATTGTCCCAGGGTGCCTGCGGGTACTGACCATACCCCAGCCGCCCGAAACACTTACGTACACAAATTCACGTAAAACACACGGCCATGTCCACGACACAGCCACACCCCCGAATTTTTACACCCGCTATTGTTCATGTCATACTTCTTGTGCCTACGCTCGCACCACTCTGCGACACTAGCCACAAAATATAGAGGGTACAGAAGGACCGCTCCCGCCATCTTCAAAAATAATTACCTAAACTTGCCGGACTCACTAGGGCTGCTACTGTACTGACTCTGTAGGTTTTATTTGTGACAGTATGAAATTTTATTGACACTGGGTGGAACTCTTAGCAATTTTTTATAACAAAATTTTCTCGATCGTCGTGAAATTTCAATGTCTCTTATTTATTCATTTAGACAACCCGTGACAGTCGAGTTTGAAGATTGAAACTGCTTGTGAATGCCTATAAAAGTAATGTCAATGTGTGCGTGGTAAAAATGGCGGTTTGATCTGAGTGGTCTCTCTGCTCGGGCGCGAGGCAGCCTTACGTACTTTGTGCACTAGCCGTAGTAGCCGTGTGTCGTGATAGACAGAGGGCGTCAGAGAGCAATCATACCTGTCTTAGGATGTTCTAAAACATGATATATTTTCATAAACATGATTTGTATTCCAATTATAATAGCATTAAATTAGACAGAAGTTAAAAAGGTTATTTTTAATGCACACTTTGTAAAAAAGTACACTGAACATGTTTACAGTTACGATAGACGCAGAGTTTAATATAATCTATTTTTACAACAGTTATCATAGATATTATATATATAGATAATTTATATTATTAAATGATGTGGCTTTCATTTAGTTGTATTATTTAATTCCAATTTAAAATTACAGTGTCAATGCTAAAAACCTAAAAGAAGCAGGGATGAACAATACCGGGAACGTTATTTGTTTCACTATAATTCTAATAAAGTTTAAAATGTTACCTAACCTTTAAAAGATATTTATTTTATTTATATTATTATACGTCCATATTTAGTAGTATCTTAAATCTATTTATAATGATAGGTTAAAAATAAATACATTTTTAATTGTTTTAACTTATCTTTGAAATAAAATGTTTTTCATTGCTGCTTCTTATTTCTAATGCTATTTTATAAATGTAGTATAGGCTAAGATTCAGTTACAAACAAACCTTGGGTTCTCCGAGCAAATGTTCCAGTTGTATAATCTTTTTCTGGATGTCATTGAGCACCTTCTCGGTGTCCCTTTTGAGCAATACCACGTGTATGATGGGAGCCTTGATCTCCGATGTCTGTGACAGGTCCTCGATCGCTCTCTATTGACAAACATTAGTTTGATATTAAAGAAGGAGCAATCGTAAGTAATAAGCAAAAAACTTTCAAGATAATAATAATAATAATAATAATATGTTCACACACGGCCATCTGACCCCAAACTAGGGAGACCCTGTACTATGGGTGTCAGACAGCTGATATACATACACAAATACCTTTTTTTTTTGTAAATACATACATATATAGATAAACAACACCCAGACACAAGGCAAATACAAGTGCTCATCACACAAATATTTTCCCGGGCGGGAATCGAACCCGCAACACGCTACGCAGCAGTCGATCGCTCAGCCACTACGCCAACCGTGTCGTCAAATAATGTTGCAACAATTACAAATGTGTACATTTGGTCAACAAAAAGAATAACTCCCATACAAGTATATTGCCTTAAAATAAAATAAAACTAAGATATTTATATAACTGGTGCAAGTAATGATGGTTCGGAAAACAATATTAGGTAGCGACCCGCCCGATCTAGGTTAATACAAACCTGTGTTTCAGGCCATCACTTTGTACATCATTTAATTGGGCAGTGAAGTTTAAAGTATAACTAATATATAATAATCCATTAACAATTATGAGAAAAAGCATAGTACATTATTATCTAATAGTAAACCTATATAAATCTTATGTAAATATACAAGAATAAGTACTTTATCATTATGCCAAAACTTCTAAAAGTATTTCTGTGTCTGTGTAATTGAGAATCGCTAAATATTCAGATAATATTTTACTACATTCTTTATAACATAAACCATAGTAGCCTACTGACATGTTAAGCCTATTATAAAGGAAAGGTCCTAAAAAAACATAAAATCGCTTAGCAAATGCATGTCTAGTTTGAGGCTTTGTGCAGACCAGGTCCTTCCTTCTCTTGTCGGAAGGTACTGGGTTAAAAGGAAGTGCAGTGTGCTGGTGTAGTACTATGCTTAAGATAAATAATTGCCGTACTGTAAGTACTTTACATGCTATGTAAAGCTGGTGCGTAGGAAATCTAAAAGGGCGAAAGGTGGCAACCTTTAGAATTGCTCTTTGAGCACGCTCTAATGGAAGTAAAATGGTTTTTGCAGCACCACCCCACGAAGTTATGCAATAGGTAAGAATGGATTGACACAAAGCTAAATATACCTGTTTAATTAATTTATAATCGGCTATGTTCCGTAAGTTCTTAAAAACATATATTAATTTGCGCACTCTAGTACATAGCAAATCTATATGTTTACGGAAATTTAAATTGGGGTCAATAGTGACACCTAGATATTTCAGATAGTCAGCGTTCGTTAAAGTGATACAAGAGCATGCATTGTCAGCGTACGTGCTACAATTATGTGCGTAAATGTTCAGATTAGTAAACGGTATATTAGTATGCCTCATTGTAAATAAAATGTATTTAGTTTTATCTGCATTTAATGTTAGAAGATTTTTATGAAGCCAATTAGACACAATGTTAAAACCAGTCTGAGCATGTTTATAGACCTCAACTCTTGATTTAGCTGAGAACAATAGGACAGTGTCATCCGCGTAAGATATAATGACACCATTTTGGAGTAACAGGCTACACAGTTCATTAATATAGATTAAAAATAACGTAGGGCCTAAAATACTGCCTTGTGGAATGCCAAAAGAACTATTTTTCAATTCAGAACTTGTATACTGATCAATTTTGACACATTGATGACGATCGCTGAGATAATCCGAAAATAATTGAAGTTGTGTTCCTCTTATCCCAAGTGTTTCAAGCTTGTGCAGAAGTGAGGTACAACAAATTGTGTCGAAGGCCCTGGCAAGGTCTAGAAAGATCCCAATTGTGTGCATACCATTATCTAAATTTGTAGAAATATAATTAGTCAATTTGTGTACTGCTTGGCTAGTTGATCTTTTGGGCCTAAAACCAAATTGATTATCTGAAAGTAGTCTGTTATGTTCCAGATATTTTATCAATCTACTATTAATGATTTTTTCTAAAATTTTTGAGAGTCCTGTTAACACTGAAATGGGTCTGTAGTTATTCACACAGTTTTTGTCTCCAGACTTGAATACAGGTGTGACCACAGCTTTTTTAAGCAATTTAGGGAATTTTCCGTTCGATAAACATAGCTGAAAAATGTGTGTTAGCGGAGGCGCTAATAGGTATTTAAATCTTTTAAGTATATTATTAGGTATATCATCCCACCCTGTAGCACAAACATCCTTTAACCCGTTTATTATACTTACTACTTCGTAAACGTCTGTATCTAATAAAACAAAAGAATTTAGTGTAGAGGATGTCGTTGCCGAATGTGGACGGGAAAAATTACTAGAATTTAAAGATTTTTCAGCTACATTTTTGCCGACGTTGGCAAAATAATTGTTTATTTTGTTCATTGCTTCGGATGGGTTTGTTTCTGTCATTAGTAAATCAAACGGTGGTTCGGTATTTTTCGATCTAAATGTATGAGTTTTTATGAATTTCCACACAAGTTTACTATTTTTCCCCGCCTTTTGTAATTCATTTTTATCATACTGATTTTTTAATTTTTTCAAAAGCTTATTGCAGAAGTTTCGATACCTTTTATAGGTAACTGTAAGTAGTTCGTTATCAGGTGCGAGTTTCGATTTTAGGTGAAGTTTGTCTCTATGTCTTATACAGCGTACGAGACCGGGTGTGATCCATGGTTTAATACAACTATACTTTCTAGGCATAATCTTAGTGAATGTGTTTTTCTTAATAGCATGTTGTAGTGAAATTATAAAATACTCTAAAGAAATATTTGCATCGTTTGAATTATAAACAGGGTCAAAATTAATACCGCGTACGTCATTTTCAAGGTTAGTCATATTAACTTTAGTGCAGCTACGCATGCAGTTTTTTCTAGGTGAACTTATTTCTAATGTTAGTAAAACAGCTTGATGATCGGTAAGCGAAGAATTAGTAACCAATGTTTTGGATGGTTTATTTGCTTTTAGGATGATGTGGTCTAAGCACGAACCGCTCTGATGCGTGGGGTAATGATGAGCTGGTAGTAATCCATGAAATGAGCAAATATTCAGATAATTATGTACATAGGTATCTGGTTTCCCGGAAGCAATGTTGATGTTAATATCACCCAAAAGTATTATGTTTTTAAAAGACGATAGGTTTTTTAAGTTTGTGTCAAGTGATCCTATAAATCTGTCCATATTTTGAGAAGGAGGCCTATATATAGCCATGACTATCGTATCGGGAATAATTTTGATTAATAAGCAATTACTATCTTGGAATTCAGGTTCTTCTTTGATCGTACGTAAATTATTTTTAACATATACTACTAATCCATCGTTTTGGTTTATGTTTCTATCGGATTTATAAGAATAATAGCCGTCAAGGGATGGTAAGTTGACTGTCTGTTTTGACAGCCAACATTCTGTTAGGACAATAATATCACAGCTTATGTCTAGATTCTGTAGTAATACTTCAAAGCCGTTCATGTTTCGATTTATGCTGCGAATATTCTGTGTAAGCAGGGTCAAAGTTTTGTTACCAGAAGGAAGAAGTTGCTTACAGTCCTCAACATTACAGACTAAAGATTCAGACACAGAAAAACTATCTAGATCACAAATTAGCTGATTTGTCATGCTAGTTACAAACTAAGTATAAATATAAAATAAACTACCTTTTATGTGCTAACTAAACAAAGTATTCGGTGGCGCTCTTAGGCGCCTTCATAGTCTATTGAGTTTATATAGTTTAACTCTGCATATTTGCGCGCCGGGCAACTTTCATCACCAGTAGGATGGTCACATTTTCTCTTGAAACGTTTACACGTCGCACATTGAGAGGAAGAAGATTTGCTAGTACATTCCTTGAAGGAGTGTCCAGTCTCACCACAGTGGTTGCAGGTAGGACTAGTTTCCCGGCAAAACTTGGCAGCATGTCCGAACTGTTGGCAATTGAAGCACCTGGTGACTATCGTGAAGTCCCTCACAGGGCATGATGTCCAATTTATAAAAATTCGGCCTTGGTTTACAATTATTTTCCTTATGCTAGCGGGTAGTTCCAAGATATAATTGCAAGTAGGAAGGTCTTTCTTACCCGATTTATGGCTCAGTTTGATGTTCTCAAGGAAAGACTCACGAGTAATATTCGGCAACTTGTCTGAGAGGTTCTGCTCGTAGATACAGTCAAATACCTCCTTCTCGGTAAGGGCAACAGGAACACCAATGACAGCAACCCTAGGGCGTTTGGAAGGTTCTTCTATTTTAAGGCCTGATGAAACTAATTTTTCCGATTTTTTGAGTTTTTCAATGTCGCCTTTATTTTCAGTGATAATAAGAACGCCTCCATTTTTCACTTTTCTCAGGCCACGGGTTTGTAGCTTTAATTGTTCGGGGGAGATTAACTTTTGAACAAGTGACTTTGTGTCGTCACTTGTTTGGGTTTTATCACTGGGATAGATGGCCACTGAACTCAGATTTGCAGGACGAACAAAGTTATCGGCACCTTTCTTCACCATACTAGCGTAAGAACTATGGCCTGATGAATTTAGCTTTGTTTCGACTACTTCTTTGAACTGCTGGAGAGAGTTCACTACGTTCTGGTGATCCTGCAGGTGCTGGATTGTGGAGTGGGCTTGGATCGTTTTCTGCTTTAATGACTGGTATAAGACGGCCATCTGAGCAGTTCCAGTTGAGACCTTCCGGCAAAGATTAGTTACACGAAGCTTCTGGTCCGAGTTCATCTTCCCTTCACCGACAATAAGGCACACTTCATTCAGAATGGCGTCTATAGATCCTAGCCATTTCTGGATCTCCGGCGTACTGATGACTTCAGACGGCAATTCATTGTCTTCGGGTGCTGGTGGAATTAGGTTGCTCGGGGGTAGAGGTTCAGTAGGCGTCGGTGGGGGACTTCGCCGTAGTAACTGGCTACGACTAAACGGGCTCGATCCTGGGTTCGACATATTACCCGAAACACTTGATTTATTGTTCTAAGAAATATTTAGTTCATTTTGCAACTTACTTAAAAATAAACTTGAATAAATTACAAGTCGCACACGACACACTTTACTTATACTGACACACTTTATACGGATTCGTACGGATTTCATTATACGGAATAACTACAAAAAACACGTCCGCTTAGTCTCGCGTCTCGACAAGCGATCATAATAGCCGTGTCCCTGACCTAGGACAGCCTGCAGATCACCCGCTTCTACGCATAGATTTACGCTGATACGATTGTATCAGATGTTATATTCCCAGATGTTGAAAAGCACGTAACGTCTTCTAGTCCAAAACCTTAGCCTTTTTTTTTTTTTTGGTACGGTGTGGAAAATCCTCATTGATGTCCTCCGCCCTGGGGCGGGCGAAGGGGTCTGTCAGACTCTTACTGACTAAAAACCACCCCGGTGTTCCATCTCACACCAACGTCGGGGGTCGCGGGAACTGGAGATACTTCCGCAACCCCCGGCTGGTGCCGGCCCGCTGCAGCGCGCCACTTCTCGGGTCAGGGGGGGGAGTGAGGTGTTAGACTCCCCACCGAACATCTTAGAGGGGCGCGCGTGGAACACTACGCGCCGCCACCTCGGGTCCTGGTGTATGTGGGGTCGGGTCCCCGAGTCTGCCGCCCCTGGACCCATATAGGGGGGGCCGAAAGAGGGCGTTGTCCGCTCTCCGCCGACGCCCGGTGCGCCTGCTGCGGGCCGGGTGGGAGGTGGAGATCTCCCTCTCCCTTTCCGCAGCCTCCTTCTGCGACATGACACTTTCACAGAAGGAAACCACCGCGTCCCAGGACTCTGCGCTGTCTACCATCGACTCGACCACGGCCGGCAGCGACAGGTCACTGCCTACTTCTGAGACGAGGGCACGGCGCGGCTCCTCCCAAGCGGCACACTCTGCCAGCGTATGCCGCGCCGTGTCCTCCCGGCAGTCGACGCAGTGGTGACACCGGGCGTCCGGCTCCCTGTTGTCCGATGGGGCTGCAAAGTTTTCGAATGGAGACCACGTAGGTACCGGGAAGCGCAGCGTAGGACTTCCACCCACAAGGTGGACCTAAGACTTGATTTTTGGAAATCTATAGGGAAGGCCTATGTCCAGCAGTCGTACGGGACGTCCTACGGCTGATATGATGATGAGGAAGATGATGACTATAAAACGTGCTTTTAATTCTAATCACAAATAAAATAAGAAATACCTACATATTTTATAAAGGTTGGGCGTGTGGACGTGTGTGCGAGTGTGTGAGAGAGTGAAAGAAATAGAGAGACTACGAAAGAATGTGAAAATGCGAAAAACGATGTGTGAAATAGAAACGAATATGTATAGTCACGAGCAAAAACATTTGGTCTCATTCTAAACTGATTTTCTCCTAAACTACTGATTGAAATGTTATGGGGTTACGAATAGGGTATTTTTGGTCCCTAACTTCTATAAAATAGGTTTTATCTATAAGTTGAAATAGTTATTTCCCGAGAAAATTGCTTTCAAATTTTGCAACTTGTATACATATTTATGCTCGTGATTATACTTAAGAGGAGCCTTCTCGGTCTGTCTATCGTCAATGCAAGCATGGTTGTATTTTTTTTCTATTTAATCTGATGCATTGATCGAAAACAAAAATGTTTATTGTTGTTACTAAATCTAGTTCATCATCTGCCTGCCTTTTCCCAACTATGTTGTGGTCGGTTTCCGGTCTAACCCGAAGCAGCTGAATGCCAGTGTTTTACACTTTACATGGAGCGACTGCCTATCGGACCTCCACAACCTAGTTACTGGGTAAAGATACTTCATGGGTACGACTGGTTGTGAAAATTTCTGGCTTCTGACTACCCATAACGACTGCCAAAGATTACAAGATTCTACGAATGACAGCTGGGACCAACGGCTTTACGTGCTCTCCGAGGCACAAAACCTAAATATAAACCACAAAATACCTGTGTATTCGAAATATGTATCTGGAGGAACTTTTGTTAGTTATAACGCAATCGTCACGTATGATTGATTTGTATGGGAAATATCACGGATTGGCCGCTCTCTTAAGAGCGCCCATCCCGTCATATTTCCCATAAAAACGCTCGTACGCGATTACGGCGTTATAACAAATTATTTTCCAAATATTTTTAACATTTGGAAACACAAATAGGTTTAAATCTAGGTTTGTATGAAGTTAAAAGTAAACTTTTTCGAGAAACAAATTCAGTAAACACGTCCGAAAATCAGTTTTTTTACACAATTTTGTCTGAACTTTGGCCGTTCATAATGCACTCATACATTGAAAAAAAAATTCAATCAGGCTCGCGTTGTAGTTCGTTCGATGGGGAAGGGCGCTCTTAAAGACAAAGAAAGCGGGAGTTAAAATGAAAAATAATCTCCTGTCACTAAACTATTGAAAATATTTGATTGAATATTTGTATGCAAACCAGAAATGCTATTACATATTCGACGCCCAAATTGTGTAAAAACTCGTCGTCATTTATAATTGCAAGTACATCAAACCATACTAACTGTCAAATTTTCGCAATTGACTATGAACCTTATTCTTTCTAAAGTTGAAAATCTATCAAAGAAATTTGACAGATGGTTTTAGCTTGATGTGCTGTCTGTGTACCTTTAATACCTTAAAATTGCCAAGTACGCATTCCATCATTACTATCTATTTCTCTATATTTCAGCTGACATGAATACTACTTACGTTCCACGCAGCTTCCTGTTTATGGAACTTGTCATAGCTCCTTGCGAGGCGGTGATCTAGATCGGCGCGCGCCTCTCGGAATTCGTCTTCGTGCAGCAAACCACGGAGGTGTGTCTTGTCCGCCTGACCAACAATAGAGGAATTGTGAGCGTTACGAGAAATGTCAAAGATACAAAAATCCTAAAGAGGCACATTATATTCACGGCAGTCCGCTTTGCCGTCCACCGCTTCACGCAGGATTGTGAATGTTTTTGCTGCCTGTATAATATCCAGCAACACCGAGCAGGATGCGACTCGAGTCCTGCACAAAGCGTGCAAGCTCCGCCCACCGCATGCAGTACGCAGTGTCTTGGCGTGTAGCAAGCAGGAGTGTGAATTTGGATGCAGGACTACTGCCCGCCATTGTTTTTACAATGGACAGCACGGGCTTACGAGAGCTATTTCCTGCTTCACAATCCTGCACGCTGGACTGCCATGCAGGATAGTGAATGGGCCCCTTAAGTTTAATTGGGCTTATTTTTTTATTTTTTTTTTGACCGCAAATCAACTGATCTTAAGTGATGATGCAGCCTAAGGTGGAACACGCTTGTCTAGGATGAACCGGTTCACTCGTGCCTTGAAGATACCCAGATTATACGTATCAGGGAACAGAGAAGCGGGCAGTGAATTCCACAGTCTGGTAGTTCGCACAACAAATGTGGAATCAAAGCGCTTGGCTGGTTAATAATCATAGCGTTGTGGATTCAATAAAACTTTACCATAATGTTTTTATAGAATATCCCCTTTTGAAGTAGGTACTCCCCCCGTCCTTTCATATCACTAAACAATCTCAATACTCAATATATTTATTGCTTCCACAAGTGAACTTAGGTGGCAGGTTTTGCACAATGATGATTGTGGACACAGCAAAAATAGCTAGCGGTCAGTAGCTAGCGTAGCATAGCCAGTAGTCTCAATAGCTAGCGGCTAATAATAGCTTGAGTTGATGGCAATAGGCGCACTGTCACTTACATGAGATTTAAACGTCTGGGTACACAGAGAGAGAGAGAGAGAGAGAGAGAGAGGAAGGGGGGGGGGCAGAGGGGAGTGTGGTAGTGTGTGTGTGTGTGTGTGTGTGTATGTGAATGAGAGTGAGAGCATGTTAACCGTTACCTTATCCCTAAGACCGTCTAGTACTTCGTCACGATCAGCTTTCTGTTCACGGAGCACCTCCACGCTCTTAATGACATCCTGCAAATATTAAGACGGTTACAAGCGTAATGAACTTTGGGCAAAATACCAACTTACCTACTATTGTCCCACTGTTGGGCAAAGATCTCTTCTTCTACGGAGAAAGCACGAGTCATTACCACGCTTGCTCAAGGCGGGTTGGCGATTTCAGACTTATTATATTAATTATTATAAGTTCACGTTTCCTCACGATGTTTTCTTTATTATTATTAATTCAATAATTCCTTTCAATGACATCAAATCAAGCAATACAATTAAATCATTAATCATTATACAATTACATTAAATTCAATATAAATTAAAATAATAATACAATATAAAATAATACACATTGAAACAGTCAATAATAAAATTCAATCAATACACATTAAACACACATGTCAAACAATACGAGAAGAAGCGCTAACATGAAGCTGCATCCACCTCTGTATCAGGGACAGGTCCCCACCGCTCGGTCAACACCCTCAGGAGGCCGTTCCCGATGTCAGTGATATCCAAGACAATAAAGAACATAACTATGAATTGAAAAAGTTACATTGATACTTGCCCGGTGTCGAACACGCAACCTAGTTTCAGCATGACACGACATTGATAAGAAGATTAAGACTATTATTTATTTTTTATTAACTAGATTTATTGCAAAGTATTGGGTCGCGAATAGCACCACCCCATTTCTACCCGTGGGTGTCGTAGAAAGCGACAGAGGGATATTGACCAGAGGATGGGCAGCAGCGTCCTTTTGAGTACCATAACACCTACTGTGATCGCCAACTTATGGCCAAGCATGGCGATTACGGCTAAACCCCCCCTTGGAGGAGACCTATGCCCAGCAGTGGGCGTGTAAGGGTTGACATGATGATTGATGTTAAATCGTTTTATTAAATAATAAAACGTATATTTATCCCCCTACTAACTCAAACTAACCCTTAGATCATCGAAGACTTGTTGCTGTGCAATGTTGAGGCCTTGGTGCCGGTGGACCGTGGACTCCAGGTCCATAATCACACCCTCGCACTGCTCGCTTAGCTCCAGTATAGCTGGAAAGCAAAAACCATCTCTGCAAGTTTTGTTTCCTACAGTGAGCCTAGCTCTAGGCCCAGGCTAGGTGTAGCGACGCTCTTCGCAGAGTGACTACAGCTATATGCGTGGAGCTGAGTATCAAGTTCAATGGCGTAAGACTAGAGAATTCTATGTTAACCAGTGTTGACTCAAAACAGATGCTGTAATTAATCCGTAAGATCTTTTTAAGTACCCAGATTAGGCACCAGTGTGCATGTTGGAAGTTATTGTAGAAAATAAATGATTGTCTACTACTGGTCTTGTTAGTCAAACTGGGACTGGGTGTAGGGAACTTTTTAATTTTATGAAGCTAAGCCGAAAAAGGGTAGGAAAAGGGAAAAGAGGGGGAAAGGTGACCTTTCGACATAGCAGAATTTTTAAAAGAGCAAAGAGCATAAGTGAAACTATAGTACTCTTTTATTAGAGTACTAGCTGACCCGACAGACGTTGTCCTGTCAATTGATATTCCAATTTTCTTACCTTATAAACCTTCCCTAGACTACCACAAATATTTCAAGACAAAAATTAACCAAATCGGTCCAGTCGTGCTCGAGTTTTAGCGAGACTAACGAACAACGATTCATTTTTATTATGTAGATTTGAGCCACAAGTGGATGTGTGGTGTGGGAATGCGGGGGTGCGGGGCGCGGTTCATTACAAGTCAGAAGGCGACTTGCACAGTGTACGCCATCATTATTCAAGATGGTTGTTGAACGGATGGCCAAATATTCAAACACTACTCAATTTTAAGATGCCGTTAAGGGGCTATTAACGACTTAAACGTCAAAATGTGTAGTGTAAATGATTTGAAAAAAATATATGTTAAACTAGAACATTTTCTTAATCATTCAGTATGTGAATAATTTTGATTATATTCATATTAAATAGTTTAATTAACACGTAAAGTTGTGTCTGACGCGGACAAAGCATTGACAATCACACAAAATCTACCAGGTATAATTAAACGAAACTTACACTATCTTACAATTTTATTATTTATCTTTTAATATACGCTTTTTTTTAAGTTTTAGAATACTATGGTTTATTTAATTTTTTCAACTAAACTTTGAGAGTTTTGCCCGCAGCGCATACGATTCTCTGGTCGCTCAAGGTCGCCGGCGTATATCGTCGCCTTAAATCTCGTGCCATCAGACAGCACGAGACTTAACGGCATCTTAAAATTGAGTAGCGTTTGAGTATTTGGCCATGGGAGTACTAATTGACTTGACATTCGTACCGGCAGTTTCAGCGTTGTTGTTGACCGACTGGAACAGTTTTAGGCCTCCAGTCAGGTCGTTCCTTATCAATGAAACCTGCTCTTGAAAGCTCGCCATCTAAAACACCATAATTGACCTGACTTTTCTCTTCATACTACTTACTGCTAATTCATATAATCTGTGATGACGGCTAGCAAAGATGCATGGAAGCAAATCCATGCATCTTTGCTAGTCCAATCCATTTGGTGATTATCAACTGCTTAATGACACAATGAGTGTTGGGATACATACGGGGTTAGGTTTTCTGGGTTTTTTTGGGTTCTTTGGGTTTATTTTTTTGGTTTTTAAGCTTTTATTTGACGTTCACTGACAATCACCGTCACACTCCCGTTGCAATCATCCATAGAGTAAAGTAATATATCGCAATCATCTCTCACACAATCCATTCATTTTGTATTAATTTTGTTCTCTAAAATACATTTATTAGTGTGGGGTCAGGTCAGGCCATGTGTGAAATTTCCCCACATATCATTATTATTATTTGTTGGTATATACTTTTATATCTCGGCCCTTATGGGCCGGTTTACAGGGTAATACGGGCCGAAGCCAAGTGCTACCCTAAAAATTCTAACCTGTGGTGGCGTGCGGTTCATACAGTCACATAGACATTGCCTACCCTACAACTCAGATAAATATTTATTATCTTGTTTTAATTTATTTTGATATCTCTAATATTTTATACACGAGTAATTACTCTCAATTAATAAAAAAATCTTAAATTAGCTCCATCTGTCGCGTAACGGTGGTAACACGAAGTCTCATCGATACGTTCGCGCCTTAGTCCGCGCATTTCGATCGCTTCGCGCTGCACTAGCGCCGCTAGGATCCTACGGGAGAGACACAAAATATTTGTGCCTAGATTATTATATTTTGTTTGGATGTGTGCCTCGTGACAGGCTCGTAGCACGCGTGTGCATTTTCTATTCGTACATGACACACAATGTCACAACTCACGCACACAACGCGAACTGAAGACATTGTCTTTTTAACATTTTAGATTTTACGACACGAGTTTACACGACGGAATACGACAATTGTGTAGGTACAAAAATATACGTGAATTATTCTGAGTCGCCATTTTTTTTGTTTTGGTTTGTTTCATGGTTTTGTGAATGCATTTTTATATTATTTCAACGTTGTTACTAGGTAGTGTGTAAAATGGAATAACTTCACTGTGAAAGTTTGTTGTGTAGTTATGTAGGTACAGACAATACTTAAAAAATGATTCCTTTTCAAAACTTTCTCTCGGCTTCGGTGAAAAAACACTGATCGAGGATAGCCGCTAGATTTCAATCAATACAAACAAACCATGCGATTAGGTCGTAAGAGGTTGGTACAGTTCTGTTTTATTACATCAATTAAAGTAGGTAGAAGATTCGCGAGATTTTGTTGTAGAACCGAACCCGAATAAAATGCCTACATTTTGTTTAGGTTTCGGTACTCAATATTATGATAGATAATCACCTCATCATCACATGAAAGGGAAAAGGGTAGGTGCTTGTAATACCTACTTCTAGTAAGTTGTGAACTTGAGATTATTTTATTGGTAAAAAAACACATAGGTAAGTAGGTAAGTACCTAATTGTTCCTTGTTTAGTAGATTGCAAAACGTTTTTCTTCTACGCATATTATTTTTAACCCTGTTTTGAGTTTCTATCATAAAATCGATTAAAAAAAATTGAACACATCTGTTCGTATGATGCTTTAGGAGGAGGTACATACCTACCTACTCTGTGACGCGGGCCTGACGCTTGAGTACCTATACAGCGGTTGTTCTGTTTACCTTTCCTACTATTTTCAAATAATATAATCGCCTGAAACGAGGCATTACATCGATACAGTCCTATTCATATTTTTTCTACGGCAGCAAAAAAACTAATTGATGTCTATAAATTCAGTCAATCTAGGAATCATTTGAAGTGGCAAATCACTTAGGTAGGTGTCATCAAAAGAGATAGGTATGCAGGTCATCGGAAAGACGGAAATGGTTGAAGTTGACTTAGAAACCGATGGATGTTTTCGAATGTTTAATTAAATCATTGAAATGTTTATTCTCTATTAATTTTATTTTATTTTATTCAAAAACATCCATCGGTTTCTAAGTAAACTTTAACTATATCTGTCGACCCTGCATAGGTACCTATTTTTTTCTGCCTACCCTGTCTAAAAACTCTGTGCACGCCCCTGCCTGTGGTAGATGATAATATGTGGTGTGGTGATGTGATGAGATTTTGCGTTGCATGTCTGCATAACGTGTAGCCTGTGTGCGTTACAGTTCCACTGACTTGTCAGTGCTCACTCAGTGACACCGCTTTCAAAATCTTAAAAAACATTTTTTTGATTTTGAAAGCGGTTGTCCTTTTTTGGTAAAATAGCTTTAAAGACAACAAACAAACAAAGCTACCGACTTCTAAATCTAAAGAAGTCATGTGTGTTCGGTGCTAAAGTTATTTATTATCAGTTTTTAGATTTCGAAGGCGGTTGTCTTTTTTGTATACTGTGTTAAGTATTATTGTGTTGTCAATTACTGTTGGCCATGTACCTATCTGCCTATCGTTTCTACGAAGTAAGTCTGTAATACTTACTTGGTGATCCTTCCCCAAGGCTAACCCAAGTCCCTAAGTAATAAGTATACCTGCGTCGTGAACCCGGAACCGAAACCACTGAGCTGTTTCACATAGTCTTCAGTCTTCGTGTAAAGGTTGGAGACACGATCGTTTAGTTTCACAGCAATTTCCATTTTATCCACTGAAAATTTACACAAATGATGAAAGCGAAAAACTATGAATCGTATATTTTAGTAAAATTGTGCAATTTATCAAACTTATGTTACGCGAATAAGGGCGGGTTGTTTCAAACAGTTGATTAACGTTACATACGGACGGTTAAAAATTACTATGACGTGAGATGTTTAACGTACGTTAAATATAACGGGTTGTTTCATGACATAAAAATCCTTCAGTCAAAGTTATTCAAAAAGAGAGTCCATAATATTTTGATGTTTGACGTAGCTGCTTGACAACACAAAATTACGATGACTATAATAGTGGATGAAGCATCGGTTATGGTAATAGTAACTTTTTGACGGACCAAGACCACCATTTTGTGAAACAAACCTTTTTTTTTTGGTTTGACGATAGTTAGCGCCATTTTTTACTATTTTTAAGTAAAGTATAGTCGAAGCAACCCGCCCTAAGTGCTAGTGTTATCATTAATTAGGTTTGAGCCAACTTTAAACTTACTGACACTCCTTGCAACACTACCCGCCAAATCAGCAGTAAAGTTGGCGCGGTTAGTCATCGACTGTATATCTTTATAAATCTCATCCTTCTCGTGTTGTATAAAGTCTCTAAAAACCGATTTATAATTTAAACCAATTATTTAATTGCTTAAAGAAAGCCGATATTCCTAAGTAAGGGTAAGGGTCAACGCCAAAGGCGTTTTTCACTTTAGATTTTTAAATCTGAATTATTAAGCACAAAATTGAAAAATATACAGGACTAGCGGGCCTGGCAGACGTCGTCCTACAACCTGACTATAGCGCCACCTGCCGGGTGCAATTGTAAATCTAAACTATTCTCGAATTCACTGCAACACACACAAACAAATTCAGCAAAATCAATCCACCCGTTTAGGAGGAGTTCACTTTCATACACACGCACAGAAGATTTTTATATACAAGGTGTAACGTTAAACACGCAAAACCTCAGACACCCTAAATGATTTTATATTCAATTAACCTAATTCTGAGACAAAAAATCATTAAAAAATATTTAAAGGTTTTATGTGCTGTTTTAGTTTCACCAAAACTCGTATTTGCATTGATAAAAGAACTACTATTATCACGCGTATGAGAAAATTTAAATTGAACGACAACCATTTGTGTTTGTTTACCTATTTTAGCAGGTTTGCGCACGTGATGGCTTGACTTATTAAGAAATAGACAGGGCAACATGTATAATGAAGACTTTTCGAAAAATGTGACCTATATTAAAAAGTCGTTATTCTAATCAAACTATTTTCAGGTTTTGCGTATTTGACGTTACACCTTATATAAGATATACCTACGAAAAATTTGAAACGTCGTAAAGCAATGCATTGTGTTATTTGTGTCTATTTAGATGATAATGATATTAAAACAACAGTGTTAATCGACTTTTGTCGCTAAGTGCACCGTGTAATGTTTAAACATTACAACCGTCTTCATTCGACTTCATAAAAAGGAGTTTCTCAAATAGACAAGTATATTTTTTTAAGTTTGACCACGCTTAACGCTTTCAGTGTAGTTGGATCTTTATTTTTTTACTGGTTAGTGTATATCTCAAAGTTGGTTCCATATAAATGTCATGAAAATCTTCTACCGCTAAGGGTAGAAAATTAAAGGAAGACTCATTTTTTTTTTTGGTGTTACCGTTCCTTAATAATTTGCATGATAAGAAAAAAAACCTGTTTACAAAAAAGACAACCGCCTTCAAAAACTAAATATTATAAAATAACTTTAATTTCGGAAGTCAGTGGTAATACAGCAAATAGAAACAAAGTCGCCGACATGCGATATTAAAGTTCTTTTCAGTGGTTACTTTATCCATTAAATAAGAATCATCGAAATCGGACAACACTGTAAAAAGTTATGCGTGGTCATCATCATGCATCATCATCATCATCAGCCTGAAGATGTCCACTGTTGAACTAAGGCCTCCCCCATAAATGGGGGCGTTGCTATAATCCCCACGCTTGGCAGACGTCTTGGGGATCGCAGTGAGGTTGTTAAGTACACGGAAGGAAATGTACAGAGGCGAGCACATCAAGCTACAACCATCTCTGTAATTTCATTGAAAGAATTTCAATTTTATTACAAAAGGTTAAGGCGCTAACAAGCGACTTTTACAGATTTTAAACTGACAATCACGTCAAAATGTGTAGTGTAAATGATTTGAAAAAAATATATGTTCAACTAGAATATTCTCTTAATCATTTAGTATGTGAATATTTTTGATTAAGTTGTGTCTGACGCGGACAAAACATTGATAATCACACAAAATCTACCAGGAATATTTAAAACTTTTACTATCTAACAGACAATTTAATTATCTATCTTTTAGTATACGCCTTTTTTATATATTTAATTTGACAGTTGTATGGCTTGATATGCTGGCGTCTGTATACTTGTCGAAGTAAGAACCTCCTTCTTTTTTTAAAGTCGGCTAATTAGAAACATGGCGACCCGCTATCTTCTAAGTTGTTCACCGGTACCCTTGAAGAAATCTTCAGAAAGTTGGCAACCGGTTGAAAGGAAATAGGCATTGTACTAGACGAGACGAGATTGACTTATCTCTGTTTCACCGACTACATTGTTCTCTTTTCTTCTTCAGCCACCGAGATCGAACGCATGCTACAAGATTTCAGCGATGCAAAACTTGAGGTTTTTGCTGATTTATTTTATCATTTTGCTATAGATAAATATGAAAATATTCCTCATTCAATGAAACTAGTAGTTTTCTTTGAGTAATAAATATTCTTTAACCACAAAGCAAGTTTTACAGCGATTTAAAAACGATTACCGTCGCTATGGAAGGGGCGTGGCGTAGTCTTACTGTATTAGGTACGCATTATAATTCATTATAAATTCGTTAAGTACTAGGAATGCTAGGCAAGAAAAGGCCCAAAATTGCATTATTAGAAACCATTCCAAATAAAGGTTAAAATAAAATTATCTGAATAAGAAAAACACAATAAACAATTTGTATAATAAGGACAAGAACTTACTGCATCTCGTCGTACGTGATTCCTTGAGGCCTTTCATATGCCTGGATAACTGGCTCCACTGGCACTATCGGCTGTCGATTAAGAGGATCACAAGTGTACACTTTATTGTTTTTTCTTGTTACCTACAGGTGTAGGACCTCCTGGGCCCTATATAAGGTCCCATTAAAATAGGTAGACAAAGGATCATAACAAGATCAAAAAATAAAGATGTTTAGAGAAGTTAAAATTCTAATTGTTATACTCTTGGGTAC
The DNA here is from genome assembly GCA_947361185.1 of Charanyca ferruginea. Classification (NCBI taxonomy): domain Eukaryota; kingdom Metazoa; phylum Arthropoda; class Insecta; order Lepidoptera; family Noctuidae; genus Charanyca; species Charanyca ferruginea. The sequence goes on from OX376055.1 coordinate 61,290,581, forward strand.
CTAAAGAGTATCATCAGGCATTCACAATATTTTTAAACCCGTAAAATAAAAATGGATATTAAAGGTAAATAGTTTATCGAAAAGCTCATTATTTCAGAACGAAACGGTGGCTTTACAGTAACAGTGACACTGACAGCGCCGTTTCGCAGTTGTTGTTAATTGCATCGTTATATGGGAAATAAAGTCACAATGATTTTTTTTTCCACCCACTGTCACATTACTATTGTCTTCCAATTTGATAGACCCGTTAATGTCACTTGTCACTTTCGTTTTTTTTATAAACACAAAATGGGCAACGAAATGAAACGAAAAAGTGTTATTTTCATTTCGAAATATTTTAATTATTGGGGGGTTTTAAAATATGGTACCTAAGTATATCAATCTACTCCTGGTAATGTATTCTCCACATTGGAAAATATTTTGTACTCTCTAAATTATTATTGTGTTTTCCTTGTGGCTGGGTGTTGTTGATCTATATATGTATCTATTATGTATGTATTTAAAATGTATTTGTGTATGTATATCAGCTGTCTGACACCCATAGTACAGGGTCTTCAAAAATCACTTTATTCGGTGTTTTATTTGCTTGGATATCTTTGGTTAGACGTACTAAACGTTGTGTTCAAATTTGTTTTTTTTTTATTAGCAAATAGGCCAGCGTTTGACCGCAATATTCACCTGATCTTAAGTGATGATGCGGCCTAAGTTGGAACACGCTTGCCTAGGATGAACCGGTTCACTCGTGCCTTGAAGATACCCAGATTATACTTATTAGGGAACAGAGAGGCGGGCAGCAAATTCCACAGTCTGGCAGTTCGCACAATAAATCTGGAATCAAAGCGCTTGGTTCGAGACCGTGGAACTTCAACCATATAGCGGTGACGCTTCGCCGTATCTCTGCTCGTCCGATGATGGAATGGGGATGGGGGAATTAAATTGTGCAATTCCAAAGCACACTCTCGATAAAAGACCGATAGGCTAGCAACGGTGCGGCGATGTACAAGGCTCTGGAGCTTAGCCCTAACCAGGGAGTCATTGTTAATGAGCCTCTTGGCACGTCTATCAATAACTTCCAACGCCTCCAGTTGGTGTTTTGCTGATCCATCAGAATTGTCCATCTATTTTAATGGGACCTTACATATCTCAGTACTTGAACTCACTTTGATGTCTGGAACCGTATCATCGTAATCTACACCTGCTGCCTCGGCGGACTGGCGCAAGTCTGTCCGCATCTTCTTGACGTTGGCCGCCAGGTCCTTGGGCAGCACGCCTGCCGCCGCTAGCTTCGTCAACAGCTCTGCCATGCGGAACAGACCCTGCTCTGCTGCTTGCACGCGTGCGTTTAGCTAATACAAATAATAATACATCAGGAATTTAAAATATTCAACACATGTCTTCAATTTGAGCTGTGGCTCACTATCACACTGCTGGGCAAAGTTAGAGATATAAAATGACCGTATGGTCACAAAGTACGTAAGGCTACGGCGTGCCCGAGCAGAGGCCACTCAGAACAAACCGCCATTTTTCACACGCACACATTAACATTACGTTTACAGGCATTCTCAGGCAGTTTCAAACAGACTTCAGTCTCGACTAGCGCCACGTGTTGTCTAAATGAATGATCAAAAAGATATAATTGACATTTAATGACAGACAAGAAAATTTTGTTATAAACAACTTGCAAAGACTTTCAACCAGTGTCAATAAAATACCACAAATAAAACCTACAGAGTCAATGCTATAGTAGCTCTAATGAGTCTGGCAAGTTTAGGTAATTATTTTTGAGGATGGCTGGAGCGGTCCTTCTGTAAACTTTTTACTTTGTTGTGTGGCAGCCGTATGAATGCTATACCTGCGTAGCTTGCATGGTGTCGGACAGCGACGCGCGTCCTTTCGCCAGGTCTTCTCTCAGCTGCCTATTGTCCGGCAGGGAAGGCATCGGCAGCGGTCCTGCTACTGTCTCCAAATGCCTGACTGCTTTCTCAAGTAGCAAGAACTGGGAGGGACTTACTAACTCAATACTGCGCTTACGTCCACTTGATGTTTCTGCCAAAAAATTAAATGGTGTACAAACTCAAGATACATAGGGGTCCAAATAAAAACATTCACAATACATTTTAGAAGCCTCTCATGTAAGTTTTGCGATTTTTCGTAGTTTCGGAGCTGGACGATTTAATACTTTTTTGGGAAATTTTTGTCTCAAATAAGGTTTCTTTTTTCTGGAATGTATTTAACAATAATAATAATATTTTTTTTTCTTTTACAAGTTATGTACTACCTCTAGTGCTTGAAGTGACCTTTTAGACAAAAAACGCCTGTGTTACGACTCTTCGCTCTCCCGAAGCTTAAAGTTACGTGGTGTACCAACAATTTTTGAATCTTATTTTAAACAAAAAGATAAATAGCCAAATTTTGAATTTACGTAATTAACAATAAAAAATAACAAAATCAGTATTTATATACTTTAGCAGCTAATAAAAATCTTATATATAGTTTTATAGATAACAGTAGTATTGAGGTGCGTGTTCTGTGGAAGATAAGTAAGTGAGGTGTATGTGTGATGTATGTGTGTGAGTGAGTGTGGAGTGTAGGTAGGGAAAACCAGAGAGTTATTGCCCACTGACAGTAATTGCCCACTATAAGAAAAACATTGCTTTGTAATAAATTTGTGTCGTTCTAGCTTATTTCGAATGCGCTGGACGGTGCTGAGATTAATTTAGGGAATATTCAAAACTCACAATTGGCAACACTTCTAAAAAAAAGGAGTAATGGATGACGGTTGAGTGCCTAAACTGGTAAACATTTTAATTTTCTGATGGCCTTACTTGCCTGTAAGTTATTTTTGAACGTTTACCATTTGATATTCTGCTATTATTGCATGGATATAATAAACTAATAAGTATTTTTTTAGTTTGCAATGAAAATCTGTGTTAAATTTTGAATCCTAACCGTTATTTTAGCTATGGGCAATCACTGAATCCAAAATTTGATAAGTTTAGTTATTGCCCACCAGTAGTTTAGTAATTGCCATGTGGTAGTGTCTATAATTATTGCCCGGGCAATAACTGACTTGGTGAATTACTGGTCAAAATATAAGGCCTACACCATGTGTTTTATTTAAAATCATCTATTTTTAGTAATATTGTAGTAAAACTTTGTGGAGTATGTCAATTAAATGTCATAAAAAAATGATTGACTTGCACAGTGCGTGTTCACAGACCTTTCATATGGATTGCATTCCATGCAAAACATAAGGAACATGTACCCGATAACTTAGATTGAACATTTGTATGCGCTAATTGTTTCAAAGTGGGAGAATCTGACTCTAGCGATTCTAAATCATCAGCATCAACTAAATAATTACAAAAGCTTAACTCAATTTGTTTTAAAATATCGATGACTGTCCTATTAGTTATACTTACCTATGATATAAATATATAATGTTTATTTTGTAATGTTGAGTTATATTTAAATTCATTAAAGTACTGGGCAATTACTGTGCTGTGATGTTGGTAATAACTGTAAGCTGTGGGTAATAACTGTACTTTTACATGATTTTTATTTTATTATTTTTTTCTTTGTTATGTCAAAGTTTTGACTAAAAACTGCTGATAATCTAAAGGAGAGATTATTAGATAATAAGAAAATGGTAAAAAAGTGTTGGTAGCTATATTATTTTTATTTTTATATGGTCGTAATGTCTACGATGTCCTTAAGTGGGCAATAGCTATACGGTTTACCCTATGTGTTTGTTTGTTGAATGGGTGAATGAGTTGTGAATGAGTGGGTGTTCGTGTGGATGACAAAATTACGATGTGTGCTGCAAGAGGGCCTCGGTGTCCTCATATGTAAGTAGCTTAATCCATTCAGTTATCAGTTTTTTGCATTCATAGTATGTTTTAGTGTACAAGTGAAGTTCTTTGTTTAATATGTTATATAGATGGGATGCACGTCTCTCATATTCCATACTACAAAAACTGGTTTTAGCTTGTGAAATATGCGCCACAAGATCTATCCTTCTTTTTGTATAGTTGCCAGCATTATAAAGCAGTGTTTTGTGTTTTTTTAGGACAATTTGAGTAATATACAATTTTCTCACTGTGAGCAGATCACTAATTTGATAAAGTACCTACCTTTTTCCCTTAAGATGCATTATTTTGATCAGAGCTCTTTGAGCTCGTTCTACTTCTATTCATTTGGACTTAGCTGCACCTCCCCATAAAGGAATACAATACACCAAGACAGATTGCATTAAGGAGACATAGATTTCCTTCAATAGGTTTCTAGAAGAGCCTTTGCTACCAGTAGCCCTAGTCGGAACAATGTGTCTTAGTGTCCTGAATATTCAGCTCAATATTCTGACCCTTCTCACTACCTGTGCAGGATGGGGGTACCATGATATTCTCTGGTCAAGAATAACCCCTAAGCATTTGGTCTGCGAGACCTTGGTTATGGTAGAACACGTACAGTTTTCGTTATAAGGGTCGTCACATACGTGAACTTTAATACTAAAGTCATTTTTAAGTTGTGTACGATTGTTGATACGAAAACATATGTAATTTGTTTTTGAGGCGTTCAAAGTGAGCAAGTTGTTATTTAGCCATTTAGCAATTAGAGCCATACCTTTGGAAGCACTTTGCTTAACATCATCCCACGATTTTCCATAGAATACAACAGCAGTGCCATCGGCATATGAAAAAACTTTAGCGTTATGTAAAATCATGTTACATAAGTCATTAATGTCAATATTAGGAAGAGGCTGGGACCCAGAACGCTACCCTGAGGCACGCCGTATGATACCAGTGTATCATCACTGCTGTATTGCCCCAGCCCAACCCTCTGCTTCCTATTTGAAAGATAATCTTTCAGAAGATTAAGTGGAGTTCCTCTTATTCCGATTTTCTCCAGTTTGTCCACCAGGATTGGGACAGAGACAGTGTCAAATGCCTTTTTGAGGTCTAAGAAGATGGTCAGACATTTGTCCCCATAATGATGACTACGGGTTTAAAAAAAAAAATAGAGTGGGTATCATATTATAATAGGTTACCAGCTAATAAGGAGTATCGTAAAAAGTAAAAGGTAGCTTATGTATCAGTTATAAGCTCCGTTTTAATTTAAACTAGCATCAAGTTTTAATTATGGTAACTTAATCTCTATCAAAATGGAAACTTGACGATGGATAAAAAATAGAAAATGGGCATTGATAAATAATACAAATCAGATTCTATTTAAAATTGTTTGTATGAAAGACGACTGTTTGGTCGACCTGACGTCGACCGTCTTCTTAACTTTCTTATTTTTGTTATATATCAGAAGAAGACCGCCGACGTCAGGTAGGCGGAGCCCCGCTGTGCGGGGCTCCTATTTCTATCTGCAGGGTTTTTTAGGAACCTAACCAAACTTCGGTTTGGTCGACGGATGTCTTATAAAACGTATAATTGGCTAAAACATAGTACAAAGGAAAAAAAATTGCTCGTTTAAACAAGTTAGTTTCCAGAACTTCCACGGACTTAAACAATCCAAAACACTGCCAAAGTAAGTTACTTATTCATGGAGGTGTTTTGGGAAGTCCATGAAGAGAGGCTTTCAAAATTTTTTTTGGTTGTGTATATTTGGGCCACGTACGTCATCTATAATTTTCCAACAAGTAAAAAAATTTAATTAGAAAAATAAAAAACCCGACTGCGTAAAGAGTGAACTTTAAATAAGTAAAAACTCAAAAGAAATAACATAAGTCAGGTAGTCTAGAATTATGTTTAGTAATGTTGAATAACTATACTATTGAAATAATAAAAACCGCGCCAATAGCGATTTGATCAGTCGGGACCCATTACAATTATCTAGACCGGCTCAATTCTTCCCTATAATGGGTCCCGACTGATCGAATCGCTATTGGCGCGTTTTTCATTATTTCAATGGTATAGTTATTCAACATTACTAAACATAATTCTAGACTACCTGACTTATGTTATTTCTTTTGAGTTTTTACTTATTTAAAGTTCACTCTTTACGCAGTCGGGTTTTTTATTATTCTAATTATTTTTTTTATTTGATAATTTTCAGTTATGAATACCTATGTATTACTATTATTATTATTTATTATTCAATGACGTCAAAAGCGACAATCGCGGTCTCTGCTATGGCGCGACAATTTAAAAATATAAAATATGGGACCGAACATGAACTGTATGGGTAAGTACGGCAACGACGGAACCCTACATTGCGCGTAGCCCAGCACGCACCTGGCCGGTTTTTTTGTATTATTATTATATTATTAAGGCATTGTAATACCTTTTTGGAATCCTTAAAATGAGCTCTATATTTTGATACCCACATTGCAGATATCGAAGAAAAAATAGTTTTATTACGTGATTTTTATTTTTAGTTTTTAATAATTACTGTGATGATATACATTTTTAGAATCCTTAAAATAAGCCCTTGAATTTGATACCCATATTATAGCTTTAGACAAAAATATTTTTTTATACTTGATACATTGGCTCTTTCCAGCTCCCACGTTTATTTATTTTTTTCGTCATGTACCTAAGAACACTTGGACTAATGAGATGAATCTAACGATACCCTAACGAAATATATCCGTTCAATAGTTTGGAAGATATCAGGTAATAAAGAATATTTTATTTCATTTTACCGGCGCGAAAAACATAACCCTTTCCTTGCAGTCGGGGTAAAAAAGACCCTGACTGCTGCGTCAAAGAGTCATGAATCTGCCTGGTAGGCTTGGATACTTTGATTTAATTCGTAATCTTTTAAGAATGACAGTTCCTCCCCCCGCGTCGTGAATGTGAAAAACTTCAAGCAAAGGTATTATCAAAAAGAATATAAAAATATTCAACACAACAAACAATCATATTTATGACAACAAACAATACAGTCGGGTATGAAAAAAACGTATTGTTTGTACTAATTAATTCATTGTACAGATTCTCAGACAGAATACAGCCGAAAACATAGATTACACTACCATTATAATACTTACAAGATATTAAAGCAGTACCTGTGACATATGTGAAATTTGTGACACTTGAACCACCAGTACCATCAGTACCACTAGTACCAACAGTACCACGTTGACCACGTGTACCACGTGTGCTACCAGGACCACCAGTTCCAACAGTACCAACAGTTACACCCGTGCCACCAGTTCCAACAGTACCACGAGCGCCACCAGTACCACGAGTACCACCAGTACCACCAGGGCCACCAGTTCCACCAGTTCCAACAGTCCCAACAGTACCAACAGTACCACCAGTACCACCAGTACCACCAGTACCACCAGTACCACCAGTACCACCAGTACCACCAGTACCACCAGTACCACCAGTACCACCAGTAACACCAGTCACACCAGAACCACCAGTCACACCAGGCACACCAGATCTACCAGTCTCACCAATCCCACCAGTACCACGTGTACCACCAGTATCATTAGTACCACGTATTTCACCAGTACCACCAGTACCACTAGTACCATCAGTACCACGTGTTCGACCAGTACCACTAGTACCATCATTGCCACGTGTTCCACCAGTACCACCAGTACCACCAGTAGCTCCAGTACCACTAGTACCATCAGTACCACCAGTGGCACCGGTACCACCAGTACCACCAGTACTACGTGGACTACGTGTACCACGTTTACCACGTGTACCGCCAGTCACACTAGTACCACCAGTACCACCAGTAACATCAGTACCATCAGTACCATCAGTACCACCAGTACCACCAGTACCACCAGTACCACCAGTACCACCAGTACCACCAGTACCACCAGTACCACCAGTACCACCAGTACCACCAGTACCACCAGTACCACGTGGACTACGTGTACCACGTTTACCACGTGTACCACTAGTCACACCAGCACCACTAGTACCACCAGTACCATCAGTACCATCAGTACCACCAGTACCACCAGTCTCACGAGTACCACCAGTCTCACGAGTACCATCAGTCTCACCAGTATCATCAGTCTCACCAGTACCATCAGTACCACGTCTACCACGTGTACCACGCGCACTACGTGTACCACGTGTACCGCCAGTGCCACCAGCCTCAACAGTCCCAACAGTACCACCAGTACCACCAGTTCCACCAGTCACACCAGTCCCAACAGTACCACCAGTTCCACCAGTCACACCAGTACCACCAGTCACACCAGTACCACCAGTCACACCAGTACCACCAGTAACACCAGTACCACCAGTACCACCAGTCACACCAGTACCACCAGTACCACCAGTGCCACCAGTGCCACCAGTCACACCAGTTCCATCAGTACCGCCAGTACCACCAGACGTACCACCAGTACCTGCAGTACTACTGGTACCCTCAGTACCACTAGTACCATCAGTACCATCAGTTCCGTATGGACGCTAAAAAGTAACAAATTATTTGTGGTTACGCAAATACTGGTAACATGAAGACAACAGACGATAGCTTAAAACAGCATTTTATGACGTCAGTTTTGCGGAAGAATATTTGTAAAAGAAGAATCATAAAAATTAAGAATAATAATTAATCATAAAAATAAAGAATTTTAAAGGGGTGTTATACAGGATGTTTGGGAGATCGATGCAAAGCCGTAAAGGGGAGCTAGTATAGACCATTTACAACCATTTGAACCGAACTTGTCTTAGCCGAAGTGTGACTAATTCTTTTTAGCAAAATTTTAATGATTTTTGATGACAGAACCCAAAATATTGCAGTTAGTTGCAAATAATGGCCAATTTGAAAGATAAGTCTTTCATTTTTTATTTTATTTGGTTAACATAATGCGTAAACAATCTACTAAACCATAATTCGGGGGGATCTGTGTGATAAGACAAATTTTTTACAGACATTTAAAGTCAAAGACATTTTTAAAGATTTTAGAAATCTGTTTTTAGACGGCCGAATCCCTTTGCCCGCCCGGTCACCCGACCTGACTCCGCTTGACTTTTACGTGTGGGGTTGGGCCATGGACGTTTATACGAATGTGGAAATAAACAGGAAAAAAGAATTGATTGAGATAATTAATTCAGCGTTTGAAACGATGAAACTGGAGGTGAAGTTAAAAATAACAACAACAGAAGTGTGAAGACAGGGCCTGTGTTAGTGTTAGAGACCGCGGCGAACATTTTGAATACGAATACTAAATGATTTTAATTATAATTTCCTTTTAAATAATTCGCCAAAAAAAATTATATCCTCCCTCAATTTGGTTTGTAGGTCCTAATTTCAATAATTGGTGAGCTCATAGTTGATACCTCGAAAGGAAGAACAATAACCAGACATGTTTTAAAAAATGTTTGAACAAAAAAAGCACCATCCGTGATTTTTTTCATGCCATCTAAAAACAGATTTCTGAAATCTTTAAAAATGTCTTTGACTTTATATGCCTGTAAAAAAAAAATCTTATCACACAGATCCCCTAATTATGTTTTATTACATTGTTTACGCATTATGTAAAACAAATAAAATAAAAAATAAATGACTGAAATATTTTGGGTTTTATCATCAAAAATCATTATAATTTTGCAAAAAAAAATTAGTCACACGTCGGCTAAGACAAGTTCGGTTCAAATGGTTGTAAATGGTCTATACTAGCTCCGCTTTACGGCTTTGCATCGATCTACCAAACACCCTGTATAAATGGTTAGCATAGTATTCGTATTTTTGTGAGCAGAAAAATATAATCTGTGAGCAGAAATAGCAAATTGATCAGCAACTCATGGCCAGCAAACATTCCAAAATCATTTAGCAATTTATGTAATTCTGGATGGGTGTAATTTGTAATGTAATTTGTTTGTTTTTTGGATTTTTTAAGGTTAATTCATGTTATTGGTCCATCGGTATACAATCGACTACCCGATGATATTTTAAGCGCAAAGTCAGACAATACTTTCAAAGCGAAACTTAAAGACTGGCTAATTGATCAGGTATTATAATATGACCTAAAGGAATGGTTGTAGGTAATTTGACATAACTATAGTATTTATTTGTTTCGATAATTTTGTGTATTCTCAATTATTTTCTTTTGCTTTTTGATCATAACATGACATGTAATTTTTAATAATTATTAATAAATAAACATAAACATATTAATTATATAAGCTGTAATGAGCTGCCAGCTCCTGATTAATACAATTTTGGTAAGCACTCAGAGGGTAAGCAAAAAAAATAATTTTGAGCTGCATATAAAAGTAGCAAAAAGACATATTATGGCGCTCGGCAGCCGCTGTCGCGGTTATTTTGTTTTAATCGATTGGCATAATATCTGTGCATGAGACAATGATTAAAATTATTTAATTATAATAGTTGTAGACAAAAGATAATGATGTTTAACGACAATTATTAGAAATGCACAGGAATCAGGTTTCATAAAATAGGAATTACAAATCAAACGAAACTTCCCAAATCAACCATTTATATATTAATACTAGCGGGCCTGGCAGACGTTGTCCTGCCCTTAAAATAAAAAAGTCCTACAACTCGACTGCAGCGCCACCTACTGGATCCAATTGCGAATCTAAACCATTCTCGAATCCACTGGAACACTCACAAAAAATTCATCAACATCGGTGCAGTCGTTTATGAGGAGTTCACTTTCACACACATGCACAGACGATTTTTATATATAAGTTAATACTTTTAATAATTACTTTAAAAAGATATCGCCCATAATTTAATCTTGTCTTTGCAACAGTTTTTTATTCCGAAAACATTCTCTCTTTTTTTCTGTTTTCCTTTTGCCCTAGGTGTATTTTCTTCTATGCTGTTTTTTTTTGTTCGTTTTCGTTTGTGCTTTTGGTGTTCTTTTTCCTTCTCTAAACCGTACTTTGCGGGATCAGATTTAGTCTTTCATGGGTGTTTAGAGAGATATGAATGGATAAGCTGAGGAATGGGTATAATAGATTGCGCGATGCGCTAAGTAGAAACCTTTTACATAGTTGTATAAACTGCTCTAATCTCACGAATAATTGTAATGAGGCATGATATTAGGTACTACAGGATATGCAATGAGCTCATTCTCAAAGAAATGCCCTAGTACGTACCTATTTATATGTAGGTACCTGATACGGTGGACAATTGCGGCGCCCAGGATACAGTGCTAACCATTTGTGTTAGTCTATTTCTATTAAGTTAAAAAGTCCTTTGTTCGGAAAGCGTTTTCCAATTATAACAAACAAAAATTATAAACTAATGGTACTCGGAATTTAATTAATGAATGAATTAAAACGGTTGAGATCGGTTTCCACTATTACTTTAGACAAAGATTCATAATTATTTAAAAAACAATCTACCTTAAGAGTAAACATAGAGATTTTAGCTTACCATGCCAAGTCTACTAACGTCCATCCCAAGATCATCGTACTTAATCTCTACCTGTTGTTCAAGTAAACGCAGATGTTGTGCCAAAATGTGTAGGATTCTTTGTAACAGTTTGAAATCGACTTTATTTTTCTGGAAAAACGGTAACCACTTTTAAAAGACTTCAAAAAAAAAAGGAGCCTCTCAGTTTGACCCGTATGATTGTCCACTATTATCTCCCGTTTGGCTGAACCTATTTTCTTGCGCTTTTCAGGAAGGTATTAGTTAGCTTCTGGAAAAGGTTTTGGTACACAACAAATGGAAATTTATTTAGCGCTTTTTGAAAAACTAAACAAAAAAAAGAAAACCGCCTTCAAAAACTAAAAAGTGATAAAGAACTTTAGCACAGCACACACATTACTTTAATTTCGGGTTCGGTGGCAATACAAAACAACAAACACAAAGCCACCGTCACCGACTTCCGAAAGTAAAGTAATGTGTGTTCTGTGCTAAAGTTATTTTTAGTTGTTGAAGGCGGTTTTCTTTTTTTTGAAAAAGCTTTTTATTTTTCGCTTTTTAGTATTTGCCTTAACATCCAAATCCATTAAGAAACGGCGACACACTTAAAAGAGATTGTAAGTCCTCCAAAGATTGAAGATACTAAAACGTCGTCTAAGTATTTTCTTTTGGGGTTTTGTTGATTTTCTCAAAAAGGGCCAGATCAATTTTGGTAAAATTTATATGGGACCATTTCCGAATAAACCTCTTTCGAACAAAAAGGAATTTTGCAAATCCGTCTATATATGACAGAGTTATGCCCGAAAATCAAAGAGATAGTCTTTGCCGAACGTACATAAAAAAAAATTAAACATTCGAATTGATATTCTCCCTTTTTTGAAGTCGGTTAAAAACCAAAAAAATATACAAAGGCGACGTTTTCATTTCTCTCTCTTTGGAGGACTTTTTGGAGGGCTTTCAATCTCTGTTTTAACTGTGTTGCCGTTTCTAAATGAATTTGTGTGATCTGGCCCCTAATTCACAATCATTCGATTCGATTTCGTACCGAATCGAAAGTCAAAATATATCGAAGATGTCCTTCAAACGCAATTCACAAATCCGAAACCGATTAATTTTGACAGTTCGAAGACTGAAGTCGGAAATGAGATTGTCGAATACGGTTCATTACCGACACGGAATCGTATCGAATGGTTGTGAATAAGGGGCCAGGAGGTACTAAAACGCGGAAAATAAAAACTTTTTTTTTACAAAAAAGAGAACCACCTTCAAAAACTAAAAAGTGATAAATAACTTTAGCACAGAATAGGTACTGTTTGATGTTTCATTTTTATTTGGCATTGATTTTAGGAGTAAGAGACAGTACTATTATGATTATGTATTTTGTGCTTTGATTTAGATTGAAAGTTCAATCAACTCCCAAAAATAGGAGAGGGGGCTAAATGTAAGCTAATTGAAGGGATCCGACCGTGTCGGGAGCAGGGTTCAAAGACAAGAACTTCCTCACAATGCGTAATGTATCGAACAGAACTGCCTTCTGAAATAAACCTTTAAAGCAATCGCCCAGGAGAGCCTTCAGCGATGGTTGTTTAGGCTCTACAGCATCAGCCCTCAACGGAGGGCAATTATGTGGGGAGTCAAGGGTCGCTTCAGAACTTAAGTGCCCGCAGAGCAAAATGACCATTCGCATCGCACGAGGATATACTTACGGAGTCTATTGAGATAACTGTCAAAGCACGCTTTCCACAGTGATGTGATGGGTGTTAGCGTATTCAAATATTATTTAACTTATTGAATTCCTAAAGCGTTCACTGACTGTACCTTCCCCGTTAGATATCGCTGCAGACTTTGTCTGGCGAGTATAGTATGAAGGGTGGAGTGAGGCAGGGAGGGTTGACCTCTCCGGCGCTATTTAGCCTTTATATTAATCAGTTGATCGAGGAGCTCGGCAGCACTGGTGTCGGGTGCTCCATTGATGGAAAGATAATAAATAGTATCAGTTATGCAGATGACATGGTGCTGCTGAGTCCCTCGAATGATGCACTTCGCAGGTTGATTGCACTGTGTGAGGGGTACGCCATATCTCGTGGCCGCCTCTACAATGCCATAAAGGTTTTTCGAGTGAGTACCAACAAGCCAGTCGGGACGGTTCCGCGGGTATGCCTGTATGGTGTACCCTTGAGTAGGGTGTCACAATTTAAGTATTTTGGCCATATAATGAACGAATACTTAGATGATAACTGTGATATTAAGAGGGAGCGGAGAGCGTTGGCTAAACGCCAGCAGTAGGTACTACTTCTAAAGCTTTGAGACGGTGGCAAACTGGCAAACAGGATGTCGCTGTAGACCAGGGTTTCATAAGGTTGTGGTCATGTGTATTAGTGTGTCCGCAGTACATCAGTTAACTCACAACATGTTATTAGGAAATTGTATTGTAAACTGCATTTCTCAGCCAAGCCACGAACTCGAAATAAGGCTTGTTTTCTTTTCCATAAAATCTAGAACACGGAAGCACGAATTTGGGATTGGGGTGGGGGAGGCGGAGAAGGGGCGTGTCCCCCTACCCACCCTAGTACCACTCCCATGAAAGGAAACCGCACCGTTTTTGAGATAAACGATTTCTTGAAACCTAACCTATAAACACTAAAGTTGCCTAAAAGGCGTAGGAGGGGAGCCAGCCTCTAAGACGACCTAGTGACCATGAAAGTAGTAGTGTTATAACCCAACCCCTACCAACTTCATCACTTTTTATCCCCCACCTCGTGTTTCCGTGTTCTAGATCCAAGCCAACCCTGCTGTAGACCGTGATCACAAGCCCAAGTAAAACACACATGTTACAGCGATATGAAACTGTGCAGAACAGGCTAAAACTTGTCTGAATGTGGGAAGGTTGCTCTGGATATAGTAGATAAGTCAGTTTACTCAGCATGCAATGAGTACCAGCAGGTAAAAATCGCTGTAGTGAATGAGTTTCGTAGATCTTGACCGGCGACAAACAGACAAAAGTCAAAGAACCCAAAGGAAACAAATCATTCTACAACACTATGCAATGTAATAGGTAACTCACGGAAACTGATCCAAATGCATTGGCTATGAGGTCTTCAATGCTTATCAGGATGGATTTGTCGCTCATAATGGGCTCGTTCATGGTTCTACGATATTTTTTACTCATGATTGCGTGTATAAAATAAATTCTAGCAAATAAACAATTATATTATAACGAATGTAAATAATTCTTCTAAATTCATTGATTATAACTGGTCCCTATACATCGATGACAGATGTAAAAAAAAATCTTTGTTCTAAATTGACAGCAAGTCAATTTATTGTCAATGCCCATTCAAGTCGTAGAACTATTTTCAGCCAGAACACATGATAATTATACAATGTTGCAAACTTTTTCAAAATATACACTTAACTTGGATGCCGAGAGTATTCTCTCGGCAACCAAGTTAAGAACTATTATATTATACTAGCACTTTGCCCGCGACTTCGCCCGCGTGAATTTTCTTAAAAATTCCTAACTTTTTGATAATGCAATATAGCCTATAGCACTCAGCGATAACGTAGCTTTTAACTTTGTGATACGGCCAATAGAACAAGTAATTTCCAAGAGCCTCGACCAACATCTGAGGAGGCTCTCGTTGGGCAGCTGGATCAAGCGCTAAGACACGAAGACACGGCGCGTATTGTTAGGAGATTCCTCTCTCAGGAGCCCTGACCACCGGTAGTTTGGGCCCTGTTCCCGATACCGGTGGGCTACTATTTTTTATATATTTTTAAAAGTTTTTTTTTTACTAATATTCAAAAATATAATATAATATGTGTATAAAATGAATAATCAATGTGAACAATAATAATATGTGGGGACATATCACACACGGCCATCTGACCCTAAACTAGGGAGACCCTGTACTATAGGTGTTAGACAGCTAATATGCATACACAAATACATTTAAAATACATACATATATAGACAAACAACACCCAGCCACAAGGCAAACACAAATGTCTACCCTGGGCGGGATTTGAACCCGCAACACGCTGCGCAGCAGTCAATCGCTCAACCACTACGCCAACCGTGTCGTCAGATATCTACAAATAAAGTGAATTATTATCATTCCATTGATCACAGCACGTTCGGAAGCTAAATTGCTGGGAAAAACATCTGTAAAACCTCAAATATAAACGATGGCTAAAAAGATGAATTTATTTGTATATCAGGAGTATTGTGAGAAGATTTTATGAAGTGATGAGTACCTAAGTGTTTTAAGTCTACCTTTATGTTTTCCATTTTTGTATCAAATTTATTTTTCTTTATTGATAGTCTCTCATATTGTAACCGTTGTAATTAAAGTAAAATAAATAAATAAAAGGCAAAGATGAGAAACTTCATATTTTCCAACATTGTTGGCCAATTAATGTGTTGTCAAGGTATTGAGCTAACGTGCAGTTATCCGGTTATTGGCTCAATTGTATTCCATGATTGCTATAATGAGAGAGTGTTTCCTACAATCACTTTTACTTCGTACATAATCTATACTTGTAATATTTCATTCGCCGTCGTCTTGTTAATTATTTTTAAATAATTCATCGCTTACCAATAGTTTCTTTTCGAATGACGCACGTGGAATGAAAGGTTAGAAATTAACTGTTTATTCTCAGATTATGAAACAAAAGGCAGATAGAGCCGCGCGGAACACTGAGAGTGGAACCACCAAAGCAAATACAAATTCCTAACCTAACCTAACGCACAAGAAGGCTTTCAGCAAGCAGGAGCAAGTTAGTATTCCTTATTCATCGAGAAATATGTCATCTAATTCTGAATTAAGCAATACATTTCTTGGGATCGCAATTTTTTCTCTTTACGTATTAGTAGGTAGTTATAATTGAATTACCAAAGCAGTCAGAATGAGAGCTATTGTCACCAGTCGGGGTCGGAGTGTCGATCGGTGTCGTCGGGGGTCATCGTCGTTTCATTCGTCACCAGTTGGCGCCACTAGCGAGCAAGGTCGTTGCGTCGTTATGGAGACAGTATTTAGTGCAGCAGGCAAAATATATCGCAAGTTCAATATTACAATTTTTTTAGGTCCAAAATAAGTTAGGCAAACACAAAGAGATACGTTTTAACGTCATCCATCTTTCTATCTCGGACTTTCTTCGATATCTAGTTCCTAGACGGAGTTACAACATTCTTAAACATAAACCATTACGTAAGGCAATTGCAGAAGAGTTTTTTGCGATTCACCAAAATCTGATATTTTGAATTAGGTCAGTCTATTTTTAAGCATGCGATATGTGTTATAATTATAATAATAACTGTTAGCGCGTAGCCAGCTTATCAAGATTTAATTTCAATAATAAATAACACAATGGAGCGCAGTATACGTGTTCAATTAACGTATCGAGATCAAAACACCACACTGCGTTCCAAAACAGGGATAGCAGACGCGGCTCATAAAGGACTGCCCAACTTAAATGGGACTAGGCAGGACATGTTCGCCGCATGCCGGACAAACTATGGGCTCAGGTAACACAGAACAGAGCCTGTAGACAAAAGCCCTTTTCTGTTAGCGTTAACGCCAACGGAAAAATCAAATTGTATGCAGTTGACATATTTGCATCACGTGACATCGCGTGAGCAAACGTCAACTTCATTTTCCGTTGGCGTTAACGCTAACAATAAAGGGATTTTGTCTAAAGGCCATGGTGCCCTGACTCCCTGAGATAGTAAGACGGGGTCGCGGCAGGCCACGAAGGAGATGGCGGGACGAACAGAACGCACAGGATTGGGAAATAACAAAAGAAAAGTAATAACCAAATAAATAAAATATTGATCAAATCCAAATGTTTCAAAGAACTAATATTCATTGAGCCGTACCGTACTCATATAATCAGAAATGCCACAATCTTCACAATAATCATGAATAATCAGTGAAAAGTTCGCTATGAGGCGCTCGCAAACATTAAACGTGCAGTGACATTTGACATTTCCTGAGATCTTCCTGTGCACTAGAGCCTTTTGCGACGAATTCAAGCGTCATAGATATGGTTCTCTAAAGATTTAAAGTTTAATCAATGGATTGAATTGATGATATGAAAATATGAAACGATTAGCATTTATACATTATTCAGACAATTTGTTTATTTAAACCATTAACAATACATTACTCCAACGCCATTTCCGGTCTGTCTACCGGATGGCGGATGTGGTGGCGCAACTTTACCTAAACTAATATATTTTACAAGCCTTTGCCCGCGACTTCGTTCGCGTGAATGTCGGTTAGAGCGGATGCAGATGAAGTCGCTTATTGAATAGTAGCCTATGTCCTTTCCCGGGGTTCATTCATTATCTTTCGTCAAAATTGAATCAGCTGTTTCGTCGTGAAAAGGTTACAGAGAGAGTTACCGTTTGCATTTATAATATTAAGTATGGAAGTATGGATTCGTATGGATATGGATTAAACGCACTACTGTGATAAGATTATTATTGTATTCGTTTATATTTAAGCACCCACACTAATATCTAATACTTTATCTCAAAACCACGCTTGTGACGCTAGCAACCGCAAAATACATAGACTTGTGATCTTATCTTGACCACTCAAGTTAAAGTCTTACGCTTTCCAATTCTCGCCACATAATGTGAAATACTCAGCTCATAACGCTATGGCTATCTGCGGCCATGTCAACATCATGTCATGTTGTACCTGAAGAAGGTTTGCTCTGTGGTACAAAGCGCAGGATTCGCAGCCGGTACCTGCATGGCAGAATGCGGAAGGATCGGAACCGGATTTTTGTGGAATGTGAAACTGCCTCTTATTAATAACCGATTTCAATAAAAGGAGGATATTCTCAAAACAAGACGTTGAATTGAATTTTACACAGAGTAGTCTGATTTCAAAAATTGTTTTATAAAGGATTGGATTTGCCTTAGGTTGCCCCAAAATAAATTTCATGAAAATATTCCAACTCTGAAGGTGGAAAGTTAAGGAATGACTTAATTTGTTTAGTGTTACCGTTTCTTAATTTGGATGATAAGAACTTGTTTAAAAGACATTCGCCATCAAAATCTAAATAGGAAAAATAAGTTTATTTTTCGGTGTCGGTTATAAGTCGGTGGCAATACAGAACAACAAACAGAACCAAATCCGCCGAAGTAATGTAATTTTTTACTTTTTGAAGGTGGTTTTTTTTGGAAAAAAATTGTGTCGTAACTACCAATCAAGTCATTGTGTCTATAATAATAGCATTTGAGCCATTAAACAACAACATTCAGGCGACGACTTGCCTAAGTTGAAATATTCAGCAAGACTAAGATATTCAAGACGATAGTCTTGGTAATGGTAATATTATTATCATGTCACCGTAAGATTCCCAATTGTTTAGAAAAATCTTCTTCAGCTAAACCAAAGTTCGTGTGTAGAAATCTATAAAAAAAATCCATATAGTGTCTCTGTAGAGACCGGGCTCTTTGACATCACCAAGTAATTTGCAAAGAGCTTGTATCATAAGCTAGTTCTGTGGTTATAATGCGTCAGCTCGGAGAAACGTGGTACCGTAGTTATTGTCTTGTTGTATCGCTTTATGTAAACAGGCTGACTCACAGCAATTATGAATGAAAGTGAACACGCTATACCTACCTACCGCAGTACATACAGCACAAACGGAACTCTTGTAAAATAACAAAAGACGAATCGGTATTATAAAACGAACGAACGAACAATATCGGTATTATACAATATTTTTTTTCACGGTACTTTTGAAGACGTCCCGCCAAGGTGATACTTCAAAAGTACCGTGAAAAAAAACAAATTGTTTTGACGTACAGCAAGAAGGATGGTGCGTAAGGCGTTTAAGTTTCGTAACTTTATGTTTTACGGTTTTTACTTCGGCTCGTTCTGGGAATATTAAAGTGACGATCGATGACATTGTATCGCTTGAATCATACATAAATAGACTATTGAATATAATAAACTAGCGACCCAGCCAGGATTCGCACGGGCACAACGTAGGTAGATCCAACTATACTTATAAAAAATAAAAATAAAAGTCGTTTATTTTATACTAAGTACATAAATGTCCATATTTTGTTAGTTTTACACACGGCCATCTGACCCCAAACCAGGGAGACCCTGTACTATGGGCGTCAGACAACCAATATACATACACAAATACCTTTCTTTTTTGTAAATACATACATATATAGATAAACAACACCCAAACACAAGGCAAACACAAGTGCTCATCACACAAATGTTTACCCTGGGCAGGATTCGAACCCGCAACACGCTGCGCAGCAGTCGATCGCTCAGCCACTGCGCCAACCGTGTCATCATCATCAGTAATACACCATCTTATAACTATGTTACTCAAGAATATCCCAATAAATGATTGAAAACAAATGTAGAATTAAAAATTGGAAACAAATACCTAATTAACAATAAATGTATGATAAAAGTGAACTGTGTTATTAATAAATAATTAAATTGCCATTAACATAAGTAATCGAAAATGCTTATGAAATAAATAAATCATTTATAATAAATCTAGGAATAAACATTCCTTGTAAATCACTCTGTCTGTTGCTGAAAACTGCATTAAAATCCGTTGCGAAGTTTAAAAGATGTAAGTGTAGCGGGAGTGACCTTGTTTTATACTATGTAAAGACAATAATTTTGAGCAACAACACTCATAGTTTAAGTAACAATATACTTAAAAACTACGTTAGTAATACACTTACACAAAAACAGAAACAGTTTATAACATCATTGCTGCAAGGTGACCGGCCCAGCCGATACCTTGCAGCAGTAGTTCACAAACCCACAATCAAGCCTACTCGCTATCATAGCCATGATGCTCTTGGTGCTGCCCCGCACCCTACAGACCCAGGGATAGACACAGCTTCCGCATCACCGAGTAGAAACAGTCCACAGTCCCGATGCGCTGCAGTATCGGGGCAAACGTAACAACAGCCTGAATGCGTTATAGTATTGAATGTAAAAGGGCACCGGGGAATAAGACTTATTCTTATTAATATCATGTGGTCGCCATCATAGTTTTAAGTTTTATTTAATAGCACAATAAATTGTTTTATTGTAATATGTATAGTTAAGTTAAGGTATTTATCTATAGGTCTTTGTAACGTGAAAATAAATGGTTTATGATTATTATAGGCGATGAGCGAGTGGTTATAGGAAAGCCATACCAGTGCTAATCGATACAGAGAATTGGTAAGTACAATATTCAAACTATCTCTATTAATTATAAATTAATTCCGACAAGATCTTTAAATCAATTACAATTAAATGTAATTACAAGTAAATACTCAGACGTCGTTAAGTTGACCGGATGTGGCGACTGCCAAGCGAGCCGATATCCGGTCAGGGTAAAGACACCACTAATAGCAGTCATTAAATGAAATACATCAAATTAGTAACGGGTTGTAAATAAATAAAATGTACAAGTAATGAGTCTTTAATTAAATTATTTAATTGTTAAATTAAATTATAAAACGGAAAAACAATAACTGAGAACTATTTTAAAAATACATTAATTCATTACAGTTACAGTTCGTAAGGGTAATAATTTCAGTAAATAATTTTAAGAATATCCAAACAAATATTAAAAAGAGGAAAGATTTGTTTGTTTGTTACGATTTAACTCAAAAACTGCTGGTCCGATTTCAAAAATTCTTTCACCATTAGAATGCTACATTATCTTTGAGTAACATAGGCTATATTTATCAGTTGAAAACATTAGGAATCCTTGAGATAATTCACGCGGACGAAGTAGCGGGCAAACTGCTAGTACATTATAATTGCACCCTCAAAGACTTTCATACAAAAGACATAAACGCGCACATTCATTCAATTTATTTTTATTTGTCAATAATTCTTATTCTTTACTAAGTTAGAAGCCGTCCCCTTTGATCTCCATCTATTTGGTCCCCCTGGTTGTAGGTGAACAGCCAGCGCAGCATCCTCCACAGAGCCTCAGTGTCCTCACAGTGAATCTTGTAACAATGCTTCATGGTGCGCTTGGGCAGCGTTGATGGGCTGAAACAATCATTTTTAATGTATGGTTAGTGTGACCTGCATTATGACGATAGTATTCAGACTATTAAAATGGGGAGGTGGTAACTGGACTGGACGATAGTGAACCTATGACCTGTATAAACTATCACTAATAGATTCATTGTTCCCAAATAAAATGTTATTATTTAATTTGAGGTTTAATTTGAGGTAGACCTAGGTGAAGATGGCGGGATGAGCTTGACGCTTATAGGAGGGATTGGTCCACACTAGCTCTGGACAGAGAGGGTTGGAAAGGAGAAAGGGAGGCTTATGCCCTGCAGTGGGACAATACAGGCTGAAAATAAATAAATAATTTTTTAATTTGATGACACGGTAAGCACAGTGGTTGAGCAATTAACTGCTGCGCTGCATGTCGCGGGTTCGATTCCCGCACAGAACAAATATTTGTATGCCCTACACATAGTTGTTTCGGGTCTGGCTGTTTGTGTATGTGAGTTTATATGTTTATAAACGCACCCACGACACATGAGAAATTACTAGTGCGAGGCAACGTGTTTAAAAAAAATAAAAAGATAGAATAAATATTTTAACTGACAAAGCAACAGATTAGAGAAATAATACAAACGTAAGTTATTAGATACGAGGTCTAAAAAAGCAGAAAACTATGATAGAAACTTGTGAAATTGTCTGATTGTCACCTGTCCTTTTAACTGAATGGCTTAATCAATAAACATTTCAGAAGCACTTCAGTTTCTGTAATGTAACGACATTACGGTGCACAAAGGAACTGAAGTGCTTCGGTTTTAAACACTAACTGAACCACTATACGTCATAAAATGAAATACAGGTACTTTAAAGGTGTTTGCTCTCTGACTCGGAGCTGTCTGTAGCACTTTCGACCACTAAACCGATGCTGCAGTATAACACAGGAAAAGCGCTGATGTCATGGTGACAAGATTAAGCGGTAAGGAAAGTTTATTGCGGGACTGTCTACCGTTGCATTCCCACAGTTGGGGTTGTAATGCCCAACAGTGAAAATGTTATGTTGTAGTTACGTAAACTTGTTAAGGTAGACGAAAGACTCCCTTGATGGATTTATTGCTACTGAATATTATTACATAATTGTTCCACTCAAATGCTATGTACAGAAATGCACAGCTAAACAATAACGATGGGCATTATTAAATTATGAAGTACAAACTATTACAAAGGTCAATGTGCAGCGTAGCTCGTACACCCACACACACTTCATCATCTGTCTAGCCAAATGATGTCGGGGTCGACTTCCAGTATAACTGAATGCAGCTAAATACACCAGTGTTTTACATGGAGCGACTGGCTATCTTCTTCTGCTTCTGGCTACGACTATCACAGATCTACGAATGACAGCCGGGACCAACGGCTTTACGTGCTTTCCGAGGCATGGAGGGGTCTCGGTATGAAATGGATGATCACCTATCCACAGACCGACCGCGGCAAGCGTAGCTTAACCATGACAGCTCGATCTGTACAGCTTTTACTTAGCCATGAGCCCCTCAACGCGTTTTCAATACATTCATTATCGTTACATTCCAACACGTTTGTAATAAAACAATAAAATTGATAATAAAAAACTTGTAACATTATAGTGATTGTTTCCGAGTTTCATATGTTTGAAGAAAGACTTTTACCTTGTTAGTCATTTCATGTGTTCTATAATCTCGATTCATTTTTCTGTATTTGCCAAATATTGAGCTAAGAGAGGAGTCCCAGTAACGTACATGTTAGAGTTAAGATCATTTGGGCAAAACTCAGTCTGTTTTAAAACGTCCAAACAACTTAAATTATCTGCCTGATAATTTTATTAATCTGGAGGTAAAACAGGGTCTCATACTGTCAAAAGAAAGAAAGAAAGAAAATACATTTATTGGCCCGCACGAATTGTAAAATAAAACGAAATTGGCCTGTACGAGGCCAAAACGCCAAGGGGTGTCAAATTATTTGATTAACACAGGACTGATAGATTTAGGGCGGAAATGTAAACACCAAATAAGATTATACAGGATTTAATAACACATCCTAGCGCAAACATTAATAGTACAAGAAGGAAAGAATATGTCAACGACAAAACAGAGACAGTAGTGTCATTATTTGTGACCCAATTAGTTAGTAACATTTATAGGGTGAGCTTAGGTGAGCATTATGCAAGACCTATTTACATTGGCATTGTGTTTATAAATGCATATTATAATCATGTGGTTTAAAAGTAGAAATGGGAGTCCCACAAGGGTCAATATTAGGTCCTTTCCTCTTTTTAGTTTATATTAATGATCTTCCCCGTTTATTTAAAAACCAACCACAAATGGTGTTATTTGCCGATGACACTTCTTTAATTTTTAAGATAAATAGACGGGCTAATAATCTCGACGATGTAAATAACGCCTTACTTCAGGTCCAAAATTGGTTCACAGCTAATAACTTAGTATTAAATGGAAAAAAAACTAAATGCATCAGATTTGCTTTACCAAATGTCAAAAGTAGTAATTGCGATATAGTATTGAATAAAGAGAAACTGGAATTCGTTGATGAAACTGTTTTTCTGGGAATCACGCTCGACTCAAGGCTACAATGGGGTCCTCATTTAACATCTCTCGCAGGACGACTAAGTTCGGCAGCATATGCTGTCAGAAAGATCCGGCAATTTACTGATGTGGATACCGCGAGACTGGTCTATTTTAGTTATTTTCATAGTATTATGTCTTACGGTATTTTACTTTGGGGGCGAGCTGCAAACATAGAGTCTATTTTTATTCTGCAGAAAAGAGCAATCAGAGCCATTTACAATCTACGTATGCGCGATTCTCTAAGGGAACTGTTTAAGGAAATTAACATAATGACGTATCCTTGTCAATACATATATGAAAACATTATGTACGCAAGAAAAAATCTGAATCTTTTTGGTAAAAGAAGTGACAGACATAACTATAGTACTAGAAATAAGGACCAACTAGTTCAACCAGGATTCAGGCTGGCTAAAGTAGATTCGTCTTTCATGGGGTTCTGTCTAAAGTGTTACAATAAAATACCTCCCCACATAGTTCAAGTTAATGAGACAAAATTTAAGTCTTATATTAAACGCACACTATGCAGCCGAGCATATTACAAATTGGATGAATAATAATATAATAATAATAATAATAATAGCTTTATTTATTCCATACATGCAACAAAAGAATTACAGAAATAAAAATTATATTAAAAACATAACAAAATTTATAACAATTGATAATAATAATAATACACCTGTTCCCGATACCGGTGGGCTACTATTTTTTTATATTTTTAAATGTTTTTATTTATTTTTTTACTAATATTTAAAAATGTAATTTAATATGTTAACAAAATGAATAAACGAGAATAATACTAATAATTGAGGAACTAGTAGATCTATCATTAGTGGTTTATACATTAGTTTTACATACATTTCATTTCATTTTTATTCATACATTATTATTTTATTATTCATTCATTCATTTTTCATTCATTATACAAGTTCACATTTATATTATAATAATAGATGTAATAGGTACCTTAATTTGATATTTAATTTCCATTCAATTTGATTAGTGTCCTCCATCAATTTGTGAACTTTCATGTATGGACCCCCTACGGGTAAAAGCCTCCTCCAAAGAATGCCAACAGTCTCTATATTTTGCTGTATCAATCCAGTTTCTGCCTGCAATTTCCACTAGTTCATCCTGCCACCTGGTGCATGGACGGCCCTTGCCTCTACTTCCTTGCGGTCCCTTCCATGTTGTTATTGTAAGTGTCCATCTTTTGTCAGTGTATCTTGCTAGATGACCAGCCCATTTCCACTTTAGTGACTGCGCAAAGAGAATGGCGTCAGTTACCTTAGTTTTGTTGCGAATGTCGGCAGCTTTCACTCTGTCCCTTAGAGTGATTCCTAGACAGCTCCTCTCCATTGCTCGTTGTGTGGTTTGAATTTTTGCCGAGGATTTTTTATTGAATGACCATGTTTGGCAACCATAGATTAGACATGGTAGTATCGCTGAATCTAAAACCATTTTCTTAAATTTTATTGGGAGCTGAGATTTTAAAATCTCTTTGTGGGCCCAGAACTTCTGCCAGGTTGAGGCTATCCTTCTGTTTATTTCCTCTGCATTTCTTTTCGTGTCGAATGGTAGTTGTTTCCCTAGATAAATATATTTCTGTACGTATTCTAGTGGCTTGTTGTGTATCAAAATAGGTATCATTTTGTCATTAGTCATGATTTTTGTTTTGCTGAGGTTCATCTCTAAACCGACACGATTGCTAACAACCTGTAAATCGTTTATCATAATATTTAGTTTTTCAGGATTTCCTGATAACAAAATGATATCATCCGCAAACCTTAGATGACTCATGACCTCTCCCTCTACCTTGATTCCTTGTGTTGACCAAGGTAGATCCTTCATTATATTTTGAAGTACTGCTATAAATAGTTTAGGTGATAGTGGGTCGCCTTGTCTTACCCCTCTGTTGATGTTTATGCATTTGCCTGTTTTTTCTAATCTGACTTTGCTTGTACTTTTACTATAAATATCTTTCAGGATGTTTATATATTTAGAATCTATATTTTGATAGGTTAGCGCCTCCCAGATACTGTTGTGACAAATAGAATCAAAAGCCTTTTTGTAATCTATGAAGGCTAGATACAGCGGTCTGCGAAATTCTAGATATTTTTCTATTGTCTGTTCTATTACATGGATGTGATCGATTGTACTAAATCCTGATCTGAAACCAGCTTGTTCGTAAGGTTGGTGGCTATCAATGTCTAAAGATATTCTGTTTAATAGACATGAAGCAAACAGTTTGTACAGACACGACATGAGGCTTATGGGTCTGTAGTTTCCTATGTCGGTTGGATCTCCTTTTTTGTAAAGTAGAATAATTTCAGATTTAGTCCAATTTTCAGGAACTCGTTCTTCAGTAAGGATTTTGTTGAATAAATGTGTCAATGGGGCAAGCAGTAGTTTTTTAGCATGTTTGATAAACTCGTTCCTGATGCCATCAGGGCCAGGGGATTTTTCTAGTTTTAACTTTTGTATGGCATTAAGGACTTCAAATCCATCAAACATTTTAACATTTGATTGTGTTGTATTTACCTGACTGTATATTGCTGCTCCTTGTGTTGAATTAGGGTGACTGTACAGGTTAGCGTAGAAATCAGTTGCTATATTGAGAACCTCCATGCGGGATTTGCTTTTGTTTGGACCGGATTGCAGTAATGGGATCCAACTGTTTGAGCTATCTATTTCCTTATACGCTTTCTTCTTGAGGTTTCAAGGTATCCGCGTATTGTATTTGATCTATAGGTATCGTAGCATTTTTTAATTTCTTTGTTTGTTTTTTTGTACAGATCTTTCAATTCTTCTTTGTCTATTTTGGATAATTTCGTTTTGTTTTGTAATAGGCTTCTTTTTTTGATAAGTAACTTTGCCTTTTCACTTAAAATATTTTGTCTTGATTTTCCTTTTATATTTTTTAAACTGTCTTTTATTGAGCGCTCAATCAATTGGCAATATTGGTTGATTGTGTATTCTTCGGGTGCTGTTGATAGATTTTGCAGATTGTCGTTTAGATGTGTAAGGTATGTAGTTTGTTCTTCTAGTGTTTTTAAAGTGGTTTGTTGTTTACTGAAGTATCTTCTGCTTCTTCTTGTTAGTACATTTAGAGTTGCTCTGATTGGCCTGTGGTCTGATCCAAAGTTAAAAGATGTTAACACTTCGAATTTGGAGAATAGGTGTGGTGTAGTTGTCAACATAAAGTCTATTTCGTTTCTCGTGTTCTTATCTGGGGAGACCCAAGTCCATCTGTTCTTCTTTTTTATGTGAAACATAGTATTCAATATTTTCAGGTTATGCTCGTATGCATATTGGATCAGTATCTCTCCTTGTTTGCTTCTGTTTCCATATCCATAATTCCCAGTAACTTTATTTTCATAAGTCTTTGGTATTCCAATCTGCGCATTAAAGTCGCCCATTGAAATGACATATTTGCTTGGGGTTGTTTGATGGGCTATAGTTAGGTCCTTGTAGAAGTTATCTAATTCTTCCTGTGTAGAGTTTTCTGTTGGGGAATAGGCTTGTATGATTGCAAAGGGTTTCTTGTCAAATTCGATTTCTAATATGCAAACTCTCTCCGATATGCCTGTAAAGTTTATGATTTTATCTTTGTGTTCTCTTTTCACTAGAAATCCCACACCATGTAAACCTTTTGTTTGACCTATATAGTACATAACATAGTCTTCATCTTCTATAATTTTTTCCCCCATGCGTCGAACTTCGGATAATCCGAGCACATCACAATTTATTTGTTGTAGAGCTGCTTTTAATTCACACAAATTGGATGAATACATCACTGATAAAAATGCTTGGCTGGATGCTGGTCTAGCTCCACAGCCATAAGGGTTCATAGATTTATTGATTAGCATTGGTAACTATTTTTGGAGCTGCTGAAGATCTACAGAGAGAAAACTACATTATCTTTGCATTGTATAAACTCAAACTATTAGTATTATATAATTTTGCATAGCACATACATGTGAGCACTATGTACTTTAAAGCTACCATTTACGAGATATGTCTTTCGTTGACTTGAATATGCCCTGGCGGTTGAGAGTTTGTCATGCTCACTTGAATGTCTTGCTGATGGTGGCGCATGTGTTGGATCACTTGGTTCCCTTCAAAATGGTTGAGCTAAATGGTGCCGATCCGTGCGTCATGTTCGTGAACGGGCGCCGTCAGTTGAGACTGGTCATCTCTTAGCTACCTCGGTTATTTTAAATTTATTTTGAATTGTCTAATTTCATTGTCACTAGACCTCTTTTAACGTGCACAACTTGTTACATTGTTCTCACATTGTACCCCTAGATTCAACATGAATAATGTAACCTAAATTTGTAATATTCTATTGATTTTAAAAGAGTGTTCATGGAGTTTCTTGCTCGTTCTTCTCCATAGAATCCTACTGTTTGGAACGAGTAACTAGCTGCAACTTTTTGACTGACTGACTCCTTGACAATTCAAAAGTGCCTGTAAATGGTTTATTTGAAATAAATGATTTGAGTTTGAGTTTGAGTTTAAAGTCAGCTCTAATTTATTTTATAGTCCAGGTGCATTCTAAAGATTCTTCTTTTATGTTGATCCTTTTCTTAAAATATCCCATGTCATCATCATTATCATCATGTCAACCTTATCCACACTTAACACTTAACCATATCTAGAATAGAATTGCGGCCGAGCACGAATGGTGCGGTGGGTGGTTTGGGTTTTGTTATGTACAAAATGTTTAGTAATGTGCGTCACTTTCTCGTGAATAAATAGTTTATTGGGTTGGGTAGGGTTATTATTGATTGTATTTAGTTTTGTTTAGTTTTTTCTTTTAACACATTGATACTTACGGCACATAGTTCCTCTCGGAGTGCAGTTCGCAAAGCAGTCGTCTCCGGCACCGCTCGCTGATCGGAGCCGCGCCAGGCGCGTCGGGGTCTGACCGACGGTACAGCAGGGATGATGGTGGACTGACACAAAACAACGTAGATTAAGTATCTGCATGCACAGGCTTCTACTTCTGCCTTGACTAAGAGGACTGTCGACAACGCTTGATTGAAGTTATTTTTTTATCTTCGAAATACAAATATTCCGTACCGTAGAAAAACTAATGTGTAATGTATCCGTCTTTTGGTATCCGTATAAAGCCCCAATCACACCAGAATATACGAATTGCAGTCGCGGTAGCGAGCACCGTCAGATACTGCAGTGCAGCGATTGCCCGCTTTGTGTTTGGACTTGTCAGTACAAATGCTACTGCAATAGTTGTCCGCAACCGCAGTCGCAAGTTGACCACTCTGGTGTGATAGGCTTTTACTAAAAATAAGTAGCAGTCATACCTAATTCTTACCTACCTACAAGTTCAGGAATATTTTAGTTTTATGTATTTATTTAGGATCTCCAACAATGGATACTCACATACCTACATGCCATCCAATGCCTGAAGCACTTACAATTTGTTTGTATTACGTGTGCTCCTTCAATTATGGGAGACCACATCAATATAACTAGGTGAATAGTGATATAATTATGAATCGATACTAATATTATAAAGCTTAAGAGTTTATTTGTTTGTTTGGTTGAACGCGCTGATCTCAGGATCTAATGGTTCGAATTGAAAAATTCTTTTTGTGTTGGATAGTCCATTTATCGAGGAAGGCCCGTGTGAAGCCGGGTCAGGTGGCTAGTTACATAACTAAACCTAAATTAAATTAGATTTAAATACAATTTCAAGACAGGGTCAGAATTAATGCAAGTCGACAGTGAGAATTACAGTTATTGAATAGACAGCACGCTTTTTGTAATTCGAAATCGATGTTCAAGCTAGATCGTTACGAGGAGGGGAGCTAAGTGCCCTCGATTTGTTTTGGGTCCTGACACGAGAAAAAATTATAGCAACTTAACCGCTGTAGACGAGATGGCGCGTATGTGCATAATGGTATGTGAAAAGGTTATGCCTTAAAAAAGTATCTCACATTACACTGACATTAATATTGAATAGTTTCCCCGGTACACTACATGCACACTTACCCACTAACTCTTGCGCAACACGCGGAGGTGCGCGTCTTCCGCGCATGCGTGCCGAGAGTGCGTGGAACCGACCGCCTGACACGCGCCATTGGACGTGACGAGTTAGTGAAGGCTGATCATTTATACGGTCATTATTTACTCTAATTAAGCGGGTAATTCTAATTATCCTAATTATAAAATCCGTCAACCAATCTTTTATTCTTTTGAAGGTAAATAGATAATCCCAATTCATTCTGTCCTTGAAGTGGTACAGAATAAACTGACCAAAGGATCTGCTTTTGCTCCTGCTAATCCTCTCTTAAAGTTATTGGTTGTCGGTTGGTTGTTGGTAGTTGGGTGTTGGTTGTTGGATGTCGGTTGCTGGTTGTTGGTTGGTTGGTTGGTTGTTCTCTTGAGGGTGGTTTGTCCACATCGAACTAATTGTAGCTCGATGTGAACTGCGTGATGGGTACATCTCAGTCTATTAGGCCTTAGCATTTTTGGTCTGCTATTCAACTTCTGTGAAGACTTGTTCGTCAAGCAAGATAAATAACTCCCTAAGATGTTTGAATGCTATTCAACGCATATTCCTATAAAGTGTAATTTGTCAATAATACAAGACATCCGCGTAAATCCCAATAACGCGCGAAAACTAGTCACGATTAGGATCGCAGGCACAGCTAGCTTCCGCCATACATAAAACTTACAACTTTCTATGGTAAGCAGTGAATTCGTTCTATTTCTTTAATTTCTTCAGTCTGAACAAAAACATTGGTTTAGTTATGTACTGTTGAGTAATGCGTTTCCCGAATGTGAGACGTTTGTTTTCCGGTAATGACGAGGAACCTAATTTTGTTTGGATAAAGCATACTTTTAAATATTATAACATGCTGGTTAGGTTAAATCTTCTTTTTAAGGACGTTACTCCACTTTGATCATTGTTCAGTTCTGTGCGCACGTCACATCATAGTTATCGATCTAAACAGGAGTCGGTCTCGCGACACGTATTGCCACCAAATGTTAATGCGGAAGTCGAAGCGTCGTCGCACTCTGTAATTTATATGCGAGCGAATATTGTAAGTTTAAGAAAGTTCTAGTTCTTTCAAATTTTTGTTGCGGTACTTGCATAATATTCAAAATCGGACTGCACTAGTCAAGTTACGCGTGTTCAAATATAAAAAGAATATATACGTGCCGAATTGAGAGCCTCCTTTCTTTGCAGTCGGTTAAAAACTTTGGTGGTACTTTAGCATACACAAAGTTGTGGAGTTTTAGTAGTAAATATACTGTATATTAACTTCTAAGTTATACCCGATCCTGCAACCTCTAGAACTGAGTCTTGTAGGCGTAAGTCACATGTCCAGCAGTGCAATTCTGTAAGAATTCACCCGCGAATTCGAATCCTATCCCATTTCCGATTTCACTTACCTGAAGTGAAAAGTATTTGGTATTCGCTTAAATAGTAACGAAATAATAGTTCGCTTTACCTATGTTGTCACTTAGTGGCGCTAGCGTAGTTTTCATCGAGTTACAGACTACCTAAAACAGTTTTCACCGCGGAATCAGAAGTGAGAACTGGAGTGAGTTCTTACAGAATAGCATAGCTGGTCGTTCTCGTGTTCTAATGATCCCTGATATACAAGTACTGCACATTTCTCGTATCATCAATCACTCGGGGAGTCGCACGCGCTTGGCTGGCGCGTGTGTCGCGTGCCGCGCGATATATTTGCCATGTAACCGATGTTACACGGATGTCAGGTATAGACTTTTCACAATACAACATTTTCCAAATTGAATATGAACCTTATGCTTTTGTAATAAAGCTAAAAAACTATCAAAGTTTGACAGATTGTTGTTGCTTGATGGTCCATGAACATGCCTTTATAGAATTTCGTCTAATGAAGACACGGTACCCATCTTCGTTATTAAAGATATATTATATATTTTCGATTGACTTTCAAAAAATAACTTTATCTATTATTTATCTACTTATTTATCTATTGGGTATTCTTTATCTATTTAAATATGTATTTAAAATG
Organism: Charanyca ferruginea; assembly: GCA_947361185.1. Lineage (NCBI taxonomy): Eukaryota > Metazoa > Arthropoda > Insecta > Lepidoptera > Noctuidae > Charanyca > Charanyca ferruginea. Next base: position 61,322,585 of record OX376055.1, read on the forward strand.
TATTTGTGTATGTATATCAGCTGTCTGACGCCCATAGTACAGGGTCTCCCTAGTTTGGGGTCAGATGGCCCTGTGTGAAATGTCCCCGCATCATATCATTATTTATTATTTCGATTCCTTCGAATTTTAGGACTTTTAACTACACTATGGTTATATTTCAACTTTGCGTAATAGGTGACTCTAGTCCTCGTTAAAATACACACACAGGATTCTTATAGGATTACATTATCACAATGTGCCATTCAAGCAACAGGTTATTGACCTAAAAATCTGGTTTTTGGTGATATCAAATAGTTATTAGTTTCATAATCTTTTTTTTTATCTCCAATGGAATAATATTGTTATTGTAATTATTGCGAAATGGACGTGTTGTGATAACATTATGATAACACTTAATTATGCGCCGCGTAACTATTAATTTGTCTAGTCTATGTAATATGTTTGAAATATTTCAGTGGAAAATCATAGTTTTGATTTGTTTATTGCCATTGCTAGATAGTTACCGTCTGTTTTCCGGCGAAGAAAAATGATCACGCTTTTCACATGATTGTTTCAAGTGCATCAATCCAAACTTAATATCATAAATCTGAAACTAACTATGTGTGTTACGTTTTCACTACAAAACGGACCCATTTTATAGAAATTTGTCATGACGATAGCGTAACAAACCCTGGGTAAGGACAGCCTACTTTTTAATCCGCGAATTCGCTTACATCCGCGATAACCGCCATTCACGCGGACGAAGTCGCGGGCAAAAGCTAGTAAATAAATAATACAAGAACGTTCTCCTGTATGTGATCACCAAATTCGAAAACAAAGCCTCTACTTTTACCAAGGCACCAATCGTTTACAGTGATAGACACCATAGAGCTTAATTAGTATTTTACTGAAGAAATGGAGCATTTATACGACTAAGTATATAACTAGAGAGAATTTAAAGTAATATCACATCTACGACACTCCATACAAACGAAGCGATTTAATTACCTACACTACTACCTAAATAACAGACTGTAAAAGTACGTGCGTGTGTGTGTGCATGTCTACGCGCCAATTGAACTAAAAGCGGTTTCTAGAGCACGTTCGACGCGGATAGAGGTAAGAAACAGTGTTTCGAAGGGAGACGGAGCGTGTCGCAACTGTACAGTAGTACTAATATTTATCCTGGGGTAATATACTGACGTGTTGTCATCTACGTTTTGTATGGTGATGATGCTGGGGGTGAGCGCCGAGATGATGAGCCCCACGGGAATGAACGCCGTCACCAGACGGAGCAGGTTCTGCCAGGGATTCACACTGAAACAATACAATGAAACAAAACTTTTGTGTAAAACTTTTCTTACTTGCTGTAGACAAAATATAAGCTAAAAATATGTAACTTGGAACAGGTGGGGACCCGGTAACACCTGTAGGTAGAATTACAGGTGTTAGTACAAATCACAGCACTGGCAGGGGTATATGACGAGTAAAACGCACTTGCGGCTGACCACAATGCAGCGTGGCGTTGTGGGAGGCGTATCTGAAAATTTTAGATATTGTGACTACAGACATTTAGTATAGTATTTGTAAAGATATTTACGGAATAACGGACAAATTATCATCAAAGATAAAAAATATATAACGACTAAACAGTGGTCCCTCAGTCCACACATGCACATGGTCTGTTGCAGTGGCACGCCGTATTTCGGTGAACCATATCGTCACGGTTCTATTGCGGTGCGCAGCATGTTGTCGTTAATTACAAGAACTTATTTTTTTTTTAACCACAATTATTTTAAGTGAGTGAGTGATAAGTGGACAGATACAAATTGTGACTGTTTTATTTATTTGTCGCAGCAAGCGATAATTTAGCGATAAAGAGGATTCAAATTGATTATTGTAGTACCTACAGAAGAAATGGTAAACGCCGTGACGTCAGCTGTCGGTTAAAATGGCGCCATGTGGACAGAGTCGTGTTGGAGAGTGGGGACCGTGGCAAGCTCACTTTTGCTCGAGACACCAAGCAAGACACTCGCCTAATACGAAACTGTCGGTTTACCTATTTGAATTGTATTGTACGATCACATTTTAATAAAGTAAGGTAGTTAGTACTACATTGAATATTGTTATTCTACAATGAACCCGATACCACCGAACCCAAACGATGTCGGCGCTCCCGCTCAGCCATACCGGACGCCGACATCAGAAGCGGGATCTGAAACCCACTCGCACACAATGTTCGAGATGCAGCTAAGGAATATGATGCAAGTGATCGAAACATCAAAACTCAATCAACTGCGGGTAAACCGGCGCATAAGGCGGTAAACTATCTCAAAAATCACATAGCATCTAACGGAACGTCGCAAGAACAATCTAAAGGTCAGAGTGTTGATTTATTATCAAGTGAAAAACTGTTTGAAAATTTTATTCGAAAAGCAGCAACGCCAAATAATGAAATTCATTCACACGATTAAAGATCCTAGTTCAGAATACAATAAACTATCTTGACCTGAATTTAATCCCGAGTTTCGAGATAGTGATACTAGAGTTTAATGCAATACCCTCAATTTGTGCATTCAAAAAAAAACTAGCAGTTGGTTAATTATTACAATGAGTAAAGCCCTTAAGGAATGCTGCTTCTTGGTTAGCTTAGAATACTTTTCCTGGAATAACCTGGCATGCACCTGCAGATGTCAAGAAACCAAAGTCAAGGCGTTGTTACAACTGTGGCAATCTGGGTCATATGACAAATGAATGTTCGAATAAAAGCTACCGTGATTCTTCTGCTAACTCTCAATCTAAAGTTTTCAGGAAACAGTGGATCGCAACGGGTCAAAGACAGTATTTTTAAGAAAGCATAATGCCGACGATGACCTGTTTCTTCTGTGGTGAGCCAGGGCACATCGCAACACGATGTCCAAAGAAGGAGGCTGACTCCGTTAAAAGTAAAGTTGAAAAACGAGCGGATAGCTGTACCATTAAGCCAGCTACTGATCTATTATCTACCGAATCTGGTGAGTCGTATTATTTTTATTTTGTTTCTGGTGCCGAATGCTCTCTTGTTAAGCAATCTGTTAGCCGTAATTTCGTAGGTAAACATACCTACATTTGCTTGTTCAGGGTATAGGTTTTGCTAAAGTAGACTGTACCTACTGAACAAATTCTTTGTGACGTATTACTTGGGGGTAATCTTTTACGATTTTTATTTCATGTGTTACCCGGTTATTGTTTGAAATATAATGTGATGATTAGCGGACTTATTTTAAAACTTAGTTTAACGATTAACGTGTCTATTTCGTGTACGTAAGGGCAAGCCCTATTTAGGTTTTTGATATGATGCGTAACTAGGCCATTAAACCTTTTGGCATTAATAAGATAAGAAAACAAGCGGCAACGAATATGAAAGTGAGTGTTTCAAATTTGATTTTGATTCTGGCTTTGAATGTTCTTTAATGAAGGAGAGTATTTCTTGCAAATTTAGAAGTCGAAGTAGAAGTTGAAGCAGAAGTTGAAATAGAAGTAGAAGTCGAAGTCGAAGTAGAAGTAGACGTTGAAGAAAAAGTCGAAGTCGAAGTCAAAGTCAAAGTCGAAGTCGAAGCCAAAGTCGAAGTTGAAGTAAAGTCAAAGTCAAAGCATTTATTTCAATTGGACCATTTGCAGGCACTTTTGAATTGTCAAAGAGTCAGTCAGTCAGTCAGAAGGTTGAAGTTTAGTTGCTTGTTCGTTTTGGAACGTCGTCGTCGTCGTCGTTTTGGTTTTGGAAATTTAAATTACGTAAAGTTTGAGGTCATAGTTTTACTTGGCGGTGATCGCTATAATTTAAAAGCACTGAACTGTAACAGAACATAAAAGTATGCTTATGACCGCATAAGAAGGATGCCACAAGGTGATAACCCTAGCGAATTAGACGTGATTAGTGAAGGGTTAGATGTTGAAGATGCGGGTGAAGGCCCATCAACTCGTTCCAAATGTTAATGCACAATGTATGTCTTTTGTCTATACTTTTGACTTACCGAAGAGAAGGACCGGTAATGGCCAGTCTGTTCTGGGCTTATCAGTGTGAAGGACTGATACTAGCCGTTTGATACTAGGCTTGCCAGAGAGTAGAACTGGTACTGTCCCATGTATGTAAGGCATGACAGCGAGAAGGGCTATTACTGATCCACTGTTTCATAACAGATTACCAGCGAGAATGACGTTGACTATTGTTAATACTGGGTGCATTAATATTGTGATTCAGTTCCTTTAATTTTTTACCTTTATGAAACCTGTAGTATTCCTTCTGATGCGAGTTTATTTATTGAGATAGACAATTAGTCAGGTAGGCCGAGCCTAATATTGTCAACAAATGGATTTTGTTTGGTTAATTATTGTTCTTCTTGATAAAACTTATGGCCAGGTTAGCCGAGATCGCTGTGATACCTCAAATTTGGTTGCATTGTTCACAGGTACACACGAGGACGTGTGATGAGTCAGTATGGCCGTGTCGCAGCAAGCGATAATTTAGCGATAAAGAGGATTCAAATTGATTATTGTAGTACCTACAGAAGAAATGGTAAACGCCGTGACGTCAGCTGTCGGTTAAAATGGCGCCATGTGGACAGAGTCGTGTTGGAGAGTGGGGACCGTGGCAAGCTCACTTTTGCTCGAGACACCAAGCAAGACACTCGCCTAATACGAAACTGTCGGTTTACCTATTTGAATTGTATTGTACGATCACATTTTAATAAAGTAAGGTAGTTAGTACTACATTGAATATTGTTATTCTACAATGAACCCGATACCACCGAACCCAAACGATGTCGGCGCTCCCGCTCAGCCATACCGGACGCCGACATATTTATTTGTCTTTATTTCGTCATTGTATGTGTACTAACATTAGTTTTGATAAGTTTGAATGTATCTACTAACAGTATGGACCTCGGTCTGCAAATAATTTTTTTTTTTTTTTTTTATTGTACCTGTAAATGTTGTATAATTGTTACTTATAAATAAAATAATTGTGTTATAAAAAAGTCAGTGCGTTGATAACATGCGGTTTCATATAACAATTGAAGTGTGGCCTGCCACAAGTGCGCTTCAAGTCTGAGAAAGGAAGCTTCACTCCGCAGTGAGAGACACAAGGCTGCAAATGAGGATGAAATAATAAAAAAAAAAAACAACACAAAATGAAATATTGAATATTGTTCTATTCACGACATATTATAAAAAAAGTCCCCCGCCACGTCTGTTTGTCTGTTACATAACGTATTTTCATACAGTTACCACCAATAGACGGACTGATTCATGAGAAAGGTTGAAGTTAATAATTTGTTAATATTTCTATGAAAGTTGGCCGAAATATTACAACTTTTATCATTCCTAGGTCCATTTCTGTACAATAGATTAAATAGAGAACTAAGTATTTATAAGTTGAATTACTTTCACTGTAAAAAAATAATTTTTCAATATTTAAAAACTATTTCTTACGAACAGGCAGAAAACTTGCTCGTAGTATGCAAATAACATTACTAACAGATATTTTTTGTGTCTACGTAGGTAATATTTTACGTTAATTTAAGTTTTTTTTTTTAATGTAATTTAATTTAGTGTTCATTTATTGCAAATATATAGAAGCACTTCCTAGCCTGAAACACAGGTTCCACCTAGTTCAGGCAAATGAGCATCTATGTTCTATTTTAAATTCTAAGATATTTTGTGTATGTGCATTTTTTATTAAATAAACAATTATTATTATTATTATTACTTATTTCAGACTTCAAATCTTCAATGAAAATAACGTAGTAGTACAGATAATTCCACGAGCATCATAAAAAGTTGTTAGCATGACACTGTGTGTTACAAGACATACATGTGAGACCTCCCAGAGTTCACCAACACATGAACATTTGGAAAGTAGATGTGTCTAGTACCACTTACAGATCCTGCATCATATAATATATGTATAACATTATATTTAAATTAATAATCTGCAGTGAATGCGCAGCGCGGTGGTCTCAGATTTACTATCACTTTGCTCAGACGCATCTATCTCTATTAGCGTTTATAATACTTATCTATTAATCAATGCGATTGTATCTTCTTTTGATATATGCATTTGTTGTGTTGAAATACTAGTTTGGATTTGAGTGTTCGCTTGCGGGTTTTGAGCACAAAGAATCATGGCGAGATCCATACATTCATTTGTATGAAAAAAAAGTATCATTTAGGGAGTTTCAAATATTTTCCAATGCGGAGAATACGTTACCAGAAGTAGATTGGTACACTTACCATATTTTTAAACCGCCGCATAATTAAAATAATTAAAAATGAAAATAACAGTTTTTCCGTTTCATCTCGTCGCCCATTTTGTGTTGATAAAAAAAAGAACGTGACATTAACGGATCTTACAAATCGGCAGACAAGTGATGTGAATGTGAATCGTTGTTTACAATGGCGGAGATGAAAAAGTACATTGATTTATCATTATTTGTGACATTATTCCCCTTAGAACGACTGTCAGTGTCAATGTTACTATCAGCTGCCGTATCGTTCTGAAATAATGAGCTTATCGTTAAACTTTTCACTTTAAACATTAATTTGCACAAAAAATATATTTTTTTTCACAAAAAATGAGCGAATTTAAATTCTGCAGCAAAGAGGGAACGACGGCTTAAGGTTATTTGGTTAGGGCAGCGCCTCAATTAGGTGCTATACAACCCTCCCCATGTGTAGCATTGAATAGAGTTAATTTTCTTTTATTGTGTAATCCTTTCCAACTCTTGCGTAACACAATCAGTCTCGTACACTTAGCTTAAGTACTTCCTAGTGGAGATATTATTTTCCCACAATATCTCAGCTACCAGCGCTGTGTTGAGCCACTCGGGGACAAGTTTTCACGTTTTTGTGTGGTTGAGTGTGACACAATGTTTACGACGCCTGGAATTGACTGGCCGTGGTTGTTTTGTCTTCATGATCTTTTATATTTCTCGCACACTACGTTGATGTGAGTGCTTTATTGTCGTTTTACGTAAGAGATTGAAGTAAGTAATGATCTACATGAAAAAAGAAGAAAAAAAGAAAAAAGGGAAAGAAGTATCTTTCATGTCAACCGTTCATTGATGAACCAATAACTTCAATTGAAGCTAAACCTAGAATCAACGACCAGCTTTGTGTAAAAATTAGAAAAAGAATAAATGTGAATAATAATAATATGTGGGGACATTTCACACACGGCCATCTGACCCCAGACTAGGGAGACCCTGTACTATGGGGGTCAGACAGCTGATAAACATACACAAATACATAAATAGATACGTATATAGATAAACAACAACCAGACACAAGGCAAACACAAGTGCTCATCACACAAATGTTTACCCTGGGCGGGATTCGAACCCGCAACACGCTACGGAGCAGTCAATCGCTCAATCACTGCGCCAACCGTGTCGTGCCCACATTAGGAACGTATTGCTCCTCTATCGTGGGTGCGTTTACAAACATATAAACTCAAACACAAACAATCAGACCCAAACACTACCTAGGCCATACAAAACACTACTAGGCCATACAAAACACCACCTAGCCCATACAAAACACTACCTAGGCCATACAAAGCACTACTAGGCCATACAAAACACTACCTAGGCCATACAAATATTTGTTTCAACATGCAGCGCAGCAGCCAATCGTACAGCGACTGCGCCAACCATGTCGTCAAATTATAACGATATGGAGAAAGTTTGACTTTTGACTTTGACATTCAAAAATAAAACTACTGAAAGTCATAGGTAGTGCATGCTACATGTTACTTAAAGCATATATCGATTTAATAAATACCGACGTACAGACATTTATTGATGTGTGATTATTATAATTCAAATGATATTAATTATAAACAAGTAATAACGATTAATGTGTGTTAACCGATGTGCAGCCAGTGAAAGGATATGTGCGACACAAAGAGGTCACTCTTATGTCAACTACGAAGAGCAGCCACATACAGAAGTACCACTTACTACTATAGTTAATAACAGCTCGGACAACATTCGTTAAATAAGGGAAAACGAAAAGCTGTGCACTGTGATTGAAAAAAGTAACCATTTTTAATTTCTGCGGGTACTGTATATGGTAGTAAAACATGATCAAGTCCAGCTATATTACTAGCAGCATACACCAGACACAAAAAGTAGGCAGGGACACAAGTTCGGATTCACATGCTTAACGTAGTATTATCATTATAAGCATTTCTTCTAATACCCCGACTTAGTGACGGACTGTGCCTTCCTCACTTTAGTAAAATGTGCTACTTGTTAGCACTTATAAGTATTGTTTCAAATTCAAATTAATTAATTTGCTAGAATGTAGGTACAAATCAAAAACTTAAGACCATCGTGCCCCAATTATATTCTACCATCCTTGTTAAAATTAACTCTTGATACGATGAATAATAACCAGTAAAGGCACTAAGCGCTTTAGTTTGGTGATGTATAAATTCACTTGTCTACTTGTATGTACTTTCATAAGCAGTGAACCTTCTGAGTATACATCTTCAACCCGGTACTGTGATTGCCCCGACAGCTTTCCATTTTCCTACATTGTGTTAACAAGTATTTACTCAAGAATGTGTGTACACCCTTTTGGAAATACGACGTGGTAAAAGTTGCAACAAAGTACAACTGTGTATTTTCGGGCTCAGAATTGGTTTCTAAGGAACTAAGATTACATAGGTAGGTATATAAGTTTCTTTATCTATTCGTTCTAGTCAGTAATTTTATGAACATTATTTATATTTTTTAGTTCTTCAATTAATAAAAACAAGCATCAAACTAACCGTTTCTTAACCGCATGCTCCTTCTCATCCTCGTGATACTCCAGACCAAACTCTTCATCACTATAAGGCGTCTCCTTGAACGCGTCTGGCGATTGATAAAGTCCACCTGCAGGGACCTTCACAGGGACCTCAACAGTGGGCTTAGACTCCATGGAGTCTGTCCATCCCCCCTTCGTCTTCGTGTAAATTGTATCCTCAAACTTGTAAGGGAACTTTTGATGGGTGTAGTAGATCTCTTTGGGTATCTTGTTGAAAGTTGCGTGGTGGGGGTAATGGTCTTTAATTGAGCTGTGGAATGAAAAAGATGAAATGGTTATGGTCAACCTATAAATAAGGCGCTAAAACAGACCTAAATTATTTATATAGATAAGAAACATCGATCTACATTTAAATTCTACAACCTCCGAAACTGACCTAATAGTCATATCAGATCAATGTTACCAATCAAAATGTAAGAGTTCAAAGTCGTCATGTTACCTTATAAAACCACTAGCCGGTTTCTTCTCAACAGGACCATACAATGGTTGCTTAATAACTTCAGCACTGTCGTCATCAAAGAAGCTGCCCAGATGTTGACTCGGCTTAAAATCCTTCAACAATTCTTTCTTCTCCTGTCTTAGTTCTGCATCAGTAGTATTACTCTCACTTTCTGTAAGATTTGATGCTACGAAACCAGATTCTATCTTCCAGGTTTGTGAAGCTGGTTTGGACTTGGTGTCCATTTTATTGAGTGTTGTTTCAGTATTATTAGCTCTGTCTTCTGTATCATTAGCTCTAGTCTCTGTATCATTAGTCTGAATTCTCGTATCAGTGGGTCTGGTTTCAGTATCACTAAATTTGTTGTGCATTTCATTTCTGGCGATGGTTTTTTTTAAGACTGGATATAGAGTGGTGATGTTGGTGCCAGGTGTTGTGCTGGTCTCTGAGGGTAGGCTTGAGATTGTCAAGGTGAGGAGTAGCATCCATAGAGTAAACTGCTAGGTAAGAAATATTGGTTTGAGTATAGGTAATGTACAGTTAATATAATACTAGTGCTCTACACAAGGTATCATTTGCTGTGTGACTCCTTTAAACATTGTTTACAGTTGTAATTTAAATAGCTACCTTACTATTACCAGTATCATTTTTGCCTAAAATGACTGTTGAAACTCGCCATGTTTGTGAACTAATCAAGTTGCATTTACCTAAAAGACGTAAATGGGCTTAAAGCGAGAATACCTGTCAGCACTTCAACTTTATCTTTTGCGCCCATAATATTGATTAGTAAATCAAAGTCTAAAGTTTTTACATCATAGTATTGTTATTACGTTAACTAAACTACAACTAAGCTACAAATACAGAGATACTGGCTTGGTGCCTCGCTGTTTGACGTACAATGATGGATGACCGGCGGGCGACCGGCGGACAACCGGTTGTCGGGAAAGTATTCGAGACGCGGAGTAAAGATACAAAGAAAGAAGATGAGTCAATAGACTCGCCCTGATGTGCAGATAAAAGTACCCGAATCGTGTTTATGTCAATTTAACAATTTATAAGTTAAATATACGATATGTTTATAAAACTCATAATTATATTGTTTTAGATATCTTCTTGTATATGGTGTTCTTTATTGTATATGGTGATTTAGATTTAAGTTGTTAGATACTAATAGTAGTTGAGACTAGTCTAGAACTTCGGAGTCTTTTATACTCTACGTCTTGATCTCTGAACCGCAGACTGACCTCAGCGACATTGCCATAATGTATGGGTACCTAATAAAAGTGTGTTGTGTTGGGAATATTAGAGAAACTTGGTATCGATTGGTTGTAATCTTTTGCGTGACAAACAGAGACAAATAAGGCAGCGAGAAATTCTGAACTAAATGACTTGGTCACGCTGTTAACTAGGGGCTTAAGCGAAGTCGTGTAGTATTGTACTGATGTTTCTGCGAGAATCGTTGGAATACGTTTTCGCTAGAGGCAGATTGTATCGCTATATGAAGTTGTAGGATTTGCTGTTTAGCTATTATTCGGGAACTTGGTTGAGTCAGTACTTTACACAGTTGTACTGGTATTTTATTCTCCGTTATTCGTTTCCTTTTCCCATTAATTGTTACTTTTTATGTAACAAAGTCCTTACTGTTACACAGAACTACTAGAGTAGTATGTAAATCTTTACTTTTCGTAACTGTACTTAATTACCTACCGGCAAAGGACGTCATGTCTGCCAACCTATTAGGTACAAATGGCTGACATGACCTCGCACACAGGTCGTAGGCCGATGTGTACATATTACATCATTTATCATTAGTTGCATGCCGGAGTCAGTAGGACTGACGCCTTACATAATGATGATAATGTGGCAGTACTTAGTGAAGTACCACTGACTACCGAGGCACCTCAATCAAATAGATGATGGCGTAACTGGTGTGTGTTGAATGTTTACTGAGGGATATTATAATTTAGGAGAATAAAAGAAAAAGGAATTGAAAAAAGAAATATTTTGCCACAAACGAAACATGTCTCAAAGAGTTGAACATCGATACAACTATGTATTATGGTAATAGCTAGAGATTTTTTGTCACGGTAAATGGTTTGACGCGGTCGTTACGTTATTACATTGGTGTTACCGTTTTAATTAACAATAAATAAATTAAATTAAAATGTCAATAATGTAATGTTGCACACGTGGCATGAGTAATGTGTTACCTAGATAAAGATATTATTATTTAGTTTAGTCCTATCCCTGTAATAAACCTGTAAGTTGGTTTCTCTCACAAAGCTGCTCACCACCTATGACTCCGCTTAAGGCTGCCCGCCTAAGTCAAACTTGTTGTAGGACCGATTATCGGACCGATTATTTCATAGTTTAGTGAGACCGACATTTTGTGGGGCATCTTTTTCGTTGGTATATTGTAGTTCATATTATGTTCCATTTCTCTCCGACAAAACATCGTTCACCGATTGTCTGACGTGGGTGCAGACCCTCCCTTCTATTGAAATATTTTCTTACACTTCAGTCCAACTCTCAGGCATGTCGGCCATAACAACCACTTATGACAGCACCGAGTGGCATTGAACGTGCGCTTGACGGCCGGACCTGCAACCTGCGCCGGCGGCGGAGGGGGGCTGCGCAAGCGTCGGTCAGTGACTTACCGTTTTGGGTGAAAGTGAGCGGTTATGCAACGGCCACATAACGCGGGAGAGGCCGCGCCGCGCTACTAGTCTGTCACGGTCAGCCTCACGTCCGCTCTCATTCGATACACTCGCTTTTAATATTGACGTCCCATACATGGGTTCAATGGGATTAAAGGTGTTATCAAACGGAAAAAGATGTTCCATTGAGGCTTACTCCCGCGTTCTGAGGACCTTAGATAAATAATCTTTATTGCATAGCCAAGTGACAACTTGTATTGATTTTAAAAGAGTAACGTGTTCATGCAGTTTCTTGCTCGTTCTTCTCCATAGAAACCTATTGTTTGGAAACGAGCAACTAACCTCATCTTTCTGACTGACTGACTAGGTACTTGACAATTCAAAAGCGCTTGTAAACGGTTTATTTGAAATAAATGATTCGAGTTTGAGTTGACAACCATACAAGAATTATCTTTATACACTTTATAACAAAGCCAACATGTAGTTCCGAGATGGCTGAACTAGGTGAACTCTCAATAGCTTTATTGGCTTGACAAAGTTACCTATTAGGTATGTACTATCTCATTCGCCACGCACAATGTATCGACCAAAGGAACTATTAGTTAATCGGTGGTATCGAGCCAATAGCTCTAACATGTAACTACCTAAACTCTGGTTCAGAATGTCGGATGAGAATTGGGATAAACGTTAATTTCCTGCACCTATTTAACCTCAGTACCTCATCACTTTCAAATAACTTTTAGCTGTTGTACTTGCCATGCAGCATTACCAATTAGTACTGAAATAGAAATTATGTTTGTATATACAACCTCTAGCCTGTATTGTTTCTATGTTCGACCTATATAAAACAAACAGATAAAATATAACACCGGAAGAATAGTAAACGATATCTACCTAAACATAACATGAAAACTATACTTTTGCGGTCTTATCTATAGAATAATAGATATACATTGAAATATCTTGTGTTAATCTAAAAATAAACGAATATTTGAAGTGTGACGTAATGCGATTAGTATTGATTAGTGTTGTGTAACGAATGCACAGAATATTATTGATCTCGAGAAAGTCGATACTTATTAATAACAAGATTATTTATTGAACACTTCAGTGGATACGATACGAATACTAAACTTCATGTTGTGAGACGACAGGATCATCATCTGACTGCCTTTTCCCAACTATATTGGCGTCGGCTTCCAGTCTAACCGGATGCAACTGAATACCAGTGTTTTGCATGGAACGAATGCTTATCGGACCTCCACAACACAGTTACTGGGTAACACGATACCCCTTGGTAAGACTGGTTGACAGACTTTCTGGCTTCAGACTCCCTCTAACGACTGTCAAAGATCTACGATTGGCAGCCGGGACCAACGGCTTTACGTTGTGAGATGACAGGTTAAACCACGGAGTAATAAAAACAAGTTTTTATTATTTTTTATTATTCCGTGGGTTAAACCGATTTAATTTTTCAAGTCATAAAATACTAATAATATAATTACACTACAATAATGTAAAAAATGCGTGAAATAAACACAATATTAAACTAATTAAAGTAGGTAACATTAATTATGAATAAAGACAAAAGTAGGCTAAACACATTTTGTCCTACTTTCTAAAATATATACCTTACAATCAACATGCCTGAGAGATAACGCATTCTATAACTAATTATGTACTTTTTGCTGACAAACAAAACACCGGTGTTCTTATCGGAAGAGGCCCTTTCTCCCAATCTAACAGCAGTGCTATTCTGGTATAATCTCCCTCGGTGAACACCTAGGTGAAGTGAGCTGCCATCCGTCCCAATACTAGGGATTTACAAAGCAGACGGACGGATGACAGCTCACTTCACTTAGGTGTTCACCGAGGGAGATTGTAACAGAATAGACATGCAGGTCAATTTTATTTTCTTTCAAAGGTGCCTACATTTGATCATTGTAACAATTTCTGTTGTGAACAACCCAACGTAGACCTCTCCCTACCTACCTACTACAAAATATGCCCGTTTCATCTTCCATTAAGCTAACAGCAATCTTCCATTTAAGGCTCGCGCATCAAAGATAAACGTCATTCAAAAGAATGTTGTTATTCATTTTCCCATTCTCTGCTATTATTACAAGCTTAATCCGGGTTTAATCATTGGTGTCCAAAATAGGTTTTATCCGAAATAATTGGACTTATCCATATCGGTGACTACAGAGCCCCCTTTTTACGACGTAACGGCTTAACCGATATTGATACAATTTGGTAGGAACGGTATGAACCCTGGTAGCTTAAACCCTGGGAAAGGACATATACTATTTTTAAGGCGACGATATACGCCGGCGACCTTGAGCGACCAGAGAATCGTATGCGCTGCGTCCAAAACTCTCAAAGTTTAATCGAAAAAATTAAATAGAAGATAGTATTTTTTAACTTAAAAAAGGCGTTTAGTATACGCCTTTTTTAAGCTAAACAATACGACAATACTATTTTTATTTTTTTTTTAGAGAAAATTGTCTGTAAGATAGTGTAAATTTCGTTTAATAATACCTACTTTACTGGTAAATTTTGTGTGATTGTCAATGTTTTGTCCGCGTCAGACACAACTTCACGAGTTAATTAAACTATTTAACTAATATGAATATGATCAAAAATATTCAAATACTAAATGATTAAGAGAATGTTCTAGTTTAACATATATATTTTTTTCAAATCATTTACACTACACATTTTGACGTGATTGTCAGTTTAAAATCTGTAAACGAGTTTTATAGCCCCTTAATGAGCGACTTCGTCTGCATCTGCGATAACCGATATTCCCGCGGACGAAGTCGCGGGCAAAAGCTAGTATAAATTAAACTTGAGTATCTGTTTGTACATTCTTTAAGCTAATAAGATGCTACGTCAGCTTCTTAAAGAATTTTAATTTACAATACGTATCTAGTAATTAAAATTCGAAAAAAAAACACTATTAAATCAAAATGGAACTAAATAACTGCTGTTATGCAACTTGAGTGTCTGAGTCACTTATAGATGTAGTGTACTTTGTACTTAATGTTATGCCGGCACTTCACATGGCGTATTTGTGCAAATATTCGCCTTACTTGGATAATACAAAATCGACTTTATTTTAATTCGCCTTACTTGGATAATACAAAATCGACTTTATTTTAATAAAGTAAGAGTTTATTTTGTATTATCCAAGTAAGGCGAATATTTCTACAAATACGCCATGTGAATTGTGAAGTGCCGGCATAACAGTTACCGGCACGTAGTAAGTTGGCCATAGATTTTGTAGTGGGGGAAGTAGGTACGCGCATGTAAAAATGTATGAAATTGTGCGTGCGCGAACTTCCCCCACTACAAAATCTCTGGCTAACTTACGTGCCGGTAACTATTTGTATAAAATTAATATCAGTTTACTTCTGTAAGTAGGTCCTGTTACTAAATGAGTTATGTTAAATCTGAGTGTTATAGCCTATATTTTACCATTAAAAAGTCAGAGAACCGTAAAAAAAAATTACGATTCACGAGGACGAAGTCACGGGCAAAAGCTAGTATTTATTAAAGATATCTATCCTCATTGGAGACAAAGCTCGGCGACTGATATAAAAACTGGTAGCTGGTAGACTGGTAGTAATCCATTAATCCATTTGCTCTATTGAAATACTAAGTAACTGACAGAAAAATACTGGTCAGAAACAGCGAGCGTTTCTGACCAGTATTTTTCTGTCAGTTTCAGATTTCAACCGACTTCAAAAAAGGAGGAGGTCCTCCATTCGTCTGTTTTTTTTTTATGTTTATTACTTGATTTCTTTGGACTGGGTGAACCGATTTTGATGATTATTTTTTTATTTGAATGCTAGTGCTTCCCGTGTGGTCCCATTTTAATTTGGTCCAGTTCTGACAATGGCATCTATGAGAAAACCGTATAAGTCTTAAATTTGCATTAAGTATGTGCGCGATTTATTACGCGATTTCTCCGGCAAACGTAAACCGATTTTGAAAATTATTTTTTTTATGGATAGGGTATGCTTCAGGCTTCCATATAAATTTTATCGAAATTGATTCAGCACTTTTTGAAAATTCAACAAATACCCAAAAATTTTACATAGACGACGTTTTAGTTTCATCAATCTTTGTAGTAGTTAACTTTCAATCTCTTCTCAATAGATTTGGATGAGAAAGAGGTACCTACTAAAAAGCGGAAAATAAAAAGCTTTTTACAAAAAAGACAACCGCCTTCAAAAAGTGAAAAATAACTTTAGCACAGAACACACATTGACTTTAGTCACGGAATACTTAATAGTAGGTACTTACCTTTAGTTTCGGAAGTCGGTGGCAATACAAAACAACAAACAGAACAAAGCCACTGAATTTCGAAACTAAAAGCAATGTGTGTTCTGTGCTAAAGTTATTTTTCACTTTTTGAAGGCGGTTGTCTTTTTTGTAAAAAGCTTTTTATCCACATAAAGATTTCGTTTTAAAGATGTGCAGATTTCACAAAACTATCGTCGCGTCTTCTGTGATCATGGCTCAGATTATGAAAAAAAAGGCAGATAGACCGCGCGGAACACTGAGAATGAAGTCACCAAAGCAAATACAAATTCAAAAGCGTTTCCCTTTAGTCGGTGGCGCGGCTTCATGCGGCGCTTCGTGCTGTTCTGACTCGTTACAAATACAAATTCAAAACCGAATACAGTGACGAGATTGTAGGTATTTGCTTTGATGGCTTCACTCTCCGTGTTCCGCGCGGTCTATCTGCCTTTTGTTTCATGATCTGAGGCTATATACGGTAATAGAAGCTATGGTAAAGGTATATATTATATTGATATGGTGGACGTGTGTCTGACCGCGCAGGTGAGGACAGTGAAAGTGTACGACCTGCGTCCGCGTCGTGCGTGGGAATACTCAACTTATACTTTATTGCCGAGTATAATCTTTTATCTAGGTTGTAAATACGTTTTGATGTTTAGAGTTTTGGTAAATGCCTAGTCAATAACGACTTACATCAAAACAATAAATGAATGAGATAATACTTGAACTACTAAGTTTGTAATAAACACTATATTGATATTGGTGATAAACATTTGTTGTTGGTTTTATATGTCACACAACTCCTATATCACATAGGAAAAAAAAAAAAAGAAGAAAAGAAACGAATAAAATAGGTAATAGTAAGAAATCAATTAACACAGAATAATATCAATACAATTTACAACACGTTGATTTACAATACCTTCGTAAAACTTCACGCAATTAGTTACTCATAAAGCAATCCATAAAAAGAAAACCAAGTGGACGACATACAACAAGTAACCATTGATATCCATTATTTTATTGCTGAACTACACTTCACATACATTTTTTAAGTTTAGATTAAGCACTTATTTGTATTTGTAAAAAAAATACAGATTTATGTGAATAAACATTACAGCCAAAAACCACCAAAATTACAGATGGGTGCAGTGCACAGAATGGAACTAATGTCAAAGTAAAATAATTTAATATGTTGTTGCAAAATCTTCACAAACATGTGAGAACCTTTTAAGGTCACAAAATTCTTTAATAACAATTATCAAACGGTGACGATTTTAGTACGATTATCATCCTCCATATCTCTCCCAAGTGCCTGCAACACGGTAACATTACGAAACATTCCGATTTATGATCTATCTATCTAACAATCGAATAAAGATAATGCTATTGGTTCTCCGTTTATCTTCGTTAACGTCCGCGAGTTGAACGCATCTCGAATGTGCCGATAGTTTTACTTGTACGCTCGGCTACACATCAAGCCATACATTTCCAGTATAAGCTGACCTCGTATGGTACGAAAATGCTATACAAGGCGAGATCAGCATTAACTGGAAATGTATAGCTTGATGTGTAGCCGTGTGTACCTTTAATAGAGTTATTGTTTTTTTTTTTAATCTTTATTTTATTAAAGGAATTTTTGTACACATTTGCGACGATGTCAATCCCATCGTACTTCTAGGAACCGTAAACATCATTAACGAATACTAAAAAAGTGTACAATAATTTTGCTGCTTCAGTGGTAGACTTACTTAAAATTCCATTAAACGCACCAACATCTATTGCTGATAATTTCAAAGACCTAAGTAGTGTATTTCTTTTGGTACTATATCGGACACACTCCACCAACACGTCATGCTGAACGTCATCTGCTATAGGTCCTGCTGAACTTATCTAAACTATTTTATCGTTTGCATTGTTAATGGGAATCATCTGTGACCTTTAGATTATGGTAAAACACGAGAGTTGTTTATCATTTGTGCAAATAGTGCCGCCTTCAATTGTTGTTATCATTGTTATTTGTTTGGCAATAAAAAAGAATTTCATGTATCTGTGCTATAGAGATTAATGTGCCAGTTATGAAATAAAGGAAGAAAAGCCGTCAGATTTAAAATGACAGTTTAAATTTTCAGGTGTGTATTTTTAATGCACTTTCCGGGCTGAAATTGATAGGTATTTACCAACTGAATTTATATTAATAAAACAACACAAATACTTACCATACTGCGCGCACTACATATCACAACTTTCTGCTTATTTCTGTTGTTGTCTTATATTTATAATATCCCGGAGACACTCCGCTATTATGGCGTCAGGTGAAAAGCGCTCAATTTTCCGCAGCGTGCATGCGCGTATTGTACCTGCGCAAGCATCGACGCGCACTTTAATTATTTCCACGCTGCGCAACTTTTGACGTAAGGACCATTGTTTTTCTTTTGTCTATTTTTGTTGATTCTGTGATAGTTATGCAAATTAATTTTCATGTTTAACAAATCTATTTTTAAAGAAGAGCTATTGAATAAGATCTCTAAAGCATTTCGTGACAACACCCAGGGCACAGTATAAGTATTAGTACTACCGTACAGTAGCGACACGCTCCGCCTCCCTCTGAAACCGTTCCTCACCTCTCCCCGCGTCGAACGACTAGCTCTGGAAATTGCGTTTTTGTTCGCGCGGCGCGTAGACACGCACACTCATGCACGTATCTGTATAGTCTATTATTTTAGTATTAGTGTAGGCAATTATATCGTTTCGTTTCTATGGAGTGTCGCGGGTGTGCCCAGGGTATGTAATAAAGTACTTACAAACTGAACAAACATTTCCAAAAACATAATTTATGGGTAGTCCATAAAAATGTACTTATTTTACTTGTATGCACCTAAGGCTTTTCTTGGAAAGGACCAATTAAAAAATCCAGACAGCTATAAAAAAATATATTTTTATTTTTATTAAATAATTACGCTAAAAATAATTCATGTTTAGTGTGCATTCGCCTCCAGTATTGATCCGTGTAGGCGAATGTCGAACAAATGCGCGGCGTCTGCGCACGGTCTCTGCCTATTCTACGCTGCGCATACGCTATAATTCGATTGTCTCCGTCTCGCTCGCTCCTACACGTAGTAGTATTGCGTCTTCGCGTGCCGCAGCATGTGCTTGTTCGCCCAGTAGTTCTCGTGCACTAGCTCCAGTCTTCTACTGTTCACCACCACAGCGAAGTAGAGCAAGAGTGCTGGAAAAAATGAGAACAAAAATTAGAAGTTGCCATGATGCTAGTTCGAAATTCGAATTAAAAAGACTAGAGACATTTTTAACAAAATACCGAATAAAGTTGAAAACAGCTGCCATAAGACTTCAAGACTTTTAAGTAAGTGGTTAAAGCGAGTTCCTACATGAAAAAGATTTTTTTTATGTAAATTATTTTTTTTTGACTTGTGCATTGCTATTCTCCTGACAACGTAAGAAGTTCCATTTGACGTTACTTCTATCGAACTACCTATTACGTAAAAAACTGAAAAATTAATTTCATAATCCTAATTAATTACTATGTTACGCATACACTATAACAACGAGTATCATTCGTAAGCATCAAGTTTAAGTTTATATTGAAAAAAATGTACTCAAAAACACGAATTAATCGTTGATTCATATTCATATATGATATGTCAAATGGGACTTCTTAGATCGTCGGGAATATAAATGCTCAACATATTATAATTTTTGACACACCCATGTTTGCAAAATAAAATTATCTTTATCTTTACCTAAGTACTTGGTCGCGGTGATACAAAAGGAGGTTAACTAGTTCTTCAAATGCGTTGAAATAATGTTTGATACGTTAGTGTGACGGGTGGAGTAAATAAATAAGACTAAGGGCGGGTTGCTTCAACTAACCATTACTGACCGGTAATAGTCAAAAATGGCGCTAACTATCGTCAAATCAAAAAAATGGGTTGTTTCACAAAATCATACGTCAAAAAGTTACTATTACCATAACCGACCAGTATGTCTATTCTGTTACAATCTCCCTCGGCGAACACCTAGGTGAAGTGAGCTGTCATCCGTACGTCTGCTTTGTCAATCCCTAGCATCGAGACTGATAACAGCTCACTTCACCTAGGTGTTCACCGAGGGAGATTGTAACAGAATAGCGCTACAGTCATCGTAATTTTGAGTTGTCAAACCGCTACTTCAAACATCAAAATATTATGGAATCTCTTTTTGAATAACTTTAACTGACGGATTTTTATGCCATGAAACAACCCGTTACATTTAACGTACGTTAAACATCATCAGTCATAGTAACTTTTTAACCATCCGTATGTAACGTTAACGACTGTTTGAAACAACCCGCCCTAAGAGTGCAGCTGTGCTGCAAAATTAATCCAATATCGAATCTGCGAACTCATTAATATTATCTTTTACAAAACATTTGAACTTGCAGCAGAACACCGATACATATTTATTGGTCACACAAGTTGTGGGTCAGTTGTTAATGACACTTTGTTTATGCAAGCGCACGTCACACGTGAGATCTTTGACCCCTCAGCACATCACAGTAATTATACAAGACTGTGGCGACAACGATAATAACAATGCGTAAGCACCTCATCATTGTTTATGGTCATGCTCTATGCGCGCAGAAAAAGCGTGAAAGAGACGCTTTGTGGTCTGTAGCGTATTGTAAAGACGTGGTGAGGGCCTTTCCTATTATCTAAGTGGTAAAGGCAAGTTGATGTCTTGCAATAAAATATAAATTTTCAGGGCAATAGTTAGTTGGAGGACAGCAGATCAGATTATCTAAACTAATATTAGCAGAAGTAAACTTGAAGGTTTGTAAGTTAAAAAAAAAGGGAAAAAATGGTATTTAAATGCACACCTTTATTTTATGTTAACTTATGGCCTTATGGGGATCGGCGTTGAGGGCTAAATATTTAAGCGTAGGTATTATTAAGGCATGTCGGATCAGCTCATTTAAAAATAAACAGGTTTTGATATCACAAGCATTTATTTAGGAGATAATGTAAAATAAGAAAATGTGTAAGATACATTAACTGATTCAGGGCATGCGGAACGCTACCATGCAGGTACGTTTGTAAATAGTTGTAGCGCGTGAAGGACTCCATTTTCATAATCTGAAGTAGGTATGTGAATTTGAACATCATGTCAAAGTAGACATACCAGTGGCGGGATCTTTGCACTAATAAGATCTTAACATGAGTTAATCAATAACTGAGCAACGGCAACAAACTCAAACTCAAACTCATTTATTTCAAATAAACCATTTACAGGTACTTTTGAATTGTCAGAGCAGCAACTGGTGTATTCTTAATCGTAAAAAAAACGGGCTTGCCCTATCTTGACCCCTAGGCACACCACTGAGACATGTATGTCATGTTCTGTAGACCATGATGGTCCAGTGCCTGTAGACCATGATGGTCCAGTGCGATAAAAGAGTAGGTACTAAGCATAACGATGACGTAACAATGAGGTCACTTTAATTCATTTATTATAGGACAATCGTCCGTCCAATTCCAGAGAAATCTAAATATTTGTAGCCTCAGTTTACATAGCAACTTATTTTTTCTAGTACCTTTTGGTTTGGAAGCACCTTTACAAAGTGTCCTCTTCAGTGAGACAGTACCTAACACACAGAGTGTCTACACGATAAATGAGTAAGTAGGTATGTTTGTTTGTGATTTCGCGGGGAACCCCTAACGTTATCTGCAGTGTAATGACACTGTAGAAGTGAACAGGCAATAAAGAGGAAGGTCAAAATGTCAAGCTTTGTATTGTTTTTGAAGTCAGGGCTTAAATCCAAAACCCGAGATAATAATAATAACATGTGGGGACATTTCACACACGGCCATCTGACCCCAAACTAGGCAGACCCTGTACTATGGGTTTCAGACAGCTGACATACATACACAAATACATAAAAAGATACGTATATAGATAAACAACAACCAGACACAAGGCAAACACATGTGCTCATCATACAAATATTTACCCTGGGCGGGATTCGAACCCGCAACACGCGGCGCGGTAGTCAATCGCTCAACCACTGCGCCAACCGTGTCGTCAATAATTTTATCGTCAACTTTTTCATTCGATTGGAGCCCTAACGACTTAGGCCGGTTACAGTTAGGGTCAAGTCACACCGGAATAGCAGCGCAGCGGCCGGCAGCTTGCCTGCAAACCATTTTCAACTTTACCTCTAGACGTTAAGGCATAGTATGGCTTCGGAGGTCATCGGCTCGCAAAGCCGCGCGGCATCACGAGCTACTCGACGCATGCAAATCTTTAAGCGATTCTATGTCTTGACGTTTAGAGATAAAGTTGAAAATGGTTTGACAGCAAAACTGCCGACGTCAGTCGAGCTGGTTCATATGAAAATTCATAAATCGTACAGTGCTGGACAGACCGTACGCATGCGTATGCGCTACGCACTGCGTACGGGGACCATCTACGCGCTATAGTATGGATTTGTACGGAAACAAACGAATGCGTTCAGTGCTGCACCGATCGGTGGACAGACCGTATTACGGATGTCTGAACATAAACAAATATACTTGTGTGAGTGTATGACTTCAATCAGTTTGTTGGTCAGGAGAGCACTGAATGATACAAAATCACGGTTGGGCCGTCACGACCAAACGTACGCACTGACGGTCGGTGGACTGTTACCGCCCTTATACAAGGTGTAACGTTAAACACGCAAAACCTCAGACACCCCAAATGATTTTTAATTCAATCAACCTAATTCTGAGAGATAAAAAATCATAAAAAAAAATTAAGGTTTTATGTGCTGTTTTAGTTTTACCAAGACTCGTATTTGAAATAAGAACTATTATTATCACGCGTATGAGAAAATTTAAATTGGACGACTACCATTTGTGTTTGTTTACCTATTTTGGCAGGTTTCCGCACGTGATGGCTTGACTTATTAATAATAGACAGGGCAACATGTTTAATGAAGATTTTTTGAAAAATGTGACCTATATTAAAAAGTGGTTCAATTGATTCTACTCGTTATTCTAATCATACTATTTTCAGGTTTTGCGTATTTGACGTTACACCTTGTATAGACATACAAAATACACGCAGTGCCTAGTGCAGATTCGTGAAGGTTCATGAAAGTCTACCAGAGTAAACGAAGTACACTGATATGACAGCGCTGGCCTCAGTGACGGTGTCCACGTTCCTGTTGAAGGTCAGCAGCACCATGCCCACCACGGACAGTATGATCAGCACCAGCCCCTTCCACCACGCCAGCACCAGCCACGGCCATGTGAACTGAGGCTTCCTCTGGAATGTTAAAGCGTCAATTTTAAAACTGGTCTTGTTATCTTTAGAATTGACAATCAAAGTGATAAAACTTTAGTAAGTAAGTACTAAAATGCATGCAGATTTTTTTTTTTTAAAGTTGTTTTGTATTGTCTAGGAAAAAATTGTTTGTTACGATTTAACTCAAAAGCTACTGTTCCGATTTCAAAAATTCTTTCACCAATCGAAACCTACGTTATCCCTGAGTAACAAAGGCTACATTTTATCATTAAAAAAAGCTTTTTACAAAAAAGACAACCGCCTTCAAAAACTAAAAAATGTTAAATAACTTTAGCACAGAACACACATTGACTTTAGTTTCGAAATTCGGTGGCTTTGTTCTGTTTGTTGTTTTGTATTGCCACCGACTTCCAAAACTAAAGTCAATGTGTGTTCTGTGCTAAAGTTATTTTTCACTTTTTAGTTTTTGAAGGCGGTTGTCTTTTTTGTAAAAGCTTTTTATTTTCCGCTTTTTAGTACCTCCTTGTCATCCAAATCTATTAAGAAGAGATTGAAAGTTAACTACTCCGAAGATTGAAGAAAATAAATCGTCGTGTATGTAAAATATTTGGGTATTTGTTGATTTTTTCAAAAAGTGCTGAATCAATTTCGATAAAATTTACATGAGACCACCCCTGAAGCATACCCTATCCATAAAAAAAGATTTTTTTAAATCGGGTTACGTTTGCCGGAGAAATCGCATAACAATTCGCGCACATACTTAATGCAAATTTAAGACTTATACGGTTTTCTCATGGATACTATTGTCAGAACTGGACCAAATTAATAAAATAGGACCACACGGGAAGCACCAGCTTTCAAACAAAAAAAGAATCATCAAAATCGGTTCACCCAGTCCAAAGTTCTCAGGTAATTAAGTAATTAAAGGTAGTCGTAAGTAATTTGTGAGATGAAGAAGAATCACTATTATAAGTCGGAAACCGGACAAGTTGCTAACTATACTATTGACCATTGAAAAGTCATCACCTGCCTTTTCCCAGCTAAGCTAGGGTCAGCTTCCAGTCTAAACGGATGCAGCTGAATACTAGCGTTTTACATGGAGCGACTGCCTGTCAAACCTCCACAGCCCAGTTACTGGGTAACACGATACCCCTTGGTAAGACCGGTTGTTAGACTTTCTGGCTTCTGACTCCCCAGTTACTGGGTAACACGATACCCTTTGGTAAGACCGGTTGTTAGACTTTCTGGCTTCTGACTCCCCAGTTACTGGGTAACACGATACCCTTTGGTAAGACCGGTTGTTAGACTTTCTGGCTTCTGACTCCCCAGTTACTGGGTAACACGATACCCTTTGGTAAGACCGGTTGTTAGACTTTCTGGCTTCTGACTCCCCAGTTACTGGGTAACACGATACCCTTTGGTAAGACCGGTTGTTAGACTATCTGGCTTCTGACTACCCAGTTACTGGGTAACACGATACCCTTTGGTAAGACCGGTTGTTAGACTTTCTGGCTTCTGACTACCCATAACGATCAAAGATCTACGAATGACTGTCGGGACCGGTGCGTTGACCATTAAAAAGTACAGTAGGTAAATAGTTAAGATAAAAATTCAAAGTTTTAGGACATACCGGTATTCATTGTGATTATATCTCTTCGTAAATGAAATTGATAAAAGGTTTACGATAATAACAGTCTTGAATAAATAGAAATAATTCCATTAAACGAACGAGACGGTAAGTAGTACCACACCCAGGTTTGTGTTATCTATGTAAGTACCTACTAGCTTCATAAAAATGCAAAAATATTGTTACATTGATATGTAATCAATTACCTATTTGATATAGTAATTCTGATTTTATCTTTCTCGCAAATTCGTAATAGTTTGTTTTGATGTTACAGACATGCATTTTATTGTGTTTAGGTAATACCGTAATAATTGGACTTCACTCTTAATCCTTGCGTTAACAACACATCGCATGCACTTAGAAACATTCAGCGCACCTAGTTTTATAGCCGGACCTATTTTTATGACTTTTTAAGTCAATGTTATTGAATGGTAATGACGTGTTGGTGAGCATCTATAATCAGAAACGTGTCCCAACCCAGAAAACTGAAATGCCTCACGTGCAATTACCACAGCATCCATTCATTTCAAACCAAAAAACAGCAACGCTTCATGAACAATTCAAGTCATCTTCAGCTTGGGGTACCAAAAGCTTTTTCACAAAAATGACGTAACTAAAAAGTCGTTTGAGAGTGATAATTTTTCTTAACTTCCAGACTATTTAAGAAACGGTAAAACCAAAAAAATGAAGTCATCCCTTAATTTTCCACCACAGATGGAATATTTTCATGGAATTGTATGAGGCTAACTTTAAGGTATACACTGTCGTTTAAAAAAAGAATCATCGAAATCGGACTACGCTGTAAAAAGTTACGCGTGGTCAATCATAAAAAAGTAGAATCTAGAGGAGGTTCTTTTTTATGTCGGTTAAAAACTAAGCTCACCTTAAACGCCCCATGTATCAGTAAGCCCCCGATGAAGATCTCGATGACAGCCAGCACCGCCAGGGTGCCGTAGAAGATGAGCCGGGGCAGTGGCAACGTGTCGTTTATGACGGCGAGCGGCAGGAACACCAGCAATGAGAACACTGACAGGAACTGCAACAGAGATTGTGTCCTGAGTGATGTTGAGTGCAGTCTGTGTGTGAGCAGATAAGCTGACTGGCCAGTTACAGAGGATGCGTTCGTGACGTTTGTTTGGATTGATTAATGAATATCAAAGTCTCAGATTATGAAACAAAAGGCAGATAGACCACGCGGAACACTGAGAGTGAAGCCAAAAAAAGCAAATACAAATTCAAAAATTCGCGCTTCGTGCTGTACTGACACGAGTCGGTATAGCACGAAAGGACGCATCGTCAAAAAAATACAAATACGAATTCAAAAGCGAATACAATCACGAGATTGTAGGTATTTGCCTTTTGTTTCATAATCTGAGATCAAAGTAAACGAAATTACCGTCAAACGGGGTGAATACCGACGAAACTTGAAAGGGGATTTTAACGTTGAAATATTATAGTTTGTTGACAAAAATGACTCTAATGAATGACTCAATAATAAATATTTTTTCCTGGTGTCCTTGCAACAAACTATATTATTTCAATGTTAAAAACCTCTTTAAAGTTTCGTCCCGATTGACCCCTGCATCCCTATTCACCCCGTTATATTCCGTTTCCGTGCCTGAGTCTGTGTTTCCTGATAGCTACAACCTGGGAGTCTAAGTCAAGAGTGAATAGGTTACTTCTAGGCAAGCGTGCTCCATCTTAGACCGCATCATCGCTTCCCATCAGGTGATATAGTGGTCAAACGTATGCCTATCAATAAGTAATAAAAAAAAAGATCTATACTCTGCGACCCGAAGACAAAAAAGTTGATTGTTCACGTTACTAAGTATCTAAATAAAATAGGTAGGATTAAAATAATCTAAAAAATAACTTGAGTGAGTTTAAATACAAGGATTTACACCACTTAACTTTGATTGCCGCAGTAAGGTATTCATTTTATTTATATTTCACCTATCAAGAATTCAAGAAAAGATACTTAGTAATAATAATTAAGCTTAGAGAGTGCTAACAGGATTAGTAGCAACAATATTTAACTAATTAGGTAATAAGGAAATGTTGCACTAGTCTTTAGTGACTAAACATGTCATTGTGAAAACAAACGCACATCACGTCATTCTCTTTGACAGAGGTGATCAAATATGTATATAAAAATCTTCTGTGTGTGTGTATGTAAGTAATAATAAATAATAATGAATATATATTTATTTGTTATTAAATACACACAGAAAAACACAAGCATTACACATTTACACAGACTATTTAATGCTAGTTTAGTTGAACTCTGGTACCCAGATTAAGACTTAACTTGTGTTACTTAATAACATTGAACTAATATTACAACTCAGTGCTTATTAATCCAATTTTATATTAGCTTCTGAGCGGAACGTGTTCACGTGAGTGAAGTTGTACACTTTTAATTAACTGTTTTCATTGTAAAGAGAGAAAAAGAATAAAAAGAAACTAAATGATAAAAAAAATCGAAATAAGATATAATGTGTATGAGTAAGTAAGTGTAGTGTGGTATGTAAGTAGTAAGTAAACTCCTCTTAAACGGCTAGGCCGATTTTGACAAAAATGTGTGTGTTCCAGTGGATTCGAGAATGGTTTAGATTCACAATGGTACTCGGCGCTGTAGTCGGGTTTTAGGACTTTTTATTTTCTGGGCAGTACGTCTGCCGGGCCCCTAGTTATAAATAAAAATATCGGCTAGACTGATTTTTATGTTCGTGTATCCTATTTGGTAGGACTGAGAATAGGTCGTAGGCTATATTTTTTATATATTTTAAGGCAGAACAACGTTTACCGGATCAGCTAGTTTAAATATAATATACCTAGGTATTAGCTTCTGCCCGCGACTTCGTCTGCCTGGTCGTCTGTCTGCGTAGATTTCAGAGCAAAAACCAAATCCTAAATGATCCCAGGGGAATACAAAATTGGGATAAAATTATCCTATGTGTTAAGTTGGATCCACATCAACATTATACGTGCTAATTCTGTATGTCTACCTGTAACAATTTCCCTCGGTGAACACTTAGGTGAAGTGAGCTATCATCCGTCCGTCTGCTTTGTCAATCTCTAGCATCGGGACGGATGACAACTCACTTCACCTAGGTGTTCACCGAGGGAGATTGTAACAGAGTAGCACTGCAATTCATCAATCTTTACTAACTATATATAAAATTAGTATGAATTATTATTATTAAACTTTTTAACGGGAAAAAATAATAAAAAGTAAAACCTATAACCATTAAACAAACAAAAAACTAATATTATAAAGCATCAAAAAATTCCTGCACATTCGCCGTCATCTGAGAATGTGCCCAAGAGACTGGCTGCATTGTCACGTTGGGTAGCAATTCTTAACCTCTGCTCGAGGTAAAAACTAGCTCTTGGATCACGGGAAGTGTCAACCAACCTTGAGTAAATTTCCTTAAAAAGGAGATGAGCACTCGGACCCCACGACCCGAGAGTTTCAACTCCAAACGGCTCGAAAATAAAGTTATCACCAAGGATTCGACGTTTGATATTTTCAGCTGCCGCAGCAGCAGCACCAGCACAGTACGCTGAACTAGAAAGATGGGATGGCGCAAGAGTATCGACGCACGTAGCGTCTCACACTAAAAACCTACCCAACTTCCAAGGAAGTAATGACAAGCCATTCTTGCCATCGTCGCGTGCCAAGTCGTTGGGTTTCAAAACTTCATGCATAAAAGCGAACTACAATGTCTTAATAATCTATCTCACTCTCTCTAGAATTTTGACAGATTCTAAGCGGGCCAAGGATTGAACGCTTGCTTTAAATTCTTAACTATAGTAAAGTAATGAATGGGAAGTCCATTCACCTACAGTACCACTATACCATACCATAAAACCTACGTATTATCATGTACTTGACCAAAATCACTTCCAAGGAATACGTAAAAAACTAATCTCTGTACAGGGTGGGGATGGCAATAGCACAAAAAATGATCATGGTAGGATTTGGTAATTTGGTGTAATTGTTTTTATTGAGCATTAATAATATTAAATTATGACGCCACAAGTTGCCGCTCTTCTCACAAGTTAGAAAACCAATATTTCATATGGTGTTTTATTTTGGTTACATTTATATGCTCTTTAGTATATCTGAACAATTTTTTTTTTTTTCGTTTTTAGAATTTATTTGATAGTTCAAAATATTCTTATGAACTAGTATTACCAGTATTTTAAAAAGTATCGTCGTCCCCACCTTGTATAGCTTCTATGTAAGTACTTAAAACTATGATCACCAAAATGTAACGTCTGGTAAGTTACGTAATGATGAAAAAGGTTGAAGAGGTACTAAAATCTCTTCTAGATTGAATGTAGAGAAGTGCGAAGATAAGAGGTCAGGAATGCAGGAGCATCACTGTTTAACTGCTGCATTAATCTTATCTATACCTATAGTTAATAGAGTTTGTAATTAGCAACTAATCATCACACGGCCTGTGTTTACAATCAATTAATTTAATGCACAATCTGTTGATATTAACTGTGGGCTTCTACCTTTTGTACACTTGTAATAGTTCATAATATGGACGAATTTACTGATTTACGGTACGGATTTTATTGGTAGGATAGAAAGAAACATTGGAGTATTTAGCTAAATTCTGCTACGTGAATCAAAATGGTAATAAAGAGGTAAATATTCTGAATATAATAATAATAATAATAATAATCATTTAATTCAGGTAACAAGACCCATACAATATATACCTTATAGACTAACATACATAACTAAATTACAATACTTGTTAGTAGGTATAGTATCTTAAGAGTAGAACGCCTAAGAAATATAGGTTGCTAAAATCACTACTACTATTCGCCTATGACTTCGACCACGTGAATTCTGTGCCTTGCCCTAGAAACTCCATTACCACCACTACACCACTCCACTCCATTTACTTAGATATTTTTAACATTGTTTGGTTTGTTTCCAATGTGCCTTTAATATTATTTATATTAATGTTTGAGTTGCTAAGTAAGAAGTAAAAATTTCTCCTTAAAACAAGATTACCCATTTTCATTCAGTAAGGAGTTAAATTAAGAAAAATCCAAAAACAGGTTATTTTTAATTCATGCTGCACTGACCCTAAGTACGTGGTGTAGGAGGGTCGACAGGAAGATGAAGGATGGTATGTGGATGGTACACGGTGCGGAAGTATATACGAACGAAAACATCAAAATACACATAGGTCTTACTTAGACTGATATCATGTGTTATCATAATGATCTCATTATCGAATAATGTAGTAAAAACATGTACAGAAAGTATGATATCACCACAAGTGTAGATTTTAGACAGCAGTTCCTTGCTTACGAAGAATCTGTAACTCCTCGTAAGCAAGTAACTGCTGTATATAAATTAGTTTTGCTGGGTAGTTTGTTACACCACTTAGTCTCAGCTAGGAAGTATGAAGGGTGGACTTTGGGTTTTGACTATCAAAATAAACAGATTTTTAAAGCTTTCCTTAACTTGAAATAGGGAAAAAGTAAGTATGCTTGTATTCAGAAAATGATTCTCTCATTTTGTGCCAAAACGTAGGAAACGTAGGTATAACCGTGTAAAAAGAGTCACTAATATAAATATAATCGATTATATACTCGACGAATAATCGACCGTAATTCGGTCGCTTGACAGACGAGGGGATTATGGCTACACTACGGGGTTACATGGTTCTCGTTATAAGGTGACAGATAATATTGTTGTTTACAATTTCCCGGCTCTGTGAAAGTGCGAACACACTCGACAGCGACACAGTCTGCTTATCTGCAAGTGTTCACGTTAACCTCCGTCCAATCTTTACTTGACTCATGTTCCAAGAACACCAGTTAAGTAACGATAGTTCTATGTTTTTTCCTTATAGCTACTGATTAGGATATTATTAAGATTGATTGTTTTGAATAAAACGCTTCTCCTGTCTTTTCTTACTAATATGCTTAGCTAGCACCGTGGCGCCGGTGAAATGGTTTGATTTAATAGATGCGGAAAATAAGAAAAAAATTAGATAAAATAAAAATGTTCCTAACTAAATCATACTTATCTAAATATATTGTATCTACTTACAGGTATTATTATATAGGTAGTTATAGTTCTATGTTGACACATTATGTTGATTGATCACTTTACTAAATGATGATTATCTAATTAATATAACTACTTATTGTTATTCCATCTACGTAATTAAGTAGTACGGTCAGCAACGAAAGTCGATTAACACATCAGATTTTTAAATCATAATTCTTGAGCAGAAGGAAATACGTACTGGATAGAAAATCAAAATAAAATAAACTCTTGACTATGATCTGAAATACTGTAAAATATTACTTCCTTCGTATTTGTTTTTGTGTCTTTTTAGAGGATATGAAAATGTAATAGTCTTAATCTACTTTTGTTGCTGACTGTACATTCTTATTCAGATTATCTAGGTGAAACACTACGTTATTTGTGTAATAAATACCTATCAATTGGAAAAAGTTCACCTTACAAATTCACAAGCTCAAAATAAACACAAAACACTCAAATTACCAATTCATTCATATCTGCTTACAAACAGTTAACCCCGATACCGATTCGGAAAAACCTAATAAAAACAGCAAAGTGTTAAAAACACAAATACTAACAGTGTACAAGATAGCGATCATCTTAGTCCCCAGCTCGAGGCTGAAGCAGCAGCAACAGTTATCCACACTGAGGCACATTTTAATTGATTAATTAAACGAATTAATATTATGATTAAATCACAAATGAGCCGATGTCGCTCGCTCGTGTTGTTTATCGCGCGGACACTCGTAAACTGATTAGATTCCCTTAAACTCACACTATCAACGTATCAGCGTAGGGTGTGAGGACCAATTATCAGAAGTGTGTTAATCTTTGTGTCATTACATAGTTACAGTTTACGTAGATACACGGTGACGATGAGTTTGCATGTCTGTATGCTGCTTACCATGATAATTGTACGTACTTAATATGATTTGTTTTGTAAATGAGTGGAACTGTGGATTAGTTACGTAGTTATAAGGTTAATACCGTACCGATAGACGAGATTATTTACTCCAAACGAAACGACCATTAAACTATTGACGTAAGTGATCATATTTTAAGTCCTGTACGTCTATTCTGTTACAATCTCCCTCGGTGAACACTTAGGTGAAGTGAGCTGTCATCTGTTCCGATACTAGGGATTTATAAAGCACTACAATCGGATGACAGCTCACTTCACCTAGGTATTCACCGAGGGAGATTGTAACAGAATAGCATTGCTGGTCTTTTCTCTACGTTCATGTCTTCTTCATACCTCTTCTATTTCATACTTCTATATATCTAATATATCTTACAAGTATATATCAATCTTCTTAGTATAAAAATGAATCGCTAAATGTGTTGGTAAGCGCATAACTTGCGAACCGCTTGACCAAATTGGATAATTCTTTTTTTATAATATTCCTTGAAGTACGAAGATGGTTCTTACGGAGAGAAAAAAAAAAAAAAAAAAGGGTAGGTGTAGGGTAGGTGTAGGGTAGGTGTAGGGTAGGTGTAGGGTAGGTGTAGGGTAGGTGTAGGGTAGGTGTAGGGTAGGTGTAGGGTAGGTGTTAGGGTAGGTGTAGGGTAGGTGTAGGGTAGGTGTAGGGTTGGTGTAGGGTTAATGTAGGGTAGGTGTAGGGTAGGTGTAGGGTAGGTGTAGGGTAGGTGTAGGGTAGGTGTAGGGTAGGTGTAGGGTAGGTGTAGGGTAGGTGTAGGGTAGGTGTAGGGTAGGTGTAGGGTAGGTGTAGGGTAGGTGTAGGGTAGGTGTAGGGTAGGTGTAGGGTAGGTGTAGGGTAGGTGTAGGGTAGGTGTAGGGTAGGTGTAGGGTAGGTGTAGGGTAGGTGTAGGGTAGGTGTAGGGTAGGTGTAGGGTAGGTGTAGGGTAGGTGTAGGGTAGATGTAGGGTAGGTGTAGGGTAGGTGTAGGGTAGGTGTACGGTAGGTGTAGGGTAGGTAAATAGGCAGGTAAGTAGGTAGATAAGGACAGGACAACGTCTGTCGGGTCAGCTAGTCTTCTTATATATAAAAATGAATCGCTAAATGTGTTGGTAAGCGCATAACTTGCGAACCGCTTGACCAAATTGGATAATTCTTTTTTTATAATATTCCTTGAAGCACGAAGTTGGTTCTTACGGAGAGAAAAAAAAAAAAAAAAAAGGGTAGGTGTAGGGTAGGTGTAGGGTAGGTGTAGGGTAGGTGTAGGGTAGGTGTAGGGTAGGTGTAGGGTAGGTGTTAGGGTAGGTGTAGGGTAGGTGTAGGGTAGGTGTAGGGTTGGTGTAGGGTTAATGTAGGGTAGGTGTAGGGTAGGTGTAGGGTAGGTGTAGGGTAGGTGTAGGGTAGGTGTAGGGTAGGTGTAGGGTAGGTGTAGGGTAGGTGTAGGGTAGGTGTAGGGTAGGTGTAGGGTAGGTGTAGGGTAGGTGTAGGGTAGGTGTAGGGTAGGTGTAGGGTAGGTGTAGGGTAGGTGTAGGGTAGGTGTAGGGTAGGTGTAGGGTAGGTGTAGGGTAGGTGTAGGGTAGATGTAGGGTAGGTGTAGGGTAGGTGTAGGGTAGGTGTACGGTAGGTGTAGGGTAGGTAAATAGGCAGGTAAGTAGGTAGATAAGGACAGGACAACGTCTGTCGGGTCAGCTAGTCTTCTTATATATAAAAATGAATCGCTAAATGTGTTGGTAAGCGCATAACTTGCGAACCGCTTGACCAAATTGGATAATTCTTTTTTTATAATATTCCTTGAAGCACGAAGTTGGTTCTTACGGAGAGAAAAAAAAAAAAAATCTTTTGTAGTGTAGGTGTAGGGTAGGCGTAGGGTAGGCGTAGGGTAGGCGTAGGGTAGGCGTAGGGTAGGCGTAGGGTAGGCGTAGGGTAGGCGTAGGGTAGGCGTAGGGTAGGCGTAGGGTAGGCGTAGGGTAGGCGTAGGGTAGGCGTAGGGTAGGCGTAGGGTAGGCGTAGGGTAGGTGTAGGGTAGGTAAATAGGCAGGTAAGTAGGTAGATAAGGACAGGACAACGTCTGTCGGGTCAGCTAGTTCTTAATAAAATTTGACGTCTATCCAACAGATACGCCACGAAATATCACATGCCCGAAAATGTACCGCTCACCCTACACAGTTTAGTTAGTGAGATAAGCACAGAGCACAGGTAACGTATACACGGTAAGGTTACCGCTATTTACTGATGCAGAGTCTAGTGCGCACAGACTTAGACAAATATCATCATCATCTGCGTCGCCTTTTCCCAACTATATTGGGGTCGGCTTCCAGTCTAACCAGATGCAGCTGAATACCAGTGTTTTACTTGGAGTGACTGCCTATTAGACCTCCACAACCCAGTTACTGGGTAAAACACGATACCCCTTGGTAACTTTCTGGCACCCATAACGACAGCCAAAGACTACGAATGACAGCCGGAACCAACGGCTTTACTTTACTTAGCCACGAGCTCCTCCCGAGGCTGAGACAAATCATCATATTACCATTATCATCAGCCGAAAGACGTCTACTGTTGAACATACGCCCCCCCCCCCCCTCATAGCACGCCACAAGTCACGGCAACCTGCCGCTTGCATCCACCGGTTACCCGCGACCTTGACGATGTCGTCGGTCCATCTGGTGGGAGGCCTACCAACGATGCGTCTTCCGGTTTGTGGTCGCCACTCGAAAACCTTTCTTCCCCATCGGTTATTGGTTCTTCGAGAGCATGCATATTCTTAGTGCTATGTCGGTGACGATGCCACGAATAGTTATTTTGGCCAAATACCGAATATTCTGCAAGGCTCTTGGCCTAAGCGCAGAATATTCGGCTTCCAAATATTCGGCAACACTTAGTACTTTCCGAGGTAGCCAAGTCACAACTCGTCCGTCACTTACAAGTTTAAACTTGCATCGCTAAAGTAGTACTGGCGCAGGTAGTTTTGTTTCATTTGTGACTAGGTCGCGGTCGTGTTTTTGGAAGCAGGTATAAATTATGAGGAAAACGCAATCGTCTGCTATCGACAAATGCTGAAAAAATTGTCTTCATTCATCATAACTTACCACTGGTACATTTTAAATAATAATATATTAATTTGTTGGTTAAATAAACATCTTTGAGATCAATATTTTGCTTACTTTTATTTCATGATTTGCTATTCGGTATTTGGCCGAATAGTTTGCAATATTGGGCCGAATACCGAATAGCGAAAAAAAGTAATCGATTAGCGGAATACCGAATACTTGCAGAATATTTGTGGTATCTCTATCGGTGACCTTAGTTCTTCGGCGAATTTCCTCGTTCCGACATTTTGACAAATATGTTATATTACCAAAATAATATGAGTCCTAATAGGTGGTAACTGAGGTTGATTGTTTTAATAATGATTCTCGCGAATGATGATTGCACCGCATAGAGCAGGGCATAAGTAGCGGAGGTTTGATCTTCACATTTTTCGCCCGACAGTCATTGAGTACATTCAGCAACAGCTAAAAATGGGGCAAAATACAGCATTGGTAATGACAGAAAATTGCTAACAATCGGATAGGTGACTGGTGATTACCTGAGTAACATCTGAAGGAAGCGAGGGGAGCTACTCCAGTAGCCGAGGACGGCAGGAACCACAAATTACCAACTACAGCGCTGTTTCGTAATAAGGAAGTCACACACTAATCGTCCATTTGTAAGTAGGTCTGTAGGTAAAGCGGAACAGTCAAATAA
Source organism: Charanyca ferruginea (assembly GCA_947361185.1). Classification (NCBI taxonomy): domain Eukaryota; kingdom Metazoa; phylum Arthropoda; class Insecta; order Lepidoptera; family Noctuidae; genus Charanyca; species Charanyca ferruginea. The sequence goes on from OX376055.1 coordinate 61,358,456, forward strand.
CTACACTCGCGATGCAGTTAGAATTGCATTGTGTTCGACGAATACTATGCGTCACTTCGCGCGCCTATCGCGTTCAGTTACTATAAGATAACATCTAGTACTAACGACCCGTCTCTGCTTCTCATGGATGCAATGCTTGATTTCCTCTGACACCTTGAACAATATTTCAAAAAAATTACACAAAACAATATCAAACTATTCACACGCATCAACCTTCCTCTTGAGTCAAAGTCAAAGTCAAAGCATTTATTTCAATAAACCATTTACAGGCACTTTTGAATTGTCTAAGATGTTTTTGTTCGTGAACATTTGAAGTGAAATTTTGTTCAGAAAAATGAAAAGCTGACATTGCCGTAAGGACATATGTTTTATGGGGTTATGTAAAAAATTTAGTTTACAAGAACCAGTATGAAAGTGTCCACTAGCTACAAGCAGAAATAACTAATTTTGAGCATTTGATAAATTGATTCATTTTGTATTAAAAATGGTAAAATTCATGGTCTTCCTTTATTTCTGACACTGTTATTTAGCAAAAAATAATCCTTATGATGAAGCCTTTCGATCGATATACAGCTACAGGCTCATTATTTTTCTCGTGTAACGAGATTCGGTTCCCGGTTCAACCATGTAATTATTGATATATCTATGAATGCAGTTTAAATTATTTTTAAAATTCAAATAAAGTCTTATTTCAGTAAAATGTTCCATCTACAATATTCAAGGTACTTTCCCTCCATGTGGCATATCCGTGGGACGCCCTGTATAGCACATTTTAGTTTTTGAAGGCGGCCGTTGTCTTTTTTTTTGAAGTTTTTGTAAATTCTTCTTTTTGTAATAAATGCTTTGACTTTGACTCTGAATAATGACATCAGTATGATAGATACGTACCTTATACCTATCTACATAATCAATGCGATAGGTACAGTATCTCATTAACCACTGCTTGCATAGTTCATGCGACGTCTACTTTTTTGCTTTGTATGATGTCATTCAAGTATGAGGAGGACAATAATAAAATATATTGATTTCAAAAGAGTTCCTTCTTCGTTATTCTCCATAGGGGCCTACTGTTTAAAACGAGCAACTTCAAGTTTATGACTGGCCGACTCCCCGACCAAGCAAATTTTTACTTGAAATAAAAGATTTGAGTGTTAAGTTTTCAGAAAAATACTGACTGGGATCGAGACATGATTATGGTACAGGGAATTTATTTTCGAAATGATGATCTCAATCCGTGATCTTAGGGCCTAAAGTCATTGGCGTAGCCATATTTGATCTCTAAGGTTTGTGCAACACTGGACCAACGATTTAAAGAAGGCAACGGATGGATGCGGTTTGCCCTAGAGTCTAGGGCCTAGACGATCGACAAGGTTGGCGATCTCTGAGGGAGGCCTACGTTCAGCAGTGGACGGAAATAGGCTGATATTTATGATGATGATGAACACTGTAGACTTACTGTCAGTAAAATATTTTTTAAAACGAATCGGTGCCTACTTTCAATGGCTACGGCCTCTAGGTACTAAAGCCTCATACATAAAAACTCTATGGAAAATTTAACTCTATATCAGAAGATTTAAATTTGTGTTTAATTGGATATTTACTACAAGAAGACATGGCATATAAGCCTGCCCGAGTGGGTGAAGAGCCATGCACTCTGCCCCACTGTGTCCTTAGCCTAAACCCTACCTACCTCTACCTAGCAGCTGCCAGTGATAAGCGAACCGAGAATACAGGAAAACGCTTACAAAATAATCGAGGATTCCTTAATTATTGTAATCGCCTTACGAACTAATTAAACAATGCGCGATAAAGAGCGCGCGACAGTAGTGCATCGTTATCAGTCGCGAAATCATGGCCGCCCACGATTACCTACTACAACAATATTACAGTGATAACGTACCCTTGAGGCCGAGCGAACGCGATCTCTACGATTAATAATAGCCTCACTAAGAATTCCGATGTTTTATAAATAAATCACCAAATTTTTAGGTTACTTATTAGATATATAGAGCAAGATGGGTGTGCCAATGATCAGTAAATGTTGTTTCTGTGCCAGTTTACACACGGGGACCCTGATCATAGGATATGTCTATTCAGTAAGTTTTTTTTCCTTTTTGTTTCAATTTTGACAGTTGTGTGATAAGGGATTTTCTTTATTAAGCCAGTTTTTTATTAGGTAGGTACATTTTGGGCCTTTGGGTAGTGTGTACATAAATAGGTTTTGTGGTTATAAATATAATATCATTGAATAGTAGAGTGTAGGCCATCTTGCTGTATTTACTTTTCATGTAATGACGACGTAAACTCGTAAACTGAACTATTTCAAGGTAACGTTGCCGTAGCGCCTGATGTTTTCCTCTTGATACGATGTTATCTTTCGCACGTAATACAGTGGTTGCTTACAGTATAACAATACCTACAAACAATACACAACAACAATCACACACAACAACAATACATTATTTATTTTGAACACTGTCTGTTGCTGCATGTGTTTCTTGTAAATAAATAGACACACGTGAAAAGGCTAATATTTATGAGTAAGATCAAATTATGGCCTAAATGTATTCACATAATAATAAATGTAAATGTGCGATATTTATGTGCGTATGGATTAAGAAGCCATATCCGATATTCAAACGTAGAGTACATTTAGTTAGATATTACTTGATTTTGTAGGCCCAATCCGGAAATTTGTAGTAACAGCTCTCAAAAGTTACAGGACGTTAAAGTCTGAACTGAGAACCCGAACTCGAAAAGTCGTCTATTGACAGTTTTTAATATTAAGTATGATGATTTATTTATAAAGGTTGAACGAGTGAATTACCTACTAAATATAGGTATAATCCCCTTTAGAGCACCAGACATAGCTTCTCAATCAATACGAGCACCGATATTTTTATCGTTATTGGTAGATAACAGCCAGGAACAGCCAGGTCATAAAGCTTTGTTTTTAATCTTATCTTGACTAGTACTGCCGAGTGAAGCGCGAGCGGGCACTTCATAATAATCCGCGGTCCAAAATAAAAACCAGGAACTGACAGGTTTCTTTATTTAACCTGAGGGGTTAGAAACCGCAGATCTGAACCAATAATTGGTAGTTCCATATATAAATAATATATGAGTTCCATATATAAATAGGTACTTAATATATAAGTTCCATATAAAAGGGGGTTTATACTATTGCCATCACTGGGCACGAATCTAGTCTCCGAGCTTTTTTTGCGAAATTCCTGATTTAAGAACCATACACTTTGACTGACAAGAGTAGTTACAGCAGTTAGTTTAATTTTTTTTTACACATTTTGCGTTTTAGTTATAGCATATCGAGTCAAAATACGATAATACCAAAAAGCTACGGCATGATATCCTAAAGACTCCCATATTTTTCGTCTATTCTTCTTTCATTCTCACTTTATTTACCAGAAAATTCTTGCAACTTTCCAGGTATGGGCGTTGATCGAACTAGCAATATACTGCCTACTGGTGACACTAGCGCCCCTGGGCAAGGATGGCACAGTGTCAGTGCACAAGTATGTGCTGTACATCACTGCTGCGGTCGTCAGTGGAACACATCTCATATGCTCTGCGCTCCTGGTAGTCGCTGCTTATAAGGTTAGTTAGTACCCACCTTTGACCCACTCACATTCCTCGCTATGTGGGAGCGTGAAGCTTATGCGAATACTGCACCCCCGGCCATAGGCCGAGGTGGAACCCATACTGGACTATTACCGGCTAAAACCACCGCGGTTTCCTCCATCACCCCTACGATGGAGCAAGCCCATGAGGATTTTCACCGGGCAATTAAAAAAAAGGTATGGCACGGTGTTCGACTTCGAAGTACAGTCTTGTACCTGTCTGCTGTACATCATTACTTCGGTTGCCAGTAAGTAACCTCTTATAATGATCTGCGCCCCTAGTAGTCTGTCGCTGTTACTAGAAATATATTACCTATGACATGCAATAGGTATAAATCTAGCCTATCAAAGAATACTTCCATAAATGCAGACACACACTCCACACAACTACTTTTACCAAAAGACGAGTAAAAAAAAATCCCCTGATTTCATTCGGGGACAGTTCTAAGCGTCAAGTTAAAACAGATATGAAATGAAACTCAGTCCTCCCTTGTTCCAGAAACTGGCATCCCTGACGCTACCCTGGACGATAGTGACAGGCATCATCACGGCGATATATTTCCTCCTGTCCTTTACCGGGGTCAGCCTGGTGCTGCAGGATGAGGGCGAAATGCTAGAGGTGGAAGCTATCATCATATTCATTCATCTTGCTAGAGCTTGTGAGTATCAGAGCTGCTATCTCCGTCGTTTTAGTACCTATGCCTGAAATTTGGAGAGCAGATAGAGGAATCTATAAACATAGGTAGATGAACGCCACCGGTAGGTATATTTGCTAGATTCAATGCTGACCTTTTTCAAGTACCTATACGGTACAGAAGGTACTATATTTTCTTACGTTTAAGAGTGATGACTTGTTTTTATAACATTGTTATTTTGATTTTAAATGGTACCTATCCTTTAGGATAGGTACCATTTAAAATCAAAATAGACGCGGGCCGTAACCGATTTAAAACATTTATACCTGCTAATATTATAAATTTTTTTGAGTTTAAAATGTAGAACTTAGATACTTATTACTATATTATAAGTATGACATCTAATTGTTGACATCTTATTAATCTTGCTATTATTTATTTATTTTTTTAATGACATGACACCATTATTGTTGATCGTTAGTTTTTATATAAATTATTATTTTAAATTAATAGAATCGTATTTAATTTTGTTAATTGCATTTAATATAAATTTAAATTTTGACATTATTATTAGTATTTTTATGTTAAGTATTGCTAATTACTACATGTTACAAATCATGCATGCTAATGAAAAATCTAAATATTTGTATGGCAGAAATGCCGAATATAGTGAAACTCTCCTAATCTTAAGACCTATGTTGACTACCTATATTCATGCAAATAAATATATCATTCATTCATTCATTCATTCAAAGCTGAAGAGTTTGTTTGTTTGGTTGAACGCGCTAATCTCAGGATTTACTGGTTCGATTTGAAAAATTCTTTTTGTGTTGGATAATCCATTTACCGAGGAAGGCTATAGGCCCATGCGACGCCGGGTCGGGTGGCTAGTAATTTATATACACCTGGGCCGCAAGAAGCTATGGCCTACGGTGTTTCTACACTGCTTCACTCTTCAGAGTAGGAACCCACCGACGTGATGTTATGTATCAGCCATCAACCATTTATTTATAATCTAACCAATTCTGTTTCAGTTATCTCAGTGTACTGCATCATAGTGGTTCACAGCCGGCACAAAGAAATTATGCATGCAGAAGACGAAAGCAGATTTCAGCATTCTGCCAGACTTTATCATCCTGTGAAGATGGAAGACCATGTTTTATAGATCAATTTTATTTCACACCTGTGAATGGCTGTGATTGCTCATTTGGTCAGGTCTACCTACATAAAGAAATAATCATCTATTCTTCTCAAAGATAATATAACTTATAGGTACGTTATAAAGTACTCTATTAGAGAAATGCCTCCCTCCTTGACCGACCAACCCTGAACTTATTATATTTATTGACTTCAGACGACTTCGTTAGGTATTTACGAATTTTAGTATTTTGTAAGAACTATGAGATTAAAACGAGAAGTGTAATAAAATAATATTATATTTCCCTATACGATTATTATTATTACCCTATAAGTAACGAATATGTATGTACAGAATATTATTAATTATAGGTAATATTGGTGATAAAAATTGCCAGTAATATAATACCTATATAACAAATTCATCAAAACGAATGTCTTTGTAGATCAATTTGAGTTGTATTGAATGGAATGATTATTATTCTGTGAATATGTAATTTTTACGGGCGCATAAATTTATTTAATTACCTTTCAACCTGATACTGATTTGCAAATTGCAAAAAAAGCGTAAGAAAAGTTGAATGTTGCGGCCTACCATCCATACCAACCCGATAAGGGCGCTAAGGCCAATGGCAACGTCGAAATAATTTAAAGCAAAAGTAAAACGGAACGTTCTTGTACGTCATTTCATTCGCTCGCCATCGCCCTTGCTGCTTGCTGAAAACCAAGAAGCTTATAGATAAAAGTGGAGGCAACACTCTAAATACCTAAGTGAAGCTAACTGTGGGCAGACGCTCTCTTTCTGAATGCGTACATAAGATAAAGAAAACACATATCGCTGTCTCGTTCTTATGTATGCATTCAGAAAGAGAGCATCAGCCCACAGTTGGTTTCAAGTTTTTGTTCTAAGTGTTGGCTCCATTTATACCTATAGCTTCATGCTGAAAACCGCCAGTCGCCAATGTACTCTGTGGTCGCCACGGTGGCGCCATTCAATTTGTCAAAACAATCGTTTCTCTTTGTCGCACCTAAGAAAATTTGTATACCTATCGCACGGTGTAGGAGTGACGTACTTCGGGACCCGCCGAATTTTGTGAGATAGAGTACCAACTAACTACCAATTTACCAAAAAATATTTCAGAGTCCGCAACGCAACTCCTTAAGGTAGCAAGTGAGTGAATTTCTGATTAGTTTTGTTTCGTGAAAAGTGTGTTTAATTAATATTCATTTGTGCGTGCCGTGATTAAAATACTGATTAACGACCGACCGTCTGAACTGACCCGAGTTAGTTTTATGATTTAAACAATTATTGCAAATAGTGCTTGCATCACTAAAACTTCGAAAAAGGAGCATTATCTTGATGTAAGTACGTATCTAGATTATTTTTCTACAGACTACAAGGTTACGGTGCCTCTGCCTGCTACGTTGATAATTTGTATACAGATGTTTACATTCCGGTTTATCTCTACCATACTGTTTGAAAATGTATCCGTATTGTTTTCTCAAATCGATCCTTTGATAATGCTTTAATATTTTAACCTAGGTAAGTACGACAAAACACAGTTGCATAGTTTTACAAGTTTATCCGGTTTTTATATGTTATTGATCGATTTTTGTGTCTACTTCATAGCAATAGTTCATAATTATCAGTTCTAATGTTGGTAATGTTGGTACAAAATGGAAATTATAACGATCTACTTTTGATTGTCATTAACTTGTTTGTTGTTGGAGCTAAACATATGCCCCTATGCATCACACACAGTTTTGAATAAAAAGCAATTTGTAATGGTACACTGCCTACTATTTAACTCAACAAAGTAGGTCACATCTGCTTAAAAATATTTTTAAGTAACAAAACCTTACTGCAAAAATAATTTGGTTCAACAGGAAAACTGATTTCTCTGTAAAACTAATTCTTCTAAAAAGAGTATCAATGGAGTTTCTTGTTTGTCTTTCCCTATAGAAACCTCCTGTGTATAACACCCTGACAGTTCAAAAGTGCCTGTAAATGCTTTTTGAGAAATAAATGAAAGTATTAAAATACCTAGGTACTTAATATGCTGTTAGAGCTGCTCCGAGATTGTCTGTGGCTGTGAAAGTACCCTAAATATTAAAGCTAGCAAAATCTGCTAAAAGGAAACATTTTGTTTTATTTGAAGCAAGTAAAAATGCATTCAACCATTTTGTTAGTAGTTGCATGCCTGAGCTAGTAATGAAGCCAACTTGTGACAAAATAACAATCAACAATGATTGAAATTTTACAAAACATAATAGAATTACTTACTTGTTTTTCTATAGTTCTGTAGTTTCAATTATTATTTATAAGGTATTCAAAATAAAAGAAGTCTATTATGCTGCTTGGACTTTTCCACTGCTACAAAATAATATTTCAACAAGGTCATACAATACACTTTTAACTTGGGTGCTAAATGCAGATCCATACGAATCATTATTTAAAGAAAACACAACCAATATTGATTGAAGAAGATTGATTGGACGGCAAGTTACCAAATTGATATTGAATATTCTTGAACTCACCACTTATGTGTACAGTGAACTGTCATACATATCTTTGAATAGATTTAAGGTTGAAAACAACAATTCTGAATTGATTAAAATACCTATCTATTTTGATTGTTGTAAGTACCTAAGTCATGAAACCAAACTTACTCTTTGTTTCTGAAGAATGCCTAATTTAAATAATTAAGAAAGAAACTTACTATCAAAAATACTGTAATGTTGTGTGATGAGATAGATTGCAATGTTGTGGGTTGTGTTGTGTTTGTTGTCTTATCAAATTATCTTTGATGATAATTTACACATGTCATATATAGTACAGTTTGCATATAAGTACTTATGTTGGCAAGCTATTCAGTGTTGTGTTTGCAAAGAACCAGATGATAACAGATGTTTACATCGTGTTATTTCAACAACATGGAGTATTAAAAAAAAATTAAAACATTGTATTCATTTTATCAAATTATGACAATTAATAAGAAGTGTGGGGGTGGGTACCTACCCACATGGCATGGCTCTTTCATAAAACTGATGTCTATAGTATCTTTATCTATAGTCTTACTTCTTACTACTATTATAAATGCTAAATTTGAAAACGACAGATATTTTTAAGCCCTATTTCATACGCTATAAAATATTGACATTGGCATCTCTTTATATTCTGGACTCAGACTGGGATCAGTAATTTTTGTTACAAATAATAGTAATTTGTTATCGCGAATGGCAAATAAATTTCTAGAAACAGGCGTGATCAAAGTCAGCTGTTTGCATAGTAGTAGGACTGCACTTATGGCGCAAGAGTGTTTTTTGCATGGCTCCCATTATTTATAATAAGTTACCGAAAAGTTGGAGGAAGCTTAGTAATGTACAATTAAAGAAACAACTAAAGTCTTTTCTAACTGATAAAGCATTCTATGATATTAAGGAATTTCTGACACATCCATTCGTGTTGACATAAATATTATGAATATTTTTTATTTTTGCTGTTGACATTTTTAATTTATATTGTTTGCTAAATTGATGTTGACTTGACTACCTAAATTATTAACAATCATAATATTTGCACGCTAAAATATGTGGTAAACATGTCTGAACTATTTAATTTCAATGTTACCTTGCATGCATGTATTATTTTTGTATGTTTGAGCAAATAAATGTACTTGTATCTTTATATTATCTTTATCTTTAAACTTTGTGAGGATGGATGGATGTTTTTAACTCTTTTACTCTTAAACGGCTGAACAGGATTAGCTGACATTGGCCCAATTAATATAGCTAATATTGATCTGACTTAACATAAACAATATTTTTTATCTCATGTTTGTGTTCCCGTGGTATAATAATTGACTCATCTGCAGATGATACGCCTCCTTTTATTATTGTTAGGTGGTGACTCATCCGCAAGTGGTGTCAGTGTTGTCGGTATCGGATGAGTGGACCTAGTACTAGTGATGTTCTTTTCAATTCTTTAGTGATATTTATTTTATCATAAAAAACTGGTAGGCTCATAGGCTGTACCAGGGATGCAGACAACATTCGTGTTAAAGCAATAGTGCTTGTACTCTACAGTACAGGCCCTGCTATAGATGATCAAACAAATATGACCTAGCAATTTTTTTAAACAAGTTCGAAAGGAATCTCTCCTTTCATCAAGACATTTCATCCGCGGATGAGATTTTTGCAGATGAGTGGTCACCTAAATCGAATACTTTAGGACTTACTTTAGGACATTTGCTTCATTCTGAAGTGTATACAGACAAAGTAGTGGGCAGCAGCTAGTAATTTAAAAAACTGAAGAGTTTGTTTGTTTTTAGGGTTCCACATCCAAAGGGTAAAAACGGGACCCTATTACTAAGACTCCACTGTCTGTCTATCTATCTGTCTGGCTAGCTGTCTGTCACCAGGCTGTATCTCATGAACAGTGATAGCTAGACAGTTGAAATTTTCACAGATGATGTACATATCTGTTGCCTCTTTAACAACAAATATAGAATAAAATATATAGGTATTTAAGGGGGGCTCCCATACAACAAACGTGATTTTTTGGCTTTTTAGGGTTCCGTAGCCAAATGGCAAAAAACGGAACCCTTATAGATTCGTCATGTCTGTCTGTCTGTCCGTCCGTATGTCACAGCCACTTTTTTCCGAAACTATAAGAACTATATTGTTGAAACTTGGTAAGTAGATGTATTCTGTGAACCGCATTAGGATTTTCACACAAAAATAGAAAAAAAAACAATAAATACATTTTGGAGGTTCCCCATATTTAGAACTGAAACTCAAATTTTTTTTTCATCAAACCGGAATGGGTTTGATCTGTTTGTTGTCTTTAATTGCCACCGACTTCCAAATCTAAAGTCATGTGTATACTGTGCTAAAGTTATTTATTACTTCTTAGATTTTGAAGGTGGTTGTCTTATTTGTAAAATAGCTTTTTATTTATCGCTTTTTAGTACCTTCTTGACATCCAAATCCATTACGAACCGGCAACATAGTTAAAACAGGTACTCCAAAGATTGAAGAAACTTTTAAAAGGTCGTCTTTGTAGATAAATAAATAAATATTTTTTTCTGGGATTTAATTGATTTTTCAAAAAGTGCTGAATCAATTTCGATAAAATTATATGGGATATATGGGACCACCCCTAAGGCATACCTTATCCATAAGTAAAAGAATTTTCAAAATTTGCCGTACAAATTGCGTAGGTAACAAATACCTAAGTATACAAAAAAAAAAAACACTGTGAACCTCCTTCTTTTTTGAAGTCGGTTGATGTTGATAACTAAGCTGCTGTTTACACTTTAATGTAGATACTCGTATGTTTAATAGGTTATTACTTACCTTCACGAACATCATGAATTAATTCATGATTAGGGTTACCAGATCCAAAAATAAGTTTTCCTGGCAAAATCGCCTGACATTTCGGCAAAAAGTATATTTTTTCAAAAACTCGCGGGTGAGCCTGAATGAAAGTGTGACAACTACAATCACGAGTTTGTAGGTATTCGTTATTGGGTTTGTATTTGCTTTTGTGGCTTCACCCGCAGTGTTCCGCACGGTCTATCTGCCGTTTGTTTGATAATCTGACTGAAATTACTGCATTTCGTTCTTTGATTATTAGTAGTTCATAATTTGTTTTTATTATAATACTAGCTGATGTCCTGTCAATCGATTTTTTATTTTCTTACCGTATAAACCTTCTCGGGACTTCAACAAATATTTTAAGACCAAAATTAGCAAAATCGGTCCAGCCGTTCTCTAGTTTTAGCGAGACTAACGAACAACGATTCATTTTTATTATATAGATAATTTCTTATATTTTTCTCTTTTCTTTAAATTCCTGACAATGTCCAATTTTCCCTGTTTCCCTGACAGACAGCTAAAATCCCGTACATGTCAGGAAAATGCCTGTCATCTGATAACCCTATTCATGATCCATTTAGATGCGTCCACAACCATAATTTAAGATCTAATCTAACGCCTTAATTCTTATCAATTAGCGACATCATTCTGATGTAGCGCATGAGTATGACCTTGTTCAGTGAGTTTTTCAGTTACCTCCTGTCCTCGGTGCGCCGGCGCCGGCGCTGTCTGACGACAACACACCGGCAGTCATTATTAGTATTACCTGCAAGCCCGTTTGTTACCGACGAACATCTTTTCTAATACTCAGGGTTAAAAGCTCAGACCAGTAAAAGAGTTTTAAAAAACTTAAAAAAAAACTTTTTTTATTGGTCTGGGGTTAAAAGCTAAATATAAGTCAGTAATCCATACACAATTATTAAATGGTATGTAGGTGTAAGTGTTGAACTCACAGATATAGATAGACCTAAATAACGCAAATATCACGATCTGTATGAAAACCAAGCGTGCCATTTTTTGGACGTCACAACGTAATACATAGGTAGGTACCAGGGGCGTAGCTACCGCCGTATCTGCCGTATCAATTATACGGGGCTCCCGGGCCACGGGGGCCCCCGAAGTGTGTAAGGAAAAAAAAATAAAAACTTTCTAATTTATTTTATTTTACAAATATGACAAAATTCTATAAAGCAATTACTTTTTTTCCCGCCTTAAGCGTGCGTTCAAAAGTTGGCAACACTCTACATCGTTATAGCGGGCTGCGGGACTTCCCCGTTTTACTTACTTCATCTTCAACTCAGCGGGGAATCCTTCATCGATATCGCAATGTACGTGTACGTTGTTGTACTTTACATTGGATGTTAAACCACGGAGTGCAGTGCAGTGTTTATTTACGCGCTTTATGTAGATAAATGTGCATTACATTGTAATTCAGTACAAACAATATTGTTCTTCTGGTTTAGCAGTATTAGTAGCGATTTGTAAAAGAAATGAGTGAAAGGAAAAGAGATTATCCCAGCGGCGCTGAGAAAAGAAAAAGTAAACAGAAAAGGGAAGAGGTTATAAAAAAAGTGCCCAAAATTTCTCCATTTTTTCAGAGACAAGATACTTTAGAAAAACTAAGAAACTACTTAAGAAACTTTAGAAAAACTAAAATCATCATCAGCCATAAATGATTTAATAAATCAGTTTGCCGCAATGATATTATATTAAACAGATATGTTATGAGCGCCCAATTTTGAAGATTCGAAAACGTCCTAATTAGGACGTATTGCCTTTAGTCTGCGTCACGCATGGCGACGAGTGATACGCTTTGTTAAAGCAGCTAAAAAAATAAAAAAATGCTATTTTGTGTATTTAGAAAGTGTACCAATTATGATACCAAATTTGATAAAGCACAAGGGATCTCATACCACATGTAACTACGCAATATACATCGATTTATTTACATATTTCAATTATTTTCCTAATATTCTTATATTTGAAGGTTAGAAAAAAAGAAAGAAATGAAAATACATTTTTTCACGTGAGTAAGACAAGGACGCGTTCACTCCGGACATAGAATAAAAGTACAGATGCGATATCGTAGGCAGTAAAGTCATTGTTTACCCACAGTTCTGTTTTCTTTTTTCTAACCTTGTAATATTTAATCATTTTATTTCATTTAATCATTTATATACTTAATTTGAAATTAAACAATGTGACAACAGATATTATTATCCTTTCTTCGTTAAGGTTATCCAATGAGATCTGGCTTCAAGAATGGATCGCATTTGTTCGTAAACAAAGAAATGAATTTTATTACAAAATAAATATTTTCTACTCTATATATTATTATATATATTATTATACCTTTAGTCCTGTTTATTATTAGTTGTTATAGGTACAAACCGGGTGTATAAATGTACTCGCGGTTTGTACCGTCTGTCTCGTTAAATTTGTTAGTCTATGATGCCAAGACGCGGTGATTGGTGGCCAGGATAATGTTTCTTTACATTCACACGCAATTGACAACACTAACTGTCTCTTTTTTTCTTATTGGTTTTCTCAAGCCATCCCTTTTCAACATTTTGACTTGTAGTGAATTATAAAATGTATGAAAAGTGTGTATGTGTGCAGCCGCTGCTGCGCGGAACACTTTTTTCGTTTGTTTTGTGAGTGTATAATACGGGTAAAGAGTGCCCTCTTACGATATATTTATGCCAACACGCGCAGTGGCGCTGTCTACAATTTGTTCCCGAACTAATCCAGCGTCTATATCTAGCTATAGATGTATAGGTGGGTACTGGATGTATAGAAATAGAGCATTATTATTTGGTGCAACCGCTTATCAACGGTAACGAAACCATTTTAAGCGGAACTGGCTTATTATCACTTGTCGTACATACTTTCTGGAAGATTTCACAACCGAAATACAAACTAAAAATGGAAAAGATGATACAAGCATGCGTATACGCAGTGATACAGCCACCATTTTGAAATTTGTAACAGTTAATACCAGTCAAAAAAACAATGATATTATATTAAAAAAAAGATCAGTACGAAGATATCATCTTATTTATTTTAATGTTTAAAAATATTAAAATAAGCTCAACTTTAATTGGAAACTTAAAAGATATTTTGGTTTTATATTTTATGTCATAAAATATATAATAATCACGGTAATAATGAAATTGGTTTTAGTAGCGACATCTGTTGAGATGATTTACTTACAAACAAAACCTAAAGTTTTGGGAACAACATGTAGATGGAGCCATCATCTTTTGGTCCAAGCCAAATATATGTGACTGTCCCCCCCCTGACATATCTGTTTATTAGAATATCATTGGTTTGCCGAAAAAAAGGCAAGAAGAGTGAATATTTAAAATTTGATTTTTATTTGTAAAATGGTTAAATTGTGTGTGTTATGGTTATTTAATGGTTAAAATGTTATGATAAATAAATATTTCTTTTCACAATATATTTTTTCTTTTGTGAAAAATCTTTACCCCCCATATAAGGGCCTCCAAGCAAATTTTTTATACGGGGCCCCGACAAGACACGCTACGCCACTGGTAGGTACCTACATTGAGGTTTTACAAAAGGTTTTTTATAAAAGGTTTTTTTTTGCTGTTTAAAATTTTATTTGTCTGTAAATATACTATAAAAAATTATTTTTCTAGTATATTTTCTTCGGTTTTTAATCTTTATTTTGATTTAATTTAAATTCGAAATTATCTAATACTTAACTTAGCTGTTTGTTTGTTTTCTATTGCATGATGTGGTCTCATTTAATTGAGGAAGCACATAGATTTATGTCCTTGTCCTTTATAATATAGCACGTAAGGTGTATTCTTTGTTGGAGATCCTAATAAAATAAAATTCAATAAAAATAAACTGCAGTACAGAGACATTGCCGACTATCGAGCGTGTTGATAAATCGAGGCGTTGTAACCGCCAGACAGCGCTTATTGTATTGGACACTGTTGGACACGTAGCGCCGGAGATTAATTATAGGTGTGACGTCATTTCGACCTTGTAAGGGGACTCTAATTTTCATTTAGTTTAGAGTCAATTTGGATTGGCGTAATATCAGTTACCTATAGCAATAAAGCTGACACGAGATGACCCAAAAGGCCTTTGATTGAGGCTAGGAAAGGTTAGCGTACCTATAGTGAAGCGCCATAAAAACCTTTATTTATGAGTGCATTGACTTAGCAGTTGGCACCAGTCATTATTACAGTCAGTAGAGCACGATTAGCACTAGTAGGTACATGAAAACAATTTAAAAACATTGGGATTTTAATTAAATGGTAGATAGGTACTTATTAAGTATTAGTCATAATCGAGCATTTAAAGTTGAGCCATGTGGTTACTGCTTTCAAGAGGATCTCTTCTGCATCATGACGTGAGACGTTAAAATAAGACTAAGAGCAGAGCCGCAAACACATTTGACCTACATCTGTTGTTGTTGTACTAAATTTACCAGTCGGTAGGTACTTAAAAACTACACGGTTGGCGCAGTGGCTCGAGCGATCGACTGCTGCGCAGCGTGTTGCGGGTTCGATTCCCGCCCAGGGTAAACATTTGTGTGATGAGCACTTGTGTTTGCCTTGTGTCTGGGTGTTGTTTATCTATATTGTATGTATGTATTTACAAAAAAAAAAAATGTATTTGTGTATGTATATCAGCTGTCTGACACCCATAGTACAGGGTCTCCCTAGTTTGGGGTCAGATGGCCGTGTGTGAAAATGTCCCCACATATTATTATATAAAAAAAAATAACTAAGATTTCCAACTCTTACTGCCACACTCAGAGACCTCACTTAATAATAATAATGAATCATTAACTTTAATTGTCCAACATAACTTGGAACGCTGTCAGTAAAGATATTGTTGTTGACATGTGCCAATTTATGTTGGTCAATTAAAGTTAATGATTAATTATTATTAAGTGACGTCTCTGAGTGTGACAGTAAATGATAAGAGTCTAAAATGTTCTGTGATCATCTTTCATTTCGAACTTTTACCACCATTCATACGGTAAATACCTATATTATTAGGTTTTACTTTAGAGACGTGGTAAATATCGAAAAATGGACATTAGGCTCCCCAACACAGACAGGTTATATTTTAAGTGTGACGGGCAGGTTATTATGATGGGAGCTTTGTTCGCTTACTCTCGCCCCGTCATGGCCTTGGTGTTATGTTCCATTAAACCCTGCAGACAGAAATAGACGTCGATCTTGATCAACCCCAACGGTATTTTTTTAACCGGCATTGGTAACTTAATATATATTATACTGAACTCTGACATAAAAATAGTCTCTTTTTTTCAACCGGCTTAGAAAAGTAGGAGGTTTTCAATTCGACTGTATGTTTTTTTTTTCTTTTTTTTTGTATATTTGTTACGCGATGTCTCCGGCAAATATATGTAAAATAGACGACGTTTTAGTTTCTTCAATCTTTGGAGTAGTTAGGTACTTTCTATCTCTGTTTTAACTGTGTTACCTGGTGTTACCGTTTGGATTTGGATGAAAAGGAGGTAGGTAGGTACTAAAAACCGGAAAGCGGAGTTGGTGGCCATACAAAATAACAAACAGAACAAAGCCACCGACTTCCGAAACTAAAGACATGTGTGCTCAGTGCTAAAGTTATTTATTTACAATCCTTACATTTACCAACTCATGTTGGTAAATTCTAAGATTTACAAGTTAAACCTAAGATTTCCCAATGTACAGGCTTTTACAGTAACATGTACTAAATGATAAACGCTAGGTACTTTAAATATTGGAACGCACGGTTTAATAGGTCACGGACAATATACGAACAATAAAGTTAGCTCAGCGCAGAACAACCGAAAAACAATGTCCTTGTACTAGAATAAATATCTATTAAGTACATACAAGTATTTTCTTAGTAAAAGCTCCGCCTGTATGTTGCCCAATCAATAATAATAAGTAAGACGAGGTTTTGTCCTTGACAAGTTCATTATCATCACTAACGGAGTGTCGAGGAGTGGGTCAAAGCATAGCAGTAAGAGTTTAAAGAACAATTTGTATTTTATTCAGTCAATAAAGAAGGCATAGTTGGGATATAGGCAGAATGACCTGATGACCTGTGATTAACATCACGCCTGTTTTTCCTGAGTTTCAGGGTTAGCCAGGACGGTAATTAAGTCAAGTGATAAGATTATGTTTTCATGTTTGGACTTTGTAGGGCTTAATGTCTGCCAAATATGTAACCATGCCGACCGGATCTTCAGTGAGCCTAGTCTATCACGTACAGGTTTACCTGTTATCTTACATTCGATAGCTGCAAGATATAATTTCTACCCGTGGGTGTCGTAGAAGACAACATTGGGATATTGACCAGAGGATGGGCAGCAGCGTCCTTCTGAGTACCGTACACCTACTGCGATCGCCGACATGCATAGGGCAAGCATGGCGATTACGGCTGAACCTCCCTTGGGGGTGACCTATTCCCAGCAGTGGGCGTCTAAAGGTTGACATGATGATGATGAAGATATCATTATTTACCTACCTACATCAGTTCCTGGTTTCTACCTTGTCCTTTACTAGCAGAAAATGGCATGTTAATAAGGCACGGTAATACGACAACTCATTTACAAACATTTCAAGCATCTCATTTGGGCTGAAAGAATCCTTGGAGTACATTATCGCTTGCAGTACCTTATTCGATCGCAATACGTTCATGACTTGTTCCACCTTAATAATTACACCCTCAGACCACTTGTAGATATTGACGTGTAAAAAATACCAGCCGTCTTGTTTCATAGCTGCTTGACTGTATTTTTCGCTCAGTGTTATAGTGACAATGGCCGCGGACGATACCCAGTAAGTCACCTTATCTTGCTCTGGATCAAGCTTTTCTTTGAAAGGCCTCTTCTTGTATTTTTGTGCTGTCTCCAATTTCTAACGCTTTGTTTTCAGAAGCTTACATATTCAAATTCAGCTAGCGCAGTTCTTCGAATATAATTATGCACCGATTATCAGGTTTTCCACTCAGCCTACTACAGCACCCCACGCGTTGGGATGGGATGTCACCTCCACAAACATAGACGTGTAACAGTTACCTATAAAGCCCAAACTAGACCATTTATTGAAGATACATCGTGTCGTGACTTCGTGAACTAATAAATAATAATGCATAGTTAACTATAAATAATTATAATAAAAATAGTAGCTCGTAGTAGTAGTACCTTAATGAGTATGGTTCAAGTCATTGTTATAAATATCTCGTGTAATATTGTTTGTTATCGAACTCTTTCGAATCAGGTTGATCGATTTTTATTACATTTTTGTGTATGTTTGGTAGGTTTGAGTATAGGCCGTAGGTTTTTTTTTTAATTTATATGGCAAAACAACGTTTGCCGGGCCAACTAGTTTATTTATAAGATAGGACGAAAAGATTCGTGAGAATGATCTCAGCTTGACCGACTGACTGGTCTTGTCTGTAGGTCAGGAACAAGGTTATAAACTCCGATGTTTTATTGTAACGAGTTCACTGTTCAAGATTGCATGGGTGTATACTAATGTCTACTAATCTAAATAGACATTAGTATACATATCTGATAAACAGAGGTATGAAGATTCCGACTTGCTAATTAAAAACATATCATTTTATTTATTAATTGAGTATAAAATTATAGAATGTTTTCATTTATATAAAATTGTAATGATCTGTTGCCATTGACACAACCTAATTGACATATTTTAAATTTAATTATTTCTTGAATGTAATCTGTTGACATGCCACCCTAAATTGCTTGTTTTGTTATGTTGATTTTGTACGCCATATATTGGCAAAACATAGTGCACATATTTTAGACAACATATTATCTGTAACTATGTTTAACAAAATAAATGATTGATAGATTGATTGATAAATGCATAAATTAATGTTGAAGTCAAAAACAGAAACAATTTAAAAAAATCCTCAGATCATCTCATACCAATAAACATTTTTATTGGTCTGAGCTTGTCACCTACCTTTTTCCCATTATGTGTTCTTTGCTATAGATCTACAAAATTCCCCCTTTGATGCCGTATCATTTTTTTTTTTACCTAACAATCCATTGTGTCTTTACAAACGTTATCCACTCTTATTTTAACACCACTATATCATCCGACATTGACGACACGGTTGGCGCAGTGGCTGAGCGATTGACTGCTGCGCAGCGTGTTGCTGGTTGGAATCCCGCCCAGGATATACATTTGTGTGATGAGCACTTGTGTTTGGTAATTGTTTATGTATTTGTGTATGTTTATCAGCTGTCGGACATCCATAGTGCAGGGTTTGCCTAGTTTGGGGTCAGATGGCCGTGTGTGAAATGTCCCCACATATTATTATTGACGTAAACACTTTTCTCAGGATATGTTCCACATTCCACCCATCCCATCCCATCGGCCAATATAACAATAACATTGATAACTGATAGAGATGCTAACTATCATAATTGTTAGTGCACGTTATGTTCAAATCACTTGTGCTTTGCGCATCACTCATAAACTGATTCCTGACGTCAGAGGTGATTGCTTATGCCATTATTAGTCATGATTCTGATAATATTTTGGGATTTTTGTGTGATGCAAACTTGTGCGTAGGCAGCTGACTGTTTATGATAATGTACGAGTACATTAATTTAGGTGTACCTACTATGCGTCATTGTGTTTCATTTATAATTTAAGTACTGTTTATGAAAACTGTAGGAAAGTACAAATCGTAGGAATACAAAACAAGATAATTATGTCATGTCTGAGAAAAATCACAAAATAGTTATCGAAATAAAATTGGTAAAAGAATAATTATGTAAATATTTAAATGACAAGTTGGTAGATAGGACCTGCTTAACTTCCTACCCAATTCCTTGCAAAATCACCAAATATCGTTTTCAGATGTTAAACAGGATGAAGATAAAACTATAATCTTTTTTGGATGATAAAAATAGAGTCACGCGTGGATCGCCTATGTTTATTTTGATTGTGTCATAGCAACTCATTTGGCTTTGTTGGCAAACCGGCATCCATAACGATGTACATGACTTAAGACTTTAGAGGTCAATAATAAAAATAAAAAGAGTCAGTCAATCAAAGGTCAAAAAATATCCACACACACATTATACTCATACTACTTTTACTGCTATTCGACGTGAGGGCTTTTCCTTGTGGCAGTTTAAAATTATACTCAAATGCAAGTTCAAGGAATTGTTGTCCTTTGACGTCAAACAACAAGTTCACCTACGTCACGACCGCGGTGCCGGCAGACGAGAGGCGCGCGGCGTGGGGCGTTCCGTATCACTCACTGCTCACAGTCCACAGACTCACTGCTGAGTTCGCTTGCATTCCAGCACCAGTTGCCGCGAGCGTGTCGACGAGGACAGTTCTAAGATGGGTGTGCCACATATAACTTCGTTCTGTTGGTGCATGGGGCTCGAGATCGGCGCAAAATGCGTTGGAGTTATACACCTGGTAAGTTTATTTTTGGCTGAATAGGTACATTAGGTATTTAAATTGTTCCTACTTGTATAATTTATGTGTAGGTAGTGGATGTGTAATAAAGTGTTTGTTTACCTTTGCGAATAGTAAAGTGTTGCCAACGATAATTTTATTAGAACTAATGTAAATTGTTTGTCATTATATACTTGTTCTAGTTTACAATTGCGTCAGATACGAAGCAGTTTGTTTGTCATGGCTTTGCAAGAGTTGTAAACTTTGCGATAAGCCGCCTTAAGCAAGTATTTAGCAAGTTATGTTCGCAGTTGGACAGCTTTATCGGACATCATGACTACGTACAACACAACCTTGAGATTGTATCGCACCTAGTCTGACTCTGTTATAAAGTTTTCAAAACACTTTTATTTACATTATTCTTAAAATTGGATAGTTTATATCCTCCTGCAATATACAGCTGCACAAAAGTACCTATTATTCGTTTCGTTTCATAGTTACAAAATGGCAACAGTAACTGTTCTGTAAAGTTTTTCTTTTTTTTTAATTAATATTCAGCACCACATTCGAGACGACTACATTGGTAACGTATCGCATTTTTAGCTAGCTTTTGGCCAGCTCATGAATATGTAGTGACTGTCTCTCCATACGTTACATAGCCTAGACAATTGGTCTTAATTTGGAGAACTCACACAACACATCCAATAACAAGACACTAAAAATTAATTGAAATCTGTATCGTCTTATCCGAGTGTACCAATTCTTTTGCGGTCATTCTTTCTTTCTTTTTTTTAAAAAAACGTTGCCCCACACTAGGACTTTCTCCTGTGTCGTGGGTGCGTTTTACAAACATATAAACTCACATACACAAACAACCAGACCCGGAACAACTATCTGTAGGCCATACAAATATTTGTTCCGTGCGGGAATCGAACCCGCGACACGCAGCGCAGCAGTCGATTGCTCGACCACTGCGCCAACCGTGCCGCCAATCTAATTGTCTTACAAATAAAATTAGGTAGCCATCCGAAAAATTGAAATACATTTCTAACAATAATTCAGTATTATCTACCTACACACCTTTATACACCCTTGTTGCCAAACACTGTAATGTGTTTGAGGTGCCTTCACTTCGAGGGAAGACGCTTCGTAAACGCGACACTAACGTCTCTCCGACGCTATTGCACCGCATGCATTTTCTCAACGTTAACGCGGCGTCTATGGGCATGTTCACATGGCCGCCTCCATCGTACAAAGGCCAGCACATCAAGCTACAACAGTCTGGCAAATTTCTTTGGTAGATTTTCATCTTTATAACGAAAGGTTAAGAGGATTGTGAGGTGCCTATACGCGGCGCGAGTAGGTATTTCAGTTTCATGCCGCTCGTTCTGCCTCCCTCCGGGTGAACAATACAAATACAATATGGCCCTGCCCCCCGACCCGTATCGTGCGATAGACAGAGTTGCAAGTCAGGAGGGTTTTTTTATTTACCTACCTACATTTCCTTTTTGAAGTATGGTTTTGTGCGATAACGTTCCCCCCCCCCCCTTCACGAAATGAGCCAATTTTGGTCTCATTAGATTTGCATTTGATTTGATTTGTTTGTTTTGCTTTTTAAGTAATTCTGGATAGTTTAATTAAAAAAAAACGCTCGAGGAAGTTGTTAGGTCAAAAATGTAGATATTTATTTAAACGATATTATTACTCCTATCGTACACAATATTTCTTTAAAATAAAAACGTATACAGTTTTACAATATAACCACATTTCCAAAAAAAAATTGAACTAAGTTAACTTAAAACGTTATCGCTTTTTGTATGCAAATTTACAGGCTCACAGTCCTCTTAAGGTTCATATTCAATTGGGAAAATTTGTTATGGCTTGATGTGCTATGTATACGTTCATCTGACACTCCAACACTTGTAATTCCCCCAACCCCTGGTCCCAGCTGGTGTCGTTCGCCCTGATGATCCTGAGCTCGGTGTACGCGGCAGAGTTCGGCTCGCTGGCGGGCACGGCCGAGGACGTGGGGGACGGGGTGTACACCACGTGGTACAAGATCACTGTCTCCGTCGCGATCGTGACGGTCGTGCATGTTGTACTGGCGCTGATTCTGCTCCTCTCCGTCATCAAGGTAAGCGTTATTGAAATCAAACAGAATCAAAAATTATTAATTCTTAGGCTGAAAAGCATTCGCTTTTGAATTACCTACCAATATAAGCACTTATTAGGATGTCACTCGTCTCCATAGCCTTTTTCCAACTAGGTATGTTGGTGTGGTGGCTTCCAATTTAACCGGATGCAACTGAATACTATTCTTTTACAGTTTTACATGGAATGATAGCCTGTTTGACCTCCAGTTACTGGGCAACACAGGCTGTCAAACTTTCTGGCTTCTAACTATCCGTACTACTGTCAAAGATCTACGAATTACAGCAGCACCCAGCTTAACGTGCTCTCTGAGGCACGGAATAAACTTGGTATGAAATGGATGGTCACCCCTCTACGGACTGACCGCGGCAATCGTAACTTATCCACGAGCGGTCGATTCCTAAGGTTTTTCTTAGCCACGAGCTTCACCCTTTGACTGATAATAGTAATTAGTCAGCCACACACGTGCCAACGCACTCCGTCCTGACGATGGTCGATGTAGAGTACTCTGTGAAGAGTGAATACAAAAGTTACAATAATGCTGAAATCAGTGACTCACCACACCAGCCATGTGCGAGGACGAGTAGGTACCTACTTCCGTTTAACAACCGCTAGTTTGTTGACTGACTGTGTCGGATGTACGATCACCAAAAGAGATAAGTATCCATGTCGTCAGGAATAGTTGAAGTTTACTTATAAACCGATGGGTGTTTATGAATAAAATAAAATACAATTGATAGAGAATAAACAGTTTACCTAATGATTTAACTAAATTTCATTTGAAAGCCTACATTGGTTTCTATTTGGTTCGGCTGGATCCGCTGACCGTGACGAGTGCCATCAATAATGGCAGATAACTCTCGAATGTGCGTAGAATGTGCCATGGCCATCCGTCACTCTTTAAAGACTTCAACCGTTTAGCTCAAAAGATTTATCACTTACATTACAAATCTATAAATCTTGCCAACCTCAGTAGGTATTTCAGACTGTCTAGATTTCTAAAAACTTCAGACGAGGAGTAGAAATACCTAACTATAATAGGTTAATGTTTACAATACTCTTTCATTTTTTAAATTAAAATAATTATGAACTTGTCACATCGACAGGGACGCGGATAATTTTGAACTCTATGAGCTCCCCCCCTCTTTTATAAATTGTAGGTATAGTCACTAAAAGAGATAAGGAACCAGGGTCGTCAGTTCTAGTTGAAGTTTACTTAGAAACTGATGGATGTTTTTGAATAAAATAAAATAAATAGAGAATACACAGTTCAATGATTCAATTAAATTTCTAAAACCACCATTTATTTCAGTAAACTTCAACTGCTTCCGACAACCTGGATACTTATCTCTACTACCCGACGGTTGTAGTCGGGAGATTTGTATGTATAAGTATTATTATTTATGCTAATGTCGAGAAGAACTTTGCTTTCGTGATCTAGAAATCGTCAGTACTACGCATCATAACATCATCACCATACCAGACCGTAGATATCCATAGTCACCGACATAGTTCTTAGAATTAGCAAGATGAAGTGGCAATGGGCGGGCCACATCGCTCGAAGAACCGATAACCGATGAGGAAGAAAGGTTCTCTCGTGGCGACGACGAACCGGAGGATGCAGCGTTGGTAGGCCTTCCACCAGATGGACCGACGACATCGTTAAGGTCGCGGGTAACCGGTGGATGCAAGCGGCAGGTTCCCGCTCGTTGTGACGTTCTATGGGGGAGGCCTTTGTTCAACAGTGGACGTCTTCCGGCTGATGATGATGATGACGAATGTCGCGGATGTGATATCTTTAAATCGTCTTTTAAGACCAGGGTCTTTAATCAGTGCGTCCTACCCGTAATGACTTACGGAGCTAAAACGTGGACACTCACCGTGGGCCTGGTCCACAAATTCAAGGTTGCTCAGCGTGCCATGGAGAGAGCGATGCTCGGGGTTTCTCTGATGGATAGAATTCGTAATGAAGTCATTCGCTAGAGAACTAAAGTCACCGACGTTGTGCGTCGAATTAGCACGCTGAAGTGGAAGTGGCCCGGTCACGGACAGACGGTAGATGAAGCTGACACGCTCTAGAGTGGAGACCGCATTTGGACTAGCGTAGTGTGGGACAACCTGCGGCACGATGGACCGACAAGTTGAAGGTGGCTCGCAGCACCTCACTCCCCTCCCTGACCCGAGAAGTGGCCCGCACTAGCGGGCCGGCACCAGCCGGGGGTTGCGGAAGTATCTCCAGTTCCCGCGACCCCCGACGTAGGTGCAAGATGGAACACCGTGGTGGTTTTAGCCGGTACGAGTCCGGCATACGCCCCGTCTTCCCCGGACGGGGGATAGTCCAGGATTACCCCACGATAAATTAAAAAATGTGGCTGGCAGCGGATGGATGCGGGTTGCCCAAGACTGGGTTGGTCGTCAATCTTTGGGGGAGGCCTACGTTCTGTAGTGGACGGCAATAGGCTCATATGATGAATGTCGCGGAGAATTGGCGATCTAAGAAAAGGGTATTTAACTCTATACGTGAAAAAATCTATAAATATGTTATTGAGACAGTTTAGACATTGTAAGTCGGAAAATCAGTCGGAAAATGTAAGTTTTAGATCATAAAATAACAAAACAATTTTTTTTAATTCAATTCAAAGTTTTCAGTGTTTTTAATCTGTTATAAAACACCGTGTTAAAGTAGCGGCCATGTTATTACGGCTGTGTAAACAAAAAATTGTCAACTGTCAGTCAACCGATTGGCGTAATAGGCTTTGTACTTTTATTATTTTCGTAACCAACGTAATTTTTTCATTATTATACCTATTACAAAATATGCTATTAATTATTTTTAAATGATATACAACTTACATATTTAATATGAGCTCATTTGATACGAAACGAACTGTCGTCATTTACGCTGAGCAATATGGCGTCCAGTAAGAGGCGTTTTCGTGAAACTACGCGCGAAATTAGAAAATTTAAAATTTACATGCAAGTTGCATGCAAGCATTTATCGATTGAATAAAAAATTAGTGTTTTTTTTTGGTGGCATATTAGCACTACAGAATTTCATTGAGACACTTTTCAAAAATGGGTGTAATACCCTATTGTCAGTAGTACGCATCATGTGCGATGGATGTCGCTACTGCTATGTTGCTCACACTACGATGTGTTCCAGCGCGCGGCATGCGGCGTGCGGCTGTGGGTGTGCGCGATGTCGCTACAGCTATGTAGTGAAGGTCGTAGTTTAGCTCACACTACGATGTGTTCCAGCGCGCGGCATGCGGCGTGCGGCTGTGGGTGTGCGCGATGTCGCTACAGCTATGTAGTGAAGGTCGTAGTTTAGCTCACACTACGATGTGTTCCAGCGCGCGGCATGCGGCGTGCGGCTGTGGGTGTGCGCGATGTCGCTACAGCTATGTAGTGAAGGTCGTAGTTTAGCTCACACTACGATGTGTTCCAGCGCGCGGCATGCGGCGTGCGGCTGTGGGTGTGCGCGATGTCGCTACAGCTATGTAGTGAAGGTCGTAGTTTAGCTCACACTACGATGTGTTCCAGCGCGCGGCATGCGGCGTGCGGCTGTGGGTGTGCGCGATGTCGCTACAGCTATGTAGTGAAGGTCGTAGTTTAGCTCACACTACGATGTGTTCCAGCGCGCGGCATGCGGCGTGCGGCTGTGGGTGTGCGCGATGTCGCTACAGCTATGTAGTGAAGGTCGTAGTTTAGCTCACACTACGATGTGTTCCAGCGCGCGGCATGCGGCGTGCGGCTGTGGGTGTTCGCGATGTCGGCGCTGATGCTGGCGGCGCTGCTGTGCGTGCTGGTGCTGGCGGCCATGCACGGCATGTCGGGCTCCGGCTCTGACATCTTCCTGTCCTTCCTCGAGGGACTCATTTTCTTTGGTGAGTCATATTTTTATACAGGGTAATTGAAACATACCCAAAACCACTTAATTCTGACTTCGTATCCCTGAACTTGGATAATCGACAAAGTTGAGCAAATCAGCTGTGCCTGTACATAAGCCTACCTACTGCCTACATCATATTCGCTGTCATATAAATGCGCGCGCGCGCGTAGTATACGTACAGACTTCAACCACAGTATATAGATATAAACAGTATGGAAACTAGGCCTATTTGTTGAAATAATTACCTACGCTCCATTGGAGCGTTAAGGTTGTCACTCTTGATGTCTGTAAAATTGATGTGTTTTATTGTAACAAACTTTTTTTCACGCGTTCAGCGGCTAGAATTTGGCTGGTTATCTTACCCTCCTTCTGGTCAAAATGTAAATCCAAGATGGCGGCTGTCATTTTTTTTTTATTTATTTGTCATGGGTGTCATTTTCGTAGTTTTCGAGGGTGCTAAAGCCAATAGTGAGGTCAAAATGTAAATCAAAGATGGCGTCTTCAAAAATTTTCAAATTTTTTGTGATGGGTATCGTTTTTATAGTTTTCGTGGGTGCCAAAACCGATAGTGAGGTCAAAATCTGAATCCAAGATGGCGGCTGTAAATTTATTTAAATGTATGTGCCATGGTTATCCTTTTCGTAGTTTTCGAGGGTGCTAAAGGCAATATTGAGGTCAAAATGTAATTCTAAGATGGCGACAACTAACATTTTAGATATTTTCGTCATGAGAGTCATTTCAATAATTTCGAGGGAAGCCGCCATCTTGGATTTACATTTTGACCTCACTATTGACTTTAGCACTCTCGAAAACGACGAAAATGACACCCATGACAAATAAATTAAAAAAAATGACAGCCGCCATCTTGGATTCAGATTTTGACCTCACTATTGGTTTTGACACCTACGAAAACTATGAAAACGATACCCATGACTAAAAATCTTAAAATTTTTGGAGACACCATCTTGGATTTACATTTTGACCTCACTATTGGCTTTTGCACCCTCGAAAACTACGAAAATGACACCCATGACAAATAAATTAAAAAAAAATGACAGCCGCCATCTTTGATTCAGATTTTGACCTCACTATTGGTTTTGACACCTACGAAAACTATGAAAACGATACCAATGACTAAAAATTTAAAAATTTTTGGAGACACCATCTTGGATTTACATTTTGACCTCACTATTGGCTTTAGCACCCTCGAAAACTACGAAAATGACACCCATGACAAATAAATTTAAACAAAATGACAGCCGCCATCTTGGATCTACATTTTGTCCTTACTATCGGTTTTGGTTTTGGCAAACACAAAAACTATAACGACCCATGACGAAAAAAATAATTTACACGAACAAATAAAAAAGCCGCCATATTTGTTTTACAAATAAATTCACGAATTTCATGTGAACTTATTTGTAAAACAAAGATGGCGGCTGCTAACATGTATGTACATATTCAATCATATTCAATATCAACAATAAATCATTCTTACCTTTCAATAATAAATAAATGTATTACGCGAATACTCGACACTCGTTCAAACACGGCATTCGTGAGGCCGTGACTGAGAGCACCGCGACTATCGCTTAGGGTATCGTAGATGCGCGCGTCTGTGTGAGTGTGCCGTTTCGAACGGTTTGTTCGTAGTTTCCGTACTGTTCATAATCTTTATACTGTGCTTCAACTAAACGAAAACAAATTGAAGGAACGAAGTTCCTTATCGGGCGTTGCGAAAGGGGGCTAGATGGAAACAAAGACCAAAAGTTGTAACGACACTTTTTGCTATAGTTGTAAGCCGTGCGGCGTGCGCGTGTTTCTCTGTCTGTCTCTCTCTCTCTCTCATAGAAAGCAAGCCAGTTATTTTCGTTTCGTCTTTCTATTTCGCATTGAACAGTGTGGCTGTGGTGTCGCGACGATTATTATTGTTGAGTGTATACAGGTTTTTTGTACATAATAAATAATAAAAAAATCGAAAGGAACTTCGTTCCATCCGGGTGTCCCTTGACACCTCTCAAGTTTTTTTTTAGCTACCTTATTTAGTTGTGGTCAAAGTCGTAGAACAAATGTTATTCAAGGTCATGATATGAAACCCAGATTAAGAGGTTTTGGGTATTTTTGGGTACAGTCATTGGATGGAAAACAAAGGATGGAAATGGATGGAGGCCAAAGGCCCACTTGGTTACCGAAGGGAGTTTCTTGCTCGTTCTTCTCCATAGAAACCTACTGTTTGGAACGAGCAACTAGCTGCAACTTTTTGACTGACTGACTCCTTGACAATTCAAAAGTGCCTGTAAATGGTTTATTTGAAATAAATGATTTGAGTTTGAGTTTGAAGCCTATAGACATCTGCAGGAATGAGGGTTACCGTTTTTTTTTGCTCACCAGTTGGCGTCACTGTCGAAGAAGGTCCCAAACTCTGTTATTAGCGAGCAAAGTCAAAGTCAAAGCATTTATTTCAATTAAACCATTTGCAGGCACTTTTGAATAGTCAAAATAAAATTGAAGCTAGTTGCTCGTTCCAAAACGTAGGGTAGGTCTCTATGGAGAAGATAAAGATAAAGATAAAGATAAAGATAAAGATCATTTTATTTGTCAAAACATGCGTATACATGCAAATTAGGCATGCAGGATGTCACAGTATTAATATTTCGTACGTACATGTTTCACCCGTAGGGCGTACAAATTTATAAAATTTACAATACATCAAAAATTTAATTATAAAATCTGAAGTAAAAAATAAAAATAAAATTATTAAATTTAATAGTCGGTCATAAACATTGATAGGTCAGTAATATAAATTAATAAAAAAATGTCACAAAAATTTAAATGTCAAATAGTGTCATTCAAAAAGTCATTTATATTATAATAACACTTGTCTGTTAATAAATCTCGAATCTTTTTTTTAAACAAATTTACTGGTAATGTTTTATATGACTGTGGTATTTTATTATAAATTTTAGGAGCCATACAGAAAACGCTTTTTGCCATTAATGCAGTCTTTGACGTATGCGAGCACAGTTGATTATTGTCACGTCTGTTACGGGGGAAGATGTCAGCTAATCGTGGAAACAGAGATTGATTTACCCTAACAAATGCCACAATTTCGAAAATATACAGAGACGTTAGAGTTAACAATTTGTGTTTTTTAAATAATGGCATACAGCTGTCGAGAAGAAGAAGAAGAACGAGCAAGAAACTCCACGGACACTCTTTTCAATCAAGCTTTTACAAAATCCAGGCTACATTATTCTTGTTGCTTCTATATGTGAAAACAATGTAAGTGAAGAGAAATCCAAAACATTCTAATTAAAAATAAATTAATATAAAAGCCATGGCAGTTAAGAGATGACCAATCTCAACTGACAGCGCCCGTTCACGAACATGACGCGCGGATCAGCACCACTTAGCTCAACCATTTTGAAGGGAACCGAATGATCCAACCCGCACGCCACCATCAGTGAGACATTTGAGCGAGCATGACAATGCTCTCAACTGCCATGCTCATTTATGTCAAACACATTGAATAAATAAATGGATCCATAGTTCTCACATTTACATATTAATTGAAATAATGCTATTAATTTATACAAAGCTAAAATTTCCAATGTATGTAAGTATGTCATTCGACAGATAAAATATAATAAGTAAATATAATAATAACGGTACACGTTATTCATGTCAATAATAAGGGGTGAGCAACATAATTTTCTTGCAATTAAGAAATTCCCTAAAGAGGCTGTGGAGCAGGACCAGCATTATGCCAAGCATTTTTATCATTGATATAATCTTCCAACTTATAATATGCTTGTCTACATAGTGTGCGTTTAATGCATGTTTTAAATTGCCTTTCATTTAATTGCAAAATATCGAGCGGTATTTTATTATAACATTTTACACAATACCCCATAAAAGAAGTATGTACTTTTGACAATCTGAAACTTGAGCGCGAAAACATATCGTGAAAACGCGAGAAATCATATTTAATACCTTAAAATCATACCGTAAAAATATCGAGCACACCGTAGTGTTTCGCAGTCCCGTTTTATTTGGAAAAAAGGAGGACTTAAGTTTTCGAATGATAAAACTGTCTCAAAACACTGACATAAGTCATATTTCCCATAATAAATCTCAAGTATTGCTAAATATTCGCAACGTTACTCTAATTAGACACAAACCCGCGTAGACCACCCACAAACATTGACATTTGACATTTAGGAGACCTCACGCTACACTAGCGCCTCTAGTGGTGAATTCATACGCGATAGCCGTCATTGCAGACTCATTGCCATCCCAGAAACAAGATAAAATGTCGCGTGTCTATAATTGCAACGGCCCTTTGAACCGAAATACAGTAGCGTTGTTTTGCGATAGAAATAGGTACGGTATGGTAATAATGTTCTTTAATTAATAGTAAGCTGTTTTTAAAAGAGACGATTTTAAATGAAAACGTTTATTACTGCATGTACTTATTTATCAAGACTTAAGACGCATTTACTTCCAAAAATGGTATCTGTTTCATACCGCTCGCTCTGCCTCCCTCCGGGTGAACAATACAAATACAATATGGCCCTGCCCCCCGACCCGTATCGTGCGATAGAGAGAGTTGCAAGTCTAGGAGGCAATTACCTACATTTCCTTTTTGAAATATGGTTAGGGGCGATAACGTTTTTCATACAAAAAGCGATAACGTTTATCCCCCTCTAATTCATCACGAAATGAAACAATTTTGTTTTCATTCGATTCAGTACAGCTTAATTTAGGTCTGTACGTTTTGTTTTTTAAGTAATTCAGTATAGTTTAAAAAAAAAAACACTCGAGGAAGTTTTTAACCCTTAAATGCATAATGTCCCAAAAATGAATCAATGACTTTACGGAATGATATTCGAAAATAATTTTGAGTTTGACAGATTAAGCTGAATGGTATATATTCCTTTGCTCCTCACTTACCAACAAAGAACTAAAATACAGACATGGGACGTCACTCATGGTTGCGATACGTCATTTCACCGTTTCGCGCGCATTTATGTAATTGAACTGATTTTACGAAACTTTAGCAGCGTGTATAGTGGGAGATATTTCGTGATTTCGTGCAACAAAAATATTTTCTAAAGGTAAGACCCATAATAATCTAATTTCCTTTGCTATATTCAATATTCTGTAACTGTTATGTGAAGAGAAAGCTTTTTTTTGTTTTGATGCAAAAATGGGACAACATGCACTAATGGTATAAATTATGATTTTTTTTTGGTATTTTATATTTTTCTGTTTTGCTTTGGTGTGGTATGCATGCAGTTGTTATTTTGTTGTAGAAATGGCACATAATAATCGGAGAGATGGTGACATTGAATTTTGGTTACGGCAAGTTGAAGATGGCGCCATTTCCGAAGACGATTTCGAGTCTGATGGTGATGATCTTATTGATTTTTATCCCACCCAACAAGATTTGTTAGCTGCTTTGGAAAATGATGTTGACGCTGAGGCTACTGATAATAATCAGAACGAGGAAATTATTCCCGATCCTCCTTTACCTGTTGAAGATGCTCTTCCCTCAAACAGCAATACTACACCAGTACAATCATTCGATATTCAGAGGTTGATATGGAAAAATCAGTCTATGACTCTCAATGAAAATCTTACAACATTTCGTGGCTCTGATGCTTATCCTGAATGTTTGATGAATCTTCAGACACCATTTCAGTTCTTTTCATATTTTTTTACTGAAGAATTTTTAGCACATATAGTTAGTGAAACAAACAAATATTCTGTACAAAATAAACCTGATCGACCTGAAGTTATAACATTAGGGGAACTGAGGAAGTATTTGGGAATCTTGATTTATATGAGCATCTATCACTATCCGAGTGTACGTGGATACTGGGCTAATAAGCATGGATTTGAGGCAATAATAAAAGCGATGCCTGTCAATAAATTTGAAAAAATAAGACGTATCCTCCACTTCAACGATAATAATAATCATTTACCAATAGATCATCCCCAGCATGACAGACTTCACAAGCTTCGCCCAGTAATTGACCATCTCAATGAAAAATTCTCCAGCATTCCACTAAGTCAACGTTTGTCCATTGATGAACAGATGTGTGCCACCAAGATGGGCCATTTCTTGAAACAGTACTTGCCCAACAAACCCCATAAATGGGGCTTCAAATTATTTGTTCTATGTTCACTGACAGGTTTTGCTTATCGCTTTATTATTTATACTGGCAGAGAAAAAGATGATCGTTTACCTAATGAGCCCGATATAGGAGTTGTGTCACAGACAGTAATAAAACTTGCAAGAATAATTCCCAGACATGTCAATCATATTATATACCATGATAATTTCTATACCTCATTGCCTTTGATGTACTATTTCGCCAAACAAGGGATACAATGTGTAGGAACCGTGCAAAGAAACCGCCTGGGCAAAAATTGCAAGCTACCCTCAAAGCAGGATGTTATGAAGAGACAAGTGCCTAGAGGATCGTATGTGGAATATACTACACATGTTGATGGAGTCGACATTTCTTCTGTTAGCTGGAAAGACAACAAGCAGGTAGTACTGCTTTCGACCTATGTAGGAGCAGAGCCAATCCAGACTATTGAACGGTATGACAAAACTGAAAAGAAAAAGGTGACTATAGACTGCCCAAAAATCGTCAAAGAGTACAACGCCCACATGGGGGGCGTTGACCTCATGGATTATTTTTTAGGCAGGTACAGGATAAAAATGAAGACTAGGAAGTGGTACATGAGAATTTTTTACCACCTTCTAGATCTCACAATAATAAACTCATGGGTCCTATATAAATCTGTCGAGACGAAAAAAGGAATGGAGCCGAAAAAACTGAAGAATCTGGCAGAATTCAGGACAGAGCTTGCCGACGTTCTGTGTACCTATGGCTCTACAAACCAGCCTACAAGAGGACGTCCAAGCCACAGCAGCATAAATTCAATGCAAACAGAAATAAAACGAAGAAAAGGGTGCCAGGTTTTACCAGCTTCTGACATCCGTTATGACAATTTTGGTCATAGCCAAATTAAAACTGACCAACGTATGAGGTGCATGAGACATGGCTGTAAATTACAGAGCTTCATCAAATGTGTAAAATGTAATGTATTCCTTTGTGCAAAGAAAGGAAACGATTGTTTTAATTTATTCCACAAACCCTGATTTTTTGTACCTATTTTGCATACTGTCCCAAAAATGAATCTACGTTTTTTTTTAATTAAAAACCATGAAAATATTATTATTTTTTTTTTAAATTATTTTTCCCTCTTTTTACAGCTTCCAAAAAATAAGATCCAATTTAAAAAAATAATTAAAAAAATATCATGCATTTAAGGGTTAAGTAAAAAATGTAGTAGTATATTTAGATGATAATTGCTTCTATCGTACGAAATATTTCTTTAAAATAAAAACGTACAGGTCTAGCTTTTCATTATATCTACAACATTTCCAAAAATTATGAAAATTGGACTAATTTTACGGGGGGTAAAAGTTATCGCGCTTTTTGTATGAAAATTTACAACCTCATAAATCTCTTAAGACCGTTTCTAATGCTTCAAAAGTCAGTTTACCCTTTACCGCTGCAGCAACGCATGCGCTCGAACGACTTAAAAACAAAACAACTGCTCAGCTCATGTATTTTAATTACCTGTTTAACTTGTAAAGTATGGCGAGAAAGTGACATTGTATTGTTATGCAAATAATAATGAGATGTACATTTCATTTTGATGGTCCAAGATTTATTTAAATGTTATTATTCCGCTAAAGAATCACGGCATCTGTCCTTATTCTTGACTCTAATAGATGAGTTACATTACAGACTGCGCTCACCATGCGTTTGCCCGTAGTTCAGCCTCTGCTTGTCCTTGGACCATTTAATTGCGGTTGACGCAAAAGTTTTGCGATGCTTTTGTACGTTTTGTGATGTTTGTGTCATAATGGATTAATATTACATGTAACATGGGTTTTTAGCCATTTTTGTTACTAACACGACATGGACCTTGGTGCCTGATGATTAAAGATTTTTTTTTGTGTTTCTCCCACAATGTTAGATACGTTATCACTCACTCACTCACTCTCTCTCATTCATATCATCCGGCAAACAGTCTTTTGTTTAGTTCTCTCTCCCTTATAATGACATGTCATTCAGAACAAACAACAGCTTTTCCTAAAATAATAATAACATCCCATGCCGATGTCGGCTACGGGGACAGAAGTTACGAACGTGTGCTCTAATGTGGCTTCTGTATCCTATTTTAGCACTGAATGTACGTGACACAGTGAGAACACGTCAAAATACCATTAAGGTAGTGATATTGTGTATTGGAAGGTGGCTTGTTCTTAATGGTATCGAGATCGCGCTTCCTTTGGTCATCAAATGTGTCAATTTTTGATGCACCAAACGCCTCCAGTCCGGTCCATCTTTTGCCCAATCCTCCCAGCGAGAGAGATCAATATTGCATCTCTTCATTTATGTCTTGTAACTATTCCTATCTGTTGGCGCCACTGTTTCCGGTGACCAAACATAGCGCCAATATCAAGAGTCAAGCGACGCACTGTGAGGTCCAGTGCTGCCATCTGCCCGACCGGACGTTAGAACGTTGCTGGCGAGGGCTGTTTGCATCGGCGTACGTCACTTCGGCGGCGGAATACCAAGTCTTTAAAAAGCCCGAAGCTCAGTGGGCTGAACTCACTTGTCACTCGCAAAGAGTACAATATAATATAGTCACTCGCGCTTCATCGTAGAAAGAACACTTACATTGTTCATTATTGCCAATACTTGTTCTTATTAATTAATTGATTGTGAGTTAAAAATTATCAAGTGTATTGTCTCTTTACTCATTCTTACTTAACGTAGATTTACCTTACATATCTATGCTAATAAAAAATAATTTGTCATTACAGGTGTGATGGCCTACTGCATCCTGTGCGTGAACAGCTACTACCTGATGCTGAAGAGCGCCGAGGACATGGAGGGCCCTCACAAGACCGACTACTAAGGTACTCGTGCGTCACCACGTGACACATCTGATACTTTAACGTCAAACTATTGCACCCACGCTGAAGGAATCGACGCCAAACGATGTTATTTTATTTTCTGTGACGCAGAATTTGTTGTAAGTTCAGACTAAGGCGAGAAAGGAAACAGCTTAATCAAAACTTTGTTTGTTTACCTAAATGCACATGTACACGGTTACCATAGAGGGTAACCCCGCAGTACAGCGCGTCAATATTTTGCATAGTGTAGTGTGAAACGATTTTCTTCAGTCAGCGATAAGTATTTTAACTCTTTTGATTTTCAAAGCAGTGAATTGTATTATTTCGTGTTAATTTATATGATATGTTAAGTAACAATGCTAATGGACATAGTATTATGTGCATGCTAACTGCCACCTAGACCTGCGCTGCAAATGGTCATGGCACGCACCCAGGTCTAATTTTGAAGTGCCATAATTAAGCACTGTTTCGGGTGTTTGCACAAAGCTTCATAATTTTGACAGTGGCTGTGTGACACTTATTCTTTCTTTCTGTCTTGGTCTGAAGCAGTACGATTCGATAGTTTTGCGACAGATTTGACAAATATTTAAAAACTAGGTACAAACCACGGTTATCCGGGTAACTATTATGTTTTAAAAGTTTTAACGTTTTTGATGTCTATTACGGTTAGGCTGTATTAATCATTTATAAATAAGATTTAACAATTTCAATATTATGTATCAATTAAAATAAATAGAAGTACCAACCATAAATAAATAATTGATGTTCTATAATCGATGTTTGAAATAATGTGTTGATAGACATGCGCTTTTTTAGGCGGTGGATCACCAAGGCCGCGTTAAGAAACTTCGTTCCAACAAATACAAATTCAAAACCGAATACAATCACGAGATTGTAGGCTTTTGATTTTGTATTTGCTTTTTTGGCTTCACTTTCAGTGTTCCTCGCGCGGTCTATCTGCCTTTTGTTTCATAATCTGAGTCTAGAGAGTAATACATTTAAAAAATGACATTCTAAAGTGCTAAATGCACATTATTCTTTTGAAACGTACGGTAACTGCGAATATTTACTGGTTAATGTGTAGTTATTGTAAGTGTCTATACTACGTAAGCATGTCGTACAGTACCTGGTATTTGAGACACCCTGTTGCATACGAACTACTATAGCATGCTACCGTTGAAACACAATAATTGTATATTATCGTTTACCTGCCACTGGGTGATGTCACACAGCTTTGACACAAATCTATTAAAATGTCAGACAAGGTTACGAGGCTCCAAAAAAAGCAATTGTTTCTATTGTTTTCGTTTTATAATACGATAAATAATGGCCTCACTCATTCTTTTCTATTTTTATATCCAAGTAAGTATATGTTTATGTATTTTTAAACTACGACTACGATAAATCTTTGTTTATATTAAGAGAACTGCATTTACTGTGTGCAACAGGGCTTAGTGATAAGTACCGACGGCATTTTTATAATGTGGTTTTAATGCTTAGATATTTTACTATAGTGCCTAGTAATGTATTGGTAAAGTACTCACTTTATACCAATTAAAGCTATTTAAAAGGGGGCCTAACTATTTCAATTTATAATATTAAGATAAAAATATATAAAGTAGCACTGTATGCGGCAAAATGTTAATGGAATTGGATCTAAAGAAAAAATAAATAAAATATTTTTGAAATGTTACATTTCATGTTGTCACATGGTCTAAAATATTCCAAGTTACGCGGACGAAACCGTAAGCATTTCTAGTCAAATGTTTCAAGGAACAACCCACATTCTTCACTTTCTTAGTTTTAATAATAGGATAGCATGACCTTGAACAATTGCTGTTGGCAAACCCCTAATAATAAATAAATAATGTTGCCTGCTCGGTTCGTAACGCTTCTGTTGATTCCAATTTACATTATTTACTAGTTTTAATGCTGGAAACTGTACTTAAGACACATTTTAATTGTTGTGTACTTTTATACAATATTTGACATAAGTGACACCTTGGCTTGCAAATGAAAGAAAAAGTTTGCTCTTGAGCATACTTCTTACTGATGTTACATAGAAAAAATAGCGAAAAGAAGACAATAATAACCTTTTGCTAAGTGATATATACACAAAAGAATATTGTAATGCCGTTACAATTATTAATGTTCATTGTCAGCTCATTGTCATAGTCAGCTTTTCCTTCCCAATAGGGACTGTCTGTGCCAGGTGGCTTGAAATGATCATTCCGGTCAAGTTTTGTGAATATTTGTATTTCCAAGGCGTTTCAGTGTTTAATTCTTTTATAAGGATGTTATCGACTTAGTGCTCCTTAAAACTAGCCTCCATGATTTTTGATACTTTTACATAATTTTATGATGCAAGTGTAATTAATAGTACCTATACTTAATGCGAGGTATTTAAAGTGAAAATAATGGAGAGAAAGATGAAGAAATTAAGAAAAATATTTTAAAATCTCAATTAAAATCGTCCGAAAAGTGTCTTACAAAGTCAATAACGAATATTAATAAAAAGAGTGTGCATTTATATTATGATAATAGTAACAACAGTTTCTTTAATCTGCCGTTAGATGTCGTCCAAAGGGTGACAGAGTGATTTAATATTTATTATGTAGACTTTCTATGAACCATTTACACATTAATAGCCCTTAAAATATTTTTTTATAACTTTTGTTCAGAGTAGGTACAGCTCCTTCAGTGAATAGATACGTTATATGTACTACCTCTGGTTACTAACTCGTATTGCACACTAGCAAGCGTAGGTATTTGTATTGAAATTTTAAATTAAGAACCAATAATATAATTAATGTACTTATGTTTTATATAAAATAACGGCATGGATAATGATTGTAATCTGATAGCACTAGAAACACTGAGTACAGTACCTAACGTAAGTGTACTTATATGGCAATGTTAAGTATTTTGTATATTTTTTTGCTATATTTATTAAATGTGCTACTTTATGGCTTTGTTTGCCAAATACTTTGTTTTATTTTTGTCTAGAACCAGACAATATATACCTACTGCATAATATAACGTTTTTTAGCAATAAAATGTCGTAAAGGGTATGGCTAAATGACTGCCCAAACCATGTATGGGAATTTCACATTATCTCGTAATATTGAAATATTCACTCATGAATTATCTAATGTTTAATAATTTCTTAGAGCTATCGTGAACTGGTAAACATATAAAAGTACCTATCTTAATTGTATTTTAAGCTTTTATTTTTTCCAGAAAGTCATGTCAATCGAAACTACATATATATCGATTTCAGGTATCAAAACGATTAATTTTCTGAAACTAAAGACGGCTGGATAAGCACATTACCAACACTTGAGCGATTTCCGATCGATTTGGGCCTATATTCCTATGAACTTTGTGTTGTTTGGCTTAACTTCAGGAGACTGTTCTATTCGTGGGTGATCGCTGGAATAGACAACAATAATAATATGATCTTCGAACACAATTCGTAAGCCTTTCGTTCGATTCATTCGCCAGATACCGATACCGGAGTTGTCAAATGATGACCATCAAAATGATGTCCTCAGTACCTTGTCCGTTTCGAACTCATTCGTTTATGGTTAAGTTTTTGTGTTCAAAAATACTTCAAACATGGCAATATTAGTTTGATTTTTGCTTCGAGCGAAATTATGCTTATAACATTCCGCGTTTTTGTGCTAGTTTCGTCGACGTTTTTAAAGTGACATTCGACTCTACTCAATTCCGCTTTATTCAATTATTTCATCGATTCTGTTATACTTGAAATCCCATCTCTATGAAAAAAAACAAACGTCAGACTTTGTTTGAACGCTCTCTAAGCTGTCCTTGAAGATATAGGTATAAATGGAGCCAACACTTAGAACAAAAACTTGAAACCAACTGTGGGCTGATGCTCTCTTTCTGAATGCATACATAAGAACGAGACAGTGATATGTGTTTTCTTTATCTTATGTATGCATTCAGAAAGAGAGCGTCTGCCCACAGTTGGCTTCACTTAGGTATTTAGAGTGTTGCCTCCACTTTTATCTATAAGCTTCTTGGTCCTTACATACTGATGAATTGAACTGGACCTAAACTACTTAAGAAAAAGTTTAACTGATGACTAGGCAGCATGGTCTCAGACCTTAGCCTGTTCCGTCAGGAACGAATATAAAAAAAAAAAGCTCTGTCGTTTGCTTGTTCATTGTTTTTTATCTTGGATGTTCATTGACTCTCACTTGTGTTAGCGTAGCAGCCAGTCACTAAGCAACAGCACCAATCGTGCCAACCCACCATCATTTCAACCATTTGTTTATAAGTATTGTCTGTGAAAACTGTCTTCTATTTCAACTCATTATGACAAGTCATTATGGTTTTACAGACTTAAACCTCATAGCTCAGTCGGTCCTGACTTTATCCCCGCTTTTATTCCCAAGGGATGCCATGATGTCCTGGCAACTCCACTCTGCCATATCTTTAATCTAGCCCTTCAGTCCGGTATTTACCCTGAGCAATGGAAAATCTCGCGCGTCATTCCCATCCCAAAAGCCAGTGACAGATCATCTGTTGAGGAACACAGGCCCATTGCTGTCCTGCCAACCCTTGCTAAGGTTTTCGAGCATATACTCCACACTTACATCTATAGGCATATAAATGCGCTTCTATCAGATGCCCAGCACGGTTTTCGCCGCGGCCGCTCTGTCAACTCGAATCTGATGACTCACGTCGATTACATCTCTAGGGTTTTGGACCGAGGGGGGCAGGTGGATGTCCTCTATTTTTATTTCTGCAAAGCGTTCGACAAAGTTGACAATGACGTGCTCTTAATGAAATTAGAGGCGTCAGGTTTTTCGTCAGAGTTTCTAAACTTTTTCGCGGACTATCTGCGAGTAGCGTTGCCATCCGTCCGGATAAAGCCGGACAGTGTTAGGCTTTTTGACCTCTTGTCCGGCCAAATTTAGCTGCGTCCGGCCCGTCCGGGTTTTGTT
Organism: Charanyca ferruginea; assembly: GCA_947361185.1. Classification (NCBI taxonomy): domain Eukaryota; kingdom Metazoa; phylum Arthropoda; class Insecta; order Lepidoptera; family Noctuidae; genus Charanyca; species Charanyca ferruginea. Next base: position 61,398,720 of record OX376055.1, read on the forward strand.
AGGCTTTTTGTACAATCGTTCAATTCAATCACTTCAGTCAGTAGCGAACGAGCGAGTGAGACAAGATTTGCTGACTCGCAACTAAACGCTTCTTATAAAGTAGGTACCTATGTGTTTTCTTATTTGTTTTGTTAAGAATCCCTTTTTTAGCGTCCGGCTTTGGAATTCAAAGGTTCGGCTTTTAAATATTTGTTTTATTAATTATTTCAATATTCTTGATGTCCGGCTTTGGGACCCAAAAGTCCGGATTTTTTGACGGATTAGTCCGGCTTTTTTATTTTAAAAAATGGCAACGCTATCTGCGAGGCCGCAGGCAATTTGTTAGGCATGGTTGCTTTGAGTCTGAACCTTTTAATACTCGATCAGGCGTGAGTCAGGGATCCGTGCTTGGCCCACTGCTTTTCCTTATCATGATCAATGATCTTATAAATAAGATTAAGTTTGCAAAATGCTTGCTCTACGCTGATGACATGAAATTGGTTTTTCAAATTGATACGGTTGTGGATTGCCTACTCCTACAAAGGGACATTGATGCCATATATGAGTGGAGCTTGTTAAATAAACTCTTTTTTAACACAAGTAAGTGTTATGTCATGACAGTACAGTACAGTCGAAAACATCAACCACTCCAATATACCTACAGATTGGGTAGTGAAGTGATAAGTCGTGTCACCAATATAAAGGACCTGGGCGTGACCTTTGACACCGGTCTGACTTTTAGAGACCACGTCTCCTCTCTTGCCAGGGAATCTTTTAGGCGTTTGGGTTTTGTTTTGAGAAATGCCCGTGATTTTCACAACCCAAATGTACTTAAACGTCTGTACACCACCTTGGTTCGTAGTAAACTTGAGGCTGGTGCCTGTATCTGGAATCCCTACACAGCGAGTCAAACATTAGCACTAGAAAAGGTACAAAAGACTTTCCTGAGAGTACTGTATAAAAAGACGTTTCACTATTTTCCTTTCATGTACCCTACTAACTACCTCTTAGGAGTTTTGGGCTTCAACTCGTTGGAGGTTAGACGAGGCTTTCAACAGCTCACAGTCGCCTGTAAAGCTCTTAGAGGACGCATCGACAGTCCCGAACTTCACGATCTTTTCTGTCGGCTGTTTGTTCCTGACAAGTACATCGGACATCGCCAAAGCCGTCGACACAATTTGTTTGCGCCGCCGTCATCTAGAACGGTCGCCAGAGCTGAGTCCCCGGTGTGTCGTACTTTAAGAATGCTTAACGCTCTCCTGACCATCAATCCTGAATGTGATCTGTTTGCCGATGAATGGAGTGGAATTATGCGTGTGTGCCTGATGTTTTGTGAGAGAAGGTATGCTAGGCCGTCCTCCATTATATCTTAAGTATTTTTATAATTTTTTTCTTGTAAACCGTAACTGTGTTAATTAATGTAATTGGTGTTACCGTTTTAATTAACAATAAACAATCTTTACGAGAGTTTAACACTATTAATTCAAGCGGGCGCGGGCGCGACTTCCTTTGTAGATATTTACTAAAGTACCACCGGCACCGTGCAAAATCGGGGTGGGTCGCCAGTCATAAATATAATTCTCTGCCCGTGTCTGTGTTTCCTGATAGCTACAACCTGGGAGTCTTTAAGTCAACAGTGAATAGGTTACTTCTAGGCAAGCGTGCTCCATCTTAGTCTGCATCATTGCTTCCCATCAGGTGGTCAAACGTGTGCCTATAAATAGTACCTACAAAAAAAAAACCATTATCATTATTATCATCGCAGAAACATCCAAACGCCTAGGTAAAAGTTCATAGCAATATCATTTGTTTGGAGTTTTCTATACGTATTGACGTAGTAGGAGTTACATGATTTGAATGTCAGGATTAATCGCAGAAACATCCAAACGCCTAGGTAAAAGTTCATAGCAATATCATTTGTTTGAAGTTTTCTATACGTATTGACGTAGGAGTTAGTATAGTTCCTGAAACTTTTTTTATTCAACTGTTCAGCATTATTTATTGCTAGGTATCATGTACATTAATTGCTGCGGCAGCCATCCATAGGTTCTTCTATTCAGCCATCTCCTCTATAGGTTTTCTGTTTTGGCTAACCTAGCCAAAATCTTAAGATATCTATGAAATCAGACGCTACAATCACGTTGTGGTGAAATCAGGGTATAAGGTGGTACAGAATTAGTGACAAACACCGATGTGAAATTCAGGAGTTGCTTACTTCTGAAGTGCAATTCCCGAAAAGAAAAACGTCCAAAATCTAGTCGCCATCAAATCTCATCTCAACGACCATCAATTTCAAAAACTTGTCCGAATATTAGGCACATTCGAGGTACCTATTTAAACAGATTGAGACTAATGTGTAACACCTAAGGAAATTTTCCCTGAAATGAACTCTGCTGACTAGGACCCAGAAGTAAACGATTAGGGTAAAAATAAAAACAACAAACAATAATTTATTTATACATGTTTTTATTCATCGGAATAACTTTAATTACGATGAAGTTTCACATTACTTAAGTTGCTTTAGATTTGTTTAATTTCAATAAATATATTACAACTCTATGCGTAAGTACGGTACGGAACCAACGACAGTTGCTAACTTTAATTTATATAAAACTTACGTACGTAAGACAAAAAAACACATGTTGCTATGCCTAACTTGAAACTTGACAAGTTGTAACTCCACGTCAATATGACGTTTGCGCTGACTATTGACGTACCAATTTCACATCTATGCTGTGTAGACAGTGTAGAACAACATTATTTGTGACAGTGTAGAACAACATTATTTGTCAATTGTTTTATTATTAGTATTTAAATACCGGGATTTTTACCAATATGTGCAAAGCAGCCTACCTAGATGTGTCTATGAATGTTTTCAGGGAGGTGAAATTGGCACGATACATACTTCAACCATTGAGTTATATGTACTACGTACTAGAGAAGACGCCTCAACTCGATAGTTTGTAACACGAGTTAGAGTGCGCGCACTCCAACTCTTAGACATAACACCCTCCCGCTTTCACCGCGCGTGCCCCGCTGTCATCAAGCTGCGCGACACCTTTTGTTTGAAAGAGCTTCTCTAGTACGTAGTACATATAACTCAATGACTTCAACATGTTTCATCAAAAGCTGGCATTCAGTTTTCAAATCCAAGCGAGCTCACTGGTCTATAAAAACTTAGACAATAAATAATTGTTAATTATTGACAAAGTTGTTTGGTAAGCGCGATCTTTAAACTGATTGCTATATGTTTTTTTTAGGCGCGGACCGCTTCTTGTTAGGCAGTCTTATTGCTCCACCACAAGCTGTCGTGGAGCGATAAATTGCTACCAAAATTTAAACTCGACTGTAACGAATTATCTGAATGTCTAAATAGATTTCGATTTCATAAGCTTGCTTAAAGAACACATCTTCACAGAAAATATTTAGATTTAGATCGGTACAGATACTTTAGTAATAACAAAATAGTATTTACTGGAATGTATTCGATGTTCGTTCGATTTAGTGATAAAGACAGTCCACAAAGTCTTCGTATCGTTATAATTCATTTAATTTTTCACATTCAGTCACAGGTCAATGTTACGGAGATTCTAAAATTAAGTAATTACAAATTTCTTGGACTCGTCTTCTAATGAGCCAATATTGAATAACAGATGCAGTAAGTGACGACGCAGCGCGCGGGGGCTTCACATTCGTTGTAGTCATTACAAGTTACAGAGCTGCGTGTTTGAAACCTACTACAAGTTACAATTCGTTTTTGAGATAGATAACATTATGATCATAGTAAAAATATGTTAAAGAATACTGTATAACCAGAGTGTATAACATAGGCTTACAAAAATAATCTTTAGAGAAAACCTTCTAAATGAAGAACATCCAATTTTAATTTGTCTTAATTATTTACAAGAACTTCTGTTTTAGTAAAAATAACAAAATTTATAACAAAAAGCCATGCGGCAAGCAGCTCTGCATTTACAAATAAATAAATAAAATTTCTACGTTTCCAATTGTACTAACAGATATCATAGCCGATGAAAAGTAACGACAGTTTGAACTTACGACACGTTATTAATACCTTTTTACAGCTAGTTCGATTTACATAGTCTTTTCCTTGCTTCCGATAAACTTACACTACACTGGGCACAAATATGTCTAAGTTATGTTAGGAGTCATTATACAATATTATAAGATGCGAGTTGGTGGGCCGCGGGACAGGACAGCTGAAGTATAAATAAGTACATATTATAAGTACATTATTGTTAAGTACATCAAATTAAGTACAACCGTTTTAAAGCGAGATGTTAGGATAATGAAAAATATCGAATACTTACTTAATATTTTTAGGTTACGTGTCATTTTATTATAGTTGATGGCAATAAGTTTGCCCCTATTTACATTTATTCACATTTCTTCAGATTCATTTATGGACCTACATACATGGAACTGAAACATCTGGAGTAATGTGAGTGGCTCTACGTAGCTGCCGGTAGCTAACCCATTACGAACAACAGGCCTGCTGTTGTTAATTTTAGTTAACCAGAATAAGGAAGCCTGGATGAGCTAAGTAGAGTCTACTTCACTCATGGCCAAATACTCAAGCGCTACTCAATTTTAAGATACTGTTAAGTCTCGTACTGTCACTGTTCTTCTTCTTCGTATCGCTGGCACGACAGTCTTTTATATTTGTTTGGCCCAAGATTTAGCCACTTCCACGGCGTCGGTGGCAGCGTATAATTCACCCTGATCGCATGCTTTGGGGCACACAGGACATGACAGGAGGTGGGGTATGGTTTACAACTCGGCGCCACATGCACACCCTGCTGCTGCTCTGTCGAGGTAGCCCCATTTCGCGAGGTTGGCGTCAGACTTTCCTACTTGGGTTCTTAAACGGTTCAGGGACTTCCAGATGGACCACGGAAGGTTAGACCCTGCGGGCAGATGCTCGCTTGGTGATAGATGTTGAGTGGGTGGGGGAAAAGTGTCCTGACACAGTTTGCAGCGGGCATCAGCCGGGTCTCCTGACAGAGGAACTACCGATTTAAGGAAGCTGTGTCTGCTTTTTAAACGCTGCGTTGTTAGTTGTGCACTGAATAGAGGGTGCCTTGTGTCACGTTCCTGTTTCAGTTTCTCGACTGCACTCGCAACTTCCCTTCGGACGTGTGGAGGTGCTATCCCGACTGTGGGATATAGTACTGACCGGGGTCGGTTTGAGGCAGCCGGTGATCGTACGGCATGTTTCATGTACGGCATGTTTCCACTTAAAGTGATAAGAGACGGCACGAGACTTAACGACATCTTAAAATTGAGCAGTGTTTGAGTATTTACCATTAGCCTGTTTAATTTTGTTGTTAAGTACCTACCTACTTTAACACTTGCGGTACCTCTTTACTACCCACTTATCTCTGACAGTCCTTTCTCAACTTCCAATTCGAATTGTTTACTACAAATAAATAACGTACAGTAATAGGCCGATCATTTGGATCATTCGGTTCACCAACTCGCAGCACACGTTAAACCTAAGCTTGGAGAACTTTATACATTGCAAGTCGGGCTACACAGATAAATACTTAACTAAGGTATTGCACGAGACGGGGCTACTAATGTACATAATTACACGAGACACGAATGTCACACACACGGACAGCTGCAGGAGGTTCACTCTTCATCACGGGTAAATATTCACACATGATGGAAAATAAAAATAATATTAAGTACGGTGCAGGTTGTGGGATCGCAACTAGGCACGAGCAAGTACCAATGTGACTGTTTCAGCAACATACGCACTTTCAAGTTAAGCTTGGACAACACTGACATCGGTGAAGGAAAACATCGTGAGGAAACTTGGACTTATAATTAATAGAAGTCTGAAATTGCCAATCCTTGAGCAAGCTTGGTGATCAATACTCTTGCCCAGCAGTGGGACAATAATAGGCTGGTATTATTAAGCAGCATAAGGCAGATTGACTTGCCAATCCATTCGATAGCCTAGGCTGACTAATAGGTGCGCACTATCCCGCCAAAATCTTGTAGAATCCATTGCAAGATTCGAAATGAAGTTCAGCTCATTTTTGTAGGCACCTGTGTCTTTCTTTAATTCTAACATCCTCTTATTGATGACCGTTATTGCAGTTGTGTTACCAAATACTTATTTGTACAGCACTAGGTTGATAAATGCAGTCGTGCCATCCGTTGCGAAATTAAAAGAAAATCCTTATGTTGTGTTCCTGGTTATTGGTTATCCTCGCTGTCATGCGGCACTCGTGTTCTCCCTGCGCTAAACACACTAGAGCTGCGCTAGGCACACTAGAGCTGCGCTAGGCACACTAGAGTTGCCCTAGGCACACTAGAGCTGCGCTAGGCACACTAGAGCTGCGCTAGGCACACTAGAGCTGCGCTAGGCACACTAGAGCTGCGCTAGGCACACTAGAGCTGCGCTAGGCACACTAGAGCTGCGCTAGTAGAGGTGCGCGGGCGGCGGCGCCTCCGTGCCGACGTCGATGTCGGCGGGCGCCTCCTCCTCGCGCGACACGCCGCGGACCTGCGGGCAGGGGGTAGGGTTACGTACGTAGGTATAAGAAGAAACCTAGTACCTACTTTAGGCCTCAGGACAGGCATCTCGTTAAAAAGCTCTTCTAGATAAGTATGTACACAGCCACAAGATCTGGTAATCGTAACAGAAGCCGATGCCTATATCTCGAAATCTTTTCTACCGCCGTTTAGAAGAAGTGAATAGGTGCCTTACGAAGGTAATTCTAGCGCCAAGCTGCATTGTTATTATGGAGAGGTAAAGAGCACATCTCATATGGGGGAAAGTTGACAAAGTTAACAGCTTTATGCAGCAAGTAACAGTTCCAACACCCGCCAAAATGGCGCTGGCGTAGGCACAGGGTATGGTATGAATGTAGCCATAGACCCGTGAATGTGCGGGAGTTACAAATTTTTTACCCGATCGCGATGGCGTTACCCTTATCTGCCACATTTAACAGACATTTTCATACACAGATATTGTGCTCCTTACCTTAACCCTCCATAATTATTATATTTTGGGTTGACAAGTAGTATGCGCATAATAATTGAGTTAGTGCTAGTCTGTAGCCAAATTAAAACCATTTTCTTGGCCTTTATGGTGATTACGGTTCCTACAGGTAGGATGGTGGCTGTTTTTGTCGACCTATCAGGGGCGGATTGTAACGTTGTAGGGCCCTGGGCTAATACTACTTGGGGCCCTGCTTGATGAATCAACTAATTTCCATTTTGTAAAAAAAAAAATGTTTTCGATAATAATGTTTACGATAGCTTATTATATTCATAACATTATCAATTGTCCCAAATCACATTGTCAAGGGGCCCTATAATTTATGGGCCAAAAAGCCCTGATATAGATCCACCCCTGGAACTAACTGTAAAACTTAAGAAACTAAAAAAAACATGGTATTCAAACTTCAATTACCTCGAAAAATGGCGACCAATACAAATGTGGTGAGCATGTTACCTGCAGCAACATGTTGTGGCTGAGCAGGCGCGCCTGGTGCTCCTGGGCCTTGGCGCGCAGGCAGGCGATGCTGTTGTTGCGGAAGGCCTCCGCGTCCTCGAACAGTTCGCGGCCCGGCTCCGGAGACGCGCGCCCCTTCGCCGACGACGACGCCGTGGTGGAGCTGGCGGGCGAGCTCTGAGCCTGGAAGTGACGGTGATCAGTCTTACATAACTGCGTTGTTGGGGAGAGGAGTTTGGTAGCCAAACTTTTATTGAAAACAATGGCAACGTGTTTTTGCACCCGCCTGGAATACCAATGAACTTTTCCGCAATAAAGCAGAGGCTATTTCAATTAACGCGTCAGCTGTCTGTCTGATGGTTGACAAACTAAAACAAATTTTAAGAACCTATTGCGAACCGTCAGTTTTGCTGCTCTATTATGTACCCAACCAAACTGAATTAACTTATCCAAAAAGCGATCTCTTGACCTAAGTCATCATCATCTGCCTAGCCTTTTCCCAACTATATTAGGATCGGCTTCCAATCTAGCCGGATGCAACTGAATACCAGTGTTTTACATGGAGCGACTGCCTATCGGACGTCTACGACCCAGTTACTGGGTACCACGATACCGGTACCCTTGGTTAGATATGGTTGTGAATCTTCTGGCTTCTAGTCAGAAGCCAGTCGATTCAAGTCGTCGTTATGGGTAGTCACCCATAACGACTGCCAAAGATCTACGAATGACAACCAGGACCAACGAATTTACGTGCTTTCCGAGGCACAGAGGGAACCCGGTACGAAATGGATGGTCACCCATCCACAGACCGACCGCGGCAAGCGTAGCTTAACCTTTGACCAATCAGTACGGCATGCATGAGCTCCCCACGCTCTCTTCGCTATTTCTTGACCTAAGTATTCTTACAAATATAAGAAGGTAAGGAACTACAATCAGCGGCAATCAAAACCACTTCATAAACTTTCTTCTGTCACCAACAAGGAAGTATAAGTTGCCTCACCTGCGTGTCATGGTTGTCATGGTGATGCGAGGAGGCGGAGGTGGGGCGCTCCGGTTCCGCCTCGGAGCCCTCGCGCTCCGACCCCGACTCCTTGAGGTGGCGCGCCGCCTCGATGGACTTGCGGTGCATGCCTGTGCAAGAGCAGAGAGGGTTACGACGAGGTGGAAGTGTGCCAGAAATTGGTTATAAATGTGTGTAGAAGCAAGTTATTGCAGGGTAAATTATAGACTGTTCGACTTGTGACTTCCTTATCAGCTAAATAAAAATTTTAAAATTTAGATACAAACACAAGCGCTGGCATTGACGGCATAAATACAAAAATAATTAAATGTATTAAAGTTCAAATCGCGGACAACTTAACTCAGTGTCTTAACAAGTGTCTCACAGATGGAAAGTTTCCAGAAACATTGAAGGTTGCAAAAGTCAGTCCTATTTTTAAGGCAGGCAACAAATCGGATCCAGGAAATTACCGACCGATATCTGTGCTACCTATATTATCGAAGGTGTTTGAAAAAATATTACACAACCGGCTTAGTGAATTTCTTGCATCAAAAAACTATACGAAAAACAATACGGGTTTCGTCCGAAGTCTAACACTCTCACTGCTGCAAGCGATCTAGTAACAAAAATTAAGACCAACATTGACAGCAAAAAAATCACGCTAGGAATATTTATAGATCTAAAAAAAGCATTCGATACAGTTAGTCACGAAATACTTTTGTTCAAATTGAATTGTCTGGGTGTCACAGGTTCAGCTTATAAAATGTTAAAATCATATCTTACTGACAGATATCAAATTGTGAAAATCCATGAAATCCAGAGTGAACCTCAACTAATTACATATGGCGTGCCCCAAGGTTCAATTCTTGGGCCTCTATTGTTCCTAATCTATATAAACAACATTAGTGAAATCGGTCTAAAAGGGGATATTGCTCTGTACGCCGATGATACGATTCTTTTTTACTCTGGTACTTCAATGTGTTCAATTATAGAACAAGCCCAAAATGATTTAGACATTCTGCATACTTGGTTTAAATCAAACTTACTCACTATAAACACTACAAAAACAAATTATATTATATTCGCAGCAAAAAACAAAAAAATTGGCGAACATAATAACCTACATATCGATGGTCAAATACTAAATAGAGTGCATCAAGTAAAATATCTTGGTCTTATACTTGACGATCAATTGACGTGGAAACCACACATACAAAATATCAGGAACAAGCTCACATCACTGGCAGGTGTCCTACGTAGTATAGTACGATGTCTTCCAAGAAAGGTTCGTTACACTATATACAACTCCATGGTTAAGTCTCACATAGACTATTTAGTCGAAGTATGGGGAACTGCTGCCAAAACAAACTTAAAAGTACTACAAATCGCTCAAAATAAAATAATTAAAACACTCTTTGGATATAACTACTTAACACCCTCTGACAAAATTTACAAGGAAACAAAGCTCATGAACCTCTCTCAAATATATAAGTACAACACATGTTTACTGGTCAGGAAAATTTTGACTAAAGACATACACTCTCAGATAATATTTACGAAAAGGGTAGACACCTACAAAATTTTGACAAGACATGCTAATGATATCTGCTTATTCCAGCCTAGGACTAAATACGGAAAAAAGAATATCCTGTATGAAGGGGCAAACTTCTATAATAAACTGCCTAAGGACTTAAAAGAAATTAAATCTTTTAACATATACAAGAAACATTTAAAAAACTATATACTAAAGGAACTTTCTCTGGTTTCCGAATAAACTAAATACAAAAAAAAAAAAAAAATGAAAAAATATATATTTAATAACAATAATAATATGATGAACCAAAAAGAAAAAAAAATGTGGAAATATGAGCTTCGCCCGCGACTTCGCCCGCGTGAATAATCTCAAGGATCCCTAATTTTTTGATAATGCAATATAGCATATAGCACTCAGGGATAAAGTAGCTTCCAAAGAATTTTTAAAATCGGATGAGTAGTTTCGGAGATTACCCCCTACACACAGACTTACATACAAATTTTACCTCTTTATAATATTAGTGATAATAGGCAATCAAAACAATAATAAAAATTAAAAAAAAAAAAAAAACAACTGCCCTGCCCATTACATGTTACATGTACCTACGAGTATGTTCGCAATGCATCAGGTTTGGCACTATGGTGTAGGCCTTAGTAAACACGCTGCCGCTATTGTAACGCGCCTACCCGTGTTGCTTAAAACTTCACTGTTCAATTTTAAAACTACCTAGGGTACATCTATTTTGTTTTGTTTTGTTATTGAGTCGCATAATTGTTAGTAAAATATCTTGTTAAATTATATAAGTATAGTATTTAAATGTATGCCACGCTTAATGGCACATAATCCAAACATTTTATTCATGTTTTCTCTGTAAGTGAATTTGTAATTCTTTTGAGAAAATAAATATCTTTAACCGTATAAAAATAGTCACGAAATATTCGGTAAAAGTCCGTGTGGTGTCGGACGTAAAGAATAGCACCATCCCATATCTTTCCGTGGGTGTCGTAAGAGGCGACTAAGGGACTTACAAGAGAATGGGCAGCAGCGTTCTCTGTACTTTTGTAACAACTATACTGCGATCGCCAATCCGCCTGCCAAGAGTGGCGATTATGGCAAAACCCCCCCTTGGGGAGGCCTATGTCCAGCAGTGGACGTTTTTAGGCTGAAATGATGATTCGGTAAAATCAATGTGATAAATAATAACTTAGGAAAAAAAATTCAGTCACTAAGTACGCGTCTAAAATATTAAACTAAAAAAAACTAACACAATAAGGCATCATAGAATTCGTTCACATCGCCGTCATCTGGAAATGTACCCAAGAGACTGGCGGCATTGCTACGTTGGATGGCAATGCTTAATCTCTGACCAAGGCAAAAACCAGCTCTTGGATCACGGGAAGTGTCAATCAACATTTTGGACATTTCCTTAAAAAGAAGATGAGCACTCGGACCCCACGACCCGAGGGTTTCGGGTAGTACGCGAAGGTACCTACTGGGTAGGTACTACTCTACTTAGTAGCTAAGTATAAAGAAACCATCCTAATATTACAGAGAAGGAAAGTCTGAAGTTTGAATATCCGAAACAACTCATTCGATTTCAGAAATTCTTTCACCGGGAAGCTAAGTACGTTAACCCGGGTGCTTACTTTTTTATTTATTTGTTTATTTATCCTTTTTTTTCAGGCAACTAAGGCCCATAAAACATAATAGGTACCACATGTATAAGCATAAAAACCATAACTATAAACTAATATAAGTACTATTGGTCTGTGGCTATACCTAGGCTATATTTTATTCACTTAAATAAAATTAGGGGTCCGTAAAAAAATTTACGTAGACGAACTAGCGTGCAAAAACTGGTAATAAGATACATACCAGACCTAGAAGAGAGTCTTCTGACGTATCTTCGCATATGAGGACCAAATTTTCACGAGGACTACCTACTACTTTCTCCTACATACTACATTTTGTGTATGGATGGTTACCAACAATATCAACGTCGCAAAATCCCAAAGCTTTAATGGATTTTCAACAGACTTCAAAAATGAAAGGAGGTTTTAATCCGACTGTATGTTGTTTTTTTTTGTATATTTGTTACGCGATTTCTCCGGCAAATGTAAATCGATTTTGAAAATTATTCTTATGGATAGGGTATGCCTCAGGGGTGGTCCCATATAAATTTTATAAAACATGGTTCAGCGCTTTTTGAAAAAATCAGAAAACACAAAAAAAAAATACTTAGACGACGACATAATACTTTCTTACATTTTTGGAGGTCTTTTTAATCTCTGTTTTAACTGTGTTGCCGTTTCTTAATGGATTTCGATGATAAGAGGGTACTAAAAAGTGGAAATGGGGTGGATGTCTTTTTTGCCAAAAAAGCTTTTTCACAAAAAAAGATAACTGCCTTCAGACGCCACCTGGTGGTTTAAACGTTAAAATATTTGAGGGTATTTTATATTTTACCTGTTTAAGGAAAAATATTTTGAGGGTAGATTTCATTGATAATATTATGATTGCACAGTACGCACCCACATGCAATTTATTATCTGTTCCTAACCACAAACTAGGCAGACCCTGTACTATGCGTGTCAGACAGTTCATATACATACACAAATATAATAATCGATACCAACGTATAATAGATAAGCAACAATCAGAGACAAGGCAAACTCAAGTGCTATTGTTGTAGGTATTGCATTCTTCATAAAACTCTGTTTACTTAAATTTCCATCAATTTACATACACAAACCTTATTTGTGCCCAAGTTACAGTCTACTTAAAACCCAGCCTGTAACTCTAATCTACATAACGTAGCCCATCTTTTACGACTGCAACCCTATATCCCCAAGCGCAACAATGTATGAGTGAACCCTCGGCGTGCCACAAGCACCAGCGTCCTACGTCCATAACGCGCACTTCTGAGAGACGTAAAATGTTAATGAATGATATGCGGCGAGAGGAGATGGATGGCGGCCGCGCGGGACATGACGCATTGCTAATGTGGCGCGGGTGGCGCCCAGCACGACGTTATGAATGTGAGGAGCGTGAGGGCTCCACGACTGTTCTGAGAATTCTAATCTAGAAATGCACGGTGACTGTTTATTAATCTATAGTCTTGCTTTATCCTACGCTAATATACCTAATGATACCTACTTCAAATCGCTGAGACCGCAGAGTAAGAAGACCTCTAGTCAATTTATTAATGGTAACGTAATAACGGAATGGCAACTAAAGACAACTTTTTTGTTCGGATTTATACAGAAACATTTTACCTTGGTACACGAGGAATTAGTTGCTACAACACCATGTTTACAATTTCGTTTGTCCGTGTTTACAAGTAAGATATCATTCATGCCACCATAACGCTATAAGGGAGACAAGTTCTTTATTTACCGGTCGGTGTTTTTGCCTATTTTCTTTAGAAAAGTCTCCGAACATCTACGGGTACCATGCACATAAAACAAAGGCCGACATAACCTCACGATGTTCAGCACAGCCCTGGTTTAATATCAGTGCGGGTAGTATTTTTACGAGATCTCCAGTGACATCCGCACTGCATATCTAATCACGTCGACGTTATTTATCGCCACTTCGTCTCCAAGAGTTCCTACTCCTCGCCTGACGTCCCACATTCTGAGGCTGACGGACACGTATCGCCTTGTTGTTTGAAATACTTCAGCGAGGTTCGTTTTATTAAAATGTGAATTATGAGGGTGATGCACCGTTTATCGCTGTTCGTCGCTCTAATTGTGGGTGGATTGAACTTCAAGCATTCTTCTTGAGAAATTGTAAAATGTAACTATTACTTAACTAGTTATTTACATAAACTTATTAGATACCCAAGCGGTGCGGCTTATGTGGGCTAAAAGGTTTTATTTAAACTACTTATTTAGTAAGAAAACAGCATTATGTAGGGCAGTACGTGCCTAAGCGCACTAGAGAACCACAAATATTGTGTTTTATAATATTTATGACATAAGGATGTGTGTAGACCCGAGCCGTTTTGCTAATGAGGTTGCTTCAACACCTCAGCAAAAAAAAGACGAGGCAGATAGCCTGAGGGCGGGTTGCTACAACTATACTTTACTGACGGGTAATACTTACTCATAGTCAAAAATGACGCTAACTATCGTCAAAAAAAAAATGGGTTGTTTCACAAAATCGTACGTCAAAAAGTTACTATTGCCATAACCGACCAGTCAACGTAATTTTGTGTTGTCAAACAGCTACGTCAAACATCAAAATATTATGGAATCTCTTTTTGAATAACTTTGACTGACGGATTTTTATGTCATGAAACAACCCGTTACCTTTAACGTACGTTAAACATCTCACGTCATAATAACTTTTAACCGTCCATATGTAACGTTAACCGACTGTTTGAAACAACCCGCCCGTATGTTTATGTAGAGTCAGTATTTAGTCAAGTTTTTTTTATCAACATGAGTTGATGAAGAAAACTGGACTCAACTCTACATAACACATACATACCTACTTAGAACCTTGGCACCCATTATGTATAGGTACCTAGTCTTTTACTATCTAAGTAGCTATCTTGGGGTCCAACTATTTAGGGTCGACTTCCAGACTAACCAAATGCAGCGTAATACCAGTGTTTTACATGGACTGTCTGCCTATCTGACCTTCACAACCCATCCCATGCTGGTAACAAGACACCTCTTGGTAAGACTGGTTATCAGAATTTGCACTCTAACTACTCATAACAACTGTCAAAAATCTACGAATGGCAGCCGGGACCAACAGCTTTACATAGTTTCCGAGGCACGGAGGGGCTAGGTATGAAATGGATGGTCACCCATCCACAGACCATCCGCGGCAGCGTAGTTTGACCATCATGACCGGTCGATCGTTACGGCTTATATATACTTCTACTACTTACTACTTCGCTACGAGCTTTTCCTCACTCGAGTCTAAGCACTAACACCAACTATTTAATTTTTTGCACTGAACCTCAAATCTATACTAATCTTTACTAATATTATAAAGCTGAAGAGTTTGTTGGTTTGTTTGGTTGAACGCGCTAATCTCAGGATCTACTGGTTCGAATTTATAAAATATTTTTGTGTTGGATAGTCCATTTACCGAGGAAGGCTTAGGCCCATGCCAAGCTGGGTCTAGTCGCTAGTCTTCTAATAAATAAACGATTACAAACAATGTTAGAAACATGTAGGACCAATCGACATAAATTATGTTTTTTTATAGTGACTATTTCACTATAAAAAAACATAATTTATGTGCTTGCGTTTGGCCGCAACTTACCGGATCTTAAGCCTGCAGAATTCATAAATTACACAAAAATATAATTAACAATCAATTATTATCATTTTTAATTTTCATGTCATCATAATTCATCATTCGTCATTCGTCAATCATAATAAATTATCATGATAATTATTATTTTAAATTAATATTCAAAGATGCGATATTGCAGGAAAATAAAGATGAGAAACTGCATGAAGGTTTTGTTTGAGACTTACCTACACGGTAAATAGTTGCCGCAACCTTGGTCTATTGACTACCCTGTAGTGTACATAAAAAGGAAGGCTGACAACACACACATATGCTACCCTAATCAATCAAGTTCGTAACAAAGTTAACTGGGCATTAGCGTCCCCGATACAGAGCGAGAGAGCGCAGAGCTCCGGCTCCAATACTGTGTGATTTGTGTGCCATTAACACAACTTTGTCCATTAGCGTTCCACCGCGCTGTAAATCCACTTGATTTAGAACAGAGTTATAAGTTATACTACACGTACAGTGTGTTCAGGCAGGACTACTTCTATACAATAAACCACTATTAAGAACACGTGAACGAAAGCTTAGTAAGAAACTGCAGGAAAGTGAGGAATGGAGAAACGATCACAGCAGTGCTATTCTGTTACAATCTCCCTCGGTGAACACCTAAGTGAAGAGAGAGCTGGCATCCGATTGTCGTGCTTTGTAAATTCCTAGCATCGGGGCGGATGATAGCTCACTTTACCTTATAAGTGTTCACCGAGGGAGATCGTAACCGAATAGCCCTGCAGGTGTTTGTAACTCATTCTTCTAACTGTACACACGTACGTGAAATATTTAAACGTTTGTACGTCTACTCGTCGTTAGGGTCATCATATCGGAGTCCTCTTCTTCTTTCTTTTTTACACACACATTGCCCCTCACTAGGGAAATGCTTCATTATGCTCACATACACAAACAGCCAGACCCGGAACAACCATCTGTAGGGCATCAAAATATTTGTTTCGTGCGGGAATCGAACCCGCGACACGCAGCTCAGCAGCCAATCGCTGACCGACCAACACCGACTGACACCGACCGACACCGACGCCGCCGACACTAGTTAGCTCGTTATCGACTGGTAATTAGCATGCTTCTGGGTGACAAACAGTGATTCGTTCGTCTTTATTCGCACAATAAAATTATTACATTTGGGATACCTATAAGGAGTAATCAGCTAATATAAGTTGCAGTCTTGTAACAGAGTGCCAAGAAGCAAATAAACCTGAGAATAATGGATTTGTTGTTTGTTTGAGGTCAGAATAAAACGATTAACTTGTGCCGTCACAATCACTGCAAGTTATACAGTTAGCTTAACTTCCTCCTACGTTCTGCTGTGCTAGTTGGATCGAAACCAAGTCTACTTCGTTGAAGTTCATTCATTTATTTAGATTGGCCTTGTTGTTTCTTCTTCTAAAGTCGTCAAGGATAACGTTACAGCAGCTGTTTAGGCTCTTCTTATTATGACTCTCGTACAATAATCGATTCCTCTTTGATATCAAAGTTTTGATATCCTTAATTAGTAGCTCTGTGCTCCCAACTACACCCGAGTGTGGGGTTTTTATTTTTTTTAGTTATAAAATAGTCTAAGCTACATCTCTTTTTATTATGATTAAATTTAATTTCATCAACAAATGGTGAGGTAGGTCATTAGTCAAAAAGAAGTTAGCAAATAACAAGGGAACTTCTTTTTGATAATAAGTTACTAATGCAGATGCTTTTCCGACGACCCTTTATTGAGTGAATTAGATGAATGATAGGACACTTCAGTCTGATTTCAGTTTACTTAATTATTGTCACATATTCCATCATATAGGCGAATGTAATATAGTGTGGATAGTGTGCATACAACGGGTATCAATAATGCATACTCATAGATCTGCTCACATTGATCGTCGAGCTAAAGAGCCTTTGTGTGTCCATTAGGTAAACCGATTTAGTTTGCTGCACATATTGGATACTCTACAAATGCAATAACTATCAATTTAAAGAAAACTACATTCTTTATCTTCGCTTTTAAATGCAGAAACAAAGTGCTTTCTAGAAACTTTAGCTTAGATCTTTGTAATGGCCCAATATAACCCATTGAGGCTACTTCCGAGTACACACTAGATGACATTACTTTCACCAGAAAAT